>OZ026601.1:32320847-32438347 GCA_964020085.1 Micromussa lordhowensis | reverse complement strand
TGTGTACCGTTTGTTCATATAAGTGTTTCTTGTTGGAAAAGGACTAAACTCCTACCTGTTTTCTCCATGTTAAGTCTGACAAAGAAATTAAACTAAATACGCTCAACACAAGTTCAATCTTATTTCTAACTTTTTCTCCTTTTATTTTTAATGAAGATACTGTGCGCTTGGATTTCGTTTTTTGTTTTGTTTAGTCTTAGAGTTTCGATTCGAGGAATACAAATTAGCGTCTTCTTGTAGAACCAGCTGTTGTGCAAAGAATGAAAAGCAGCGTGAGAAGTTCATGCTAAGAGAGAGTTGGAACCTGTCATAAGAGCTAACAGCTTCTTGTAGAACCAGCTGTTGTGCAAAGAATGAAAAGCAGCGTGAGAAGTTCATGCTAAGAGAGAGTTGGAACCTGTCATAAGAGCTAACAGGAGGAAAATTTGAATAATAATACATAAAATTGTATTCGTGCTTTAGGGTTTAAGGAGCTGACTACCATGGGCATGGCTTTGAAAAGTCAAAATCTTTAATTAAGGGTCTAGTTTCAACTGCACAAGGTTGCAACGTCGATTAAAATAGCCTGGACAATGCTTTTAAATTTTCACGTTGTCTTTGAAAAATCCCCAAAAAACTAATCCCTAATTACAGCTCAATGTAATTAGCATATTTCATGAAAGAGTGAAGGTACTCAGTCATAAGTTTAACAATGTTTCGCAAAAAATACAGCAACATCACCGAGTTAGTGTCCCTTTTTAGGCAATTTGTGTCAGAAATCTGTCTTAAGACATGATCATATTATGACCCTGTCGGTATTGGATATGCTCCTCACCTGAACTATCAGAGAACTGGCTGTATTAGGAATTTATTCCAAGTTAAGCTAGAACTGCTTCTTTCAAATCGAACTTCAATTTTAAGTTTGTGTTTGTTGTCAACTGTACTTCACTATTATATCTATTCAAAGAAAGCAATGGGGGATAGTCTTCGCTACAATCGCAGGGAAATTAATTAGGAGAAAAATTAATCAGCGGCAAAAAACTGCAGCGACAAGCACAACATACTGAACACCTGACACTTTTTCCTAGAATTGAAAAACTCCCACCATTTACAAGGAACTATAAATCATGCATAGCATTAATCTGGCACATAGAAGATTAAATTAACCATTTAACCTTTAGGTGGGGTTCTTTTTCTTGGGATTAAGAATCAACAGTAGGGAGCCAGTTCATACGCAGAGGCGACAAATACGAAAAGGAAATACGAAAAAAAGAAAAAATGAGGAGGGGTTTATTTTCATGGTACTAAGAGTCGACAGAACGGAGCCAATGCATAATCAGAGGCGAGAAATACGAAAACATGAAATAAGGAAAAAAATGTGGAATTCGAAACGGGTGTTAAGCGACCTTAACATATATTTCAATAATATCTATCTTAGTTTGAAGAATCTGAAAATACGAGATGTCTATGACGCTGGTCATTGTTATTTTGTGTAACATTCATGATGTGTTCGAGAAGCGTCTCCATTGAAAGGAAAACAAATCAGTAGTGTAGCAGCTGTCCAAAGCTGCTTTTGTTTTATCATTGTAGCAGCTGCAATTGTGTTAGGGATAGGGGCATTGTTTCTGTTGTTTGTTCTATTGTACTCTCAAAGGGTAGCAAGCCAATCATGTGAGACCTTAGGAGAGCTGCTACATCACCCAAACAAATACACAGCTGCTGAACATGATATAGAAACAAGACAGATTTGTCTTTCCAAGAAACGCGCATTCAGCGGGTAAAGAAGATGAAAATAGACAAAGATTTCTCCTAATAAAAGTAGGTTTCAAGTCAATGGGCCAAAAAAGCAAAATTTTTAGGCAAAGAAATCCCAGACTGCCGTTTTTCTTTCATCGTCAAGTGCCATACGTGTTTCTTTTCAGTCAGAGCTCAGCTCAACAGCAGGATATATGCAGACGTAAGAAGAATACCCGTTGGCCACAAGGAACGAGAAAAAAAAATATAATTGAGGTCTATGGAGCGGATAAGCAAATGTTAGAATTTAAAGCGGCCCCTAATAAGAAGAAGTACTGCTTAACATCTACGCAGCCCGGGTTCCGCACAGTGCTGTTTCAGGTTTTTTGTGAAGGAAAAAGGTTCTATGAGATCTAAAAACTCTTTCCGCTGTTCATCTACAGAGCTTTATAATTTAGGAGAGTTTGGCGCGACATCACAGCCTGCAAATGGACAATGAGTTTCCTTCAGTACTTGAGTATTCCGTCAGTTTCTGTGCATGCAACACTGGGCTTTCCGAGAAACCTCAAACTGTCCTTTGTATGTTGCCTACTTTAGGTAATTTGTTCTGTGTAAACAGCTTCTCTAATAATTGTGGTTTTATTAGTTACGAAACCTCGGTAAGCAGTAACCGAAGTAAACCCTCTGGTGAAAACACCAAAATTTCTTCGCGCCTTACTCGACTGATTATCGTAGTAATAAATTAAGACATTTTCTTTTTATTGAGATCATTTTCAAGTTATAGAAAAAGCGAATGAAATATACATATATAAGTACATATATAAGTACAAATTAAGGCGTGAGAATGTCAATGATAAAATACAAGCGCTAAAATGTGAGTGTTAAATTTATAAAATATATATAGATAACCAGTTTGCAGGGATTGAACCTGACTGTTTGTTCAAAGTTGGTTTTTCTTTTTACTCTTCTACGGGCAGATTATGGCCTCGGCTATCATAGCTGGAAACTTCGCCAGCCACAGCTTTCGCATCGGGGCTGCCACCATCCTTGCTCGCAATGGAGTACATGAATGTCTTGCAACACACAAGAAATAAGCGAAATCTATTTTTCAAGCCAGATCGACCGGCCGCTCTTACAGAGACTGCCTCTTAAAAAGTAGATATCACTACAAGCTAGGCAGTCACAAAAGACCTCAAAATACGAGAGAATGATTGAATTATAAATTCTCCTATTACACCATCACATAATTACGGTGGCGCGATTTCTTAGAAAACCACACAAAGAAACGTAGGTAGCCGATTTTGATTGGCTAGTTATGTGTTTACTATATTGTTTTAGTCACGTGATAAAAAAGGTGGTCCGTTTATTGGTTAAGAAGCTGAAGTGTGACATCAGGTAAAACTCCAAAATGTAACGCATGTTCTCCTTTTTTGCATTCAACAACGTTCAAGAGGTAACGTTTGGAAGCGACACTGTGATAAAATAACCAGGCCTGAACCCACAAGTCGCTGAATAATGGCTGCACGTCTGCGAGAAAGGAGTCACCTTCCAACAGCAGATTGGTCAGGTTGGGAAAAGGCCATGGTACCCCCCAAAGCCGTAGGTTCTACAGTTAAACGAGGACGAAATCAAGTTGGTTTCTACTGCTTAAGCATAGAAGACGCTTTTCCTGACCAGGCCGAGCACTGTGGAATTTATGAATGGGCAGCTAGATGGCCAGGTAAACAAAAAAGCAGAGTCGTTTATGTTGGAAGCACATGCAGGTGCAAGCGAGGGTCATTAAGAGACAGAATCCTTGAATACTGCAGAAACGGATCCCATAAAAAAGGTCTCATAAATGACGCCTTAAAAAGAGGGTACGAACTATGGGTTCGCGTTAAGATTTCGACGCCAAGAAACTCCAGGGATGATGCTCAAAGGATGGAAAACGAGCTTTTAGCTGAGTATAACTATGCTTGGAACATTAGAAATAACGCAATACGAAGTGTCCTGCCATGATCTCAACAATCCTGAGAAAAAGCAGGATCGTAACATAACTGTAATGTGAGTTACTTTACAGCTTAATCTTCGCCCTGTGTATAACGCTTTACTTTTAAGCCACGAGTTCTTGGTTCATTACATTAAGTAATTTATGAATGGCGAGTTTAGGTTTTCTGTCAGGCCGTAAGTGCATTTTAGACATGAGGTTGAATTGTGTTGAATTTTGCCGGGTTCTACTGTATGGATACATTGGCCTGTTGTTTGATCAGCCATGTATTGTAAACAGCAAAGCGCTTCGCTCAACATATATTAATCACGTATGCTTTTACTCGATCATAACTGACCTGCCAGCTCAGTCATCGCTATTCGCAAAGTCATGTCTCATATGCATGTCTGATCAAGACTATTTATGCCGTGCATTTCTAACATTTTCTTTGGAAATTTGACTAAGGTCAATTAAGGGTCGCAAACCACGCTTGGCATTATAAGCTACTATATGTGCGAGAAGTTTCCGCTTCATAATATAAATGGGCCGAAAAGCTTAAGGCAGTGTCATAGTTTATGAGTATTGTAATGAATTTGTCTAGAATAAGCAAAAAACTGTTGAATATGATATTGTATTTAACGCTCAATAGATCGTGGCTGCATGGATCAGTTTTTATGGGAAGATCGATGTGAATGAACTGTTATTAACAGTCACTCCTCATTTTGTGTCATGATTGTAAATTTGATTTGCGCCTCCGTTCACATATTAAAGTAATCACACAGCTATTTACTCCAGAAAATGGTTCTCACATTGGTTCTGCGTCATTTATTGTTGTTCCTGTCTTTCCAAGAAATGTGCGAGGGGCGGAATATTCTAAGATTGTAGGGGTAATTGTTTTTAATCAATGAGAGTGGTCAACCGTAGAGCTTCATGTAGACATAATCAACCGTTGTATCGTTGAATATGCACAACAGAAGTTCAATTAAGGAGTGTTTTTCACCTTTCGGCTCATGTTTTTTCTTGGAATTGGGAAGCCCTTTGCCTTTTCTAAAAATCTGTAAATAATACCGATTGTTAAAGATGATTTCCAGTCTGTGCTGCGCACTCTCGAGAGTTTGTTTGCGTTGCTTTGTTTTGTTTCATGCAAGACATCACATAATGTAAGCATTCCGCAACTACTTACATGAAGTAAATTCAAAGTTTGACTTTGGAAGCGAAGCGGCTGAAGCTTTATCCTTCGTTCTTTCTCATATCACTTGATAAAACAAGTTCGCAGCTGCAAAGATCAATGAAGCTGTTGGAAAATGAATTTGAAAGGCCTCAAAAACAAATACAAGGGAAAACAAATACACAGCTGCTGAACATGATATAGAAACAAGACAGATTTGTCTTTCCAAGAAACGCGCTATGGGGGAACCCTCGTTTCCAAGAAACGCGCATTCAGCGCGTAAAGAAGATGAAAATAGACAAAGATTCCTCCTAATAAAAGTAGGTTTCAAGTCAATGGGCCAAAAAAGCAAAATTTTTTGGCAAAGAAATCCCAGACTGCCGTTTCCCTTTCATCGTCAAGTGCCGTAAGTGTTTCTTTTCTGTCAGAGCTCAGCTCAGCAGCAGGATATATACAGACGTAAGAAGAATACCCGTTGGCCACAAGGAACGAGAAAAAAATATAATTGAGGTCTATGGAGAGGATAAGCAAATGTTAGAATTTAAAGCGGCCTGTAATAAGAAGAAGTACTGCTTAACATCTACGCAGCCCGGGTTCCGCACAGTGCTGTTTCAGGTTTTTTGTGAAGGAAAAAGGTTCTATGAGATATAAAAACTCTTTCCGCTGTTCATCTACAGAGCTTTATAATTTAGGAGAGTTTGGCTCGACATCACAGCCTGCAAATGGACAATGAATTTCCTTCAGTACTTGAGTTCCTGTCAGTTTCTGTGCATGCAACACAGGGCTTTCCGAGAAACCTCAAACTGTCCTTTGTATGTTGCCTACTTTAGGTAATTAGTTCTGTGTAAACAGCTTCTCTAATAATTGTGGTTTAGTTACGAAACCTCGGTAAGCAGTAACCGTAGTAAACCCTCTGGTGAAAACACCAAACTTTCGTCGCGCCTTACTCGACTGATTATCGTAGTAATAAATTGAGACATCTTCTTTTTATTAAGATCATTTTCAAGTTATAGAAAAAGCGAATGAAATATACATATATAAGTACAAATTAAGGCGTGAGAATGTCAATGATAAAATACAAGCGCTAAAATGTGAGTGTTAAAATAATAAAATACTATATAGATAACTTTGCAGGGATTGAACCTGACTGTTTGTTCAAAGTTGGTTTTTCTTTTTACTCTTCTACGGGCAGATTATGGCCTCGGCTATCATAGCTGGAAACTTCGCCAGCCACAGCTTTCGCATCGGGGCTGCCACCATCCTTGCTCGCAATGGAGTACATGAATGTCTTGCAACACACAAGAAATAAGCGAAATCTATTTTTCAAGCAGATCGACCGGCGCGCTCTTACAGAGACTGCCTCTTAAAAAGTAGATATCACTACAAGCTAGGCAGTCACAAAAGACCTCGAAATACGAGAGAATGATTGAATTATAAATTCTCCTATTACACCATCACATAATTACGGTGGCGCGATTTCTTAGAAAACCACACAAAGAAACGTACGTAGCCGATTTTGATTGGCTAGTTATGTGTATACTATATTGTTTTGGTCATGTGATAAAAAAGGTGCTCGGTTTATTGGGTAAGAACCTGAAGTGTGACATCAGGTAAAACTCCAAAATGTAACGCATGCTCTAATTTTTTGCATACAACAACGTTCAAGAGGCAACGTTTGGAAGCCACACAGTGATAAAATAACCAGGCCTGAACCCTCAAGTCGCTGAATAATGGCTGCACGTCTGCGAGAAAAGAGTGACACCTTCCAACAGCAGATTGGTCAGGTTGGGAGAGGGCCATGGTACCCCCCGACGCCGTAGGTTCTAAACTTAAACGACGACGAAATCAAGTTGGTTTCTACTGCTTAAGCATAAAAGACGCTTTCCCTGATCAGGCTGAGCACTGTGGAATTTATTAATGGGCAGCTAGATGGCCAGGGGAACAAAACATCAGAGTCGTTTATGTTGGAAGCACATGCAGGTGCAAGCGAGAGTCATTAAGAGACAGAATAATTGAATAATGTAGAAACGGATCCAATAAAAAGGTCTCATAAATGACGCCTTAGAAAGAGGGTACGAACTATGGGTTCGCGTTAAGATTTCGAAGCCAAGAAACTCCAAGTATGATGCTCATAGGATGGAAAACGAGCTTTTAGCTGAGTATAACTATGCTTGGAACATTAGAAATAACGCAATACGAAGTGTCCTGCCATGATCTCAACAATCCTGAGAAAAGCAGGATCGTAACATAACTGTAATGTGAGTTACTTTACAGCTTAATCTTCGCCCTGTGTATAACGCTTTACTTTTAAGCCACGAGTTCTTGGTTCATTACATTAAGTAATTTATGAATGGCGAGTTTAGGTTTTCTGTCAGGCTGTAAGTGCATTTTAGACATGAGGTTGAATTGTGTTGAATTTTGCCGGGTTCTACTGAGTGGATACATTGGCCTGTTGTTTGATCAGCCATGTATTGTAAACAGCAAAGCGCTTCGCTCAACATATATTAATCACGTATGCTTTTACTCGATCATAACTGACCTGCCAGCTCAGTCATCGCTATTCGCAAAGTCATGTCTCATATGCATGTCTGATCAAGACTATTTATGCCGTGCATTTCTAACATTTTCTTTGGAAATTTGATTAAGGTCAATTAACGGTCGCAAAACACGCTTGGCATTATAAGCTACTATATGTGCGAGAAGTTTCCGCTTCATAAATGGGCCGAAAAGCTTAAGGCAGTGTCATAGTTCATGAGTATTGTAATGAATTTGTCTAGAATAAGCAAAAAACTGCTGAAGATGATATTGTATTTAACGCTCAATAGATCGTGGCTGCATGGATTTTTATGGCAAGATCGATGTGAATGAACTGTTATTAACACTCACTCCCTCATTTTGTGTCGTGAATGTAAATTTTATTTTACGCCTCCGTTCACATATTAAAGTAATCACACAGCTATCTACTCCAGAAAAAGGTTCTCACATTGGTTCTGCGTCATTTATTGTTGTTCCTGTCTTTCCAAGAAATGTGCGAGGGGCGGAATATTCTAAGATTGTAGGGGTAATTGTTTTTAATCAATGAGAGTGGTCAACCGTAGAGCTTCATGTAGACATAATCAACCGTTGTATCGTTGAATATGCACAACAGAAGTTCAATTAAGGAGTGTTTTTCACCTTTCGGCTCATGTTTTTTCTTGGAATTGGGAAGCCCTTTGCCTTTTCTAAAAATCTGTAAATAATACCGATTGTTAAAGATGATTTCCAGTCTGTGCTGCGCACTGTCGAGAGTTTGTTTGCGTTGCTTTGTTTTGTTTCATGCAAGACATCACATAATGTAAGCATTCCGCAACTACTTACATGAAGTAAATTCAAAGTTTGACTTTGGAAGCGAAGCGGCTGAAGCTTTATCCTTCGTTCTTTCTCATATCACTTGATAAAACAAGTTCGCAGCTGCAAAGATCAATGAAGCTGTTGGAAAATGAATTTGAAAGACCTCAAAAACAAATACAAGGGAAAACAAATACACAGCTGCTGAACATGATATGGAAACAAGACAGATTTGTCTTTCCAAGAAACGCGCTATGGGGGAACCCTCGTTTCCAAGAAACGCGCATTCAGCGCGTAAAGAAGATGAAAATAGACAAAGATTCCTCCTAATAAAAGTAGGTTTCAAGTCAATGGGCCAAAAAAGCAAAATGTTTAGGCAAAGAAATCCCAGACTGCCGTTTTCCTTTCATCGTCAAGTGCCATAAGTGTTACTTTTCTGTCAGAGCTCAGCTCAGCAGCAGCATATATGCAGACGTAAGAAGAATACCCGTTGGCCACAAGGAACGAGAAAAAAAAAATATAATTGAGGTCTATGGAGAGGATAAGCAAATGTTAGAATTTGAAGCGGCCCGTAATAAGAAGAAGTACTGCTTAACATCTACGCAGCCCGGGTTCTGCACAGTGCTGTTTCAGGTTTTTTGTGAAGGAAAAAGGTTCTATGAGATATAAAAACTCTTTCCGCTGTTCATCTACAGAGCTTTATAATTTAGGAGAGTTTGGCTCGACATCACAGCCTGCAAATGGACAATGAGTTTCCTTCAGTACTTGAGTATTCCGTCAGTTTCTGTGTATGTAACATTGGGCTTTCCGAGAAACCTAAACCGTGTCCTTTGTATGTTGCCTACTTTAGGTAATAAGTTCTGTGTAAACAGCTTCTCTAATAATTGTGGTTTAGTTACGAAACCTCGGTAAGCAGTAACCGTATTAAACCTCTCTCGTGAAAACACCAAAGTTTCGTCGCGCCTTACTCAACTGATTATCGTAGTAATGAATTGAGACATTTTCTTTTTACTCTTCTCTAAAGAAAACTCGGTCGGGCGTTGGGAAACGAATCATTTATACCACCATTAATAAACGAGAAAAAAAACACCTGACACTTTTTCTTAGAATTTGAAAACCCTCGCCATTTCTAAGGAACCGTAGATCATGCATCATTAATCGGGTGAATGGAAGATTTAATTAATTTTTTGAGCTTTAATTTAGGTGCAGGTAGGAATTGTTTTCTTGCGATTGCAACTAACAGCAATGTGATGCACACACAGAGTCGAGAAATATGAAAAGGAGTAATTAAGAGTGGGAATTTAATACGGGTATTTCGCGACCTTAGCAGTTATCCTTGGGGGATCAACACGGTGTCTGTAAGAGGGAAGGCTGCTTCATCTAAATTGGCGTTGGCCAGCAACGGCCAGCAACAGTCTACTCTGTTCCTGTTGCAGAATGGGCAGACTCTTTCTCGTACTTGTCTCACGGACTGGTTCAGGCAGATCATGGCCTCGGCTATCATAGATGAAAACTTCGCCAGCCACAGCTTTCGGCATTGCGGCTGCCACCGTCACTGCTCGCAATGGAGTTTCAGATCGCCTAATACAAGCTATGGGCCTCTGGTCTAGCAATGCCTATCAGTTCTACATCAGGACCGCCGCGCCGCTAGCGTCATTAGCGACACACTCCGCGGTGCCTCTTAGCGCTTACCTGCAGCTTCTGTAGCATGGTGCCCCAGCTTTCCTGAGACTTGCAGCAATATCTAGCCATCGGCCTCATCAGGTGCGTGCTGTTCATATTCACTATAGCTATCAGATTGTCGGTGCTTTGTGTTTCTTGGAGATGGGAGATACCTGGTCACCCTGTTCTCGGGTCCATCGATTCTCCAAGCACCTGGAGAAAGGTTTCCTTTGGGTGGTTCCCGCTTTCGGAGTTGCCATGAATACCTCCCTTCAGTATGTGGCATTTGGCAGTTGTGCGGGAGGTCGAGGGTTCGAGCCTCAGACCGGACCAACACTCAGGGTCTTAAAATAACTGAGGAGAATGTGCTGCCTTTGTAATTATATCAACAAATGGTTAGACGTTTAGGTCCTCTCGGATAAGGACTATAAACCGTAGGGCCCGTCTTCTATATCTTCAGTGTTACATGGTTAGCAGGGGACGTTAAAGAACCTACCCACTTGTCGAAAAGAGTAGGGCACGCAGTTCTCGTGGTCCATCTCTAGTTTCATGCATAGGTTGGGTGGGTGGGTGAGATCAAATATAGACTGATAGCGACAGCCAGAGGCGCCTTTACAAGCTGACTTCTGCCGATCTCACCCAATAGAGCGGAATTGTAAACCGCCATGAGACTAGTATGTGAGATGTGCGGTATATAAATACATATACTTACTTACTTTTAGGCACCAGTTCCCAAGCTTATCTATTTGTGATGAGTTTAAACGTGGCAAAATTAAACACTATTTAAGCAAAGTTAAACTCGAACCAATGCCTCCAGCGATCTTTCCCTGGACTGTACGTGACCTGTGGGAAAGCCCTTAGGAGATTTGCCGGGCTTCTGCGTTTCCCTGTACTACATGTGCGATTCAGTAAGCTGATCGTTGCGGATCATTTGTACAGCTCGTGATAGCGAATCTTTGCGGATTCTTTCTCCCTTTCCTCCCTTCCTTTTGGTATGCTGGTATCTCAGTAAGTATTCGGTTATGCAAGGTATGTTATTTTCACTGATATCTTCCAGAGTCCACTTCCAGGGTTGCCATGGATACCTCCCTTCTGCAAGCTCATCTATTAGTGATGAGTTTAATCGATATAACGCTGAAGAGCCAGGTGAACCGAGCGATCAGTTCTCCGTTAACCAAATGTTTCCGTCCGAAGGAGGTGAATTCGTTACGCAATTGTGGGTTTCGACCTGAACGACGACCTTGAAGGAGCACCGCTTATTCAAAACAAAGCACAGCCACAGGATGTGGGTTTCGACATGAACGACAATCTTGAAGGAGCACTTGTTGTTCAAAATAATGCCCAGCCTCAGGTATATTTGTAAGATATTTACGTTTTATAACTTGATGATGCACATAGCTTTATCATGGACGAAACGCCAGTTTTAGCGCCGAGGAAATTCAAATCTCGCTGATGCAAATAAAGATCTTCGTTGTGTCCAGATACCCGGCAGCCGGCAGCCGGCAGCCGGCAGCGTGAATTCTTATGGAATTATATTAAAAACTTCTACGAAATGTCTCATTTAATTTTTCTTGGAATAGCAGATATCGATTTCGAGTATTATTTCGACTTTAATTTGTAGTTGACCATTTTTTCCAGCTTGGGCACACTATAAAGTCTAGATGTCTTCGCTTCTAGAAATTATTTGTGCTCTGACTCGCGGTGTTAATTCCCATAGGATAATATCCACAAACCCTCTGAGAGTATTCGATATTTGTTGAGAAATACCAAGTGATTCTTATAATGTTTTGGTCTTGTAGCGGACGAATTCTCCGCAACCTTCGGCATACTATAGTCTGAAATTCAGAGATGATCAATTTCCACAAAATAATATCAGTTGAGCCTCCCGAGTGTATCTGATCTTTTATCAGAAACACCATCGATTTTAGGCAGTATTTTGGCTTTGCAATTCACAAATTGTTACAGCTTTCTTCTCGACACTAGAATAATTCGTGGTGTGACGAAAATTTCCATTCGAACCTGCAGAGAAGATTTGATCTTCTTGTAGAATTAAATACCAAACAATTTCCGAACTTCAGATTCAATTTCGGATTTTCGGGTATCTAGTTGTTTAGAACAACAGTATCCGTGAGTCGATTTTTGTAGTAGTCCGAGGCTGGCAGCATTTGTCCTCTTCGAAACCAAAACATTACTTAGAATCGCTTGGCATTTCTTAACGAATATCGCCGACCCCGGGAATCAGAGCACAAGTACTACTTGTGCTCTGATTCCCGGGGTCGGCGATATCACTCAAATGCCCAATCTCGAAATATTCTTCAACTAAAAAACCAAAATAATACTTGAAATGGCTTGACATTTCTAAACAAAGATCTACTATTCTAAGAAGAATTAATTGAGATATTTCGTAAAAATTCTGTAAGAATTTCAAATTGCTGGGCATCTAGATTGTTAAAACAAAGTTCTCGGTTGCCGAGTATCAAGACCGGCAACGAATAAAGAAGGAATCCACCACAAGTTCGAGTATCAAGCGGACAAACTTGGTACCTACATGTATTTTATTCAATATATCTTCTGAGATTGTTTAATCTCTTCTTTGCGACTGTTTTAAATATCTTATCAAAATAAATAATTTAACAACACCAAATGTTGAAAACATATTTTAAAGCTCATATGAAACACTTGGAAGTAGCGATGAAATGAAACTGATGCTGAAATTTGATCTGTGTTTGCACAATTTATTTGAACTTTGAAACTTATTTTCTCGAGTTCCGATGGGAAATTGTTTTTGGTGTTCAGGCAACTGACCACCATACCTTAAGCTTTTATAAAATGCAAAACGAACTGTAATATACTTAAAGTTATTCTGGTACTAGAGTTTTGCCATTAAAAACTGAAAATTGCTCGATTCATCGGATCTCGTCTTAATAAAGTTTTAGTAACGAAAGAGTAACGAAATAAAGATAAATTCCAACTGAAGAAGACATAGCGCACACATTCTTTATTGTTTTGTTCAAAAGAGATTTGCTAACGCAATGACATGCAAAATAAAGGAAAGTTTAATCGCTCGACGTTTCGGTGTCGCCATGACGCCATTAAGGACTTTAAGGTAGGCTCACTACGGACTACGGACGACGTGACTACGAGGCGGAGGCCTGGTTCGAGGTTTACTGCGCACACTCATTAGCACTTGTTTTCGTAGTGCGTTGTCGCGTCGCTTGCTACGGGGAGTAACAAGCCACTAGAGAGAGCGCGTCACCCACACACTTAGATTATTTTCGGACAAAGTAAAAGAACGAAAAACATAAAGTCACAATAGTTGGGTAGGCGGATTCGAACCCGAGTCAACCGCATGACATGCATGTCCGATAACCACTAGACCACCAGCGCACTGGCTGCCAAATCAGGTAATTTTCTAAGTATATATAGTGTCACCATTACATACCTGATAGCTAACCGTAAACAGGCTAACCGGAGTGAAGTAAACAGGCTAACCGGAGTGAAGTAAACAGGCTAACTGGAGTGAAGTAAACAGGCTAACCGAAGTGAAGTAAACAGGCTAACCGGAGTGACTGTAGTGGAAAAACAGCTAGTTCCCAGTACTTTTGGAGCTTGGGAGACGTGCTGTCCCTAGTGGCTTCTCGGGGAGTAGTGAGGCTGATTCGCGTAGTGAGGACTACGTAAGTATTTTTTTAATGAATTTTGACCTCTTTTGATTTCGAAACTGTATTTTTATGTCAGACAGTCTTTAGGCGAGTACATTTGAGTGTTAGTGAAGTAAAAGTCGCAAATTTGGTGTATTGCTGGCTCTGAGTTGATTACTCATGCTCTTTTAATTCTGTATATTGTTTACATAGAGATCACAGCTGATCTTAGGATGTCGACAAAAGGTCAAAACAGTTAAAAAGTTCTTTTACGACTTCAATGTTGAACTTTGAACCTTATTCAAGATATGTACTTTTGCAAAATCGAAATAGACTGTCCGTGTTATTTTGCAAGAAATAAGCTTTTAAATGGTTTGAAGATTCTCCTAAATCATGTTTGTTTTTGATATTCTGTCTTTTCAGTGAGTGCTCTGGTAGCCAAGCTATTCGGACAAAGTAGGTTTTTAATTCTGAAAATGGCGTTTGTATATAAGCTTTGTATGTTGTACTGAGCTGTAGTAAGCACTAGACTGATCATTTGGTCATGAAGTAGTCACAGGATTTGTGTCTAAAAAGGGTGCTGGAGTCGGCACTGAGTTGAAGCCTTTTAGCAAAGGGTAATTAATGGAGAGCTAGGGTGAATCGAAATCAGGCACAATGGACAAATTCTGTGTATTGTGTTTTCCTTTTTTGAGTATATAATGGGTATTTTTTAAACTTGAGACTTGATTGGCAAATGAAATAATTTAATGAATAAGAGCAAGGGCCAGAGTACAGCTTGTTTATGTTCTATTGTTTTAATTTGATCAACAGGCAATGAAACATTTCTAGATTATAATTTTAGACCAAGGCATGCAGGGAATATTTTTTTTTAATACTAAATATTAATTGTTTGAAATATCTGTCTATTTTAATTTTCTTGCCAATTATAGTGTCCCATTCCGCTGGACTGAAGCAAAAAACACTCTGCTCCTTCGTGAACTGTATTCCTCAGAGCCATTTCTGTACAAAGTTGGAAGCAAAGAAGCTGGACAAAAGTGGACAGAAGTGACTGAAAAACTTAACTGCTACGGGATCAGCGCAGTGTCAGGGAACAATTTCACTAGCTGTTAAAAGACTATAGAAACAAGAAGAACAAGGAAGAACGAGCAAGTGGTATTAACCCTGATCCACCAACAGAAAATGAAGTAATGCTTGAGGATATTGCTGAGGCCATGGAATCCACACCACTTCGTGTAGAAAATGCAAACAGCAAAAAGGATGACAAGAAGAGGAAGGAGGCCCTTGCCTGCAGGGATAAGGCCATGACCACCTGGGCAAAGGCTGGGGCAAGTGGTGACATCTCTGATTCTGGGCATGAAAGTGACACAGAGAAGAAGACTGTAAAGAGAAGAGGACGAAAAAGAAGAGCTAGTTCTGATCCCTTCCAGTACTTAGCAGAGAAAACAGCGAAGGAGACAGACCTCAGAAAAGAAGAGCTAGAACTTCAAAGACAACAACTGCAACTCCAGGCTGAGCAGCAGAAAGAGCAATTCAAATTGCAGCAAGAGCAGATGAAGCAAGTTATGCAAATTCAGATGAACACACAAAACCTTATTCTTGCTCTAGTACAGAAATTTGGAACAAAGTGAACCACTGGCAGTGTTGTCGTTTGAGAGTATGGTTGTTTTGCCATCCCTTTTTTAAGAGTGATTTTACATTTAAAGAGTGATTTTACATTTTTGTATTTTTTCATAAGGAAATTATTTTATAAGCAAGTTATCCGTGTACCAGTATCTGTTCACTAAGAATCACTGAATGCAGGTTCTTGACTACCAGTTAAAGGATTGAAAAAATCGATTTCACAAAACAATTTATAAAGAGTGCTTAATTGTGTAAGTAATTTTGATGAGAAGTGGCATTTTCTTTAGTTGTGAGAGTGCAAAAATTGTAAACTCCAGCTCGTGTTACTGGCTTCTAAATGTTCATTTGCTGTACAGTTTTGTCAGTACTTGGAAGTGTCACCAAAATGAAAACTATCCCTTTGATTTTAATGTTCTGTAAAAGAGAGTTATGCATTTTTATTATATTGATTTTTCTCTCCTGTTTAAAATAAGATGGAAACAGTTCTATCTACAATGCGTTCTGAACATTTCAAATTTGAGTACATGTATGTAGTTTTTTTTCACCACAAACTCTTGAGTTTTAATATTATTTAATAGTGAAGCAAATGCTCTATTTTGCTGCAAGTGCAAACAGGATAACTTGTTTACTGTTCATGTTTTATTTAATACAGCAGCTGAATGATGTTTACAAAGTGGTTGCAAACTACAATGTAAGACTTTGTTTGACAGCTTGGATCTAGCATCCTTGTACCTTTGAGAGTTGAGTTGATATATTAGTTGATATAGTAAACAAGTTGCACATAACATAGATGATAACTTTGAGCAGTGTTATTCCAGTTTTCTAAAGGACAATTGATTTTATCCAGGATTCTATTAAACTTTGAAGGTAACTTTTTGGGGGCGTGCTGCTTAGATTTTTTAATTTCATCTTGTCTGGCTACTATCTTAAGACTCTACAGCAATTAACAGTGAACTTTTATAAAAGAAAAATTAAAACCTTAAATCCTGGATTAGCTGGCTTTTAACAACCAGGACCTTATTAACCTTTTGTGACTTGGCATTGATCTCAGACATCTTTACTTAGTGTACTACACCGTTAAGCGAAATAGTCTTGAACAGTTGGTGGATCAAGTTGAAAAAATGTTTATGTTGGGCTACCATAAAGGCAGGTTAGAATGTTCCTAAAAAGTGCCGCAACTATATACTGCTTTCCAATTGCACTTAACCCCAACTTTAAGTTTTTTTAAAATCTATGAACTTGAGGAAATTAGAGACATCACCAAACAGCCATTCGACCGACGCCCTAACAGAACTCATTGCTTCATTAAATGCTACCCGATATCTGCTGTAAAAACTGGGACCTCCCCTATTCGGTAAGGGGCCATTAAATAAGGACGAAGAGGGTAGGCCGGGTCTCCATAGAGACACAGAACATCCCCTCTTGGACCGTAAGCTTCTCTTTCAAGTTTATTCAGAAGGCCAGAGTCTCTCAACATTCCTGCACCGTGGCGTCGACCCTACACCGGACCATAAAGATTTGCTATCAAACTATTTGGCAGTGCTACAGATTGAAATTTCAGCGCATGAACACGCTTGTGCCCATTGTATACAACACGCTGCTTTTCTTCAGGGCGGCATGTTGGGCGCACCGAACCATCAATGAAACCAAAACAACTGGTAAGTGGACTTCCTTGTTTAGTTATGGCGCGGGCATAATCTTGAAGGCTAGCAGGGGTGAGAAATGGCTGATTCCAAGCAGTTAAACGAAAACCATGTTCATTATAAATCCAGTCAAGTACAGTGTTAGCTATCATGCAGAGCTCTGCATGGTACCGGACGTGCAAAGGTTGAAACTAAATCGAAATAGTGGCATGGGTAGGCTAATCGTTTTAGCAGTAACCGAAGTACTTCCAATCCACTGCAAACTGTTCACTGTGAGCACTTGAAACTTGCCGGAATCCGCAAAGCGTTCATTAAAATCGGAAGATCATCTTTGGCCACCCTGAAATGAGCTTCACACTCGCAGGAGTCGAACACATCCAAACAGAATGGATCACTGAAAATTCCAGTATGGAAATGAAGGATTGACTGGTTGGTAATAATCGTAAAGAATCATTAATTCTTCATCATCGAGAAAACCATCGGCATAAGCGATTACCAGCGCGTTTCTAACATCCTCGAAAGACATTTTCTTTTCTCAAATGAAGCCGTAGTCTTAAATCCTCGAAGTCACAATCTTAACGTCAAACTAGAGTCTGATTTTCGCGCTCTTTTAGCGTAGTCGCCCCAGTCCACGCAGCGCTTGTACTCTCACGTCCAGAAGTAGTCCGTAGTCAGTAGTGAACGTATCTTAAAGTTCCTAATTAGGTAACTTTACGGCGACGCCGAGGACGACGCCTAGTCAAAAATTAATTTATCTATCACCAGCGAAATTCGCAATTGTCTAGATCTGCACGGTACGCCAATGCTTCTACAAACGTGCTCAGGCCAAATGTGCAATGGCAGCGTTCGATTCCAATGGAAATACAAAATATTAGCCGTCGAAGTTCGCGTTCCCCAGACTACGCAGAACTGGGTCTTTTCACGTTCTTGTTTGCAGAGGACGGCAAAGAAACGTTAAAAGATTTATAACGCATGTGCACAGCTATTCTTTTTGTTTGTTTACGTTCTAATTGCCGTTGTCGTCGTGGTTTAATAAAGGTGGCTCAAAACAGTCTCCAGCACTTTCCAAGACGTAGACTTTGATGGGTCATTATAACCACTTCTTATCACTTGATGCCAAAATCATGGATCAAAAATCATAAAGTACGAGAAAGGCCATATTTTTGCAATGTTCGTCCCTGTTCTAACGATATGTTGTATGCTAGGTTGAAGATTTAAACTTTTCTGCAAGTTTTGATAAAGTGTTGTTAAAATATTCTTGCGCTAAGAATAGCCCTTTTCACGGTTTTCTTTTCTTATTTGCATCACAATGTAATCTAGCACGTATGTGAGGCAATTTCGGGCTATTTTGTAGTTTTAGCCCGAAATTGCCTCGCACGCACGTTGGATTACATTGTAATGCAAATGAGAAAAACTAACCGTGAAAAGGGCTATTGTGGACAAATGTTTCCTACGGAGGGTTATGCGCCTTTTATGAGAAATTTCTTTTTCTTCCCTAGTTTCGAAGAATACTGGTCAACCTGATATGGTTTGGCTTTCCAGCACTTTGTATCCTTTTCCAGCTCTTCAGGCTAGTGTCATTGGTGATGTTCTCAATATTCGTGGTTGACTGTACCTTGTATCATAATTCAACGAGTGTGGACTGCACCAACTTCACAGTGTACAATACTCCACCATGCGATCCGTACTGCTGGAAGACTGTGTGGCTGTGTTGCTCAATTTCAACGTCGATCATAGGGATTTGTCTGTTCAACAGAACACTACTACCCGAGCTAAGACCGGTGGGGAACAAAGCAATATTAAAGTGTTTGGTCCGGAAGCCCTACTTCTGGTCCTTAAACACCATCACACTTCTTGTAGTCGTCTACGATGTTTTAATCATGGTTAACAATGAAAATGCTAGGAAACATGTCGAGTGCCTTGTGATCCTTTCCAAACTGTGCACTGTATATCTATTATACCAGTTGAATTTCACCTTTCCTCCTTGCAGGCAAAATGATTTTCGACCTGTTTCCAGAGCTGCTTATTGCATCACGTTATCCATTTTCGTCTTGGACAATCTTTGCAAGTTCTTAGTGTTGTCAGCTCAAGTTGCCCTCAAGTTTTATACAGTCAACCACGGTAATAAACGCTTCATTGTATCACAATTTTCTTCAGTTCTTTTGGCAGAAGCTTTTTCGTGGTGATAAGGATATTTTGAAAGTGGTCAAAAAGAATTTCGTGGACACCACGGGGATAAGAGAGCACATGCAGAATGGAGACCCAGTATGAAGCATACACGAAGCGCTAGATGCCAGTCTCCTATTTGGATAACATGTCTGTGCTGAAACTAATGCGCAGTGAGCATAATTTTGAGCATTTTTACAATAGCTGTTATCGGAGTTGAGCCCGCTGTCAAGTATTCCTTTGTTTAGAGCGGCACACAAACGAGGCTAAAGGGTCAATACAATGCAGTATTGACTCTTTCGCCTCGTTTGCATGTCAAACCGCTGATAACTGCGATAAGAGCTATTGTGAGCATATTGTTTCCTACATTAGTCTTCAGAGCGGTAAAACGTATTGAGCATGCGCGAGTTTTGGCCGCACACCAGGCTCCAAGTCATTCTCGTGCCCAGATTCCGCGCTCGTCTTGGTCAGCACCAAGGATCTTGACCTCTGGGCTGGTCCAACACCGGAAGTCTGCGATTTACGAACTTCCCGGCCGTAAACTCTAACAGATCGCATGCGCATGCTCAAAAAATAGCGTCCAGCCGGAGGTGGCGATTCTTGGTGCTGACAAAAAGGAGGTCGGCCTCTGGGGACGAGAATAGCTCCAAGTTTGAAAAATGTCGGGAATTTCATCGATCGCGTAAACTAAAAATTTTACGAACTTTATATGCTTTGCCAATTTTCCCGGTAAGCAGCAATATTTTCACGTCACTAATGAAAACTTGGTATATATTGTTTTCATGGGGTTCAAATTTTTTGAGGACAAAATTAACCTAAGGAAGGTTTCTGAACCTTTTTTTATTTTCCCGCGGTATACAAGAAATTTTGGTGTGAAGACAAATTTTTTCCAGAAACCCTCTTTAAAATTTGCATCCATATAAACACACTACTGAATATATGACTAAGAGAGTTTCTCAGCAGGCAGGGGAAGCCTTGTTTTCTTAACATGAAATGCCGAGAAAAAAAATAGTGCTTGCCAAAGTAGAAATATTACAGTCAGCCGTTCTTTCCACCATTTCAGCCCGCATTATTACCTGAGCCCCCAAGTGGGGCTAGGGATGCGTAGAAGGTTGAGCAGTCACTTGCCAAGTCGTTATCGGACAGTTGGTTATCAGACAGTTCAATAAGCCAATCACATTCAGAGTTGTATTTTAAATCAACCACTCGCATTCAAAGTTGTATTTTAAATCAACCAATCTCACTTTGAAAGCGACATGAAACAATTTACGCCTCCTTTGTCAGTCTTTTAATGCAAAGTTTTCCTTTCTTTTATAACTTGGCTATTCTTCTTTTCTCGGAAATTGTAATTTTTATGATTAATTGGTAATAAGACTTTATGTCGTCCAATTCGGTCTGTAATCATACTTGTTAGGTTTCCTACATCCGTCTTGCCATCCCAACGAGCTTAAAATTATTGGACATATATAGACAACTTGACTCAACAGTAATTAAAATTACTGATAAAAGGTAAAATTTTAAAATTAGTCACAGATATATCACAACGGAGTTCAATGAAAATGAAGATGAAATATTAAAAATCATCTATTTATAGCAATTTCTATCGACTGATTTTCGCTTCATTGTAAAAGGGAATCCAGTTGAAGTTGTCAAACATTGTTGCTGTTCGAGTAGTGCGTTGTGCTTCTAGAATAATACGAGCGGCCCGTTTCTGCATACGTAGAACTCTCTCAAAGTGCCTCTTTATTGCATGACATCATGAGTGGTTTAATTACTGCATTGTAGTAAATCATCTCTCTGCGTCTTCTTCGAGAAGGGGCTGATATGGCGTAAAAGGTCGAGACGTTTAGAAACTCTATTACATAATTAAATCTTCGTTGATGATCACACCAAGAAGATAAGGCGGAGTTCTACCTAAACCGTATCAGTTTTGGCTGGGTATTTTGGTGTTGACGCAAATATCTCGTTCATTTTTTAAGCAGTCAAGAATCACTCTGCTCATCCAACATATCTATGTTCTGGGTTGTTTAGCAAATATTTTGGTGATTTTTTGGTATGTTTAGAGATAGAGTTTTTCTGAAAGGATCAGTTAAATTTATGGAAATGGGAAATTTTAAAGATTTGGTGTTGTTTGAAAATAGAATTTGAAGTTAAAAATTGGTAGATGCACACCGAACAGTTGTCCACCAACCTGGGCTGCTATTTTGGGGGCGTTGAACTGCCCGTGGTGTTCCATAACCTTTCTTTTTTCCTTTCAATCACTTTAAAATTTCACCTTAATTCAGGTAAAATCCCCTTTAATGGTTTGCAACTTGTTCAATTACTGTACTATTTGTGCTAACTTCTGTGCTAACATACAGGGTACTTGTTATATAAAACTTTTACGAACAAGTTCAGAAAGTTTCAGCAGTTTAGTTGTTGTTTTTGTATTTTAGATAAACATTCCAGTAATGTCTTGTGTTTTGTTATCATTATTTAGTCGAACCCCTATTAACCGGCCACTTTCGGGTAAATGGGAGAAGGCCGCTAAATAAAGGGGTTCGGATGCGTGGAATAAGTTTTACCATCGGCCGGGTTAAAATGTAATCACCCCAAGACAATCATAATAAACATGTGTTTGAATGTTTTTATCACTCGTCAAATTCTTTTCTTTCATCATTTCTTCTAAAACAAAGTCATTCTAAGTGTATTTGTTTGGCCGCTTAACAGGGAAATCCTCCTTAATCCTCCTTACTGTCTGCCATACTTTTCATATTTTTTACATGACTTAATAGATTTCCAGAACTTTCCAGGACAGCAACCTGTGTACACCCATTTCAGTTGCCCACATGTAAAATTATTGTTTTTTATATATAGTCATTGTAAAAAAATAGTTGTTTTGACTTCGCAACAGTTTACAGTTACAAGAAAATCAACAAAACATTTCAATCGAACAAAACCACACAGACATTGAAAATTCGCATTTAAGTTGTTTCAAAGAGAAGGTGAAGAATGATCCTCGCAGTGAATTTTCCAATTCAAGCAACTGGAAAGAAGAAGCCTGAAAAAAAAAAAATCAGGGCTTCAACGGGATTCGAACCCGTGACCTCCGCGATACCGGTGCGATGCTCTACCAACTGAGCTATGGAGCCACACATTGGGAGCGAGGTCAATTTGTTGAGTTCATATCTTCCCGTGAGGAGTGAAATGATGTGAAATATATATGAAATAATTCATATTTGAACTGCGGTTGTAGATGAAAGTTATGAATGATCATCGCAGTGAACTTTCCAATTTAAGCAACTGGAAAGAAGAAGCCTGAAAAAAAAAATCAGGGCTTCAACGGGATTCGAACCCGTGACCTCCGCGATACCGGTGCGATGCTCTACCAACTGAACTATGAAGCCACACATTGGGAGCGAGGTCAATTTGTTGAGTTCATATCTTCCCGTGAGGAGTGAAATGATGTAAGTATATATGAAATAATTCATATATTTGAACTGCGGCCATAGATGAAAGTGAAGAATGATTCACTTATCAACTTCAAAACGTAACATGTGGCAAAATGGCGATCTCAGTTTCATGAAGGTGTGGGACTATGTTTTCCTCCTCTACGTTCTGCGTCTCCTACATCCGCGTCGTTGAATTTCTTTAAGTAAACTAAACTACAAAAGATCAGCGTTTGCTACACCTGAACTTCAATGGAACAAGCCATGTGCACTAAACACATAGCACCTATTTAGACATTTACCGTGGATCGACAATTCACCGAGGAAACTTATAAATCATCGACTCTGTCGATTGAAAAGTGTTTTGAGGGTGGAAGGGGGCCTTCATCGTTTAGAAACTCCACCATTTTCGAGGAACAAAAACGACTTTCATATTTTCGAGCTGTGTCACCGATCTTCGACACAGGATTTAGCAGGCTTTTCTTTCCCCCTTTTTCTCCTTCCCATCGCTCCCTGCGCTCGCACTCCTCACTAGCTACCAGCTCCCGCTCCCGCCCTTTTGCTCACTCCCAGTCGCCCAATCGCCCTAAAAATATGAAAAGCCTGTGGAGGAGGCAGAGCTCACAAACTTCGTCCACTACAAAGCCAAAATGGCGTTTAAACTTGCTTGACATTTCTAATCAAAAATCGACTATTTCTCAGAAAAATTGAATTACATTACATGACATCACGTGGAAATTGGTGAGAATTTCGGTAGACTGCCGTGTATCTTCAACTGTCGCGTATCTATGGACAGGATTGGCCTTTTTTCAATTATCATTCTATTCACTATGCATGCATGAATGACGTGGTGACTTCTGCATTTATTTTCTAAAGTTATCATTAGGGTGGCAAAAACAATTTGGGAGGTGTATTAGCATTCGTATGGCTATGATGTTTTTTTTTCGTTGTTATTAAAGAATTGGTTCATGCTTAGCGTGCGTATATCGAGTTATGGATGCACGCGGGAAGTTTGGAGAGCACGAAAGAAGCGTAAGAGGTTCTCGAGGCGATAGCCGACAGAAACTCTAGCTTCTTAAGAGGCAGGCACAAAAGTCGGACCGGATCAACTCGGATCGCTGATTTGAATCAGAATAGCACCTATTCAAGAACGAGACATTCAACAATAGGTGCTATTCTTAATTACTCAAATCAGCGTTCCTAGTTGATCCGGTCAGACTTTTGTACCTGCCTCTTCTTAAGTGCTCTCCAAACTCGATATACGCAAAGCTAAAAGCATGAACCAATTCTTTTATAACATGGCGACAACCGTCACCATAGTTAGGCGCTAAAACATGTTTTATTTGTGATTGACTACAAAGTTCTCACAGCAAATTAGTCCAAGCCTTCGATTCTAAACCTTTCTTTTTCATGGTGATAAGTATTCTTTTGTTTTGAAAACAAAAATTCAAAACCAAATTGTCGAGTCATAAAGAGACTGTAGAAAAAATGGAAATAACCTTTTGTCATCTTAGAACAGTATGCTTGTCTTAGCAGCAATTTTAAGGGCTGCATCAGAGATTTATGATTGGGCAGTCCTGCAAGACCGTTGTCAATTACAATTTCTTTTTGTTCTCTGGAACAAAAGGCTTGTAATGTTATGTTATATTATGTTTACTTATGGCTTAAGCGTTTTCTTTCAATAAAGTAATTTAATATTCGCTGGGCTCATGACACGAAATACCAATCATTTTGGTGACTTTTGTAAGGCAAACGAACAGAAATGTTGGATGTGGTTAACGTCACAGGGTTACCGAACTGTTATTTTGGCTGGATAAGTCTGTTATTTCTCCTAGTAGCGCTTATTTACTGGTTCGGTATCTCGGGTTATGCCGTGACTAGTCATGTTTCTCTCCCAGGACCAAAACCTTGGCCTTATCTCGGAAACCTCTTGGATGCCTCTAAATATGGCGGTCTGCACAAAGCGTTCTTGGAATACGGCAAGAGATACGGCAAGGTTTACAAAATGTACATGGGGAGAGATGCTATTATTGCTGTTGCAGATCCGGAAATACTGAAACACATACTTGTCAAGGACTTTCACAAATTCAGAAACAGGCCAGAGTTTATAGCTGGGAGTGCTCCTTTAAACAAAGGTTTGTTTGGTGCTAGAGACGATGATTGGAAGCGTGTTCGGTCCATTCTAACCCCGACCTTCAGCTCCTTTAAATTAAAGGAGATCGTACCTATCATGGAAGACGCAGCCGACATATTGCTGTCGAAGATGGAAAACCTTACAAAGGAAGGTAGGAGAAATAAATTCCAAGATATGTTGTATAGTGTACAAACTTGTATTCCAAGTTGTCCGTTGTCACGAGGGACGCACAATAAAAATGTTAGTTTGGGACCACCCACCGCAGACTGGAGTGTCCACAATTCCTTAAATCAGTAGTGCGAGATGTTTCTATGAATATAATAGCAGCTTCGTTCAGGGATCAGTAGCTTCGTTCCTTAAAAAGTGGGGTGTTCGCGGTGTTCGCAAGGCAAGGGTTGATTTTAATGCGTGACTTAAGTTAATTTACATTGTGTCACAATGGCGCTGGGCGAAAACGCAGGTTAAACAATGTACACATTTTGCCTTCACCACACAATCTAACACACTCAAAAGCTATGCATGAGGCATCGGCAGGTTGGTCAGCTAGGCCCTAGATATGTTGCTCCTGATAAAAGATAGATCAAATAACATCCGGACAAACTGACCCCAAAAAGCTTAGAAAATTCAAGAGTAGTCTATCGCAAAACCAAGCACCCATTCGGAACAAAAATTCGCATAAATATTAGATTTTAGCGGCTTTTAAACCTCGTTAAAGTAAAATATCAACATGATCAATAGTTTTGTAGTTTGAATTTTAGTGACGTCATGTGAAAACCGGCAATAGAGTGCAATCCAGGTTATAGAGTGCAATACGGAAGTTGCTATGGAAACACCGAGGAAGCGCCACATTTTCTATATATTTTCTGAGATATTTTCTGAGATATTTTCTGAATATTTTCAAAATCCTTCAAAAACTTCACGCTATTTTTGCCTGCCACAACATTCTATGTGAACGCATTGGAAACCATTGAAGTGTTTAATGTAGCACGTAACGCGTAAAAAGTAGCGCGTTTGAGTAATTTTGTTGAGAATATAATAAATAAGAAATCGTATGAACCTGCTCGTGCATTTCTCAAATTGCACTTGCCTACGGCTCGTGCAATTTTGAGAGCTTTCAAAACATCACTCGAGCCCATAAATCAGGAAATGCACTCGCGTTCATACGATTTCTTATACTAATTAATGTGATGCTTTTTTTATATATATATTTCAGAGAAAAGTGTCGATGTCAGCACACCGTTCGGTCAGTTCACTCTTGATATCATCCTATCGGCGGGTTTTGGTCTTAAAGCAGACGTCCAAACCAACCTGGCAGATCCTGAACTGGTGAAAAAGGCATTGAGCGTGTTCATAGTACCCGTGTACATCCGAGCTTTGACCATGTTTCCTTTCTATCGCCACCTGAAAAAGATATTCGACTTAAATCCAATTCAGCATGTCCCGTACTTCGAGAAACTGGCCCGAGGTATTCTAGAACTCAGACGCAGCGGCTCGGTTGGACGGAGAGATCTTGTTCAGCTCATGTTAGAGGCCACAGAAGAGAACAACACCGAAGTGACAGATGAAGCGCTGACAGATGAAGAAATCATAGCTCAGTGCATCACCTTCTTGGTGGCAGGCAGTGAAACAACTGGGTCTACATTGGCTTTCATTGCATATTATCTCGCTTATTACCCTGAGGTACAAGACAAACTTCTGCGTGAAATTGACGACGCTACAAGGTCGCGTGGCGATGTTTCAACCTACGAGTTTGTTCAGAGTCTTGAGTACCTTGACCGAGTTGTTTCCGAGGTGCTGCGTTTGTGCACGGTTGGTTATGTTAATGTTCGTGATTGCATGGAGACCTGTGTAATCAACGGCGTAGAATTCCCTGCTGGAGCCAGTGTTTATATTCTGTCGTATTGTGTTCACCGTGATCCTGATTACTGGCCAGAGGTAGGTTTGATTTTTTCATCATTATTTTTTTATTATATAGACACGAGTGTTTTACTGAAAAATACACCACTCATAAAATTTATACGAAACTATATCCGGGACTTGAGTGGCGTATTTTCCATTTATATTTTTTCTCAGCTCATGAACGAGCGGAATTCAACAAATCCTGCAATCTGATTGGCTCAGGGAGCGGGCGGAATTTAATTTCTCATCCGCCCGCCACAGCGGACGGAATCCGGAAAATGTTCGCAAACGTTCGTGTAGCCTTTGTACAACTTTTGGGGAATCTCCGTAAAGTTTCGGAAAGTGGTCGAAAGTCTTCGGAAAATCTTTAAACACGTCGTTATTACTAGTATAATAAAAAATAATAAATGGTTGCTTGTAGATACGGGATTTTTTTTCTCTTGTTCTCGTGAGATATCGAGTTGAACACTCCAATCGAAATTCCATATCTAATCGCGTCCATGTATTAATCTCTATGTACCAAACAACTATATTTTAATCCATCAAGTCAACACCTTTCCAATGGCTGGTCTCCAGTACTTCAAAAAAGGTTGCCATAGATCAGAACCTGGAAGGTTCGGTGGAAAAATAATCCGTAGATCGAACTCTAGATCTAGTGGTTTGATCTCCTGCCGGAGGTACCCTACTGTGATCTCAATGAGATCCTTTGCTTTTACAAAACCAGAGATATGGCGGGCGAATAGTATCCATCAGAAAGTCATGATTTCTTGTGTGGGATAACACAGACAAGACGGGAAACTGCAGTACCACTATCACTAGATGCCACGTAAACTGGAAAAAAACCAAAACCCTCGCAGAGTTAAAAAGTTCGGAAATGTTCTCTTTTGCTTACAGCAGAGAAATGAAATCAAGACTGCCAACCATGCTAATTAGAAAGTGCCTTTCTTCTGCAGCCTGAGAAGTTCGATCCAGATCGTTTCCTTCCGGAAGTGGCCGAGAAGCGGCCAGCCTTCTCTTACTTACCTTTTGGCCTGGGTCCTAAACAGTGCATTGGCATAAGAATGGCTCAACTTGAAATGAAGTTGGCGCTGGTTAAAATTCTGCGGAAGATGAAATTTGAGAGGGGATTGGGTACTACAGAAACCATCAAGATGCACGCTGCCACCATTTTAGTGCCACGTGAACCTATTTGTGTTAGGGTTGTGGCGAGATCACCTCTATCCATGGCTACAGCACCAGAATGAGCCCGCAGACTTTACTGTTCTGATTAATTGAAACTTGACTAGATATACACTGTACTCACAAGGCGCTTTCCATTTGACCAAAACACACGGTTTGAATTTCCGCCTCGGCGAATGAAAGAGCATTTTGCGGAATTTCCCTAAACGAGGACCACCTTGGGAAGTGACACAGTGTCAAAAATGTTTTCTGGGATTTCAATTACATTTGACTTTCCTCTCGAAATTTGCGGTTGAATGGTTCGCATTTTGGAAGTTAAATAATTTTCCGGGAATTTTTTCTGGAATAACTTGCGTAACAATTGGCCCTGTTTCAAGAGTTGCGGAATTTTTGGTTGAATGAAAAACGCCGCAAGTAAACGTAGTCTATTATAACCCTTATACTCGTTCAAATAAAGTCAATTAAAGATAAATAACAGTGAACTGTAGATAGTGCTATTTATTTTATTTTATTGTTGCACACACGTTGGTGGTATAAGCCGTTCGTATTTTGACCGAGCTTTCTTAGCTCTTTATAGGCGAAACGTGTTTTTAAAATGAAGTGTTGATTGATTGACTGGCTGATTGTGTAAACATAACTGAATAATGTCACCTTATTTTATCATTCACAGGGTAACCAGAGTGCTATTTAGGCTACACTTATGAAATATACAAGTCCTCATTAGTGATCACAATTTGACTTTTTGAAAAGTTCCTTCACCACTAGCTGAGTATTGTTCAAGCGAAGCAATGCTAAGAGATCAATATCGATTTCCTTCCGTGAGAAGCCGAGAAGAGCCCAGCCTTGTCATACGTATCGTTTAGCGTGGGCCCAAACAGTACATTAGGATTAGAATGGTTCAGCTATGGAGCTTAAAATGGCATTGGTTGCAATTCTAACAAAAGAAATTTGAAAGAAAAGTAGGTTCCCCAAAAAACACAAACCATGCTTCAAGCTGTGCCTCGTCGATTTACGTTACACTTGTGAAGTCTGAAGAACACCAAAAGCGCATGAGAGGACTCCGTACCTTTCTCACGTGCTCTCCTGAACATTTCTGGGTACATCATAACTCGATGGTACTAAAGCATGAAATCTCACCTGCGTCCTACAGCAGTTTTCAATAGAGTGTCGAAAAGTAATTGCTGTTGCATTCAGTACGGCACACCTTTGGCTGAAAGAAAACTTAAAATACTCGCGCCAATTTTTCATCCAGTCAGAACCAAAACCAATCGCGACTCGCTTGCATACGCTTTACCGCCCTTCGCGTAAGCTACACGTGTTTGCTTCGTCCTTCTGGTTGGCTAGAATGATTACTTTGGCTCTGGTTCAACGACACTTATATGAAAATCGCCTTTTCATTGAGGAAATAGAAAACAGTTATAGAAACACGAGTGAAAGTTTGGGAGAACGAGAAATGCTGTGGGAATACGAGCCGCAGGCGAGTGTTTCCACAGCTTTTTCGAGTTCTCCCAAACTTTCACGAGTGTTTCTATAACTCGATAGGAACACGGAGAACATGTTTTCTATATCTTTTAGAAAATACCGCAACGAAGAAAAAGAAAAACAACTTTTTTACTTCGATCGTCAAAATGTAAATTCTCTTTGTTCGCGCCATCATTACGTGAACAGCTCGTGCTAGTTCTGTGTTTCTATGGAGTTATAGAAACACGGTTTTAAACCAATCAATGTGCGTATTTGCTTTGGGTTATTTTCTAAAAGAAACTAAAGCATAATCACGGTAAAAATTCGTCAGCTTTATAACACCTTGTACCTGATACCTAATATAATGAAAAAGATTTAGATATAAAGCTGTTTTCCACGAATTCCGTACTTTACTGTACTTCTTTGAGTAGGCGTTTGAATTGCCCAAGGGACTGCTTTCCCTTACGTCACAAAACAATGACGTCACAATAGCTAATGGGCGGCAATGGAACATTGAGTTTATTCTAGATCTCAGAGTCCCTTTGGTTAGATGTAACTTCTCCCTTTTCAAATATAGAAATTATACTGGGGACAACCCCTACAAAGACATGTGAACCATTGTAGCTTTATGTATTTGCTACTGGCAAGCTACTATTTTCCACCCTAGAAACTTAAACTCTTAATCAGTTTCGGACTTGTTTTAATAGTCAGCCCTTTCCACAGTCTTCTTGCTAGCATTGAACCTCAGCCACTTGAAATCGAAAGAAATATATGCTCAAAGATTCGTAACTGATATTCACAATGTTAACAGTAGCATTTCTAGGAAATGTGAGACACCGGGCATTTCAAAGAAACCGTTATCATGCAATATCATGATTTTAATAGTGTCTGTTTTCTTCCCATTTTGCACCTGTTTCTTACTTATACCACGATACCAGGGTTTTAAACAGTTGTGAACCTATCAAACAGATATCCAGCTGAATAAAACTCAAGTTGGAATCTTTTTTATGTTTAAGAATAGATGCTTATCCGGCTGAAAAGCTCTATTGATCAGAGATGAGCTAAGTTTCATATATGGTTATTAATCTTTTTATCATTTGTGTACCGTTGCTTTATATAAGTGTTTCTTGTTGGAAAAGGACTAAACTCCTACCTGTTTTCTCCATGTTAAGTTTGACAAAGAAATTAAACTAAATACGCTCAACACAAGTTCAATCTTATTAATAGGTTTAATCTAACTTTTTCTCCTCTCATTTTCCATGAAGATACCGTGTGCTTGGTTTTCGTTTTTTGTTTTGTTTAGTCTGAGTTTCGATTCGAGGAATACAAATTAGCGTCTTCTTGTAGAACCAGCTGTTGTGCAAAGAATGAAAAGCAGCGAGAGAAGTTCATGCTAAGAGAGAGTTGGAACCTGTCATAAGAGCTAACAGGAGGAAAATTTGAATAATAATACATAAAATTGTATTCGTGCTTTAGGGTATAAGGACCTGACTACCATGGGCATGGCTTTAAGGGTCTAGTTTCAACTGCACAAGGTTGCAACGTCGATTAAAAAAGCCTGGAAAATGCTTTTAAATTTTCACGTTGTCTTTGAAAAATCGCAAAAAAACTAATCCCTAATTACAGCTCAATGTAATTAGCATATTTCATGAAAGAGTGAAGATATTCAGTCATAAGTTTAACAATGCTTCGCAAAAAATACGGCAACATCGCCGTGTTAGTGTCCCTTTTTAGGCAATTTGTGTCAGAAATCTGTTTTAAGACATGATCATATTATGACTCTGTCGATATTGGATATGCTCCTGACCTGAACTATCAGAGAACTGGCTGTATTAGGAATTTATTCCAAGTTAAGCTAGAACTGCTTCTTTCGAATCGAACTTCAATTTTAAGTTTGTGGTTTTTGTCAACTATACTTCACTATTATACCTATTCAAAGAAAGCAATGGGGATAGTCTTCGCTACCATCGCAGGAAAATTAATTAGGAGAAAAATTAATCAGCGGCAAAAAAACTGCAGCGACAAGCACAACATACTGAACACCTGACACTTTTTCCTAGAATTGAAAAACTCTCCCAATTTCCAAGGAACTATAAATCATGCATAGCATTAATCTGGCACATAGAATATTAAATTAACCCGATTTAACATTTAGGTGGGGTTCTTTTTCTTGGGATTAAGAATCAACAGTAGGGAGCCAGTTCATACGCAGAGCGAAAAATACAAAAACGAAATACGAAATAAGGAAAAAAAACGTGGAATTCGAAACGGGTGTTAAGCGACCTACTGCACATTTATTTCAATAATTTCTATCTTAGTTTGAAGAATCTGAAAATACGAGATGTCTATGACGCTCGTCATTGTTATTTTGTGTAACATTCAGGATGTGTGTTCGAGAAGCGTCTCCATTGAAAGGAAAACAAATACACAGCTGCTGAACATGATAAAAAAACAAGACAGATTTGTCTTTCCAAGAAACGCGCTATGGGGTGATATTCCTTATTAAGGTGGAATTAAACTTATCACCGTTTAAAAAAAATGATAAATTTTGACGATAGTTTTCATATCGTGTTGAAATGCGACATATTAGATTTGTTAGTGTGTGTTTTTTTCTTATTAGTCAATAAACATTGCTTTCAATATTTTGACCAATGTCCTTCAGTTGCACTCAAAGGAAATTTCAGGCTTTAAAATTGTAAAAAAAGTCTTAGCAAGCCCAATTTCAAATTTCTCTTTATAAGTCATAACATGACTAATAAAGGAAGATCATCGAATGTAAAACTTGTCTAAGCTTCCATCACTTTCAACCGGAAAATGAATAGAAAGAAATTTTGATTGGCTAGTTCAGTGTGCAAGCCAAATGGTGATGTCTTATTGGGTAAAAGGTTGGACCGCTAGAGTGTGACATCAGATAAAATCCCAGTAGTAAGAGATCATCTGTTTGAAACTTCATTCCGTTCAAGAGGTAAATCGACCAGGCTTGAACCTTCGAGTCGCTGAATAATGGCCTTACCTTGGCGAGAAAGAAGTCATCTTCCAGTGGCGGGATGGTCAGATTGGGAGAGGACCATGCTACCCCGACAAACTGTAGGTTATAATCTCGAACCACGAGGACCAAATCAAGCTGGCTTCATTTGCTCAAGCATAAGAAACGCTTTCCCTGATCAGGCCGAGCACTGTGGAATATATGAATGGCAAGCTAGAGGTACATTGCCCGATCAACCCAATCATGTCGTTTATGTTGGGAGCACATGCAGTTGTAAGCCAGGGTCATTGAGAGGCAGAATCCTTGAATACTGCAGAAACGGATCCCATAAAGATGATCTCATTAACGACGCCTTGCGCAGAGGGTATGAGCTCTGGGTTCGAGTCAAGAGTGCTGGAGATAGGGAGACCGCAGAAGACCTGGAGAATGACCTCCTGGATCGCTACAATTATGCCTGGAATGTGAGATGCAATGGCGGATTAAGGTGTATACTGCCATGACGTGACATCAGGCGAAGAAACATATCATTCGCTGCTGAACTGTTTTAGGAGCCTCGGTGGTCTTCATGACAAGTTTAAATACTGACAGCGGCGTAATTTGTAGCAATGAAACTCTACCTGCCTAACTGAATAGGATTTTTTTCCAAGCTACAATCTCTGACAAAAGTAGTTGGTACACTCGAGTTGAATGATGTATCCCCCATCCCCCAAATCAATGTGCGTAGGAAAATGTCGAGTTTTTTTTCCCACTGAGATTGGAAAAATCACCTGATTATCCACTAGTGGGGGGAAGCAAGAACGTGCTTAGTGTCCCAACATTTTCGTTTGGGATTGTAATACAGCTTCTTTCGTATCGCACTTCATGATTATGTTTGACTGAAGTTTTGTATTAATTATTACTTCAGTTGTTCGTATTAATTAATTGCTTTTATAATATACCTATTCAATGAAAGCAAAGCATGGTTAACCGCATGCTAAAGCAGAGCTTTTTTCCTTATTAACAAGGAGCACCCTGTACGTTAGCAGAAGTTCTTCGGTAAACCCACTTATACTAAAACATTGAAAAATTAACAAATTATTATTCCAAGCGAGCTTTGATTATATCCTTCCCCTGATGACAATTTTACCTCAAAGCCATTATCACTGTTGGAAGAGGTCGTTATGAGAGCTGATTTAGTTTTTAGAGTAGCTGGGAGACGCGACTATAAAACATAAATATAAAGACAATAAAAATTGGAAACACAGGGAAAGTAAGAGCAGGTATGACTAACTTTGTTGACCAAGTTTCGGGACTTGAAATTTCGGTGCTGCCAAGTTGTAGCTTTTCTCGTTTCCAGTAGTAACATTATTGTCGCCAGCATTTTCGCGCGCTTTGTTGCCAAAGACGTCAAAGGCCGACAAGGTACAACTGGAAGCCTGGTCACCTAACTTTCGTCGCGTCTTACTAAACTGATAATCGTAGTAACGAATCAAAATTCCCAAAAGAATCTTCAGTCGGGCGTTTGGAAAAGAATCCAGTTTATGTGAATAGTCTTAGTTACCAACACAGAAAACCCAAAGCAGAAAATTAGTAAGCGAGAAATAATGAGCACAGCGTACTGAACACCTGACACCTCAGAAATGAACAACCCTCGCCATTTCTAAGGTTCCGAAGATAACGCATACATTAATGCCAGGTGAACAAGATTTAGTTAACGTTTTGAGCTTTAGGTGCAGGTGGGGCTTATTTTCTTGGGATTACAACTAACAGCGCTGAGCTTATGCACACACACAGTCGAGAAATATGAAAAGGAGTAAAAAAAATTAAAATTTAATACGGGTGCTTTGTTAGCTAAATAATTTTTTAAAGAATCTATGTCTTTAAGCTTGATGGATCTAAATGTAGCTGACGTCTATAATACTCATCAGTGTTATCATGTTCTGTTACATTCATTTGATGAGCGTTACGCATGCACAAGATTGCAATGTCAATTGAGAAAGCCTGGCAAATGTTTTCCATTGTCTTTGAAAAATAGCCCGAAAAGTAATCAGTAATAACCAGTTTACTCTTCCTTTCAGAATCCACTTACCAAGTAGTCATGATGATTTCTGGGAGCATTTCATGGACCATGTGGGCGAGTGCGAGAACTCAGTCGCAATTGTAGAACTACTTTGACCAAATTTGAGTCAGAAATCTGTCTTCAGATATGATCAAATTATGACACTATCGATATTGAATATGTTCCTGACGTGAACTATCAGAGAACTAGGTAAGAACAAAGCTTGCTCGCCGCCACTTTCTTTTATCTAGCTTGCTTCGAAATGACCTGCTTTCCAAGAAAAATTAAACTTCGAAACAAATGCAAAGAGCCTGGGAAAATGTAGTTGATTGGTTTAGTTTGTTAAACTGTCAATTTGGTCTTAATCACGTGATGTCGAGGTGATACAGATGTCACTTTAGATGTAGTTTAGCTATCACGTTGATCTTGCTACAAACTTACGCTTGTCTAACCAGTTAAAACATGAATATGAACTCAAGTTCAGGTTTCCCTCGAGAACATGCTGCGGAAGCGGCATCTCCACTTCTTCGGTACAGATGGTCCGACTGGGTAAAGGCTATGGTACCTCAGGCTGCCCAACAGTCCCAGTTTTCTACCCACAGGCCGAATGGATGGAGGCAAGAATCTAAAGAGATTTTGGCAACTGCTCCCGGTCTCTACTTTGATGTGGGATCTGGATGAGGAATTTATGAATGGCAGGCAAGAAAGGCGGAGAACTGCAACGAGACGAAGATCGTGCTGTACATTGGAAGCACCTCCAATGTACATCCTGAATCATCGTTAAAAGACAGAGTAAAAGAATATTGCACTAATGGATCTCACAAAGCAGATCTTATAAACAACACCTTGACCAAGGGATACGAGTTGTGGTTTCGCGTTAAAAGTGCCCCAGACAGGCAAACTGCAGTAGTGTAGGAACTGGGGGATCTGGCGCAATTTCCGGATTTTACGCATCTCAGCGTAGTTATGCGTAGTTAGTGTAAAATCTCTGAGTCTAAAATATATGATATACTACACTAAAACAGCGTAGTTATGCGTAGGTAGCGTAAGTAGCGTAGATATCGTAAAAATTAGACATACTATTTTACGCTCAAAAATGCCTAAAATGCGTAGGATGCGTAGGATATAGTAAAATTTAGATTGTTCTCACGATGCGTAATTAGCGTACAAACAACCCATCTAATTATGCTGCTTTTTTCTGACGCATCAGAAACCAATTTCGAGTTCTGACGCGTCGGAAACTACTTTTAGTTATGACTCATCAGAAACCAATATCGAGTTCTGACGCGTCAGAAACCAATATCGAGTTCTGACTCATCAGAAACCAACTTCGAGTTCTGACTCATCAGAAACCAACTTCGAGTTCTGACTCATCAGAAACCAACTTCGAATTCTGACTCATCAGAAACCAATTTCGAGTTCTGACGCATATTTAGTTTTCATCATACATCTTTAAATATTTATCAATAATTGGGCTATTGTCAATCACGAAATTGTCAACGTTTGTCATTTGATTAATTAAACTTTCTCGGTTAAGATCACCAGAGCGCATCGCTTCTCGAATCATTATTAACAAATGCTGGTAACTTTGATAGGCATAGGTACAATTTTGAATTTTTAAGTCTAAACCTTTGTGTTCCATATATCCTTTAACTAATAATGCCACTGTACTAATCGCTATTAGACTGATACCACCAGTAGCGATAGCGCTAGCAATTCCACCTGAAGCGGTGAGAACAGAGAGTGAATTACCAATGAATTTGAGCAATTTGAATCTTTTGTAAGCCCTTTTGAAAGCCCAACATTTCCTATGATAGCTTAGATAATAAGACTTTAGTTCGTCTACTTCATCAGTCGATAATTTGTCTGAAATATGATTCCAATCGAAAATATTCTTTTTAGCCACCATTATATTATTTTATTATATTTATAAATTAAAAACAATTTGATCACTATCATAGCCCATTTGGATTAATTCATCATATATTTTTTCAGTTTGATCACCTTGTAGGTTTACAGTTTGGTCTCTAATAAAACCGTTACACGCTAACTTTTTCTTCCAATCTTTTAAATTAAAACCTTCAATCTTTTCAAATGAGGTGATTGATTTTTTTCCCCTCTTTTCGAGAGAAATTTTAATAAACTTTCTACTTTCATCTATCAAAGAAGATAAACTTTTAATATCCATCTATTCTTTGGATAAGATAAATTTTTCTAAAATGCGTGACAAAAAATGATAAGACAATTTCTTTGTTTAACACCCACGCAGTGTCTTATGGCATAAGACAATTTCTTTGTTTGGACTCCTAATATTTTATGCATTCACGCTTCACGGTTGAAAGTCTATTTCTATCAAAATGTTAATCATCGCGTGTGTTACAGAAGAATTCGATGTTTTGCTTCGAAAATTGATCCTGTCGCCCGCTCGTATCGTAATCGGATCGCTGAAAATAGTCATCTTTGACCATTCATCCACAGGTTTGACAATTTTTAAATCTTTATCCGTGCCATTAAGAACTAAGCCAACGATCACTTCGGATGCTTGATGATTGCCAGCACAAACACAAATGCTACCACGAACTACTTTACCGTCTACAGGACTAGGCCAACCATATTGCTTATTTCGCTCACATCCATTACCGAAACTCCATTGGAGAGAACCTTTAATCAGTGGTCCATTCTCTTCTGCATAGACGGTGATGAACGGGTATGTTTTTTGCGTATTAGCTGCTAAATTATTATCTTGCGTCTTAGTCTCTAAATCATTGTAATCGACTTTGCTTTTTAATGCATCATTGAATTCGATTGCTAAAGTTCCTAAATCAGTAATTAAAGCGTAATCCTTTAAAGCAGATAAGTTAGTCTTTTTAGCTAGTTCATTATTAACGTATGTAGTTGCTGCTTTTGTCTTTAATAAATCAGAGACGAAACGTTTAGTGGTTGCATCATGATCATTTATTGGAGCGGAAATGTTAGTTAATCTCTTGTTTTGTAAATGGAAATGGTTGTCTGGAGTTAATTTTAAGCCTATTCTTTTTTTAACCTTTTCTACTTTTCCTGTTGTTGATGGTTTGTCATGTTGTCCATTAGTAAACCCCATATATATATATATACATTTATTTATATAATAGTTCCTTCACTCTTTTCAAATTCTTTCACATTTTCAAATGCTGTACTATTATTATCCCAAACATTCCTTGTTATTAATCCTCTTTTTCTAGTGAAAGGATTATCATCCACATGTATATATCTTAGATGGTCATAACCTTTAACACCATCATTAAAAGCGATTGGATTACTAATTCCACTAAAAATTATGTTCATAACTTCGTCTTTCTCCCAAATCCAAAATAGGACTTGCTTTCCTAAAGCGTTATTTGGAATATTAAATGTTTTTAAAGATGGTTCATCTATTAAAGGATTACGTGAAAGTACGACTTTGCTTTTATCAATATGAATATACCTAAGAAGTGCTAAGTGTCCATATCTAAAAAGTATAGACATTACACTATTTGTAGTTGCGCTATGTTGAAATACATAATAAAAAGTGTAATAATCCACTCTATTATTAGGAGTTGCAAACGCATATGTATTTTGTAATCTAGCTTCATCATTATCAGAAAAATACAAATCTTTTATTAGAGTGAACTTTGATTCATTTCTTAATATATATTTTACTAATAAATCTAGAAAATTTTTATTTTGATTAATAGTAGGATTTTCTTTTGCAATTTCACTATTTACTTTTGCAATTTCACCATCAACATATTTTACAACATTATCTTCTGATTCATTTAGTTGTTTCACATTAACCGCATCATCGTTTTCATTTCCATCATTTAATCCTTTTATTTGATAATTAGACATATTAATAGATGCTTCAAAATAGACGATTTTGTTTCTGATGTAATAGAATCTATCCCAAATTCTCGAGTCAACGTCATTCTGATGACCACTTACGCCATAAACAATTACAAAGATGTTTGTTTCTGCATCATAAGTTTCACCATTCTTATACTTTAAAGTTAAATCAATATCTAAATCAATAATCCCAAGGTTTCCATATTTATGAAAATTCACTATTGTTCTACTGTGATCGGTAAAAGTATTTGTATTATTACGTGAAACATTTAATGTTTCGGATACTGCGTTGACAACCAATTCGTTTCGATCTACTAGATTACCATAATACATTTCAAAAGCTAATGTATACTCGCCTAAATCTAACGATTTTAAATCAATAGTTAATCGGGTGCTATAATAGCCGATAGCAGAGTCATACTTAATTTTAAATTGATAAGTAGATTTGTTGATATTATAGTAATCTTTGTCGACTTTTCTTACTTTGACAATATCATCATCATCTTCCTTAAACAAATCATCATCCATGACAAAAGAGAATTCATTCTCTTGTCGGTTTGCTTTTATATTAAGTGCTTCAGATTCATTGACTTTATCTGTAATCAAAGTGTTAATTACAGCGTTATTATCAGTAATTGTCCTATTAACATAGTTAACAGTGGAAGCGTGAAAGCTATCTGATGACTTTGGATCTTTCAAGCGGATAATGCTATGATTAGCCATATCAATGGAGTCTTCCATCGGATCAGGATTTTTTCTATTAAGCGCTGCTGCAGAGACATCATTTATTTCTCTTTTTAAATCTCCTCTTTGTCCGTGAAAATATCCAAAGTTAATAACATAATTAGATTGAGCATTTTGTGCAGCTTGACTTGAATCATCTTCAACAAAAGGTTTTATATTTATAATTGAATTACCCCCCATATTGAGATCTCCTTCCATACCTCTATCTCCTAAAAGTGGTAGATAAGTAGATTTTGCGCCACCAACTGTTAGGGCTGCATTATCTGCTGAACTACTCCTAATTCCAGTGATAGCATTATCACCCATTTGGAGACTTCCAGTCATAGCGCGTGAACCATCTACTTTGATATAAAGACTTAAATCAGGTTGTGGTATGGAAGCAATTTGACTTTCTAAATAAGTCTTTGTCACAGGTTGCTGCGACCCAGTTGGAATAGGTAAGCTAAAAATCCTATTTCCATTCATAGAAAGATTACCAGTCATGTTTTGGCTTCCGTTTAGGAGTAATACTTCTGACCTATCTGCTTTTCTAGAAGATAAATCATTAATAGCAATATCCTGTTTAGCGTCTTCATCGTCAACATATTCTTTGGTTGTTGCATCTTTAGGGTCAGTAGGATTACCAATATTGATTATCTTTTCATTATTCATATTGATTGGTTCAAAATTTAATATTGTTCCTGAAAAATCAGTACTTTTAACATTAAATAATCTATGATCAAAACTAGTCCTTTGTATTCCTTTGACACATCTACTAAAAAATAGAAATTTAAAATTAGAGTTACTGGAACCATAATATCGAAATTGTAAACGGATGTTCACATCTCTTTTAGAACTATTAAATATTATGTAAGCTTTTGCGTAATTGCTAAACCAATCATGACTAAAATCAATTATGTTTGCATTACCAGTGACATTTGTAAATAATAGCCTATCTGAATCACCATCTGTAACTATATTTGTTCCATCATATCCAAATATTTCAAAAACGATAGAATAATTAGGATCTATTTCTAAATTGTTCACTAGTCGAACAGTAGAATAAGCATAACCAGATTGCGCCCCTTCTCGAGGCGCTTCTAATAGTTCAAAATGATCAGTGTGCCCAGGAATAGGTATAGATCCTTTAGTACATTCTGCTTTATCACCAAAATCTTTATAAAAAGTAAAACTAGGTTGCAAATGATAATTTGTCCTATGATCTGTTGTCATCTCCTTTAATTGTTTTAGAGGTACAGCATCATTATCATTAGTAGCATCTTCTAAATCACTAATCTTATGATTATTCATATTTAAATTACCAGTAATTGAAGTTGTTCCATCTCTTTTCAGATAAGGTGACAAATCAATAGCTGGTAGGTTATTATCTACATACTCTTTTGTTGCTGCATCATTATTATCGATAGGAAGGGCTACTTCAGTTAATCGCTTACTATCAATGTCAAAATTACCATCATCAGTTAGACTAAATCCAATTCCAGGTAAACCAGGATCACCTTTTTCACCTCTTCCTGTTGCTGATGTTGATTCAAGTTGTCCATTGCTAAAACCCATATATAATATACTAAATTAAATTTCTTCTTCTTCTTCTTCTTTATCTCTTAAGTAATCAGAATCTAACATTTTGAGATTTTTAATTAATAATAATATTTCATCAGAAATAGATTCGTTGTATTTTTTTTCAACTTCTTTTAAACATTCTAGTTTACTAGTAAGATTCTCTAATAAAAAATTTATCTCATTAAACACATTAAATATTTCGTGTGTTAATCTTCTCGGCAAACTAATTCTATCCATCCTATATATTTTCATTGAAATTTTTTCTAATTGTCTTTTTAGTCTTATCAATGTACGCAAAACTATAAGGCTCACTAGTCGCACTCTCGAATCGCTTCTTAGGTACATTGACTTCTTTACACATTCTTGCTGTCTCTGCATTACTTGGAGAGTTAAAAATACAAAAATGAGAGCAATTCAACCTGATGTCTTTGGGAGTGAGATAATAAGATTGACTTAAATAGGTTACACTGCAATTTTTATGACGGCCACCAATAAAATATTCAATGAGAGGTTTTTGGTTTCGTTCACAAGCAAAGTCATCAAAGATAACTATTTTTTGATTATCGTGGTCTAGGCTTTCCAGAGGAATGACATCACCATTACTCTCTTCTATGACATCATAACCAACCTCTTCTGAAATGGGTCGAAATGTTTCTAATAGTTGTCTGTACTTCGGTTGCTCGAGATTTTTAGAAAACAAGTAAATCTTATCATAGTAGAGTAGATTATAAAGCATATGCATAAGAACGTTAGTTTTACCACAACCGCTTGGTCCACAAATTAACATTCGAAAAGTGTCTGAAGGCATATAAGGTAGCAGTCGTTTGAAATTGCGGTCATTATTAGAAGCTGAATCATAATTAGGAATTTTCATCTATATAATTAATATTTTTTTAATAAATGTCGCATAATATATCACATAATATAAAAAATCTCTATAAATATATGAGTCTGTCAAATTGGAAACGATTAGCTCAGAAGCGGACAGAGACTGGAAAGATGAAGAATCAGCTATATGATGAGATCACTGAAGAGAAGATAAAGAGTAAGACCTCTGACGCAAGGATAACAAAATCTTTTAGACTTGATGAAATCATAGAGGGTTTAAGGGCACAAAAGCCTAAGAATAGACCACAAATGAGAATACGTCCTGCCCCAGCGGGTAAAGCAGATGAAATTGATTATGCACCAGAAGTAGATCCATATGAAGATATGGATGTGGAAGGATTATTAGATCTCCAAGATTACGTAGCGCCGCAGACAGAAAAACAAATAGCTAAGATGCCTGAAGGGCCGCCACCAAAATATGAAATGGATTCTAGTTTTTGGAATCTAGAAGAAGGAGATGAATCTTTACCACCCGAATATGATGAAGATCCTCCAGCTATAGAAGCACCACGAGAGGGGGGAGAAGATGAAAGAGAAGCAAATAAGATTTTAGATCATTTGGAACTTCCCAACTATGATGATCGATGTTGAACTGAGACTGGCCGAACCTGAAATGACTGCAACAAAACAACGAAATTATCTAGATAAAGTTGTAAAAGATGCTGAAAGGAGAAGAAGACAAGTAATTGCTTTTAAAGCAAACGCTACTAAAAAATTTAATAAAGGTGAGATTGATGCAGCAGAAAGAGATAGAATACATCAAAATTCAGACCGATTTAGAGGAGAGCTTAATGATTATATTAAGCAATATAAATTTAAAAGCAAATCAACGAAAGGTTACGGGACCAAAAGAGTCAGTGGAAGTGGTGTGTATTTCTATAATGATGCTAAAGAATTACTAAAGAAATTAACACTAATTATTGGTGAAATGGAAGCAGGCAATACAAGTGTCAAGATGAGAAATATGGGTCAAACTATCTTAGACACTCTATTACGAACAAAATCAATCAATAAGTCGCAATATCAAAAGTTAGTGAAAAAATATTTTGGGGTTTAGTACACACTAGTAAATTATATTTACATTAATTTATATGGAGAGAGAAATCTCATTAAGCAGTTTTGCAGTTAAAGATGAACCTGGTAATCGACCTGGTGATTTTACTACAAGGTTTTCTAGAACTTTAGACTATGAACACAGTGATGGGATTTGGTATATTGGTTTTAATAAAATTATTTCAATGGCTTTTACATGGACAAATATAAATTCTGGTTATAACAATCAAAAGATAGCTTACAGTAAAGACGGCGGGAAAACATTTACAGATATTGATTTTCCAAAAGGAGTTTGGGATTACACTGATATTGATAAATACATTAAGGAAAAGACTAAAACAGTCCGCGGTGATGGTGATGAAGAATTTCCAATTACGGTGACTTTTGATGAACCAACTTTTAGAGTCTTAGTGACTTTAGACGCAAACTATCAGCTTGACCTGCGTAAATCTAATTTTGGCAAACTAATAGGATTCGATAAGGTGATCTTAAGAGGTGAGAGAAACGTTAGTACTAAGATACCTAACCTATCAGAAGATACAGATGTCCTAAATATTCATTGTGATTTAGTCTCTGATTCATTAGTAGATGGGAGAGAATCAGATATTGTTTTTAGTTTTGGTACAGGAACGCTGAGACCTTCTTACAATTTTACCCTTGAACCGCGTCGTGTTATATTTAATCCTATCAATAAAACAAGAGTTTCAAGCGTTCGAATCTATGTAACTGATGGTTTAAGAAGACCAGTCTATTTAAATCATGCTGACACAGCATTTTCATTAATCTTAAAAAAAGTTCCATATTAATGTTATATGAAGTCAAGAGAGTTCAAAAAGATTTATCACCCAAGAACGGGACGATATGTCTACAAACACCGTGGCAATGGAATTATCGTAGACAATCTTATGAAACCACTAAAAAAGGTAGCTAGTGCTTTAACTGGACAGGTTTTAAAACCATTTGCTAAAAAAGCAATACAAGCTGGTGTCTCTCATGCGGGAGAACGAGTTGGTAAAAAGGCTGCTGATAAAGTTATAGAGCGATCTGGTGAGCTTATCCGAAAAAGGCTGTCCTCGGGGTCTAAAAAAGCGACAAAGTCAACAAAGTCAACAAAGTCAACAAAGTCAACAAAGTCAAAGCCAGGTAGAGCAAAGCCAAGGACGCAGGAGGAAGTTTATACACTGATTAATAATCTTATAGCGCGATCTTAAAGAAAAAAAATCTGATAAAAAATATATAATGGCATTTAGATCACCAGAGAACGTTCAGAGAAACGAACTAGTGCAATTTCGTCTTCAAGACGCTATAAGAGCTCCTGCCAATACTCAAGAGCAAAATAAGAAAGGATACAAATTTCATGTTACTGATCGTGGTATTATGCTTGATTGGTTTAACGCCTTTTTTGAAGTGCGATTCAAATTAGACCTTCGAGCAAATGGTGGAGACAATGCAGACGCCAGGACAACAATTATTAATGGATCGCATTCATTAATTAAGCATATGGTAATAAAGAGTGCTGGAAAAATCGTCTATGACACTGATAATCTTCATCTTGTAACTTTTGCAAAAAATCTTTTAGAATATTCAGATGATTTTGGGCGTAGTACAGCCAAAAATAGCTTATGGTATTTAGATACAGATAGGACTTCAGATGATACAAACACTGGTTTGGAAAGTAGGCGTTTATTAACAGAAAACAGAGCTCATGTTAATGCAAGTATACCATTAAATAGGTATTCTTTTTTCGAAGAATTAGAAGGACGATTGTTACCTCCAATGGATCTCCAATTTGAAATAGAACTGACACCAGACGCTGAAGTCTTATATGGGGCAGTTGATACATTGAGATTAGTAATTGATCGTTTTTATCTATGGGTACCCCGACTAGAACCAAAAGATGCTCTGATGACTAAATTCATCAGTGAATACCAAAAACCCAGTAAATGGAAATACGAGTATGTTAAAGATGAAACAACAACAACAACGATATTAAATATTAGGTGAAATGTAGACTCGGAAAAAAAAAAAAAAAAAAATTCCGAGTCCCAGATGGGATTTGAGGTTGGTTGGTTGGTTGAGGTTGGTTAGGTTGGTTGGCTGCATCTTGATATGCATTAATGTGACAGCGTGATGCTGTTAGTGAGTTTCACATATGCTAGTCAATACTTGGCTGTGTAGCCGCGCGATGCGGTTCCAGTCAAGACCCACAAATTGGCCCTTGCTCACCATAGAGTCTCCAGTAGCTCAGTGGTTAGAGCATCCGACTAGATCACGGAGGGTCGTGGGTTCAAATCCCATCTGGGACTCGGAATTTTTTTTTTCCGAGTCTACATTTCACCTAATATTTAATATCGTTAAATGGAAATACCTCAAAGAAATGTACCAAACTTCAGATACTACCAGAAACAGTGGTGATTTCAGAATATCAGCTAGTATTGATAAAGTACAACATGTTTTCCTCTACTTCCAGAGACTTAAGACAAATGATATGGCAGCAAATCCTTATATTTTTGATACTTTTAAACTTAATGCTGCTAACAATAATAGTCATCTTAGCACATGTCGTCTTGAATATGGTAATGGTGTCTACTATCCAGAACTTGAATATGATACAGAAAGTAAAACAAGAATCTATTATGATTTAATGAATTATTCATGGAAAAAGAATGATTATAATACAGGTACTCAGCTCAATATCAATAATTTTTCGAATCTTTACCCAATGTTATATTTTGACCTGACTTATCAAACAGAACAGGTTAGCCGAGATCCAAAGCAACTGAACATAAGATTTCGCCTCTCACAAGCCGCAGCTGCTGATTTTAGAGTGCATGCAATTGTTCTCTATGAAGAAGATGTTGTTGTTGATAAAGTGGGAGATCAATTAGTTATTGTCTAAAAAAATTAATATTTAGAAAAAATATTTTAATATAATATATATGAGAGTTAAAGAGAGTCAGAACGAAAGAGCAGACAAAGAAATAGTCAATTTTCTAGATCTTAACCCTTCAAAGATAACTTTTTCAAAACCAAAGCCAAACAAGCACAATGGAACACAGATTGGAATATTATACAATGGAAAGCCATTGTTTGTTAAATATGAAGGATATACTCCGTTCGGTTTAAATGAAAATTATGATAAAAATGGAGAATATCAAGGTACTAGCATGCAAATTAGTTGTGATGGGGAATATCTAGAAAAAGCCAAAGAATTGGATCAATTCTTCATTGATTATATACATTCTTTAAATACCAAAAATAAAAAAAAAATACCAAGAGAAGCTGTATCAGGTTATGATGAATACGGTCAAGGTGGTTCTTGGAAAAGAATCTGTAAAAAACCGTATAAAATTGTTGATGAAGAGAGAGTGTATCAAGATTACCCATCAAAGATGGAGTTTAATCTCTTTTTTAGAAATGATATACCAGCTACAAGACTTTTTACATGGGAACGGGAATATTTAGGATATGAATCAGTAAAAATTGGTCCAAGAAGCGAAGTGAAATTTATTGCTGCTTGGTTTTCAATTACAACTGGAACTTTTGGAGCTAGTCTAAAACCAAAATTAATGCAAGTAGCATATCGAGAACGAGAAGATATTTTTAAAGACTTCATCTTAGATGATGATGAAGAAGATGATTGGATCTGATTAATAACGTCATAGACTGTGACAAAGGCACAGAACATATATTATTTAGGAATTTAAAAAAGTCCCTAAATAATATATAATGACTGAACTACATCAAATTTCTGTAAACCTTTCTGAAGGTCAAAAACGAAAACTATCTAATGCTTACAGAAACAGAGAAGAAATAAGTTTACGCTTAAGTAAAAATGCGTTAAGTGGTTCCGATGTTCTTATGGTACCAATGAATACTGTTAAGAGACTCGCTAAGGCCAAAACAGCTAATCGAGGAATGGTAATTACTATATCAAAGTATAATATCAGGCGACAAACTGGGTCTGGTATCTTTAGCTCAATATTGCCAGTATTAAAGAATGTAGCACCAACTATCGGTAAAACACTAGGATTGTCTGCTCTAGCAGGGTTAGCTTCTGAAGGTGCTAGTCAAATAGTTAAGAAAATTAGTGGCGGACAAATGTATCAAGTACCAAATAATAAACTATTTATGTTAGCTCAATTGGGTGATCTACTGACTAAAGGACAAATAGGAGATTTAGCCCGAGCTCATAAAGGTGGAGAAGACTTACTTTTCCGACTGACACAACGACAAGTAGGTAATGGTATTGGAACGTTAATAGCTAGTATTGGTATTCCAATGATTCTTGATGCATTAAAAGGAGGAAGTATAAAAGGAAGAGGAGGTCCTAGAATGGGGAAATCGGATGGAGGAGGAGGTCCTCGTATGGGAATGCCTATGGCTCCACCACCTTTTATTGGGACATGGGGCAGGGGAGGAAAAAAAAAAAAAAAAAGGTAAAAAAGCCTAAATTCCATAAAGATATCCCAATGAGTAATTTTGATCTTTTAGATTGGTGTAAATACTTGAAGATACCTATAGAGAATGTTTTAAGTAGAGATCAGACTGTACCTCATAATCATAAGTTAGCGCTTTTTATTTATAATTTAGAACCTCATTATATGAGTGGTAGTCATTGGGTTACAACCTATGTTCGTGATGGTACAATAAATTACTTTGACTCTTTTGGTATGCCACCTTTTCAAGAGTTGGTAAACCATGCAAAAGAGAAAAACTTAAATTTATTACACCAAAACCAGCAAATACAGAATCTCTATACTACAACCTGTGGCTATTTTTGCTTGTATTTCTTGAATGAAATGCATAAAGGAGTAGATTATTTCGATTTATTGCAAGTTTTTAGCTTTGACACAGAAGAGAATGAAAAATTCATAGAAAACTATTTTAAACTATTGCTTTGAGGACTTCTGCAACGTCAGGTGCGTGAAAGGAGTTATATTTTGTTGGATTTGTTTGATTTGTCGGATTTTTTTTAAATCTTTTTTCAAACTATTTCTCAGATTTCTCACTCTTTTAGTTTCTCCAGAACAACATAAAAAGGCAATTTTTCTATAAAGAAGTTTGTAATGTTTATACATCGCTTCTATTCTACGTATTTCATTGTCAATTTCAATTTCTTCCATTATATAATAATAAAAAAAATAATTATAATATAGATGAAAAGCTATTGTGTAAAACAACGAAAACAGACAGAGTGCGTTCCTGGTTCAGAAAGGGTTGTACAGACAAGAAATGGTCGTGCCATGATGAAATGTAAATGCGCAGAATGTGGGATAACAAAAACTAAATTTGTTAAGTCAGGTACGGTAGGAAGAGGTAGAAAAGGAAAAGGGCTATTACTGGGTAAAAACAGTCCATTTAAGGGAATTCCCCTCATAGGAGCTATATTATAGTAAAGGAACTTTACAATAGTTAACAATAGATTAACAATAGATTAACATATATTTATTATAATATTAATTAATATATGTTATCTTATTGCGTTCGACAAAGAAAAAGGACAGAATGTGTACCTAATTCTGAAACTTTTGTAATTACAAAAAATGGTAGAAATGCAATGCGATGTATTTGTGCTGAATGTGGAATTACAAAATTTCGTTTTATATCTAAAGCGGAAATGCAAGGAAGCGGTTTTGATGAACTAATTGTCAAAGGGTTAGCTGCTGGTGCAAAAGGATTGTACAACCTAGGTAAAAGGGGAGCTAGTCGAGCAATAAAATCTGACTATGTAAAAGACAAAGTTAAAGGCATTGGTAAAAGGTATTTGAATAGAGCAATTGACTCTCTGGCTGATGATATTTCTAAAAAAATCAGTGGAAGGGGAAGGGGAAGGGGAAGGGGTCTCGATATTCATAAAGCAATAGGTAAGTTACCTAAACCGAAAGCTGGTTGGACTCTTCCAGGACACAAATATACTGGTCCTTACAATGATTTAGAAAAACAAGTAAAATGGGATCGTGATACTGGCCAAATCTATGAAATCTATGATCAGCCAACAGGTAAGACAGATGCTATAGCCATGCAACACGATGTTGATTACTCAGTATGTGCTGATAAGGGAGTAAATGTAAAATCATGTAAAAATGTGGCTGACAAGAAAATGGTCCAAGCTTTAGATGCAATTCCCTGGAATGAGAGACAGTGGGGTCATTGGCTGGCTAGAAACACTATTAATACAAAACAAAAACTTGGTTTAGGAGTAAAAAAAAAAAAAAAAAACGCTAAAAATTTAGACACATGGGAAGCGCTAGCTAATGAGTTACACAAACCTATAAAACGAAATTTTACCAAGCGAAGAGTCATTGCACATAATGTAGATGATATCTGGTGTTCAGACTTAGTTGATATGCAAAAGCTTAGCAAATGGAATCGAGGTTATAAATATCTACTAATGGTCTTAGACCTTTTCAGTAAATATGGTTGGATAGTACCTCTAAAGACAAAAACAGGTTTAGAAGTCGCTAAAGCGTTTGAAAGCTTATTAGTGAAAAATAAGCCTAAAATGTTATGGGTAGACAAAGGAAAAGAATATTATAACAAAAATGTGTTGGATCTCTTAGCTAAGGATAAGATAAAGGTCTATTCCACTGAAAACGAAGAGAAATCAGCAGTTTGTGAGAGATGGAATAGAACTATCAAAGATAAAATGTATAAGAGATTCACTATGCAAAACAATACAGTCTACGTTGACATCCTTCCTAAAATACTCGCCTCTTACAACAACAGCCAACATAGATCAATAGGAATGACGCCTATCCAAGCTAGAAAACCTGAAAACTATGGAAAAGTTTATTTTAATTTATATGGTGATTTAGCGAGAGAAATCAAAAAAACAAAAACAAATCGAAAACCCGAATTTAGAGTAGGTGATAGAGTCCGAATAAGCAAATACAAAAGGGTGACCTTTGATAAAGGCTATACTCCTAATTGGACTGAAGAAGTTTTCATCATAGACGAAATTAGATTCACTAATCCTATTACTTATAAGATAAAAGACTTAAATGGTGAAGTGATTAAGGGTACTTTCTACAGAGAAGAGTTACAAAAGACAGATCAAGAGGTCTATAGAATAGAGAAAATTATCAGAAAGTCAAAAGGAAAAGCATTAGTCAAATGGAAAGGTTACCCAGACGAATTTAACAGTTGGGTGCCAGCTGGGGATTTAAAAAAAATTATTTAAAAAAATTAGAATATTATAAATAATTATATAAATGGAAAAAACAGAAGAACAATTGAAACGAGAAAAATGGAACAAAATTACCAATGAAAGACTGAAAAATACTGAATGGTACTGTGATGTATGTGGAAATGGAAAAAATTACACTTATAGAGGAAAATATATGCATCTAAAGACAAAGAAACATGAGCGTAACATTCTAAAATACACTAATCCAGTTACTGGTACACTAATTGATTTATAATAAATAAAAAAATTAAGAATTTTAAAAAAAAATTAGACATATATTATTATATATAGATGGATTTTAAAGTTAAAATTAAACCCAAAATTAAATACAAAAAGATATCTGTGGACACAATACCAAAACCATCTCATTGGTATTGTAATATATGCAAGAAAAAATATTCAAAAGGGGGAAAATATCAGCATTTAAAGACAGATTTTCATAAGCTTAATGAAGCAAAAAAAGGTCCACTGATACCTCCACCTGCCAACCCACAACCACGAAGATCTAAGAAACATGGAGATTATGTTGAAAATCGACTAATCCGATCGATTGCAGCTAGGAGACTAAGAGACTCATACCTTGGAGGTACTTTAATAGATGATCCGATAAGCGCGCCCCTCAGTCAATTTACCAGAACCATTAAAACCTACTGAATATAGACCAGCCCCACCAGTACCAAAACCACGCACAAAACCACCAGCAGCTCCAGTGCCTTTACCGAGGCTAAAAATAATAAGACCTATAAAACCTGTACCTACAAGCCTTCAAAGTAAGGTTAAAAATGTGATTGATCAAATCGCTCCATATTATAGGCCTGAAACTATAAGAGAATTTAGAAGAAATTTGAAATTTATCCCTAAAGACATCACTATTACTGAGCGATCTAATGCATTAAGAGGTAATGTCAAATCTTATGAAGTGCCAATTGTCAATAGAAATGACCCATCAATACAGTTAAGTAGTACTAAACGAAAAATATTTGATCTTTTAATGCGATCATTATCAGATAGAAGGGGTTTTAAATACAATACTACACTAAGGGTTCGATTATCAAAGAGTACTGAGGATGGTGTCATTTACAGAGAACCTTATTTTAACGCTGGCCCTTTTACGGTGACCAATAGAGTAGATATAGAAGAGTCTCTCCATAATGGTATTGAAAGAATTTTAGAGTTAATAGCTGTTTGGCTATCTGAAGGTTCTGGTTGGGTCTTTGAATCAGTAAAATTACATATCATTAATATTGTCTCTTACTTTCCATTAAGAGGATCATCATATATTGAACTACCTAAGGAACTAGGTAACCCTATGAAGGGTTTAATCAATCCCAAAAATACAGACAATAAATGTTTCCTATGGTGTCATAACAGGCACCTAAATCCATTAAAAAAAGACCCTCAAAGAATAACTAAGGCAGATAGGGAATCAGTGAAACGGTTGGATTACACTGGTGTCTCTTTTCCTGTCACTTTTTCTGATATGAATCGGATTGAAAAGAAAAATAAGATTAATGTTAGTGTATTTGGCTATAAGCCCGAAGATAAAAAAAAAGGTATCAGTGGTTTTCCTTATCCTATCAGATTATCAAAAGCTAATTTTCCAGACCATATGGAATTACTATGGATTGATGATGATGAGCATGGAAACAGCCACTATGTGCTTATTAAGGATTTCGATCGATTTATGAGTTCATTCACAAAACATAAAGCTAGGAAATATTTTTGTTTGCGTTGTCTCCATTGTTGCTCTTCTGAGAGAACATACAAAATTCATAGAGAGGATTGCCTGCTTCTTAACGAAAACCAAGTGATCAAGATGCCTGAGGAAGGGTCAACAATTTATTTCAAAAATCACAAGAAAATGTTACCTGCGCCTTTTGTCATTTACGCTGATTTTGAAGCAATTACAGAGAAAATAGACGGTTGCCAGCCATCTGATGAAAAATCTTACACGAGTACTTATCAGAGTCACAAGGCTTGTGGTTATGGATATAAATTAGTCTGTATTTATGATAATAAATATTCCAAACCAGTAGAAATTTACCGTGGAGAAGATGCTATAGATAAATTTATTGTACAGATGATGAGAGAATTAGAAGATTGTCGAAGAATAGTGCGAGAACAATTTCAGAAACCATTAATTATGACAGATGAAAATGAAAGAGATTTCCAAAATAGTACAGTATGCCATATTTGTGAGCGTCGTTTTAAACCTGAAGATCTTGTAATACATGATGATGGTGATATGAATAATAAAGTCAGAGATCATTGCCATATAACAGGCAAATATCGCGGCGCTGCACATATAAATTGCAATCTAAAATGGGCTATCAGTGCAAAAAATTTAAAAATTCCTGTTGTCTTTCACAATCTTAAAGGCTATGACTGTCATTTTATCATGCAAAAATTAGGAAAACTGATAAATGATCGTGTAGTCTATGATATTACAGAATTTAAAGATCGTAATGGTAAGGTTCATGAAATAAAAGATCGTTTTAATATTAGTGTTATAGCAAGTACTTTTGAGAAATATATGGGTTTTAGACTAGGTAATCATTTGACTTTCATTGACAGTTTTTCATTTATGAGTCAGAGTTTAGACAGATTAAGCAGTAATTTAACTGATGATGCATTCTTTTATTCACGAGAAGCTTTTCCAAATGATGATCAATTTAGATTAATAAAGCGAAAAGGTGTTTACCCTTATGATTACATGGACTCATTCCAGCGATTCAGTGAGAAGTCTTTACCAAGGATAGAAGATTTTTATAGCATTTTAAATGATACAAATATTTCAGAGAGTGACTACTCACACGCAAAGGAGGTCTGGAGTACTTTCCAAATCAGAGACTTAGGTGAGTATCATGATTTATATTTGCGGACAGATGTTCTACTCTTAGCTGATGTATTTGAAAGTTTTAGAAGCACTTGTCTGGAGTATTATAGGTTGGATCCTTGTCATTATTACTCTGCACCTGGGTTATCATGGGATGCATTACTGAGAATGACAGGGATAAATCTAGACTTAATCGCAGACCTAGATCAACAACTATTCATTGAAAAAGGTATGAGAGGTGGGATTAGTACCATTACACACAGACATGCTGTTGCAAACAACAAGTATATGAAGGATTACAATCCGGATGAGGCGAGTACCTATTTAATGTATTTGGATGCAAATAACCTTTATGGATGGGCTATGTCACAGTCACTTCCAACTGGAGATTTCAAATGGATTCCCTCTGAAGATTTTGAGGATCCTGAAGATTTCATCTTAGAAAATTACACAAATGATACTAGAAAAGGTGTCGTTTTAGAGGTAGATTTAGAATATCCGGAAGAGCTACACGATTTGCATAATGATTATCCATTAGCACCAGAAAAGATTTTAATCACTGATGATATGTTGTCAAAGTATTGCAAAGATTTAAAAGATTCAGAAAATATTAGCAGTGGTAGAGTTCACAAGTTGGTTCCTAATCTAAGGAATAAAGAAAAATATGTATTACATTACAGAAATTTGCAGCTTTATTTATCTCTTGGTATGAAGTTAAAGAAGATTCATAGAGTATTGGAATTTACTCAGCGACCTTGGATGAAACGATACATTGATTTTAACACTGAAAAGAGAACAATGGCTAAGAATAGTTTTGAGAAAGACTTCTTTAAGCTGATGAATAACTCTGTGTTTGGTAAAACTATGGAAAACCTGAGAAAAAGATCTAATATTCAATTAGAAACTGATCCGAAACATTTATTGAAATTGACTAGACAACCAACCTACGTTTCCAGTAAAATATTTGATGAAAATTTAGTTGGTGTACAGATGAAAAAGGCCTGTTTATTCTTAGATAAACCATCTTATGTTGGTTTCTCTATTTTGGACATGAGTAAAACATTAATGTATGAGTTCCATTACAACTATATCAGAAAAAAATACCCTGATGCAAAGTTACTTTTTACTGATACTGACTCTTTATTTTACCATATAAAAGCAGAAGACATATATAGTGACTTCTATAAAGACAAGGACCTATTTGACAATAGTGATTATCCCAAATCGTCAGATTTCCATTTTGCAGGAAATAAAAAAGTAATTGGTAAATTCAAAGATGAAACAGCTGGTGATACTATTACAGAATTTGTTGGTCTAAAAAGTAAAATGTATTCATACAAGACAGAAAACAAGGAAAACAAGACTGCTAAGGGTGTCAAAAAGAATGTCATTAAGAGTGAATTATCTCTCTCTGATTATCTCAATACTTTACAAAAATGTAATACTATGAGGCATAAGATGCGAACTATCCGGTCAGAGTATTTAGTAAATAAACCCCTTCAGGCGGCTGGTATGTCGGCTGATAATGTCCGCGGCTGAGAGATTGTCCGAAAAATGAACATTTGGCCGAGAAGCGAAGCTTCGAAGGCAAATGTGAAATTTTGAGGACAATCTCTCAGCCAAGGACATTATCAGCCGACATACCAGCAAGCCAGAAAGGGGTTTATTTATTTTATAACCCTCCCATTAATTTTCAGTTCGCAAAAAACCGCTCGTAAACTTGGTAAAAAAGCCATTGGTGATCTGATGGCGAATGCTCGTGATTGACGTGAGAGAGCAACGTAAATTTGATTGGTTTAACTAACCTTATCTCCACTGTGATTGGACCAAATTTGACAAGCTGTCATGTGAAATTAATTCTTCGTAACGCCCCTTGGATCAAAAACTCGAAAACTTGGCGCTTTTGGTTCATATTTTCCGACGTACTGTTCATAAACTTGACTAGAAAGAAATGTATTTCAGTCTCAGAATTTACATCTGTGAAACACAGAACGTGTAAAATCTGTAGCACTTGAAGGTGGACTGATTTTTCGTCGCTCTCTCGCTTGAGATGAAGTACTTCAGCCGGTGGTTGTTGTTTTGAGCTAAGGTCACTGTGTTTCATCTCGCGTTGGTTTTCACAGCCTCTCTTTCCGAAGTCGAGAATGAATTTGCAAAACGTTCTGGAGCATTCAGGCCAAGCTGATTTGCTGCATAGAGGACTTCAAGGTCTTCGCCGGAAATTGGACGCTGGTGCTTTGTGAAAGAAATCAATCCCTGTCGCGCAAGATCTTTCAGTGATGGATTCGTTTGCCGGCTTGAATACTTATCCCAAATAATGGCAAACGGCTTTCTTTGAAGGGAACCGGAAAAAAAAATATGTCCAGCCCGGAACGAATTGGCTTTCACAGTGTTGCGACTGTATGGTTCTCCTTCCACTGAATTTTCTGGCTTCTGCGTAAAAAAGGTTTCAACATGGTTGACAATTCTGCCGGCTCCATGATTTCAAGTGCGACTGGAATTTTTCTCTCCTTCCTCTACGCTTAAGTCGGACGTGAACGGTTGGTTTATTTTATAGTTAGTTATTACATTGTATTAAATCTTTATTTTGTAATATAAAATGAATCGGTTAAATTTATTATAAAAGTCTGCTCGTGACTCTATCCACCTTCAAAGACTTTGACAGCGTATTTTGGTGACTTTTATGTACTTTCCGGAACAGCACTTGCCATCAGCTTTTTAATGTCACCATCGCTAGACTCAGTAGCACTACCGGTAGTTTGGTTTCCTTCCATATTAAATAAGAGAAAAGAAAAGTTGAAATTCTTGTGCTGACTATGTTTCTCTTCGACGGAAAAAATCGGAGGACAAATATCGACTCGGGCGGGGGTTATTGCGTGATAACTGTCCAGAGATTTATACCACGTGACGTAAAATAGCCAATAAAATCAATCAAAAATTAATGGGTGGGTTATAACATCAGATATCTAGTTACCAAATTAATAAAGTATCATTATCACCTTTTGATGATAAAAGATATATTTTAGATGATGGTATCAGCAGCTATGCGTATGGAAATTATAATATTTCATAATATATATGCCTGTCCCTAATTTTAAAAAAATTTTAACTGAAGACCCGTTGGAAGACTCTGATAGTAGTGACAGTGATTATAATCCTGATTCAGATTACGATCAGTCAAGCTCTGATAGTGATAGTTATAGTGAAAATGATAGTGAAAAATAGAGTTACTCTCATTTAAAGAATAAGATATATTATTTATTATGATGAACAGAGAAACTCTTGGCAATCTACATCGTAAAAAACTTTCAGAAATTGTTCTGAAAGAAAAAAAAATACCAGATTTAAAAAAAAAAATTCTAAATTTATCCATCAAAAAAGATTATTCTAGAATTGATCAAATTGAACAAATAAGGTTAGAAAATGAAATAAATGATATCAAAAATCTTCGTACTAGTTATTTATTAAAGAATGCTATTTTACTTTTTTTACATACAGAAAATAGAGCAAAACAATTTGTCCATGGTGTTGATAATTCTTATTATAAAAGGTATAAATATAATATCTTACCTGATGAACTACAATACAGTGAAAATAATATTAATGAAGATAACTATTGTTATACATGTGAAAAATTTCGAGTATTGAACGTCGATGAAGGGATAAGTACTTGTCTAAGTTGTGGAATAAGCATTAATGTCTCAACAAATCCAGAAAAATCATCTATAAAACCCACAGAAAATGATTACAAAAGATATAATCATTTTTGTGACTGTTTAGCCAATATCCAAGGCAAAGAAAGTTTTAAAGTCTCAGAAGATGTTATTAATAATATTTTCAAAGAAATCGTTCATGAAAGGATGGAAAATTCTTTGGAAAAGTTAACAGAAGCAGATATTAAAAGATATCTTAAAAAACATCGTAAATTACGTTATTATAATCATGCCACACAAATTTTGTATCGAATAACAAAAATACCTCCATTACAAATGACTCCTATAATGGAAGAAAAAATGAAAATGAGGTTTTTACAAATTCAAGAGCCATTTGAAATTTTTAAAGGTAAAAATAGAAGCAATTTCTTTTCCTATTCATATATCATCTATAAATTTTGCCAAATACTTGGATATAATGAATTTTTACCAAAGCTAAAATTGTATAAAGATCGTTTAAAACTCTATGAACATGATAAAATTTGGAAAAAAATCTGTGAACATCTAGGTGGTGAGAGAGCTGGTTGGAAATTTATCAAGTCTTAAAAATTACGCATCGTGAGAACAATCTAAATTTTACTATATCCTACGCATCCTACGCATTTTAGGCATTTTTGAGCGTAAAATAGTATGTCTAATTTTTACGATATCTACGCTACTTACGCTACCTACGCATAACTACGCTGTTTTAGTGTAGTATATCATATATTTTAGACTCAGAGATTTTACACTAACTACGCATAACTACGCTGAGATGCGTAAAATCCGGAAATTGCGCCAGATCCCCCAGTTCCTACACTACTAACTGCTGAAGACCTGGAGAACGAGCTTCTGGATCGCTATGATTACGCGTGGAATGTAAGACGCAATGGCGAATTGAGGCATTTACTGCACTGATGTGATATGAAGTGCAGCAGAAGAAACACTGTAACACACTTAAATTTACTGAGTGAACTGTTTGCTGGACGCGTTGGTCTTCATGACAAGTTTAAATAAAGGCGTAATTGGTATAAATGAAACTCCAACCTAACTGTACTAGGTAAAAATTCCACGGCTGCTTCTTTTGTATCAAGTTTCAATATTGAGTTTCTGGCTTTTGTAAACTATTAATTCAATATTCTTCATATTCAAAGAAAGCAATGGAGATAGCCTTAGCTACCATCACAGGGTAAACCCATGGAAGAAAATTAATTAGCAGCAACATACTGAACACCTGACACGTTTTCTTAGAACTGAAAACCCCTCGCCATTTCAAGAAACTATAAATCATGCATACATTAATCGGGTAGTACATAGAAGAAGGTTTATTTTTATGGGATTAAGAGTCAACAGAAGGGAGTCAATTCATACGCAGACGGGAAAAATACGAAAACGAAATATGAAAAGGAGGAAAATATGGGAAATTTAAAACAGATGTTAAGCGACCTTAGCATATATTTCAATAATTTCTATCTTAGTTTGAAGAATCTGAAAGTACGAGATGTCTATGACTCTCGTCATTGTTATTTTGTGTAACATTCATGATGTCTTCGAAAAGCGTCTCCATTGAAAGGAAAACAAATACACAGCTGCTGAACATGATATAGAAACAAGATAAATTTGTCTTTCCAAGAAACGCGCTATGGGGGCCGGAACCTTCGTTTCCAAGAAACGCGCATTCAGCGCGTAAAGAAGAGGAAAATAGACAAAGGTTCCTCCTAATAAAAGTAGGTTTCAAGTCAATGTGCCAAAAAAGCAAAATTTTTAGGCAAAGAAATCCCAGACTGCCGTTTTCCTTTCATCGTCAAGTGCCATAAGTGTTTCTTTACTGTCAGAGCTCAGCTCAGCAGCAGGATATATGCAGACTTAAGAAGAATACCCGTTGGCCACAAGGAGCGCGGAAAGAAAAATAATATAATTGAGGTCTATGGAGAGGATAAGCAAATGTTAGAATTTAACGCGGCCCCTAATAAGAAGAAGTATTGCTTAACATCTACGCAGTCCGGGTTCTGCACAGTGCTGTTTCAGGTTTTTTGTTGAGGAAAAGAGTTCTACGAGATATAAAAATTATCTTTCCGCTGTTCATCTACAGAGTTTTATAATTTAGAAGAGTTTGGCTCGACATCACAGCCTGCAAATGGACAATGAGTTTCCTTCAGTACTTGAGTATTCCGTCAGTTTCTGTGCATGCAACACTGGGCTTCCGCGAAACCTCAAACTGTCCATTGTATGTTGCCTACTTTAGATAATTAGTTCTGTGTAAACAGCTTCTCTAATAATTGTGGTTTAGTTAGGAAACCTCGGTAAGCAGTAACCGTAGTAAACCTCTCTCGTGAAAACACCAAACTTTCGTCGCGCCTTACTCGACTGATTATCGTAGTAATAAATTGAGACATTTTCTGTTTACTGAGATCATTTTCAAGTTATAGAAAAAGCGAATGAAATATACATATATAAATAAGTACAAATTAAGGCGTGAGAATGTCAATGATAAAATACAAGGGCTAAAATGTGAGTGTTAAAATAATAAAATACTATATAAATAACTTTGCACGGATTGAACCTAACTGTTTGTTCAAATTGGTTTTTCTTTTTACTCTTCTTCGGGCAGATTATGGCCTCGGCTATCATAGCTGGAAACTTCGCCAGCCACAGCTTTCGCATCGGGGCTGCCACCATCCTTGCTCGCAATGGAGTACATGAATGTCTTGCAACACACAAGAAATAAGCGAAATCTATTTTTCAAACCAGATCGACCGGCCCGCTCTTACAGAGACTGCCTCTTAAAAAGTAGATATCACTACAAGCTAGGCAGTCACCAAGCTACTTCAGATTCCAAGTGGTACAAAAGACCAAAAAATACGAGAGAATGATTGAATTATAAATTCTCATATTTCACCATCACATAATTACGGTGGCGCGATTTCTTAGAAAACCACACAAAGAAACGTACGTAGCCGACTTTGATTGGCTAGTTATGTGTTTACTATATTGTTTTGGTCACGTGATAAAAAAGGCGGTCCGTTTATTGGGTAAGAACCTGAAGTGTGACATCAGGTAAAACTCCAAACTGTAACTCATGTTCTCCTTTTTTGCATTCAACAACGTTCAAGAGGTAACGTTTGGAAGCCACACTGTGATAAAATAACCAGGCCTGAACCCTCAAGTCGCTGAATAATGGCTGCACGTCTGCGAGAAAAGAGTCACCTTCCAACAGCAGATTAGTCAGTTTGGAAAAAGGCCATGGTACCCCCCGACGCCAAAGGTCCTAAATTTGAACGACGACGAAATCAAGTTGGCTCCTACTGCTTAAGCATAGAAGACGCTTTCCCTGATCAGGCCAAGCACTGTGGAATTTATGAATGGCAAGCTAGAGGTACATTGCCCGATCAACACAATCATGTCGTTTATGTTGGGAGCACATGCAGATGCAAGCCGGGGTCATTAAGAGAAAGAATCCTTGAATACTGCAGAAACGGATCCCATAAAAAAGATCTCATAAATGACGCCTTAGAAAGAAGGTACGAACTATGGGTTCGCGTTAAGATTTCGACGCCAAGAAACTACTCCAGGGGTGATGCTCAAAGGATGGAAAACGAGCTTTTAGCTGAGTATAACTATGCTTGGAACATTAGAGATAACGCAATGCGAACTGAGTATCCTGCCATGATCTCAACAATCCTGATAAAAAGCAGGATCGTAACATAACTGTAATGTGAGTTACTTTATAGCTTAATCTTCGCCCTGTGTATAACGCTTTACTTTTAAGCGACGGGTTCTTGGTTCATTACATTAAGTAATTTATGAATGGCGAGTTTAGGTTTTCTGTCAGGCCGTAAGTGCATTTTAGACATGAGGTTGAATTGTGTTGAATTTTGCCGGGTTCTACTGTGTGGATACATTGGCCTGTTGTTTGATCAGCCATGTATTGTAAACAGCAAAGCGCTTCGCTCAATATATTAATCTTGTGTGCTCAGTCATCGCTATTCGCAAAGTCATGTCTCATATGCATGTCTGATCAAGACTATTTATGCCGTGCATTTCTAACATTTTCTTTGGAAATTTGATTAAGGTCAATTAACGGTCGCAAAACACGCCTGGCATTATAAGCTACTATATGTGCGAGAAGTTTCCGCTTCATAAATGGGCCGAAAAGCTTAAGGCCGTGTCATAGTTCATAAGTATTCTAATGAATTTGTCTAGAATAAGCAAAAAACTGTTCAATATGATATTGTATTTAACGCTCAATAGGTCTTGGCTGCATGGATTTTTATGGCAAGATCGATGTGAATGAACTTGCTGTTATTAAAAGTCATTCCCTCATTTTGTGTCATGACTGCAAATTTGATTTGGGCCTCCGTTGACATATTAAAGTAATCACACAGCTATTTACTCCAGAAAAAGGTTCTCACATTGGTTCTGCGTCATTTATTGTTGTTCCTGTCTTTCCAAGAAACGTGCGAGGGGCGGAATATTTTAAGATTGTAGGGGTAATTGGTTTAAATCAATGAAAGTGGTGAACCGTAAAGCTTCATGTAGACGCATCTCGGTGGAAATAATCAACTGTTGCTTTCATGTTAAAGTATCGTTGAATATGCACAACAGAAGTTCAATTTAAGGACCGTTTCTCACTTCTCGGCTACTGTTTTTTCTTGGAATTGGGAAGCTCTCGCCTTTTTCAAAAATCTGTAAATAATACCGATTGTTAAAGATGATTTCCAGTCTGTGCTGCGCACTCTCGAGAGTTTGCTTGCGTTGCTTTGTTTTGTTTCATGCAAGACATTTCAAGAAACTATAAATCATGCATACATTAATCGGGTAGTACATAGAAGATTTCAGAAGCGTTTTTCCCTTTAGGAGAGGTTTATTTTTATGGGATTAAGAGTCAACAGAAGGAAGCCAATTTATACGCAGACGGGAAAAATACGAAAACGAAATATGAAAAGGAGGAAAATTTGGGAAATTTATAACAGATGTTAAGCGACCTTAGCATATATTTCAATAATTTCTATCTTAGTTTGAAGAATCTGAAAGTACGAGATGTCTATGACGCTCGTCATTGTCTTTGTGTAACATTCATGATGTGTGTTCGAGAAGTGTCTCCATTGAAAGGAAAACAAAATACACAGCTGCTGAACATGATATAGAAACAAGATAAATTTGTCTTTCCAAGAAACGCGCTATGGGGGAACCCTCGTTTCCAAGAAACGCGCATTCAGCGCGTAAAGAAGAGGAAAATAGACAAAGGTTCCTCCTAATAAAAGTAGGTTTAAAGTCAATGTGCCAAAAAAGCAAAATTTTTAGGCAAAGAAATCCCAGACTGCCGTTTTCCTTTCATCGTCAAGTGCCATAAGTGTTTCTTTACTGTCAGAGCTCAGCTCAGCAGCAGGATATATGCAGACGTAAGAAGAATACCCGTTGGCCACAAGGAGCGAAAGAAAAATAATATAATTGAGGTCTATGGAGAGGATAAGCAAATGTTAGAATTTAACTGCTTAACATCTACGCAGCCCGGGTTCTGCACAGTGCTGTTTCAGGTTTTTTGTTGAGGAAAAGAGTTCTACGAGATATAAAAATTCTCTTTCCGCTGTTCATCTACAGAGTTTTATAATTTAGAAGAGTTTGGCTCGACATCACAGCCTGCAAATGGACAATGAGTTTCCTTCAGTACTTGAGTATTCCGTCAGTTTCTGTGCATGCAACACTGGGCTTCCGCGAAACCTCAAACTGTCCTTTGTATGTTGCCTACTTTAGGTAATTAGTTCTGTGTAAACAGCTTCTCTAATAATTGTGGTTTAGTTACGAAACCTCGGTAAGCAGTAACCGTAGTAAACCTCTCTCGTGAAAACACCAAACTTTCGTCGCGCCTTACTCGACTGATTATCGTAGTAATAAATTGAGACATTTTCTGTTTACTGAGATCATTTTCAAGTTATAGAAAAAGCGAATGAAATATACATATATAAATAAGTACAAATTAAGGCGTGAGAATGTCAATGATAAAATACAAGGGCTAAAATGTGCACGGATTGAACCTGACTGTTTGTTCAAAGTTGGTTTTTCTTTTTACTCTTCTTCGGGCAGATTATGGCCTCGGCTATCATAGCTGGAAACTTCGCCAGCCACAGCTTTCGCATCGGGGCTGCCACCATCCTTGCTCGCAGTGGAGTACATGAATGTCTTGCAACACACAAGAAATGAGCGAAATCTATTTTTCAAGCGAGATCGACCGGCTCGCTCTTACAGAGACTGCCTCCGGCTTAAAAAGTAGATATCACTACAAGCTAGGCAGTCACCCAGTCTACTTCAGATCAGTTTCAAGTGGCACAAAAGACCTCAAAATACGAGAGAATGATTGAATTATAAATTATCCTATTTCACCATCACATAATTACGGTGTCGCGATTTCTTAGAAAACCACACAAAGAAACGTACGTAGCCGATTTTGATTGGCTAGTTATGTGTTTCCTATATTGTTTTTGTCACGTGATAAAAAAGGTGGTCCGTTTATTGGGTAAGAACCTGGGCCGGGTTGTTCGAAGGTTAACGCTAACCCAGGATTAAAAGTTAGCCGAAGTCTTAATTTTCTTGTATAAAAATGTCTCTTACTGCCTATTTTTTGGCGAAGTTTAAGATTCTTCAAACTCAAAACTGAGGAACAAACAATATAACGGATAAAACCTCACCGAAAAGTTACAAAAATAAAATCAAAATTCTCGCTAATCCTGGGTTAGCTTAATCGGGCTTCGAACAACCCGGCCCTGAAGTGTGACATCAGGTAAAACTCCAAAATGTAACACATGTTCTCCTTTTTTGCATTCAACAACGTTCAAGAGGTAACGTTTGGAAGCCACACTGTGATAAAATAACCAGGCCTGAACCCTCAAGTCGCTCAGTGAATAATGGCTGCACGTCTGCGAGAAAGGAGTCACCTTCCAACAGCAGATTGGTCAGGTTGGGAAAAGGCCATGGTACCCCCCGACGCCGTAGGTTCTAAACTTAAACGACGACGAAATCAAGTTGGTTTCTACTGCTGAAGCATAGAAGACGCTTTCCCTGATCAGAGGTACATTGCCCGGTCAACATAATCATGTCGTTTATGTTGGGAGCACATGCAGGTGCAAGCCAGGGTCATTAAGAGACAGAATCCTTGAATACTGCAGAAACGGATCCCATAAAAAAGGTCTCATAAATGACGCCTTAGAAAGGGGGTACGAACTATGGGTTCGCGTTAAGATTTCGACGCCAAGAAACTCCAGGGGTGATGCTAAAAGGATGGAAAACGAGCTTTTAGCTGAGTATAACTATGCTTGGAACATTAGAAATAACGCAATACGAAGTGTCCTGCCATGATCTCAACAATCCTAAGAAAAAGCAGGATCGTAACACACGCTGTAATGTGAGTTACTTTATAGCTTAGTCTTCACCCTGTGTAAAACACTTTACTTTTAAGCCACGAGTTCTTGGTTCATTACATTATGTAATTTGTGAATAGCGGGTTGGTTTTCTGTCAGGCCGTAAGTGTATTTTAGACATGAGGGAAAATGTTGAATTTTGCTGGGTTCTACTGTGTGGATACAATGGCCTGTTGTTTGATCAGCCATGTATTGTAAACAGCAAAGCGCTTCTCTCAATATATTAATCACGTGTGCTTTTACTCGATCATAACTGACCTGCAGCTCAGTCATCGCTAATCGCAAAGTCATGTCTCATATGCATGTCTGATCAAGACTATTTATGCCGTGCATTTCTAACATTTTCTTTGGAAATTTGATTAAGGTCAATTAACGGTCGCAAAACACGCTTGGCATTATATTAAAGCTACTAGATGTGCGAGAAGTTTCCGCTTCATAAATGGGCCGAAAAGCTTAAGGCCGTGTCATAGTTCATGAGTATTCTAATGAATTTGTCTAGAATAAGAAAAAAACTGTTGAATATGATATTGTATTTAACGCTCAATAGATCGTGGCTGCATGGATTTTTCAGTATGGCAAGATCGATGTGAATGAACTTGCTGTTATTAACAGTCACTCCCTCATTTTGTGTCATGAATGTAAATTTGATTTGCGCCTCCGTTCACATATTAAAGTAATCACACAGCTATTTACTCCAGAAAAAGGTTCCCACGTTGGCTCTGCGTCATTTATTGTTGTTCCTGTCTTTCCAAGAAACGTGCGAGGGGCGGAATATTCTAAGATTGTAGGGGTAATTGTTTGTAATCAATGAGAGTGGTCAACCGTAGAGCTTCATGTAGACATAATCAACCGTTGTATCATTGAATATGCACAACAGAAGTTCAATTAAGGAGTGTTTTTCACCTTTCGGCTCATGTTTTTTCTTGGAATTGGGAAGCCCTTTGCCTTTTCTAAAAATCTGTAAATAATACCGATTGTTAAAGATGATTTCCAGTCTGTGCTGCGCACTCTCGAGAGTTTGTTTGCGTTGCTTTGTTTTGTTTCATGCAAGACATCACATAATGTAAACATTCCGCAACTACTTACATGAAGTGAATTCAAAGTTTGAAAACGACCGCCACTTTGGATGCGAAGCGGCTGAATCTTTATGCTTCGTTCTTTCTCATATCACTTGATAAAACAAGTTCACAGCTGTAAAAATCTATGAAGCTGTTGGAAAAAGAATTTGAAAGGCCTCAAAGATAAGGTGTATGGTTCATAACGAGTAACATTGATTCGCATTCCATCGAGTGACGTTTATCCCTGAATGTTCACAAAAATTAGGATGCTGAAACTGTGCATCATCTTTCAATGACAGATAATTTTTGAGCTTATAACTATAATATTATTTCCGAGGTTAATTAATTAATCCAAGAAACAAGTTTTCTGGTTTTCCGCTCTGTCTATTTTTCAACAAAGGGCGGTAGCAATATTCATTAGTGTGGTGAAGTCCTGCGGTTTGTTTTTTCAGTTACGACTGATTCTGAGAATTTAAATAGAGCTTTCTCAGAAAACCGGAAGAACGTGCAGCGTCAAGTTGATTGGTCAATCATGAAACATTATATGCAAGTGTTGGTGTGTTTAATGGTAACAAATACAGTCAGATGAAGTGAAACAAAACGTTAGGACCACCGTTTGTATTTGTCATAGCGCGCACAGTCTAGGAATATCACTAATAGTTTGAAAGCCAAGCAGAAAACATCAGGCGCTGAATGTTGAAATGGCTGCACCTGATCGTTTGAGAGAGAACAGTCGTCTTCAAGGAGAACAACATCGAGGGTGGTCAGAATGGACGAGGGCCATGGCACCTCCAGATTCCAATGGAAGAAATCTCGAGCCACGCGGACCAGGCCAAGTTGGATACATGTTTTCAAGCATTGAAACCGCTCTCGGTGACCTAGCCGTGCTTTGTGGAATCTATGAATGGAGGGCCAAGGGAACTCGACCAGGTCAGCCAAATATTGTTGTTTATGTTGGAAGTACGTGTGTCTGTCGTAGACCTCAAAAATTGATGAGCAGAATCATTCGATACTGCAAATATGGGAATCACAAAAAAGATCTCATAAATGAGACATTAACAAGAGGATATGAACTGTGAGTTCGCGTTAAACCTGCTGCGAGTGAGAGGGAGGCTCAGAGAATGGAGAATGCACTGCTGTGTGATTATGATTACGCTTGGAATAAGGGGAATAAAAGACAGAATGGTGGAGATGATGGCACAAGACTCGATATACTACCCAGAGACTTGGAGGACGAGGACGACGAGGACGACGACAACACGGAGGGGACATGCATTTTAAATTAAGAGAATGTAAGAAAAGCCAGTAGTGTACAGTAAACAGTCGCTTTGACAGCGGAGTTCAAGTTTAAGTTTGAAGTTTTGTATCAATCATTAGTTCAATTTTATTACTATTAATATTGTGTTGGAATGCGGCCTATCAGTCATTTCTGTATAATTAATAACATTTATTTTTCAATGTTGACTTGGACAAACCAAAGTAAGCCCCATTTCAAAATATTTTTGATAGCGAGGATTAAGGAAATAAACAAACAACGGCGAGGGTAATTTGCAGAACGCCGAATGCAGAACGCCAATAGTTCAGCTCCATAGTTCTGTCTAGATGAAACGAAGTAAACCGCGAGAGAGATTCAGTTGAACCGCCTTTCGGCACCATGACGATGAATATACTACATACAAGTAATGAATGAAACCTCTTTAGTGTATTACGCCATACAAGATGATCTTATCTTCTCAGTCTGTGAAAAATATACTCTTAAGTCACACAATTCAAATAAAAGCTTATGAGCAGTACTTTCAAGTGGTAATGTTTATTATGGTACTCAAGATGATTGTTACTTTCACTGGTGCTCTTTGCTATTTATCTTTAATTCTTGGTTTTCACGTGACGTCAGAAAAAACTAAAATTAAACTAAAATTAAAAATTTTAAGTTTTTACCATTATGGAGTGAAAGGCATTTTTAAACGAATATCTGCTGGCCTGTCTTCAGCTCGGTAGACTGCTTTGTTTTGAAAGTAGACCACGGTTTTTCACGGTTTTGGCACGTTGTTTATTTATTACCCTTCTACGATATTTCAATTTCTTGACTCAATTTATTGAATGGTAAGTGATTTTATTTTTCACTTGCGTGATAATTTAGTATACTTGCGTGACGTGGGTATAATGTTTAAAATAGATTAAGCTTTCAAGTCTAGGGACGCTTTTCATTCAATTCAGCCAAAATTCCGAAACTTTTGAAACAGGGGCAATTGGTACCTGGAAAATTTCCCGGAAAATGTGAGAAATCTTAAATTTCTAAAATGTGAACTATTCAACCGCAAATTCTGAAAGGAAAGTCAAATGGGAAAGAAATTCCAGGCAGAAAGTTTTGAGAATTTGTCTATACCCTGCATGGTTGTGCTATGTTCCGGAAATTCCGCAAAATGCTCTGCCATCCACAAGTAACGGGAGTTCAAACCTCAATCTTTGGTCAAATCAGGGAAAGCGCCTTGTGAGTACAGTGTATATATCAGTCATGTTATAATTAATGCACAGCAAACTCTGCGGGCTCATCTTGTCCCCTGGTGTCAGGTGATCTCGCCACAACCCTGACACAAATAGGTTCACGTGGCACTAAAATGGTGGAAGCGTGCAACTTGATGGCTTCGGTAGTACCCAATCCCCTTTCAAATTTCATCTTCTGTAGAATTTTAACCAGCGCCAACTTCATTTCAAGTTGAGCCATTCTTATGCCAATGCACTGTTTAGGACCCAGGCCAAAGGGTAAGTAAGAGAAGGCTGACCGCTTCTCGGCCACTTCCGGAAGGAAACGATCTGGATCGAATTTCTCAGGCTGCAAAAGAAACCCACCTAATTAGCTTGAGATGATATTCGGATGCAAATCACGAACCATAGGCACGTAATGCTTGCAGAGACTGCAGGCTCTAGACTATTTAATAATAATAATAATAATAATAATAATAATAATAATAATGAAAAATTGCAGTGGCATTTCCTAGAAGTGGCTCTCCATTCACTGTTTCCAGATCGAATTTAGAAGTGTCAACAAAATGACGAATGAATTTAGAAGTGTCAACAAAACGACGTTTTATTCCCTAGTTTAAATCTTCACTCCAGCGAAAAACCGTCTACATAGTCAAATACGACGAGGAGCCCATCAATACGATGGTGCAACTACCCCATATTCCTGTCAAGGCTTTTTCACAGACCGATCTATTTTTAGTTTGAATTTACCGCAAATTCAGACCCCCGCAGGAACCTCAGTGACCAATCACAAGAACTGAGGTCGTCATTGCACCGGAAGATTTAAAAAGAAAACAATTGAAAAAAATTTCCTTACCGATGCGCGCTCATGTAGACCGGAACTGACCAATTTCGCCCGAAAAGAAGCCTAAAAATAGACCGGTCTGTAAAAAGTCCGTGACATAGGCTTAGTATGGGAGTTGCACGCTCCTAGTAATGGGTTCCTGATACGACTTACTGGTGTCCATCCTCGGAGACCCAGGGGCAGCTAGTCGGATTATTCCGAAAGGGATGGCCTCGCTAACTCTCGTTCGTTCTCACTTTTTAACGTGCCCATTAAACATGGTTGTGCAAAAGTGAACCTGGAACGCATAGCTTTACACGTGGCTAAAAATACAGCAAAAAAATTAGTCACTCAACACGTTGGTCAGTATTTGTGGCCGTTCATAATTCTTGAATTTCTTTTCTGTTATGAGAGGAACTTTTTAAAGCTTGTCGGCTCTGCAGAGAGTGTGATCGTTTTTTCCAGTATGCGTGGGATTAAGTGATTGCTAAGTGTTCTGTCTGTGTTATCACAACCCAGCTGCCTAGAGGCAACGTGTCTTATCCGTGAACGCAGCACAGTGACTCCGGTCAGGGATCAGACTCAAACCACTCAAATCAAAGTCTGTAAGTAATTTAAAAACAAAAACATCCTGGAAGCACACTTTTACCAAATGAAATTCATACACACGACCACTACCGAAACCACGTTCAGTGAACCGAAGAAAAAACGTGTTTAAAATTTATTAAGCGGAGAAACAATATTATACATACATACACATGTCCCGAGAAACGTTTCCTAGTGCATGTAGGGGTTAAAAATCGTACCTGTACAAATCATCCACAACCCTACCGCTGAGAAGTCAAATGGTGCACGCCTTACCTCTGGCAAGTAGTCAGGATCACGGTGAACACAATACGACAGAATATAAACACTGGCTCCAGCAGGGAATTCCACGCCGTTGATTACACAGGTCTCCATGCAATCACGAACATTAACATAACCAACCGTGCACAAACGCAGCACCTCGGAAACAACTTGGTCAAGGTACTCAAGACTCTGAACAAACTCGTAGGTTGAAACATCGCCACGCGACCTTGTAGCGTCGTCAATTTCACGCAGAAGTTTTTCTTGTATCTCAGGGTAATAAGCTAGATGGTATGCAATGAAAGACAATGTAGACCCAGTTGTTTCACTGCCTGCCACCAAGAAGATGATGCACTGAGCTATGATTTCTTCATCTGTCAGCGCTTTGACTTCGGTGTTGTTCTCTTCTGTGGCCTCTAACATGAGCTGAACAAGATCTCTCCGTCCAACCGAGCCGCTGCGTCTGAGTTCTAGAATACCTCGGGCCAGTTTCTCGAAGTACGGGACATGTTGAATTGGATTTAAGTCGAAGATCTTTTTCAGGTGGCGATAGAAAGGAAACATGGCCAAAGCTCGGATGTACACGGGTACTATGAACACGCTCAATGCCTTTTTCACCAGTTCAGGATCTGCCAGGTTGGTTTGGACATCTGCTTTAAGACCAAAACCCGCGGATAGGATGATATCAAGAGTGAACTGACTGAACGGTGTGCTGACATCGACACTTTTCTCTGAAATATATAGGGAAAAAGCATTACATTAATTACTTTACTTATTATATGACTGAGAAAATTATTTAATAGTCCCCAGACTACATGTAGATGGTAACAATTACCCTTGATTTTGAGCAAAAACTATACGTTGCGTACGCCTTTCATTGCCTAAGGGTCGCAAGCTGCGGCAACTGAAAGAATTGATCGTTTCGCGCCTAGAGCTGCCTTCTGGTCGAGTGTCAAGGGTAGAGGGTAACCAGTCGAGGGTAAAAAGAAAATCAATATTATTAGAAAAAAATGACAGTTTGAACAAAGTCGCATTCAAACCGCAAAACCGACAAAACAACAACTTTTATTTGCACCTGCATTAAATTAAATATCAAATTACAAAAGTCCTGGATGTCACGCAAAATTGTGTGATATGGCTTGACACAAGCGGTTTCAATGGAGACTAATAAACGTTGTCTATAACATTTTCTTGGTCACATGGAGCGTCTGAATTTAGATATTGCTCTGTTGTGTATCTTGTGGCGTATAAGCTGAGTGCACTTTTGCGTAAATTATTTTCGGGTGCATTTCAAATACAATGGAACCCCATTAACTAGGACACCAATGGGCCATGAAAATTTGGCCGTATTGATAGGGGTGACCGTATTAACGGTGTAGGGTCAAATTTCATGACCGGTCTAAATTGAGTGACGTCTTGTCAGACATCGCAGTTGCACTTCTAAAACAGCTGTTCTTTAATAAGCATTCGAAATGCAGGTATAATTTTAACTTTAATCAGTACATACAATAATAACAATGGAAAGAAACACAACTGTTTCCAGTGGCCTTATTACTGACCCGCGGGGGTTAGAAGTTACCGCAAATTTCGAGCCCTATACAACATTAGAACTCCTTTTGAAGGGATTTTCACTTCTCCGGTGTTTTGGAATTTTTCGAGTGGGAAATGCATTTTGAAGGAGGCCAGAGAGGTTTTCCTTGTCCATTGAAGCCCCAATTGCTTCAGGTTTGCTTCCTGTCGTGCAGAGATCTCTGCAGACTTCCATTCGTTTGCCGATCACGCGGCCTTTTCTTCCATTCTTTCTGTTGCTTCAAGTTTTCTTCGGGCGTGTTTTTACGTACCCTGCGAGACAGAAGTTCTCTTCTCTTTCTGCTCGGTGAGAGACGAGAGAGAGAAACCTCTGCTCGTAATTGTTTGATTTCCTATCGTTCGTGCGCGAACTACGTCAGCAGGTCGCATGCGTCCTGCTTTGTCAAGCAAAACGTTTGCATGCAAATCAAATTTTTCGAGTTATACATTTTCGGTGAATCATGTACTTGCATTGCAACTACTCCGCCGTTTATTTCTTAGAGAAACTACAGAAACTAGGTAAAGTTCTACGAAGTACTGAGCGACAAAAGAAACAGGCGAATTGAACCAAAATTGGCTTCATTCAAGATCGCGCTGTCAAATTGTTAGAATAACTAAAAACATAATGAGCTCAAGAACCTGCCTATTAACCCTCGTATCGGGCTCCTTTGACAATGAATAGCTTGTGAAGGTGACTTATTAGAAAACAGCCCTACGAAAATAGGCGCGCTGATTGGTTAACAATCGTGTTTCTCGAGATTTCTATCGCATGATAGTTGACGAGGGCTCAGCCCTGGTCAACTATCACCCATAGAAATCGAGGAGGAATAATCTAATTGTTTTAGTATAAATCTACTAGTCGTTCAAAACTTTATCTAAATCCTCTTCACAGACACTTCGAAAACGCCAAGAAGCGGTCGCTGGAAGATTTATAATAAAACTCGATAGAAATAGAACTTGCACGAGCTGTTGACGTAATGATGGTACGAGCAAAACTAATTTACATTTTCATAACCAAAGTAAACAAGCTGTTTTCTATGTTCGTCGCGTTGAAAGTTTGGGAGAACTCGAAAAAGCTGAGGAAACACTTGCCATTTCTCGTTCTCCCAAACTTCCACTCGTGTTTCTATTAAACAATAAGATTGTTCGCCCTCGATTTCTATCGCGTGATAGTCCCCAGCTGTCAACAGTTGATAGTTGATATCACGCACGATTAATCTAATTGTTTTAGTATAAGTCGTTCAAAACTTAATTTAAATCCTCTTCACAGACACTTCGAAAACGCTAGCTAAGAAGCGGCCGTCATTCTGTTAACAAGGGCACACGTATTAGTTGGTCCTTTATTATCTCTTCTCATATTTATTTCCCTTCATCTGGTGCCCTTCAGATCAAATTACAACAGATTATAACACCATGCCCGGCATATAGGCGAAGGAACCTGGTGTTATGTATGTTAGGAATGCTAGACAATTCTCCTAACATTTCTTTGTGATACTTCTAGTTTTCACCGCTTGCGTCCCCTCGTGTGAAGTCAACTCCCACGTTTTACGGACAGAAGCTAAAATCCGACCGAAACTACAAATAAATCTTATGGAAACAACTCCGGCTATTACGAAGTTACGGAATTGCGAACACTTTAGGTGGTCCCTAACTAATACTTTCATTGTTCGTCTCTCTCTATAACAAAAAACTTGTTCACTGATTATCTTCGAATTGGAATTTATTTCTCCTACCTTCCTTTGCAAGGTTTTCAAACTTCGACAGCAATATGTCGGCTGCTTCTTCCATGATAGGTACGATCTCCTTTAATTTGAAGGAGCTGAAGGTCGGGGTTAGAATGGACCGAACTCGCTTCCAATCATCGTCTCTAGCACCAAACAAACCTTTGTTTAAAGGAGCTCTCCCAGCTATAAACTCTGGCCTGTTTCTGAATTTGTGAAAGTCCTTGACAAGTATGTGTTTCAGTATTTCCGGATCTGCAACAGCAATAATAGCATCTCTCCCCATGTACATTTTGTAAACCTTGCCGTATCTCTTGCCGTATTCCAAGAACGCTTTGTGCAGACCGCCATATTTAGAGGCATCCAAGAGGTTTCCGAGATAAGGCCAAGGTTTTGGTCCTGGGAGAGAAACATGACTAGTCACGGCATAACCCGAGATACCGAACCAGTAAATAAGCGCTACTAGGAGAAATAACAGACTTATCCAGCCAAAATAACAGTTCGGTAACTCTGTAATCACTTCCAGCATTTCTGTTCATTTGTACCTTGAAATAAAAAGATTGTGATTTTGTTTTTTAATTTTTTATTTTGACATGTCGATTGTGTAGCTACCAATCAGATACGAGATAAAACCTCAAAAGCAAACAAATTAACGGTGTCTGGAAACACGCTGCGATCGCTTCGCCTTCCAAAAAACATAGTTACCCTGTAATTTTATCATTGTTACAGTGCGTTTACTGATCGAACCGGGGCCATCAGGAGAATCAAAAAAATCAGATGGCAGAACTGAAACAATATATTCCAACATTTTCAAATCCAGCCGATCAAATGTCCGGTACAAAACAATGAAATCGCAACTTGCTCGTTGTGATGCTTCACTGATGCTTGCGCGACCACGGTAACTGTCAAGCTCAAACCGTTAAAGTGCCCCTAACCCCAAATTTTTTCTTTTTATTTTCAAAAAGAATACAAAATTTGGTGAAGATTAAAAAAAGAATTGAGTAAATCCATCAAATCCTCGCGAAACTACGAATGTTTAAAGTTGTGATGTTCTGGTTCACGGCCGCGCGACAGGAGATCTGGGGCTAATGCACTTGTGACGTCAGCGGGGGAAGCTGGTTTCTTAGCTTTTGAGGCGATCGTGTGTTCAGCTGGGTTTCATCTGAAATTTCTCGCCTTCAACTCCTGTGAAGTTTGATCCCAGCCACCGAACTCATTGAAACCTCCAAGAAATGGCATCAGACAATACAAATTAGGATTATTCGATTGAGTCAGAGGTCTCTGACTATCTGTTCTCTCCCGGAGAATAGCATCGAAGACATCGAAGTGACGCAAAGTAAAAGCAAGGAATCGAAAGTCTGTCAGAATGTGTCTGGATTAACTTGCTTTATATACCAATGAACCAATGGCTGATGAAGAGTTGTTAAAACAAGATGAAAGGAAAACCAAACAAGGAAAACCAAAAGTTGAAGCGAATGATGGTAAATGGACGCCTCGAACTGAAATAAGATGAAATAAACACGGTGATTATTTTCATTCATGGCTTCGCTCATCGTGAATTAGAAATACCTCCAAGCAAAAGGAAGAGCTATAAAAATCTCCAAGATGCAGCCAATATCCAGTGGCATCGATATATAAAAAAAATCAAATAACATTTGTTACAGCTTGAAATCAAATACTGAAAAGTACAAAAAACGGGACGCGCTAAGGTCACGCTTATGTTTATATCCTTTCGATCTTAATTTGCCGGTTTTCTGCTGACTTTGTTGTATGTGTTAATATATATGGTCCCGGAATATGGTAAACCCTACTTAGCGTCGTATTCAGAAGTTTGGTCGAAAATAAATTGAATAAAGAATTTCACACAAAGCTACAAGACAAACAAAGAACTCGCTCGCCTCGCTTGAGAAGCGAGTCTGGCAAGGAAAAATTTAGATTTTCCGATCAGATCGAGCATTCCTCTGCCTTTCAAATAACACCAATATGGATTACCAAAAATTCAATAATTACAAGTTGACAATCAACCACTAAGAGCGAAAAAAACGATCTGAAAATAAACACAGTTTTCTAAATACCCGCCGGTTAAATAGCAAAGCGGCAAAGTTACTTGCTTCGCGGTCTTTCGGATAAATAGATTTCACCTAATAAACCGCAGCTATAGTTTTTTTCGTCGCAGGGTTCTGAGTACAATGATATTTATCTACTTCAAGGTATGGGATCTGAATATTTTGAAGCTGATCGTGATCGCAGGGCTTCACTTCGATTATTTATCTCGTGTCAACAAACAAGAAGACAACGACTGAATGAAATCAGAGCGGCTGACAACCAAAACACTGCGATATAACACAAGTTTTCAGTTTCGGCCAGACTGTATTCGCTAGTTCAAGGGAGATATGAGATGTAATCACAAGATCGATAAAAAAATAACGCTACGATCATTAGTTAACAGTTTCCATCAAGGCATATTCTTGAGAAACAGTTGCTTGAATAGGTTCCCACTTGGCCTGTTGTATTTTCATGAAACGGTTGTTTAATCGCCAAAGGAAGGTATGTTGTGTACAAATATACATTTTGACGCATCCACCACATTACGGCAATTCGTAGCAACACACCTATAAGGCACTGTAGTAATTTTTTCCTCTGAACAATCCCTCTGTGACCTCTGATCTGCAGTATCTTCACTCTCACATCATCTCTCCAAGCTAAATGGCTTCCCCGGCTGACGTCACAGACCGACTCGCCCCATTCTCCATGTAACTCGGCCGTGAACCACAGTGGCGCGTATTTTTCGTATTTTAACAATTCACAGAAAATCGAGGAAAAATCGTAAGACTATAATTTTTTCACCAATGTGATCAGAACAAAAAGGACCTTTTTGGCAGCTAAGAAAAATTTTTGGGGTTAGGGGCACTTTAATAGAAATATCGAGTTACAAGCTTTACTTTAGATTTTACATTTACAAGCTTGATAAACTCATTAAATTGACCGTTTTCAATGTCGACACTGTGAACGTACGGCCACAGAAAATATCATTTTTTACAGTTGTTGTTTAAAATCGTAGAATAATGGATTTTGACAGTTATTTTACAAACTAAGAATTGTCTGTGCGTGTTCTATTTTTACACAGCTTTCGGTTATCATTAATGCAGCCGACCTTGAAATCCCTTGACTACGCAGTTCTCGGAAAAAGTATCGCGTTCACTGTGTCAGCAGCTGTACGTTTCGAAGTTTGAGCTACCTGTGTATTGAAGTAACATCTTCATCGAAGATTCAAACGAATTTTTTCCCCGTTTGTACTGTCAAAGCCTCAGGGTGTAAAATCAAAACAAGGATGGCGCCATAGGAACCTTATTGTTCACGTTTTTGCTAACTGAACAGTCCTTGCACTAGGAGAAGTATTACTTTCAATGTGTCAGAACTCTAGAGTAATAATTTTTCGTTTTAATAGCAAACCTCAATGACAGATGTTTCTGTTACTTTACGGCCGTCATGTTGGTGCTCCTCGAAAGGGCACCACATGGCGTCTCCATACAAATCTCTATAAATTTGGGTGAAACTCTTTTCCGAATAAACGTGGGAATGAAAAGCCGCAAAAGCATAAATCTTGGCGAGGTTCTTGATATATCATACACCTATCACATACCTGATCCTTGATTTAATTTATTGTACATATAGCGAAAATTTTAGGCAATAAACCTTGCACATAGAATTCTATATGTGCTATATTTCCACATGTGAAAAAAGCGATACGTCCAATCAGCTTTGCGTATAGCATTCTTCACATGTGAAAAATATAACCAATCACCGTTCAGGATAGAATCACTTAGCCAATCAGAGTTAAGCACTCAAATGGCTTCCGAGAAGCGCGGGCTTGATCAGCGTCCGCTTGTGTGTCTCGAGAACATGGCTTCAGCTCCCGTTTTACTTCACTTTCGGAAAAGCAGCAATGGAATATATCCAACAAATATCTTGAGCGCTAGAACTTCAGTTTGAGAATCAATAGCCATTCAAGAAACCGAGGAAGTAAATTTAACACCAGAAAGCCAACAACAATCAAGGAGGAACATTCAAATAAACAATGTAAGTCAACAGAGTCTGAATTTGTCTTTCTGTGTTTTTGCACAGCGCGAAGCGTCGCTATGACATATTGAATCTGACAGTAAGCTTAATTATGGACAAACGAAAAGATTTCTCACTATGTATTTACGCATTTTCCCCTATTATATTTAAGCTTGTGTAGGCTTGTTGTCCGCCTGTATCTGGACTGGAAAGCGGATTTGTTTTTCATTACGCTCGGTCATTCATTACGTTCTCGGCGTTCTGCATGTAAACTTATGGTGTCGGAAAAAACTAAAACTGATCTAATGGGTCTGTTTAATTCTCGTTATCTATACAATAAACAAATTACAGCATAGAAAGTGCTTTGTACGGATTTTTATTCACTCGTTGCAAGACTTTGAAAAACTCACTCGTTCGCTGCGCTCACTCGTTCGTTTTCCAAAGTCTTGCAACTCGTGAATAAAAATCCGTACGTCGCACGTTCTATGAAGTAATCTATATTTATTAAATGGTTACGATTATTATTTCCATGTAAACTAGGCGTAGTCAATCGATGGAAATCGATATCAGAAATCAATTGATATCAATGACCGCTTGATATCGATTGAAATCGGTAATCGATAACAATCGAATTCACAGAAAAATTTATTATCGATTGTTATCGATTGAGATAATGGATAATAATCGATAGCAATCGACAGTAATCGATAGCAATCACTTATCCCAAGGAGTTCCTGGAGGTGTACTCGTTTCAAAGATGGCGTTACTATTTACAATTCGAGACCCGCGTTCAAATGATAAAACATTTTATTATTTCAGCAGCTAGTTGTTGGTTTGGGGTTTTAAAATATTTTAACTTAATAATAAAGTAAATAATAAAACATATTTATACAGGATAACTGCATCAGTTTAAAGAAAAACTGCTATCAATGCAGGTCCTGTGTCCATTCATCCGAGCGCGGTCGATTGCATCTTGCATCTCCTTTATGGCGTTCTCGCGTTGATGAAAGTCCAACTCGATCCTATCTATATATGCACGGACATTGCCCTCCCGAACGAATTATTCACCTCGTTCACCTCGACCAAAGGTCAATCGGTTACGCCCTAACGATGACCGTCATGATGAAAAGCATTTCCAAACAATAATATATCACAATTCGGGAGTAGAGCCTTTATTTTATGACGACGAAAAGCACGGAAAATTACTTCTTCTCTTACATGCGTTCTTCCTAATCAATATTTATGGCGCAGAAGTGATTACTTCTGTACTACTAGATAACTGGAAGATGAAACGAGACTAACCTGTAAGTTGAAGTTTGATTGAGATTCTATCACATGATGACAGAGCGAGGAGATCACATGAGATAGCACAGCGCACGCGCAAGATCATTCTTCAAAGGGTGGGTGTGAGAAGGGAATACACCCCAAGGCACCCCACAGAGGAACAGCAAGTATGTTCCATTAAAGTGCCTATAACCCCAAAAAATTTTTTTCGCTCATTGCAATCCCTGTATGGAACTAGGAAAAATGCCGCAAAAATTTTCGCATTTGCTTGAAACCCGATTTTTTTATGAATTTTTAAAGTGAGCGTCGTTTGTAGCACGACCGAGCAAACGGGAGAATGGGTCTAGTGACGTCATTCCAGGCCTTTGCACGACTCGCTTCTGTCTTTGTCTTTACGGGTTTGGTGTTTTCAGCGTTGAGTATTTTGTCTGAAGAACGTTAATTCTACATAAAAAAGGTGTAACAATCGTATCTCTTGATAATGTCGTCCAGCGATGCTAGCTTTGACTCAAGCTCGGATTCCGAGGCCGCAGAAACGGAGGTAGAGTACGACTTGGAAGTCGAGGTCTCGTCAAACGCGAGCGAACAAGAAGACACCTCAAATGATGATGAACCGGAAGATGCCTACGCCAACGAGCCTTTAGCAGACGAGAATTGGCTAGCTCAATATGAAGCAGAAAGAAAAAAGGAACAAGAACTCGAAGAGCAGCTACAAAGACGACTAAGTGGAGCAGAAGAAGTCAAAGAATGGTTTGTTCTGGGTTGCTATTGACGCGCCTTTTTCGAGTGTGCGGTTGTCAGGCGCTCATTATAGAGATTATTTTTGTTTTTGAATTTCCATTCTTATTTGATTGTCTAGGTGCCATTGTGGAAAATGCGACCTTGTCTGTTTGCAAAATATCAGTGAATGCTACTGCTGCTGCGAGTTAGACGGATGTGTTGAAGCTTTAGAGAGCGACATGGTTCTCCAAGATCTCCCCGAAGGCACAAAGCTAACGTGTATCACGCAACATCCTGGATTTTTTCCCGTTTTCCTACAGAAGTGGAGTCTTAGACTGGCAGCGGATAAGTACAGGATGAAAAGCAAGAAAAAATATAAACAGACCGGATCGGAAGAAAGGCAAGTAGCTGCGTAACATTTTGTTGTGTTTGTTTGGTGTGTGATCTAGAAAATAAAGCTACGTGCGTGATGTGACTCCCCGCTTGTCGTCAACTGTATTTTGAAACTAGAAAGATGAGTGGAACGTAACTGGGTTTCTGAATTAAAAACTTAAATTCCCGATGGTTATAGGACTTTGAGTGGTCCAGAAATGCATGCAAGGGTTGTGGCCTGTGGTAAAATTAGGAACATTGGAAAACCGGAACACCCGAGAACAACCCGGAATACCCTTCAAAAACCTAATCTCAAAATACTATCCGCTAAATGTAATTCGCAAACAACTTTGCCTGCTGTAAACATTTTGATCATTTTTATTTTATGCTGAGAAAATACAAGTTATTTAGTTCCTACTAAATGACCAAATGACATTATACATTTTGCTCTAGATAAATAATGTTGATGGCATGTTATCTTCATTCAGTGGACACTAAGATGTTTGAAATCCCCCTTCTCTTGTGAACCACTAAAATTCCAGTTTAGATTCAATTTCTCTTATTTTTGTTGTACCTTGCAAAAAAAATAGTATTACTGCAGTTGTCCAAATTCCCACTACTTTATTCTACTCTACACTTCAAGCAATACATGTCGATTGGCTTTCATTTCCAAGCATTCAGTACCTTTTGTTTAACATTTAACTGCTTTATTTATTTCCAGGTTTTTGAGAAGTGTTTCCTATCGGGAATTCACTCGGCTGGTCTATGGATTTTTAGGGAATAAAAGGAATCCTTTGCCTGCCTGTGCATATGATGCAATCAGGAAAGCATTCCCTTGTACAAAGGATGAAGAATTCACTGGATTTGACCTTGAAGAAGAGGATGCTTGAAATCATATTTGCATTTGTCAGCAAAACATAAAATTGGGTGCAGTGTAACATATTAAATTGAATTTATAACATGTTTTGTTGTATTGAGACCATAAACATCACACACTCTTGAGACTCAGAACTTCGGCGATGAAACTGATTATAAACATTTTTGCCATACACTGACATCAGTAAAACACTAATGCCCAGGTCATAGAGAATAGATAGGGTGGGCATGTGATCTCCTCGGTCTGTCCATCATGTGATAGAATCTCAATCAAACTTCAACTTACAGGTAAGTCTCGTTTAATCTTCCAGTTCTATCATATGACTACCAGAGCGGGAGATCCCATGAGACTTTAAAGCCTTCGAACACCCACTGATGCAAATGAAAACACTGGAGGTGAAGGTACAAATTAAACATTTACTTCACCAAGTTTTCTGTCATAAATGCGCTTCTATATGTAGTCTCACAATGGAACAAACAGTAACAAGAGAAAAGATTTGCATGAATTGTATCATGAACCTATAACGAGTAATAAATGGGTAACAAGAAACTTTTCAAGTCTAATTTCTCAATATAGCAGATGCCATACTGTCATTACTTGAGACAATGAGCTTGTCATAGAATTTCCTGAATGTATCAGCCGTACTCCAGCCAGCCTGGGATAAAATTTCATGCAGAGGTACATCCTTCTGCTTGGCTTTGGAAACACTGGCTGCTCTTGTGCTGTGGCTTGTAAACAGCTCTGTGTTAATTCCAGATCTTTGTTGCAACACTACTTTAGCCCATCTAGAGATTGTATCTCTTGATACTGATTTATGCGGTTTAAAAAAACTTATGAACAACTGTTGTTCATCGCCTCGGATATAGTTCTGTGCGTTTCAAGTATTCCTTCAGTGTTTTTATGGGACATATGCGGCAGTCCGGTTTGAACTCCTGGATAGGGATAGCTGAAGCTGGTTGTCCTGGTTCACTTGTTTTTGTGTGACTAGTCAGATTGAAGACACAAGAGGTATCACTAAGGTGCATGGTCACAATATTAAGCAAATGTATTGATTGTCCTCTTTGTCCTGTAACATAGGAGTAACATTAGCAGCTTGAGTGTCAGATCTTTCAATGTGTACTTTTCTATTGGGTCCAAGGTGGTCAAATAATTTAAGACCAATGAAACATCCCATATTTTGTTGTACTTAGGGTGGGGTTTTTCTTTTTTCAAAAACCCCTTTCATAAATCGTACTGTAATGTGAACCAATGTGTGGATGTGAGCCTCTTGGAAAATAATTCCGGAGCAAGCTTAAACTCAATATGGCGGTCTGTCCTTTTTAACAAATTGTGATTACGACTTTAAACTACTCGACCTTAAAAATCTCCCTACGTTTTACCATTTCGTACTGAGGTACTGGCAAGATTACAAACTACTGATGCCAGGTAATAGAATACCCCCTCCATGGGGGTTTGTAAAGATGCTGGAGAAGAAAGGGAAACCATGGTTGGCTGGGCCACAGCGGGACAATGAGAATTCCTGTTACTTTGTCCTTGTTGATTTTCTGGAGGCACCGTGGGATCAGGCTAAAGGGTGGGAATGCATAAAAATTAAAACTATTCCAATTTAGTGAAAAGGCATCTACAAAGGAGCACCCCGGGTCTGGTTTCCAGGAACAGTAGGTACAAATCTTATGATTGAGCCTTGTAGCAAATAGGTCTATAGTGAGCTCAGGATATTCTGATATGATTTCCTGGAAAGCTCCTGTGTTCAGAGCCCACTCATGCTTGTCATTGAAATGGCGTGACTGCTCATCTGCATCTACATTGGATATTCCAGGAATATGAACAGCAGAGACCCATATTTCCCGAGAAATGGACCATTCCCAAAGGTCTTTAGCCAGTTGGTCTAATTCAAGGGATTTAGAACCCCCCATGTTATTCACATAGGCAACTGCCGTACTGTTGTCTAGTTGCAGCTGAATATGTATTCCTCTAATACGATCTGCAAAGGATTTAAGGCCAAAGAATGCTGCCTGCAGTCCAAGTAGGTTAATTTGCTTAAAAGCCTCAGATGGGGTCCACCTCCCCCCGATCTTCTGTCCATCAAATACTGCTCCCCACCCCTTTTTTGATGCATCTGTCTGGATAAGCATTGAGGGTGTGGGGTAGGAGATGTGCTTCTGAGCCTGTGGTGCATAGGTAATCCACCAAAGCATCTCCTGAATTGATGCCTTGGACAATTTCATTGACACGTTGAAATCCCCTGCATTAGCTGCCAGTGCATTTGTTTTATCGTGTTCGAGTACCCTGTAGTGTAGAGGTCCGTACTCTGCTTCTGGAAACATTGAAATGATAAGGCCAATTGCCCTGGCTACATCTAAAATAAGGGGTTTTGCCTTCTTTACCATCTGGCTACAAGCTTTGACAATCTTTTCTACCTTTTCTGGAGTTGGTGAGATTGTCATTTTTACTGAGTCAAGAATAAAACCAAGGAATGTCAGGGTTTGAGTGGGCATGAATACCGATTTTTTGGGGTGAATGTAAAACCCTAGTTCAGTGAATAGAGTTGCAGTGCTAACAATGTTACACCTGCATTCATCCTTGATGTCACCTTGCAAATAGGAGTCATCAATATAACCCATGCTTATATGGCCTTGATTGTGCAGTGTTGAATAAACTGGCTTGAGCAACTTTGTAAAAATGCGTGGAGCACTCGAGAGGCCATTTGGGAGGCAAGTATATTTATAAAGGCAACCCTTAAATTCAAATTTCAAAACCTTTTGGTGGTCTTTGTGTATAGGCACTGTGTAGTAGACATCCTCCAAGTCCACTGATGCCATATAACAACCTGGCTTAATCATTTTTGTTACTGTGTCAAGGGTGTCCATTTTAAAATGATGGTGCTCCACTGTTTTATCAAACTCTTTAAGGTTAAGAATCATTGGAAATGTCCCATCAGATTTGGGTCTGAGGAAAATTGTAGATATGAATTCACCAGGTTCATGAGGTGAGTGTTTAATTACACCTTTTTCTAGAAGGGTTTTAATTTCCTTACAAACTATATGCTCTTCTTGAGCACTTAAGACACTCGGTCTGTAGTGTGCTTGACGAGGCACAAGGCCTTCTTCAAAGGAAATTTTTACACCAGACACATAGTCTAATATGTTTTTGTCACTTGCAATCCTACGCCAATTGGGCACAAATGCTCTCAGGTTGCCCGCGTGAAAGGTCGGGTAAAAACTCAACAACATCATTTGAGCTTACCTCATTGTCTATTGTTTGTTTGTAGTCCCTTCTTTTTTCCGGCCCCGAGGAGGCTGGCTTTTGGATAAAAAATCGTTTCTCACCCGATAGGGAGCGTAGCGGTTGTTGTGGTGTCCGTAGATTTTTCTGTCGCCGAGACGATTACTTCTATCCCGGCTGTGACTAGCCTGTGGGGCTGAGAGGCGCACTTTTTTGGTGAGTCGATTGGCATCTGTATTGTCTTTTGCCAACTTGGAGAGATCTCCGAAGAAATACTCGTATGTCTGGCCGACCAGTGAACTACTGCATAATGCTGCGTAGTCTTTATTAAGGTCATTCGTCATCGCACGGCGGCGAGCGGTGTTCAAATCGTGATGGCCTTGAAGTGTGAGCGCAATGGCGTCAGTCATGAACTTCACCAAATCTTTGTTGTCCTTCAGTGCAGATTAAAGGACCAGGTCTGTGGCTTTTAGCATGGCGACTACGCCTGCCACTAACGCATTCTTGGATTTTTGGGTTCTGGAGTCGTTTGTCCTCGACGTTGCGGATATCTGGTTCCATATTAGGTTATTTACACGTGGCGTTCTGAGGCCGGTCACGTTTTGTGGTCGAGGATAAAGATCAATCTTCGATTGGATCTTCTCGTCCGGCAGCTTCTCTTTCAAAAGAGAGTTTACGATATCCACCAGGCCTTCGCTGGCTACTGGGCCAGTTTTACATACATACATACACGCATACATACACGCATACAATTTATTGAAGCTCCCTTCCCAGGGCTTTTCAGCCACAATATACTAACTAATATACAAAAAATGGAACTAAATTATTAGCTAATTAAAATAATACCAAAACACAACAATATTCAGGCTAAAAGCATATTGACAAGTCTCCTCTTAAAGATTCTAAAGTCCGCTACCTCCTTAAGGTCTTTGGGGAGACTGTTCCAACATGCAGCGCCTCTGTAGGCGAACGATCGCTGCCCAGTTGTTAACCGGCATCTCGGTAGACTCAGATCTTTTTTATTTCGTGTATTTCTGTTATGTAGATCTAGTCTCCTTATAAATTTTTGACTGAGATAGTCAGGCGCCCGTCCAATTAAGCACTTGTGAACCATAACAGAATCATTTAAAAAAAGTTTATCGGCAATAGGAAGCCATTTCAGCGACTTCAAGCCCTCAGAAATGCAATCGTACTTTCTGAGGCCGAGGACTATCCTCCCGGCAAAGTTCTGAACCAACTGTAGTCTTTTTACATTTGTTTTGGATGTATTGCTCCATACAGAGGAACAGTAAAATAATTTACTGAGAACAAAAGCGTTAATTAGCGAAAGTAGCGTCTTCCTATCAAGGAGGTGCTTAATTCTGTTGATCCTAATTAACCTATACAGACAATCGGAGGCTGTTTTGGTCACATGCTCATTAAAACTTAGGGAGGAGTCAATAATCACACCCAGGTCCTTGGCCACAGCTACAGGCTACAGGTTTTTTCACTGGCATCTAGATCGCGAGCAATATCGGCCAGAACGTTTGGTTCCGATGTCCCGCTAGCTGTTACTGTTAGCGCGGCTACGTCGAGTGACTCTGAGGCATCGTTGTCCCTCTCAGGGGATCCTTCACTAGATTCACCGGGCTCACTTTTGGCCAAGATGTTCTCATTCATCTTTTTCATCTCCTCGAGGAGAGCGGCGAACATTGAAACTGCATCTGCAGGGCCCGGTGTACTTTCTTCCCTCAACAGTTCGTCTTCACTTGCGCTGCCCGCCTCCGCCGTCATGCTCATGTTTGGGCGGGAAGACGCCTAACTTCAACTACGTTGAAGTGCGAGCAGTAATCACTCGCAAACAGGTAGGTTAGGATAGGGTGAACTACATTGACTCCCTGCATGCTTATGTGAGCCTTACTGCGTAGGGCTAAGCAATATTTTCAAGCGAAATTCCAACGACAATCTCCAAGACGTGTTTACTAGCGATGCAAGCTATGCAATGATCTTGCGCGTGCGCTGTGCTATCTCATGGGATCTCCCGCTCTGGCAGTCATGTGATAGAATTTTTTTTTCTTGCTTACTCTGCCATTTATTACTACGCTTCTTTCTTAATGCAGTTAACTGAAATTATAAAAACACTGATTTTGCTGTTAATTTTGCTTCATATTTATGGCGTTACTATAGCGACACAAGAGGGTTGCCCACCGCTACTTCCTTTCTGTTGTTGTTCTTGTTCTTTAAGTATCAGCTTGTTGATATTTGCATTGCATATCCACGATTGAATGACTCAATAAAACCATAGAAAATACATCGTGTCAATCTTTAACTTGTAGAAATTCAATTTCTACAAGTATACTCCTATACTCCTCCAGGAACTCCTTGGGATTAGTGATTGTTATTCGATTTTTATCGGAAGCTGTTTTTGTCACTGACAAAAATAGTTTCCGATAAAAATCGATAATAATCGATAACTATCGATTAACCAATCCTTATCGATTTCCATCGGAAATCGATATCAATCGAACTCACAACTTTTTTTCTTTATCGATTCCTATCGGGTGGTATCGGAAATCGATATCAATGGAAGAAAGGACATCATAAATAGGCTTTAGAGATAATGATATTTGTACATTTTGTAGAACCGAGAAGGAGTCCCTTTTTTCATTTATTTTGGTCGTGTAGCGAGAGACGTCCTGTTTTTGGCAGGGCTTTATGAAATGGTTGGCCGAGAACCAAATAAAACTAAAATCCAACATTTTCACTCCCGATGTAATGATTGGCCTGAAGTCAGACACCCTATCCACCACAAAGCAGTACTTTTACTTCCTTGTTGCCAGATATTACATATGGTCCTGCAAAATAGAAAGATTTACTAGTTTGCTATCTTCTTTAGTACCTCCTGATTCCTAAACCTCAAAATAAATAGATAACTAACTGAATAAATAAATTAACACAAGTTCAATATAACCGTTCTAAAAGGAAGCCATGCATGCACGAGGATAACCTTATAATTTAGCTGAGAATTCGTAGTAATGACTTTTTTATGGTTGGCGAAATGGTGCAAAATTCACAAAGTTTATATTCATTCACATTCAATGCTGTTATTGTTATTCACGAATATATTTATTCACATTCAACAACCAAGTTATGTTCAAGAAATATATTTATTCACATTTAGCGGTGTATTTCTTATTCACGATTATATTTACTTACATTTACGAGATGTCTTCATTCACATTCAACCCGTTATATTCGTTCACATTCACGATCGAAATATTCATTCAACATTTTCTGTGCACCACCTTTGCGCATCATTAGGTCCTAGCTCCCGCTCTATAATTTCTGAACGCAACATGGCGGACGGAGGCTGACTAAAGACGTAAGACCCCAAACACAAGTGTTACATTGGCTAAACTGGAGCTATGGACAGAGTTAAGCTCAGGCTTCTCGATAATTTTCGATAAGTTAACTAGACAATCTCGTAGATATCATTTGTATCCCTTGGTGTCGGGACACCTTCTTTTGTACTGTGTCGCGAATACTCAGACCTCAGACCCTCGAAATTAAAAGAAAAAAACTCGTATTAATTCTTATCATCTGAAATGTTTTAAGGTCACTCAATGTTCATATAGGCAACAGCCATGCTGGAAAGGAGCGAGATGTTTGTCTTCTCCGTTTTATTGCTGTCACGTCGATCAAACGATGAAAAACTAACACTAACAAGTTTGAAATATAAGCCGACACGGCATTTGCTGGTGAATATTTTACGGAAGAAATAGGAAGACATTTTGTAAAATGCTTTTACAACTTGTATCAATAATTGTGGACTGTATCTGGCCCGGAAAATTGGATGTAGATGTTGAGAAAGCTTCGTAATAGTCAGTCATTAAAGTGAGGCTACCATCGGAAGGTTTCTTGGTATTTAACACTCATGATAAATATAAAAAAACGCTCAACGTTTCGCCCACTAACACAAGCCTAAATAAAAATATAATGAAGTGACAAGTTTATCTGGTCTTTATTTAAGATCCCTATAGTTGCTTGAAAAACCGAATAAATTAGAGTCAAGGCTCTACACTCTTGGGGCAGGTACAAACCGTCATCGCGATTGAGTAGGCTTCCGCTGCACGTGTTTATTTCCCAAGCCTCTAAGAGGCGTCGTTTTTGCCACTTTGTGTTGGTACGTAATACTGCGAATGATTCTCACGAGATGTTATGACCAGAATGTAAACAATGTTCGGCGGATGCAGATTTCTTGGGATGTTTTGTTCGACCGCATTTTAGTGTTCTCTTTTTTACTAGCAACTTCATTATATTTTTTATTACCCCCGAAGAAGGTTTACGTTAGTAGCCGAAACGTTTGGAGTTTAAGATTTTTTAAATAGCTTTAAACCAGTGTAACATTTTATATTCATCATGGAACCACCTGGCTCCCTTTCTACGGCCTGCCACGCAGGCTACTTTAATATCACCTAAAATGTGTCACGCCGTGTTCATTAAGGTAACAGCTAGAAAGGAGCGAGATGTTTATATCTTTCTCCGGTTTATCGCTGTCGCGTCCGGTACATCATGCAAAACTGACTTCAGTTTGAAAAATATTATATCGACTCAGTGTTTCTATTTCTTCCATAAAATATTCACCACCAAATGTGTCGGCTCATATTTTAAAACTTGTTAGTTTTTCATCGTTTGATCGACGTGACAGCGATAAAACGGAGAAGACAAACATCTCGCTCCTTTCCAGCATGGCTGTTGCCTCTATGAACATTGAGTGACCTTAAAACATTTCAGGTGATCAGAATTAATACGAGTTTATTTTTTTTTAATTTCGAGGGGTCTGAGGTTTGAGTTTTCGCGACACAGTACAAAGAAGGTGTCCCGACACCAAGGGATACAAATGATATCTACGAGATTGTCTAGTTAACTTATCGAAAATTATCGAGAAGCCTGAGCTTAACTCTGTCCATAGCTCCAGTTTAGCCAATGTAACACTTGTGTTTGGGGCCATGGGGTCTTACGTCTTTAGTCAGCCTCCGTCCGCCATGTTGCGTTCAGAAATTATAGAGCGGGAGCTAGGACCTAATGATGCGCAAAGGTGGTGCGCAGAAAATGTTGAATGAATATTTCGATCGTGAATGTGAACGAATTTTACGCGTTGAATGTGAATGAAGACATCTCGTAAATGTAAGTAAATATAATCGTGAATAAGAAATACACCGCTAAATGTGAATAAATATATTTCTTGAACGTAACTCGGTTGTTGAATGTGAATAAATATATTCGTGAATAACAATAACAGCATTGAATGTGAATGAATATAAACTTTGTGAATTTTGCACCATTTCGCCAACCATACTATTTCTTTTCTATCTTCATAGCATACTGAATACATGTATGCTAAGAAGTTCTGTGGAAGTCTGTTAGTAATGTGATGTATTGTGCGTTGTTGTAAGTAACTGTTGTTATTTAAAAATAAAAAAAAAGTAAAAAAAATAAAAGAAAGGACATCATTATATTGTGTTTATCTCTTTCCAACAAATAAAAACTAACGGCAAACAAACATGAGTGTAACTAGCTGCAAGCAACTTCTGCAAAACACCCCTGCTGCTTAAACAGGAGATCACCACTGACATGGCACGTGAGGACGGGAAGCGTTGCGTGACTCCGGCCCGGAGCGGCTGCGAAGGAGACAAGGCTGATACGGCTGATAGAGGAGAATAATCAAATGTAAAAGTTATCTAACCCTTCGTCGCTCTCAACTAATTTTCAAGTGTATTGTGGAGCCATTTCTAAGAAAACCGGAAGAAGAAACGAAGGCAATTTTAATTGGTTACCAGTTATGAGCGAGCAGTCACATGATGTCTTATTGGCTAAAAGGTTGGACCATTTGAATGTGACAAGGCAAACTTAGTGTCAAACTAACCAAGGTGAACGCTCGAGTCTTTGAATCATGGCTAAACGTCGACGAGAAATAAGCCGTCTTCCAAGCAAAGGATGGTCCAAATGGACAAAGGCCATGGTCCCTCCATGCTATAACGTAGGCAAAAATCTTAAACGACGAGGACCAAATCAAGTTGGTCTCATGTGCTCAAGCATAAGAAAAGCTTTCCCTGATCAGGCCCGACACTGTGGAATTTATGAATGGCGTGCTAAAGGAACATTTCCCGGTCAACCCAACCATGTTGTTTACCTTGGAAGCACATGTAGAGTCAAGCCAGGAGCATTAAGAGGCAGAATCCTTGAATACTGCACAAATGGATCCCATAAAAGTGTTGACATAAATGACGCCTTGCGCAGAGGGTATGAGCTCTCGGTTCGTGTTAAAATTGTTGAAGGAAGCAAACCTAGCAAGGAATATGCTGAAGCCATGGAAAACACACTTCTCAATACGTATGACTATGCTTGGAACATTAGAATCAACGGACAAAAACGAAATATACTGCCATGATGTCAACAACAGCAGGATCATGACATTATTGCTCTGAGTGAGTTAGTTAAATTAACTTTCATCTCGTTTTAGGAGGCATCCTTTAAGCCACGAGTTTTGTTTTATTACACTAAGTAATTTATGAATGGTGAGCTAAGGTTTTCTGTCAGGCATTTGGTGTAGTTCAGACACAATCAGAAAAGGTAAATTTAAACTTTGCCGATTCTACTGTGTAGATACAGTGGCCCGTTGTTTGCTCAGTCATATATTGTAAACAGATTGTACTCTATTCTGTCGATAGCAGACAGGAGATAGTTGCAACTAAGTTGAGCTAAGCTAATAAGGTTTCTTTTTTATTGTTAAATACAGTTTGGAAACAAGATTATATTGGTTACTTTTGATTTCGATTTTCTAGGGAGTATGACCTGCAACCTGTTCAAAGAAACTAAGGATAACAACATGATCACTGAAACAGTCAATCCATTTAATTTCAGATTTTTCCTATATCGAGCGGAGAAACTACTTTCTGTCTAGTAGAAAACGTTCATACTGAATGCTACAGTTTTAGCAAGCACAATAATCGCACAATAAGCCACTATAGATCGTTTTCAGGTGACGTCACCGCTTTCTAAAATCCAAAACTAAAGAGCCATTATAGTTTTTATCCTCGTGAGGCATAAGAGACGATATATTTATATCTGTTTACAATTTTACAGCTCCATAGCGTGCTTCGTTTGGAAACCAGAGCATTTTGAATTTCAGAGTTATGGCGGTGCGTGACATAAAGCTACGATCGTATTTGTCGAAAAAGATTTACCTATCTCATGATTTTTAGCCTTTTTAGAAGTTAGAGCATTGGGAAAAGTGCTCATGTAAATGCTTGTTTGTTAAATACAGATGGTCAGTCGCCTAGATAGCCAATGTAAGTTCCAGATGTTTACACTATTTTCCGGCCGCCATGTTGGTGCACATCTGATGTGCACCAACATGGCGTTTCCATACTGAGCTCTGTAAATTTCTGCGAAACATTTCAACGAATATCTGCGGTTTGGGAAAACGCGCAGACCTAAAACTTGGAGAAGTGTCTTCTTTATTTAGTTCCAATAAGATCACAATTTCTTGACTTTATCCACTGAATGGTTTTCGATTTATTTTTTTATTGCGTGACAGTGAAAACGATCTATACATATATGCAGAGTGCCTTTTCTCGGAATCCGTCGTTAATTCCAAGAGTCTGTCTCGTGTATACACATGAAAGGCATAACACTATTAAATATAAAACAAATATAAAACCGTGTATTTCTAATATTTCCCTGGAAACTTGATTAACGGACGCAAAACACGGTTGACACTAAATGTGTGAGAAGTTTCCTCTTCCGAGGTCAGGCAAAAAAATCGCAAAGCTTTATCTACTTTCCCATTTCATTCGTTTGATTTAATATCGTTCCGGCAAGAGGTAACGTTTGGAAGCCAAGGGTTCGCTCCAGTATTTTGCATACATTTGACTTCATACACGATAATCAAATATACATCACTGTTATGTTTACGTTTTCACTGATATTCCTCCTACCACGCACATGATGAAAGATATGAAAAATAACTCTTGCCAATGTGTCACTAATGTTATAATTTCGTGTTCTTTGACTGATGATATGAGTCCCGGTGATAAGTGAGTAACTTACACAGAATGAGGATCTCATGCTCTAGCAATTTTCATTATAACAGTGCAGTTTTCTTTTGTTACTGCCGGTTCTGAGAAATCAAATGACACTCTTCTTAGAAAACCGGAAGAACATCCGGTACAAAGTGCGACATGACTTATATGGAACCCAGATCTCTTTCGGACGAACTGAGATTGCTGTTGCGCACCAGTTGGCTAACGAAGATACAGATAGTCAAAGTGGAAGAGAATCCAAATTCCAGTGACCAGAATTTGGAGTCTAGCGGTTTAAATCAAGCTGGGTATAATGCGGCTCTGACCGGAGTGGAGTCAGTGTGAATGGAGGACAAAAGATCAAAAGGGACCTCGACCCGGACAAAAAACTGATAAATCGTTTAACGCTGTTTCGAGAAAGGTTGTTCTACAAAAGCGTAAAAGCGAAAGTCACAATAAATGCTGAAAGGGTTGTGATAGGTCTGGTTGATCAAAATCCACGCTGTTTTCCGCGAAGGAAGGAGCAAAACTCGCTCCAATCTCGTTCCCAGAGTCTTCGTTCCCCTTTACCAGAGGTCGGAAAACGAGAGCTCTGGGAACAACCATTTTGAAATAACATAGGAAATAACCGAATTCTGCCCATCCAGTTTCACTGCACAGTCTGTATCTATGGCGCATGCCTGAAATGGTTGCTCCCAGAGCTCTCGTTTTCCGACCGCTGGTCAAGGGGAACGAAGACTCTGGGCAAGAGATTGAACTCGATTTGAAACATCGTGAACTTCGATCGGTCAGCTGCAAACTACCCTCTTTCCAAAGTACCATTTGGCATTGCCGCGTACGCCTAAACTTTCGGGACAAACTTTATCAAAACAGCTGTAATAAGAACTTATGCTCACGTCTCCGTCGGAAGTCTCATTTTTAGAGTAAAATTATTCGATATTGCAAATCCGGATTCCTAAAAAGATCTCGTAAATACAGCATTAAAAATGGGGACTGAAACGTTGGGCTCGTCTTAAACGTGTTACATGCGAGAAATATTATTTATAACTGGCATGGAATAGCAATGGTGGAGACAATGGGACAAGATGTACTCATTGTTATTAGCTAAGTAGCATCGAAAGCTGGCGATGACTGAGGTGTGCACGTATCTGAAGAGTTACAGAGAACCAAAGCAATTAATGCCATCTTGCAAGGACTGTTTCAGGTTGAGGGCGGAGGTGTAGTAGAGAAAATTAAATCAAATGAATACTTTCATTTTTCGAATTATTTTACGGCCTGAATGGGTTCTACATTCAAGAATTTTCGATGCCAAAAATGCTAAAATGATTCATTTCAATTACCAAGAGATTCATAGCTCTTCTAAGGAGCCGTGCGAATCAATTCAAATTACAAAGTATCGCACGCAAAAACTACTTAACAGAATATTATTAAATTATTCGCTTAGATCAGGTCTGAGCGTTTCTTTTGTATATATTGCGCCTTTCATTAACAATTCAGAAGTTCAACACGTAACCAACAATTGCGTTTTTGGCTGACGTCAATCATGATCGGGTCGACAACCTACGAATCTTGAAAAAAGGAAAACAAACAAAATTTATCGAGCACAAAACCTGCTAAAGTCAACACATGTTTTCTGGAAGGTCTGCTTCGTAAAATGATTGAAGGAAGACAAACAACAAAAGCGTTGACAGAGTAGAATTCACGTTTTATAATTTAAAAGCAATTTTCTCTAAGGTGGTCTTCTGAAGATACCATGTGTTTCTCTCCGACCCTAGTGATTGAGTAGGTTTCAGTGTGCTCACGTCACGTCACGTCACGCCCGTGTCATCAAATATGCGCATGTCCGTGGCTTTTCGGCACGCTATGTGCCGTGCTAACGTGCTGTGCTGTATCATCTTTACCATCAAAGCTTAAGTCTTGTTGTGGAGGGTCACAAATGAGTAATCTGAAGACTTGTCATTACGATAACCCGGTCAAGTTAACTCTTATTACAAGGGCACAAACAAGCACGAGGCCATGCAGATGAGTTCAGATGGCTATGCATTGCTCATGCTTCTAGGCATTCACAGTATTATGCAAGTTGTGTCACGAGAACGGGAATGCTCCCTGCTCTGCTCTTGAAGCTCAGCCAAGCTTTGACCAATGTCCAATGCGCGCTCATAATACTCTCTTGCAAGCTCCATATCACCCAGGTCAGCATGAACGTTGGCTAAGTTATTGTAAGTGACTGCGACGTGAACATGGTTCAATCCGAGCTTTTTGAGATTTATGGCTAGCGCACGATCGAAACATTCTTTCGCCTGCTCTGGAACACCCGACATAAGGTGAACGATACCTAGATTGTTGTATGTAGTTGCAACGTCTACGTGCTCAGGTCCAAGCTTTTTCAAACGAATGGCCAGGGCACAATTGTAAGATTCCTTTGCTTCCTCCAGCTTGTCCAATTTTCGGTACACGTTACCCAGGTTACCATAAGTAGCTGCTACGTGAACGTGCTCAGGTCCGAGCTCACCCAGACGAATGGTCAGCGCACGACAATAATATTCTTTGGCCTGCTTCAGATTTCCCAGTTCAAGATGCACTTTTCCCAAGTTGTTGTAAGTGCTTGCGGCATGAATATGGTCAGGACCGAGCTTTTTCATAATGATACCCAGAGCCTGATCATAATGACCTTTTGCTCGCTTCAGTTCACCCAAGTCAAGGTGAACGTTTCCCAGGTTTCCATAAGTAACTGCAACATCAACATGGTTGCGTCCTTGCTTTTTCCTTCGAATGGCTAGCTCACGTTCATAGTACTCTCTCGCTTGCAGAGAATCACCCAGATCCTGATGGACAGTGCCCATGTAAAAATTGGCGTTTGCTTCATCCACACCACTAAATAGTTTACTACGCTTAACGAGCTCTAATGCTACAGTAAAGTACTTCATTGCCGTATAGAATTCACAATGGTATTGAGAAACTCGACCAAGATTTTGAAAGATACGTGGAAAACATTGCAAGTTCAATGCATGGTTTTTGACAACTTGAGATATTTTTTCCTTAGGAAACAAATTTTCAATTTTTACAATCAGTGCTTTCAAGTGAGGAACTATTTGCTTGCTGCTAACAACAGAATCTAAGTCATCCGAATTTCCCGTTAAGGTATCGCCTATGAACTGGTCAAATGATCTAGTCGCTTCAAGCAGTTGAATCATAGGATAGTCTTGAACTACAGCATTAATGACGTCATGCACAAGCTGATGCACGCGAATGTGGACGCCAGTTCCTTCTTCTTCAAGTAACAGCAGTGAACATCTTTGGATCCTCATGCCAATCATCTCTTTATCTCCAGTTTCTTCATCTACGTTGAGAATGTAATTAATCACGATGTCTAGACTGAGTGGATTTGGCGCGCAGAGATGAAGGAAATTGAACGTGTGATGGATAACTTTGTCGGACGTCATAGCCTTTTCAACAGCCAGTGTTGTTGCAGTGGTCATGGATTTTTGGTAGCTTGGATTGCTCTCAGCAAGGATGGTCTCCGTGGTACCTCGCTGGCCCTTGTTCAGCTTCTCCAGATAGTCTTTCCAGCCAAAATTTGAAGTCACTTTGTTCTGCCGAACCTGTCGGACATAGGTGGCGGCGCTTGCTAAGGCAAGAGGCTGGTAGTCCAACACCTGAGCGACTTCGTTTTCTATCTCGCTGTAAGAAACACCGGAAAGCATTGTCAGTAAGGAAACGGCGTCGTGAGGCTCCATGCCCTCACTTATTGAAACATGGTCGATGAAAGAGCTTTTCAAAGGGATAGACGCAGTATCCTGTGTTGTGATTATCAACTGGCCTCTTATCCACTGCTCGCTTCCAGGCTGCGGCAAATGAGCATGCACAGATGATATGCTGGTAACATTGTCCACTACTAGAAGCCATGATGTGTAAAGTTCGATTTTTGCGCTGATTAGAGTTTTTAAATTGGTGACCTTCTCGTTTATGTTCACATCCTTGGAGTTGAGGGTGTTTGTAACTGCATATTCTGGACACTTAAGATGCCGTGCGAAAGAAGCGTACGATTCCAAAAGTGTGTCTAAGCTTTCGCCATTCAAAGTCATTACAAATGTGTTAGCACTCGGAGCGTTCTTTACTTCGTCAAAGAATCGCTTGGCTACAAAACCGGCTAGCTGAGATTTGCCACTTCCAGGATTCCCTGAGATGTACAGGTAACTTAAACTGTTGTCGTTGGCGCCTCTTAGTTCTTTGAGTTTTTGCGTAATCGCCGCTACTTCACAATTGCGTTTTGCGACGTCGTGTGAGGGTTTGGTAGGGAGAATGCAAAAGGGGGAAGCATCACTGTGTAGCTGATCTTCAAGGACCTGTCGTTGTTCCTCCTTTTCTTGAAGTTCCTTTGCTTTTTCTTGAAGTTCCCTCTTCAGGTCATCAACCTTGTCCATCACAGTTCTTAACTCCTCCGTGGGAAAATTTGTTTGGTTTCTGATGTCTTGAATTTGCACAGTGCAGAGACCGAGCCCTTGAAATGCTGCATGGACTTTACCAATGGCGTTTTGAAACTCAAGGCCTGAGAGATGACCTCGAGGCATGTGAGCAAACCGTTCATTGCGAAATGTTCTGAGATTAGAAACATTTGATAGCACAGTTGTGTTCAGACCATAAATGCAGTCGGAGTTAAGTATGGCGTAAAACAGCATAGTGCAATCCCATTCCGCTCTGTTTCCGTTAATCATGGTCGCCAAGAGGAGGGAATTTCTTCTTTGGTTTCGAGGAGACTCCCCGTTATAAAAGTCCAGTCCATTCCGAGGCTCGTCTCTCCATTCTCCCTTAGTTGCCTTGTACCGATCGTCCCATTCTTGTTTGAAGATCGATCGCAGACCTTCGGCTAGTATGTCAGTGGTAAGGTAACAAATTCTGTAGTAGTTCAGTTGCTCATCAGTGTATTCCGTTGCACAGGCCATGTCAAGTTTGCTTGGTTGCAATCTTTTAGTTAGATTTTTAGGCCTGAGAGAAATTACATGTTCATTAACAAAGCAAGAATTCCTTATCGCGATGCTCAATTAGTTATAAAACAGAGGGCAGGCAAAGGTGGCCTTTTTCTTCATCCATTTCCGAGTACACTGCAATCCGTTTTTTCTTAGTCGGAGTTCTGAAAGGGATTTTGTCCCCCAAAACACTGTTTGAAAATGGAATACTGCTTTCTGTGTAACTCGAGATTCTCCGAAACTTCCGGTTTACGTAGTCAAAATGACCTGTGCCACAATCCTCGACAAAAGTCTTAGCACGCTTGCCCACTTTTGCAGTATCTGTCAGGGAAATTTATCAGTTCGCCCCCCTCCCCCCAATTCAATGTTGTTTATCGTGATGAATTCGTCATTTCTCGTTTCCAACATTGTCGGGGGGAAGGGGGGTCCTTATTCCAGTGATTCCATTAGTTATTGCTTCCAAAATAACTTTTCAACGCACGTTCCAGTTATCTGATCCAGGCGTTCCAAGGACTTTTGTCGAGGATTGTAGGTTACCGATGTTTATTTCAATTGATCCTTGAGTTAATTCCTAGCACCCTTTTACACCTCGCTATAAATAAATCACTAAACACAGCATTAAACATGTCATTTTCAAGGCTGGCTTTGATGACTGCAAATCAACGAGACAACAATTTCAGTTTCCGTCAACAGACGACGGCGGTGTCGATTGAGTTCACCGTCGCAGCAGTAGCTGTAGTCAGTAAGCTAATAAAAGGCCATTTAGATCGGATACAATTCAACAACAACTAAATGCAGTTACTGATTAATGTACACGGCCTTCAGACCTGTAGATGATCCTAAGTCGTTCCAAATAGTTTACTAGTAGTAAATGAAATTCTCAAAAATAGAGCGGCTACCCTACAAACGATCACAAACTGGCGAGGGCCAAAGTCCAAACGTCTGTTCCGAGTAACGTAACGCTAACGGCTCTACGGCGTTTTAAAAAGTTCTGACTAGCTCGCTTGCAGCTAAACAAAATTAGTTTTAAAACGTATACTCACCGAAAATGTTACAACAGTTTCACTGTGCGTACGGAGCAAAATTACAGCATCGAACGGAAGTCATAAGAAGTGTTGAGGCAATACTCAGGTGACGCGTTACAAATTAAAGCGTCACGTGGGTAACACGCCTCACCAAGCCCTCCCGCGTAATGGCATTCTCCTTCTATTTTAGTACCCTTACTTTACTCAGAAACATTCCCGTGATGATCCATACGGTTTGGGTCAATTTGGCGTGAAAATATGCTCGGCAATTTTTTTCTGAGACGGCGAACAGCTCGTGGGATACTGTGAGCTTCGAGGATCGAACAATAATGTCCAAGGACAAATATCCGAGCATATTTTTCGGTCAAGTGGTACTCATTGCCGTTTGCCGTCTGTGTAAACGTCATGCTTAAACTCTCTATTGATCTTATTATCCTTCAAAACATTTTCGCAACTCGCAGGACACCTTTTTACCACAAGAACACGTCCTAGAAGTGAGTGATTTACCGCAAGGATTTTTGCACCCTAAAACATCACAATCCCACGTTTGAGAGGAAATACTAGTTTTAAAAACTACTCGCTTATGAACTAACGAATTCTTTTTCATAGAAACGTCATTTTGAAGACGATTTCTCGGCTAAAACAGAAGTGAACGAACTAATGAAAACAAACATGGCAGCCGGCTATTTGTTGTTGGAATTGTTTCGCTAGGTTACAATTTCTGATGATATGCGAATGCCTAAATGTATACTTTGTTTGTTAGATGGCTCCGTTCAGATGGCCAAGCATACAAAATGACCCGCTTGCCCTTGCTAAGGAAGTTGCTTCCAGAAACTGAGGATCAATTAAAATAAACATCGGGCAACCTAGCACAGGTCATTTTGACGACGTAAACCGGAAGTCGAAAGACTCCCAGTTTCTGAGAATCTGCGGGACAAAATCTCTTTCAGAACTCCGACTAAGAAAAAAAAGTAAAAATAAAGCTGTGGATAAGGTACTGATCATAATGAAATGTCTTTTTATCGGATTGAATTTATGTTCAACGGATTGCAGTGTACTCGGAAATGGATGAAGAAATAGATACTGCGACAGATACTGCAAAAGTGGGCAAGCGTGCTAAGACTTTTGTCGAGGATTGTGGCACAGGTCATTTTGACTACGTAAACCGGAAGTCGGAAGTTTCCGAGAATCTCGAGTTACACAGAAAGCAATATTCCATTTTCAAACAGTGTTTTGGGGGACAAAATCCCTTTCAGAACTCCGACTAAGAAAAAACGGATTGCAGTGTACTCGGAAATGGATGAAGAAAAAGGCCACCTTTGCCTGCCCTCTGTTTTATAAATAATTGAGCATCGCGATAACGAATTCTTGCTTTATTAATGAACTTGTAATTTCTCTCAGACCTAAAATTCCAACTAAAAGATCGCAACCAAGCAAACTTGACATGGTCTGTGCCACGGAATACACTGATGAGCAACTGGACTACTACAGAATTTGTTACCTTACCACTGACATACTAGCCGAAGGTCTGCGATCAATCTTCAAACAAGAATGGGACGATCGGTACAAGGCAACTAAGGGAGAATGGAGAGACCAGCCTCACAATGGACTGGACTTTTATAACGGGGAGTCTACTCGGAACCAAAGAAGAAATTCCCTCCTCTTGGCGACCATGATTATCGGAAACAGAGCGGAATGGGATTGCACTATGCTGTTTTACGCCATACTTAACTCCAACTGCATTTATGGTCTGAACACAACTGCGCTATCAAATGCTTCTGATCTCTGAACATTTCGCAATGAACGGTTTGCTCACATGCCTCGAGGTCATCTCTCAGGCCTTGACTGAGTTTCAAAGTGCCATTGGTAAAGTCCATGCAGCATTTCAAGTGCCGTTTCCTTACTGACGATGCTTTCCGGTGTTTCTGACAGCGAGATGGAAAACGAAGTCGCGCAGGCGTTGGACTACCAGCCTCTTGCCTTAGCAAGCGCCGCCACCTATGTCCGACAGCTTCGGTAGAACAAAGTGGCTTCAAATTTTGACTGGAAAGACTACCTGGAGAAGCTGAACAAGGGCTAACGAGGTACCACTGAGACCGTCCTTGCTGAGAGCAATCCAGGCTTCCAAAAATCCATGACCACTGCAACAACACTGGCTGTTGAAAAGGCTATGACGTCCGACAAAGTTATCAATCACACGTTCAATTTCCTTTTTCTCTGCGCGCCAAATCCACTGAGTCTAGACATCGTGATTAATTACCTTCTCAACGTAGATGAAGAAACTGAAGATAAAGAGATGATTGGCATGAGAATCCAAAGATGTTCACTGCTGTTACTTGAGGAAGAAGGGACTGGCGTCCACATTCGCGTGCATCAGCTTGTGCATGACGTCATTAATGCTGTAGTTCAAGACTATCCTATGATTCAACAGCTTGAAGCGACTAGATCATTTTACCAGTTCATAGGAATGCAATGTTTTCCACGTATCTTTCAAAATCTTGGTCGAGTTTCTCAATACCATTGTGAATTCTATACGGCAATGAAGTACTTTACTGTAGCATTAGAGCTCGTTAAGCGTAGTAAACTATTTAGTGGTTTGGATGAAGCAAACGCCAATTTTTACATGGGCATTGTCCATCAGGATCTGGGTGATTCTCTGCAGGCGAGAGAGTACTATGAACGTGAGCTAGCCATTCGAAGGAAAAATCAAGGACGCAACCATGTTGATGTTGCAGTTACTTATGGAAACCTGGGAAACGTTCACCTTGACTTGGGTGAACTGAAGCGAGCAAAAGGTCATTATGGTCAGGCTCTGGGCATCATTATGGAAAAGCTCGGTCCTAACCATATTCATGCCGAGAGCACTTACAACAACTTGGGAAAAGTGCATCTTGGACTGGGAAATCTGAAGCAAGCAAAAGAATATTATTGTCGTGCGCTGACCATTCGTCTGGGTGAGCTTGGACTTGAGCACGTTCACGTAGCAGCTACTTATGGTAGCCTGGGTAACGTGTACCGAAAATTGGACAAGCTGGAGGAAGCAAAGGAATGCTACAATTGTGCCCTGGCCATTCGTTTGAAAAAGCTTGGACCTGAGCACGTGGACGTTGCAACTACATACAACAATCTAGGTATCGTTCACCTTATGTCGGGTGTTCCAGAGCAGGCGAAAGAAGGTTTCGATCATAGGCATAAGTCTCAAAAAGCTCGGATTGAAGCATGTTCACGTCGCAGTCACTTACATTAACTTAGCCAACGTTCATGCTGACCTGGGTGATCCGGAGCTTGCAAGAGCGTATTATGAGCGCACATTGGACATTGGTCAAAGCTTGGCTGAGCTTCAAGATCAGAGCAGGGAGAATTCCTGTTCTCGTGACACAACTTGCATAATACTGTGAATGCCTAGAAGCATGAGCAATGCATAGCCATGTGAGCTCATCTGCATTGCCTCGTGTTTGTTTGTCCCCTTGGAATAAGAGTTAACTTCACCGGGTTATCGTAATGACAAGTCTTCAGATTACTCATCTGTGACCCTCCACAACAGGACTTTGATACTTAAGATGATAGGATACTCACAGCACGTTAGCACGGCACATAGCGTGCCGAAAAGCCACGGACATGCGCATATTTGATGACTCGGGCGTGATGTGAGCACACTTAGTGCTCAATCTGAAATACTGAAATGTACTCAATCAGATGGTCAAAGAGAGACACATGGTATTTTCAGAAGATCATCACCTTAGAGAAAATTGCTTTTAAGTTATAAAACGCGAATTCTACTCTATCATCGCTTTCGTTTTTTGCTTCCTTCAATCATTTTACGTAGCAGACCTTCCAGGAAACATGTGTTGACTTTAGCGGGTGTGGCTCTCGTGATTGGTAGATTTCGATAAATTTAATTTTGTTTTCTGTTTACAAGGTTCGTAGGTTCTCGACGCAATCATGATTGACGACAGCCAAAAACGCAATTGGTTACGTGTTGAACGTCTGAATTGTGAAAAAAGGCGCAATATATACAAAAGTAACGCTCAGACCTGATCTAAGCGGATAATCTAATAATATTCTGTTAAGTAGTTTTTGCGCGCGATACTCTTGTAATTTGAATTGATTCGCACGGCTCCTTGGAAGAGCAACGAATCTCTTGTTTTTTCGCATGTAATTGAAATGAATCATTTTAGCATTTTTGGCATCGAAAACTCTTGAATGTAGAAGCCATTCAGGCCGTAAAATAATTCGAAAAATGAACATATTCTTTTGATTATTTCATAATTTTCTCTACCACACCTCCGCCCTCAACCTAAAACAGTCCTTGCAAGATGGCATTAATTACTCCGGTTGTCTGTAACTCTTCAGATACGTGCACACCTCAGTCATCGCCAGCTTTTCGATGCTACATAACTAATAACAATGAGTACATCACATCCCATTGTCTCCACCATTGCTATTGCAAGCCAATTATCAAAAATCATTCTCGCATGTAACAGGCATAACACGAGCCCACGTTTCAGTCCTCGTTTTCAGTGCTCTATTCACGAGATCTTTTTAGGAATTTCGGATTTTCAATATCGAATAATTCTACTCTAAAATAATGAGACTTCCGACAGAGACGTGAGCATAAGTTCTTATCACAGCTGTTTCGATAAAGGTTGTCACGAAAGTTGAGGCGTACGCGGCAATGCCAAATGGTACTTTGGGTAGAGGGTGGTTTACGGCTGACCGAGTTCACGATCTTTCAGAGCGAGTTTTGCTCCTTCCTCCGCGGAAAACAGCGTGAATTTCGATCAACCAGAGAAAAACTATCTCCACCCTTTCAGCATTTATTGTCACTTTCGCTTTTACGCTTTTGTAGAACAACCTTTCTCGAAACCGCGTTAAACGATTTATCAGTTTTTTTGTCCGGGTCGAGGTGCTTTTCGATCTTTTGACCTCCATTCACGGTGACTCCACTCCACTCGAGCCGCATATACCCAGTTTGATTTGAACCGCGTGACTCCAAATTCTGGTCACTGGAATTTGGATTCTCTTCCACTTTGACTATCTGTATCTTTGTTAGCCAATTGGTGCGCATCAACAATCTCAGTTCGTCCGAATGAGTTCTCCATATAAGTCATGTCGCACTTTGCACCGGATGTTCTTCCGGTTTTCTAAGAAGAGTGCCATTTGATTTCTCAGAATCGGCAGTAACAAAGGAAAACTGCACTAGAGCACATCCTCATTCTGTGTAAGTTACTCACTTATCACCGGGACTCATATCATCAGTCAAAGAAGACGAAATTATAACATTGGTGACACATTGTCAAGAGTTATTTTTCATATCTTTCATCATATACGTGGTAGGAAGAATACGAGTGAACATAAACATAACAGTGATGTATACTTGATTACCGTGTATAAAGTCGAATGTATGCAAAATACTCGAGCGAACCCTTAGCTTCCAAACGTTACCTCTTGAACGATATTACATCAAACGAATGAAATGGGAAAGTAGACAAAGCTTGCAATTTTGGTGTCAACCATGTTTTGCGTCCGTTGATCAAGTTTCCAGGGAAATGTTAGAAATACACGGTTTTATATTTGTTTATATTTAATAGGGTTATACTTTTGATGTGTATACACGAGACAGAATCTTGGAAACAACGACGGATTCCGAGAAAAGGCACTCGGCATATATGTATAGTGACTTATTGTGCGATTATTGTGCTTGCTAAAACTTTGGCATTTATGAACCGAACAGGCAACTTACTTGGGCGGCGAATGTTATTTCAAGGAATATTGGCCCCAGCCCCCTGCAGTCACTGCTCCGGCTTTAACTCTGACAACTTTCACTCTGACTGGCTCACGTGGCCGTAAATGCAAGTGACATACAACTCTAATGTATCAGTAGTGCCCACTCCTCTCGCAAACGCGACTTGACATTCACAGTTCAATTTGAGGGGCACATGATAAAATTGGGGATTGGTTAATTTGGAACAACTATTGTGCTAGCATTTTGTCTTCGTTGTGTTACGGGGTATAGTAGAAATGGATTTGTATCTTGAATGGAATGGTGTCCCCCTTGAAGACTTCTCCAGATGTCGGTGGGCAGGCTTGTGGATGTACAAGCAGGGCTGTGGTCAGAAAAAGAATATGCGACTGAGACAATGTCCATGAAACATGCCCTTCATAAAAGGGGTAAACGGAACGAACAAATGCCACGGTTTGCCTTGTACTGGCTACGGCCCCTGAACAAGTTCTAGTAGACACTCATGCGATACATTAATAGGTTCAGTTCCTTGCCCCCAGTTGGGGAATCGGGCAAGAGATTCGTTGCCTCCATTTATCTCTTTTCTTGGTAACAGACGAAGCTACAACCCACTATTTTAAACGCAACTCATTACGCTCTGTTTCTACAGTTCCGTCATCCTCGATTTCGTCTCCATCATGGTGTCCAAGTCAGTGTCACGAGTGAGATACATAAATAAGGAAGGCTCAATGTCAAAATGATAAATGTAAGTGAATATAGGTATTCTCATGGCCTTCAAGGAGCCCATGTCCTTCTCCAGAGAATTCAGATCTTTTTTCTGAATAAGTAAGTTTGGACATATCTTTATTTATACACGAAATCGTATCATTTTACATGGTCTTACTTCCTAGGAATCGTGTTTAACACTAGACTAAAATACTCTAAGGAACTATTGACTATAATGTTAAAAATACAAAAACTTACTTTATGAATAATAAGAGTTACAATGGGTCATGGTCTATTAGAAAAATCTTTCCCATGAAATGAAGTCTTAAAAAGATTTCATCTAGGCAGTTTTTTAATCTCTGAGGGAATCTTGTTCCACAGAACAGATCTTCTGTAGTGTAGGCTCCTTTTTGCAGACTCAGTTCTGGGTCTGAGGACATAATAATTTAACTCAGAATTTCTAAGATTATATGAATGTACATTTGAGGTGTTGGTAAAGATCCGCCTCAGATACGATGGGGAAAGATTATTATGGATTTTATACATTATCACAGCCAACTGTTTTAGTCTTACATATTCTAACCTTTCCCAGCCAAACTCATCCAACAAAACACTTGAGCGAACGTCATAGTTAGAAAAGGTGAGAATTCTAGCAGCCCTATCCTGCAGCTTTTGAAGTTTGTCTCCTACTCCCTTCAATAATACCCCATACAGCACCACAGTAATTAAAATATGGACAGGTCAAGTTGTAAGACCTTGGACAAACACCTTTGGTTAAGACTTCATGCTGGTCATTTTAGGTGAATATCGAGAATTTATCAAGTGTGTCGACGTGAACGTTAAGGCATAGTACGATCCCGAGAAATTCCCGAGGCTGTGTATAAGATCTCTCAAAGACTTCTTATTTGGAGATTTTGAGGAATTAAGGAGTCGGTGGACTGTGCACTTTGAAAAACAGGAAAACGGAGGTGAAATAATTTCAAAGAACATGGGCCCCACTCCACCCCTCTTATCCTGACAGCTTCTTTATGAACTTTCTCATATGAGTACAACTTTCACTCTGATTGGATCACGTGGTCGTAAGACAAGAGCGGCATTCAGCTCTAATGTATCAGTAGTATCCACTCCTCTCTCAAACTTGACTTTTTGTAAGATTTTGACCAGCGCCATCTTGATCTCAAGAAGTGCCAACCGCATGCCGATACACTGATGAGGCCCCTGGCTAAAAGCCATATAAGAGAAAGATGGCTGCTTCTTGACTTCACTCGGAAGAAAGCGGTCTGGGTTAAACCTCTCTGGCTGTGTCGGAGAGAGCAAACACAGGAGGTTAAAAATAACTAGAAAGGCGTCAATAGACATATAGACATATTCGCATTAAACTGTCAAGGGCACGTCACGTAGCCAGTTCAGAAATTCCGTCGCGCATGCAGGGGTTCCTAGGATCCTTTTTATAATTTGTGGAAGTTATTATGGTAAGAAAAACAGTTAAGTGGTGTCACGCCCAATAGAGAGTCCAAGTTCAAGGGAATCATTTGTCTAACAGCTACATGGCCAAGAAGTTTAATCCGCACGGTTCCATATATTTAGGAGAATAAATGAGCACTACAAAGCCTTCAGGGAAACCTCATAAATTTCTAAGGAGAAGCCTTCGGTTTTGGATTTCAAGCTTTATATCCTTTCATTTAAAGATGATTTCCAGTCCGTACTGGGCACTCTCGAATTTGTTTACGTTTTGTGTTTTGCTTCATGTAAGACGTCACAAAATGTAACATTTCGCAACTAATTAAGTGAAGTAAGTTTCATGTAAACCGCCATAATTATGGATGCGGAGCTTCGTTCTGTCTGACAGCTGTAGAAATTAAAGAAACTGTTGTAAAAACAATTTAAAATGCTTCGAAGATAAGGTATGTGGTTCGTAACGAATAACATCGATTCGCCTTCCATCGAGTGAGACTCACAAACAATGGGGATTCGAGGCTGCCCAAAACGGCCTGGAAATCATCTTTAAATTATGACTAAAGAATCGAAGTGTGAGAAATCACTTCCGTGTATTTTGCAAGGTTTAACAATCCAAGCATCCTGTTCGAGCCACCCACATGTGAACACGAGGTAAACAAGTGCCAAACCGAGTACTGGAAAAGTTGGCAGGTTTGCTTCCTTTGATTAGTTGTTAAAACAAAACAACAATAATTCTACATACGAGCCAAGTGGCCAATCGGGCCCGGCGATTATTTCGGTTTCTATTTAGCATGAAGCAACTAGGAGTATTTCTACTCCCCCCGGATGGGATGCTAGTCCATCACAGGATTACCCCCAGCATTAAATTCCCCGGTACCCATTATACACCTGGGTGGAAAGAGGCACTGTGAGAGTAAAGTGTCTTGCCCAAGAACACAACACAATGTCCCCAGCCAGAGCATGAACCCAGACCGCTTGATCCGGAGTCAAGCACACTAAACATGAGGCCAAAAGGTCCCCAATTCAGTTCAGCAAAAATTACCATTAATTACCTCAGGCCAGAAAGCTGGATCGTGGTGAATAGCATACGACGGAATATTTACAATGACACCCGCAGGGAAATGCACTCCTTTGATAACACAAGACTCGTTACACTGACGAACGTTCACGAATCCAACCGGTGTAATTCGTAACACTTCGGAAATCACTCGGTCAAGGTACTCGATTCCATTAACGAAGTCGAACGTCAAGGCATGCCCTGAATGTGATCTAGTGGCTTCTTCAATTTCTTGCCGCAGCTTTGCTTGTACCTCCGGATGAAGTGCGAGATAATAAACAGTAAATGCCAACGTAGATCCAGTTGTTTCGAAGCCAGCTGCCAAAATGACTATGGTTTGTGCGATGATTTCTTCGTCTGTCAATTTCTGAATTTCGCTTATGCCCTCTTTTTTCGCCTCGAGCATAAGCTGAAACAGGTCTCTTCTTGCAGAGGGTGATTTTTTCCTGATTTCCAGGACATTTCGACCAAGTTTCTCAAAGAAACGAACATGCTGAATGGGATTTATGTCGAAGAGTTTTTTGACTCGCTGCCAGAAAGGAAACACTGACAGAGCGCGGATGTAAAGTGGCACGTCGAAGAGAGTCAAAGCCTTTTGGAGCAGATCTGGGTCAGGATTTGTTTGGATTTCTGTCTCAACTCCAAATGCCGAGCGCATAATCACATCAAAAGAGAACAGAGCAAACAGTCGGCTAACATCAACACTGCTCTCTACAAGACAATCAAATAACAATGCATTTAACGAATAAGAAATTCACTTTTAGGTTAAGGTGTCTCGACGGAGTATTTTCTGGACCATGCCAAGCATTTTCAATCAGCTTTTTAGTAGGCCTCCCTAATCACGGACCATTAGTTATGCCAACTGACTACACTTTTTGTGTAGCGAATATTTAATTAGTTTTTTGTATGTGTGCATTTTTTCGTTCTCACGTGCGTTTTTTATTTTCCAGTTACGTAATATGTTAATTTTGGCTAGTTTTTAAGGTGCGGCAGTTTTAAGTTTCGTGTGTTGTTTATCCAGCTCTGGAGTTTTAGAGGTCTTACCGTTTGTTAACCGAACGTGGCAGTTATTCGTGTGGTTATATGTTTCAGATAAGTTTAGGGACACTGTGAAATTTGTACACCATTTACTGAGAAGATGTTATTATAGTTCGCGTTACAAAGGTTTAGATTTTTTTTGAAGTTCTATAGCAATCGGCTATATCTGTTAACAAACGAAACCGACATGTTTGACGACGTCGAGGAGCCTACACTGGAAATGTCTCAGAGAAGACTTAAAACGTCGCGGAAAGTTGCCAAGGCGCCGGTTACGAGGAAAATGAACGAGATTACGAGTTTGATGTGTGCGGTCGAAAACGTCAATGTGGTAATTGCGATAGAGTCGGAGCTGGATGAAGCAATGGAAAATTTCTACCGTGCACATGACGATTATCATCGCTTGCTATTGAATGTGGAAGCTCGGGAGGAATCGGTTAGCTACCTTACCGAACAAGTAAAGAAATATCTTGATTTTAAGGAGAGAATTGATCTGTTTCGTCAGCGATGTGAAAGAATTTCGCCACCTGCGATTGATAGTCTTCAGCCTTCTGACTCGATAAGTCAAATTGGATCGAAGGTGCGTGAAGGGCGTGGCCATCCCTCGCAGACAAGTTCTGTTACTGGTCGCTCCAGAGTTTCGAGTTGTTCTCGATCGTCGAAGGCGAGTTCTGTGTTGAGTGAAAGAGTTAAACTTGCTGCTGAGAAAGCTGCTATGGTTGCTGAAGTTTCTTTATTGCCAGAAAGTGGATCGCTCGCGCAACAAAGACTTCGTTTGGAACATCAAGAAAAGCTGCTTAAACTGAGAACTGAGATTGCTAAAACTGAAGCTAAAGAAAAGGTGTATGAAGAATTTAATGCCGTTGAAGAAGAAATACTTGATCATCCGCGAAAGTTTACGCCTATTCCTCATGCTGAGCCTCGTGAAGTGTTTGAAAGGGCTTGGAAGCCTTTAAATCCCGATGCTAAGCCATGGCGCCCGGATTATCGAGTTGCTAAGCGAAGTAGCGGCGCGCATGGTGCTCCTGGGCAGCAGAGTTCGGGCGTGGAGATGTTGGAAGCCATTAACAAAATGCAGTTACAAGTGGAGCAGCAAATTAAAACCCAGAAACTTCCCAAGGCTGAGATTATATCTTTCGATGGAAGTCCTTTGAACTATTATCTCTTCATGAAAACATTTGAGAACAGTGTGGAGAAGTGTACTGAGGATTACAGTTTAAGGCTGCAATTGTTAATTCAGTATTGCACAGGAAAGGCAAAGGAAACGATTAAGTGCTGTGGAATGATGAGTGGAAAAGATGGTTACGTCAAGGCTAAGAAGCTCCTGGAAGAACGTTTCGGAGAAAAGTACGTGGTGTCAAATGCTTGGATTGAGAAGTTATCTGAAGGGCCCCCTATTAGCCAGAACGATCGTGAAGCTTTGCTGGATTTGGCTGACGATTTGGATAGCTGTGAAATCATCCTTGCGGTTGCAGGCAGACTCAATCAGATTAACAATGAGGATAAAATGATGAAGATTCTCCGCAGAGTTCCCCTCTATCTCCGTTCCCGCTGGCAGAAAAGAGTGCAAGAAGTCAGAGCTGAGGGAAGAGACCCCAACCTTGAAGATCTTAAGAAAATGATCAGAGGCGCGGCTATAGAGAAGAACGATCCAGTATTTGGCTCAATTTTAGATCCTGCTAAAGATGTGCGAAACAAAGAGAAATTTAGAAGCAAGCCACCGGTTCCCAAGAAGACCGACAGCTTTGCAGGTTCAGCCACGTTTCCTGACAGTTCTGTACAAGTTGGCGGGCGTGAACCACATCCTAGCGGTCCAAGCGGAAGTTCTTCCTCAGGACTAAATGCGCGGTTTAAATGCTTCCTATGCAATGGTGGTCACAAGCTTGAAAAATGTGAACGGTTTTCAGCCAAATCAAGTGAGGAGAAGTTGAAATTTGTGCGAGATAGAAAGCTGTGTGAAAACTGTTTGTCCTATACGCATTTTGCTTCTGGTTGCAAGAGTGCACGTGGGTGTAGTGTTGATCAGTGCTCTATTTCTCGAAAACATCTGGGCTCTCTTCATGACGCCTTACTGGCTAGCTTCCGCAAAAGACAAGAAGAAAATCGCGAACAAGGACCTAGTGTTGGGTCAAGCTCGAATCTCACGCAGCCCCAAAGTGATCACGTGGTTATGAAGAATAGTGTTTCTATCGCTGGTGGTAGCCATGAGTACAAGGCCTTGCCAATCGTACCTGTTAAAGTGAAAGGAAGAGGCAACGGCGAGATCATCACAACATATGCCTTGCTCGATAACGGTCAACATCAACCTGATGCAGTGAGAGTTTGGCCGAGAAGCTAGGAGTAGTGGGTCCTCGCATTCAAGTGTCGTTGTCAACTATCGAGAAAGATTGCAATCCGACATCTTGCCACAGGGTTTCTCTGGAGATAATGGACATGGATGAAATTAACATGATTGAGTTACCCGAAGTTCTGACAAAGGAAAAATTGAACATTTCTACGGACGGTCTTGCTTGTCAGGATGATGCAAATAGATGGTCCCATCTCGCGGGCATTCAAGTCCCAGAAAGAATTAACGCTGAAGTGGAGTTGCTGATTGGTCAAGATGTTCCCGAGGCGCTCGAGCCCTCCGAAATCAGGACCCGTCGTGGCAGTGGGCCGTACGCTACGAAAACCAAATTTGGTTGGACTTTGAATGGTCCTTTGGGCAGACATGGGCGTTCCGATGTGCGTGATGTAAATTTTGTTCGTGCAGACGAAGTTTTAAGCCAGCAATTTCATCACTTCATGAATTTTGAGTTCAGCGAATCCCTTCCTGAGGCAGTAAACACAATGTCTCGTCAAGACAAGCAAGCTTTGAGCATTTACGATGCGTCTGCTCGCCTGGTTGATGGTCACTATCAGATTGCCATTCCTTGGAAATATCACCATCCTGATTTGCCAAACAACAAGCCGCTTGCAGAGCATCGCCTTAACCTCCTACGAAAGAAACTCTTGAAAGACCCTGAGCTGTATTCCAGATATTCCGCCTTTATGACAGACCTCTTCGATAAAGGCTACGCTAAGAAAGTAACGGAGAACCTTCGGGATCGAAACCACGGGAAAATAGGGTACCTTCCGCATCATTCTGTAGTACATCCGCAGAAACCCGACAAAGTTCGCGTGGTTTTCGATTGTGCAGCTGTATACCGTGGAACGTCGTTAAATGCACAAGTTTTACAAGGTCCTGACCTTACTAATAAGGTGGTGGGCGTGTTGTTGAGATTTCGCGAAGAGCCCGTTGCACTGATGGCCGATGTTGAAGCTATGTATCATCAATTAAAAGTCCATCCTGATGACGTTGACGCCCTGCGTTTCTTGTGGTATCCTGATTGCGACTTGACTAGAGAGCCAGAGGAGTACCATATGGCCGTTCACTTGTTTGGTGGGGTGTGGTCAGCTAGTTGCGCTAACTATGGGTTGCAGAGAACTGCGAAAGACAACAGCGATGATTTTGACCCTGAAGTAGCTAGGTGAGTGGAGAAGAACTTTTACGTGGATGACTACTTGAAGTCTGTTGAGTCCCACGAGAAGGCAATAAGTTTGGTTGATCAGCTGCGAAACTTATTAGCACGAGGAGGTTTCAACCTGACGAAATGGGTCTCTAACTCTAGAGCTGTCCTTAAGACGATCCCTCGACAACTTCGTGCGAGTGGAGTGCGGGACCTGGACTTGGGCGGTGAAGTTCTTCCAGTTGAAAGAGCTCTTGGAGTACGTTGGAACGTCGAGACTGATCAGTTTGTTTTTAGAATGCAACTCAAAGGGAAGCCTCCTACACGAAGAGGTTTGCTGAGCGTGGTGTCCTCAGTTTATGATCCACTGGGTTTTATATCTCCCTTCCTATTATCCGCCAAGATAATCCTTCAAGATCTCTGCCGGAGAAAGCTGAAGTGGGATGATGTTATTCCGAGAGACAGTCTACATCAGACTCAGTGGTGGCTCGAGTCCTTGCCAGCTATGGAACAATTTTCAGTCCAGCGATGCTACAAGCCTAAAGAGTTTGGTACGGTTGCAGACGTGCAAATCCACCACTTTTCCGATGCATCTGAGGTTGGTTATGGTACTGTGTCCTATTTAAGGTTCGTCGACGCTGAGAGTAAAGTTCACTGTTCGTTCGTCATGTCCAAGTCCCGCTTAGCCCCCCTTAAATCACTGTCAATTCCCCGACTGGAGTTAACAGCCGCAACCCTTGCCGTCAAGCTAGACAAGATGCTTAGAAAAGAATTGGAGGTTCCAATCAACCGTTCCGTGTTTTGGACAGATAGTACGTCTGTGCTCCGCTACATTGAAAACGAGGACAAACGTTTCCACACGTTCGTCTCTAACAGGCTCACCATGATCCACGATGGTTCCACTCCTGACCAATGGAAATACGTAGATAGCAAGCGAAATCCTTCCGATGCTGCTTCTAGAGGGTTGTCTGCCAAGGCTTTGTTAGAAAACGATTCATGGAGAAGAGGTCCGGATTTCCTATGGCAACACGAATCTTCTTGGCCTGCGCCCCCTGCTCGTCAAGAAAACATCTCTGATGATGATCTAGAGTTCAAGAAAGAAGTGCGTGTTCACGCAGCTGAGCTCGATAAGTCTGTGGAGACTGTTGAGAAACTATTGTGCTATTTCTCTTCTTGGGACAAGCTTAGAAAGTCAGTGGCGTACATATTGCGTTTCAAGTCATGGTTGCTGAACAAGGTACGTTGCAAGGTAGGCCAAACCGAGGGTCAGTGCTCGCCAATGAAAGGAAGAGTTACTGTTGATGAAATGTTAATCGCCGAGCAAGAGGTGCTGAGGGTCGTTCAGACAAAGGCCTTTCCTAAAGAGGTGAAGCAGCTTACAGAAGCCAGCCTTAGCGATAGCGCCATGACAAAGTCAGTTAACAAATCGAGTTCTATTCGCAAGCTTGATCCGTTTATGGTAGACGGTTTGCTACGTGTTGGAGGTCGTTTGAGACACGCCGGTATTGAAGCTGAAGAAAGAAATCCTATCATCCTGCCGAAGAAGGCCCATGTTGTTGATCTGCTTGTGAGACATTACCATTCGAGGGCGGGACATTCCGGAAGAGAGCACGTTCTGAGCTTAATTCGTGAGAAGTACTGGATCATCAAAGGAAGAATGGCCGTGCGCAGAGTGCTGAGCAGTTGCTTTGATTGCAAACGGAGACTGCTACCACCAGATTCGCAGAAGATGTCAGATTTGCCCTACGAAAGAGTTACGCCTGGAGAACCACCGTTTACTTTTGTCGGTGTGGATTATTTCGGGCCTTTCTATGTTAAGCGCGGTCGCTGCATGGAGAAAAGATACGGAGTTCTTTTCACCTGCTTAGCCGTGAGAGCTGTTCACATTGAAGTCGCTCATAGTTTGGATACCAGTTCATTTATTAACGCCCTTAGAAGGTTTATCGCAAGGCGCGGATCGCCGCGCGTAATCAGATCAGACAATGGTACTAACCTTACGAGTGGAGAAAGGGAGTTACGAGAAGCTATTGGTGAATGGAACAAATCAAAGATAGGCGAATTCCTACTTCAGAAAGAAGTGCGTTGGGTGTTTAATCCGTCAGCGGCATCTCATATGGGTGGGATCTGGGAACGAATGATCAGGTCGGTACGCAAAGTCCTCAACGCCCTTCTAAAAAATCAAAGTCCTAATGACGAGGGACTGTCTACTTTGATGTATGAAGTAGAGGCTATCCTCAACAGCAGACCGCTGACTAAGGTTTCAGATGATCCGAACGACCTTCAAGCCTTGTCCCCGAATCACTTACTCCTTTTGCGCGCTGGACCGGAGTGCCCTCCTGGAATCTTTGCAAAGAATGATCAGTTTAGCCTGAAGCGTTGGAGGCAGGTCCAGTACCTCTCGGATATGTTCTGGAAGCGGTGGACTAAAGAGTATTTGCCTTCGTTGCAGAGACGTATGAAGTGGTCCGAGTTTCGACGAAATGTTGACGCTGGAGACCTGGTTCTAGTCGTGGATGACTCGATACCGAGATGTTCGTGGCCATTGGGGAGAGTATTGAAGATCTACCCGAACAAGGATGACGGACTAGTGCGCGTTGCGCAAGTTAAAACTAAGTCGGGAACTTTTCTTAGGCCTATAACTAAGCTGTGCGTGTTAGAATGTGCACAAAAGTGAAACTTTCGTGCCTGTAGTTCGACATATCGAGACTTGGAACTGTCAAGAATTTCTATTAGTCTTAGCGTATTGACATTCAAAGGACAACTTCTCATACTTGTTCAGTAGTTTCATGTTTATGTATGTTAAACAGTTCCCTTTTTGGTCCCTGTTTGGGGGCGGAGATGTAGCGAATATTTAATTAGTTTTTGTATGTGTGCATTTTTTCGTTCTCACGTGCGTTTTTTATTTTCCAGTTACGTAATATGTTAATTTTGGCTAGTTTTTAAGGTGCGGCAGTTTTAAGTTTCGTGTGTTGTTTATCCAGCTCTGGAGTTTTAGAGGTCTTACCGTTTGTTAACCGAACGTGGCAGTTATTCGTGTGGTTATATGTTTCAGATAAGTTTAGGGACACTGTGAAATTTGTACACCATTTACTGAGAAGATGTTATTATAGTTCGCGTTACAAAGGTTTAGATTTTTTTGAAGTTCTATAGCAATCGGCTATATTTTGTTTTAATCAGAACCGTTGTTGTTAGAACTTTGAGGCTGAGATTGACAAAGATTTTAGGAACACGCTGGAAGCATACCCAAATAATTTTCTGGAGTCGGACTCGCTTTGCTTCGAACTCTAAATACAGCACTCGACTAGAGAGGATTTTAAAAGTCGTAAATATGCGACTACCACTCAGTGCTGCTTAAATGCACTCTCGTCTCAGCAACGTAAACAATTTCTAACATATTAGACGTTTCCTTGTTTAATGATACGAAACACGTTCAAAAGAACATTAAAAAAATGTTGAAATATAAATATAAATATATGAAGTTTCAGGTTCAACTTTGTAGAAAAAAAAGACAACTAACTCTTGCAGACTCAATCAACTCAAAATACGACGTTCTTGTCAAAGACGGCATAAGTGTATTCCACAGTATGTCTGGCCTGATTTAAATTCAAATCGACTAACCTAAATCAATGTTTCTTTACAAATTCCCCTTTCTAACTTACCGGTCTTTCCTGCAAACGTTTCGAGCTTTCCCAGCAAGATGCCAACCGCATCGTTGATAAGCGGGGCAAGTTCTTTCAGTTTTGAAGAGCTGAATGTTGGCGTAAGAATGGAGCGGACCTTTCTCCAAGTTCCATCTCTAGCATCAAACAGACCCTTGTCCAATGGAGCGTTTCCTTTCATCACGTCAGGCCTGTTTTGAAACTTGTGGAAGTCTTTGACGAGAATGTGCTTCAGCATTTCTGGATCAGCAACGGTGATCATTGGACTTCTTCCCAAGTACATTTTGTAAACTTTGCCGTATTTCTTGGCATATTCAACGAACGCTTTGTGCAAGCCGCCATATCGGGCGACCTCGATCAGATTTCCAACATACGGCCAAGGTTTGGGTCCTGGAAGCGGAACTTGGCTTATCAAAGCGAACTCGGAGACACCAAACCAGTAAATAAGCGCAGTTATAAGGAATAACAGGCTTATCCACCCGCCATATGAGGTAATAACGCTTGCAACTAGATGCGACATGTTGTAACGTACATGACAATAAAATTTTTATTTGCATGACATTAGCTTGCTGAGGAAATTACTATTTGTTTTGTTTTAGAAAAATTACAGCAATCCACTTGAGATCCAACACAAAACCCACAACTCTAACACAAAAGCCAAAACAGAAACACAAAATCCACACCACAAACACAAAAGCCAAAACAGAGACACAAAACCCACAACACTAACACAATAAGCTACAATATTCAAAACAAAAATAGAAAAATCCACCTCTCGACACAACACTGACACAAAGACAAAACAAAAACACGAAACATACAACGTCAAAACAAAACATAAAACGCAATAACATGCACATAAACATAGGCACGCAACGCGTCAAGAGTTATTTTTTATGAAGTCTCGGAGATAGGAGCATTCATGGAGCTGTCTACAGTAATGATTTGGTTAATTTGACAAGTCTTTTTAGTTGCTATGTACAGCAAATGAGAAAGATGTAAGCCATAAAATGATTGACTGAACAAACTACAGTGATCTGATGCGTCTCCAGATTAATGTGGATACCATCTTATCTTATAACAGGCAATTTGATTTTTTCTTTGAGACAACCCACACTGTGATTGGTGTGACACGCGCACATGCATAACTCCACGTCACTCACCGATCCCATGATAGCCCGTTCAACCCCCAAGAGGAATTTTTGCTCAAAAATACTCAAGTTAAGAGAGCTTTTCGCATTCTATACAAGTCGTAAGTCTACCCTTTTTGCACAACGACACTACTTGATCGAAACTAGGAAGAAAGATTATAAGAACCTCTCTGACACGTTAAAAGTCTGATTTAAATAAGTTGCACTTTAACTTGACGCCACGCAGTCTTCAAAGAACATTTGAACAGTTTTCATACTTTTACCTTTAAAATATCGGACTGAAATGAATGTCATCAAATTAAACTATAAACTGCTACTGCAGAGACGTAAAAAGAGTTTGGAAATGAAAGCTTTTTTAATAGCCTGCATGGAAACAATAGCCGACAGCTTGTAAGCTCTAATTGAATTTCCTTTCATATGAAAAACAAAAGTGTCAAGTCACCATTTATAACTAAAAATAGCAAACATCTTCGTTCGAAAGATTTGCTCCGGTATGAAAAACAAAAGTGTCAAGTCACCATTTATAACTAAAAATAGCAAACATCTTCGTTCGAAAGATTTGTTCCGGTATGAAAAACAAAAGTGTCAAGTTACCATTTGTAACTAAAAATAGCAAGCATCTCGTGGGAACAAGTGGTGACGATTTGTCACCTCTAATTGAATTTACTCCCTTGTGAAAAACAAAAGTGTCAAATTACCCTTTGCAACTAAAAATACCTCGTTATATTTAAATGCAACAAGAACAAAACAATCGTTACCTACACTTACTATTGTAAACATCAGCACTGTCTCAAATTTGAATAGTCTCGTCTCCTCTAAAACATATCTTAAGAATTAGAAATGAGGATTCGTGACCTCTCGTTGAATTTACTCTTTGTCAAAAACAAAAGTATCAAGTTGCCCTTTGTAACTAAAAATAAAAATATCTCGTGCCATTTGCTTACTACTAACTCATGAGCTGCTTCAAAACTCAAGACTCATCTCGTTCATAACTAGCCAGTGGTGGATCCAGACATTGAGCTACAGAAGAACCGTTTTTGTTTGTTTTACTTACCCAGCGACTTTTCTTCCTTCTGTCATTTCTTCTTTTTTACCCAAAATAAAGGGCGGGGGGGGGGGGGCAAAATAAAGGGCGGGGGCCAGCCCTTCCGCTAGATTCGCCACTGCTAGCCACCATTGCACTGAAAATTATGCACTCTAAAACAACCCAAAGTATGTACGTAACTGTCACACTCCCCTCCAAACCGGACTAAAAATCACAAACTGGCAACATACACGTCAATCTTTATTTTCAATCACCAAAGTCTCTATGTTTATACAATAAAGCGTCCAAGGCTTCATATGCCTCACTCAACTTATCTTGAACAAAAATAACTTCCTTTTACTTCTACTACAATTCGTGCTGGCTATAGACCCATTTCAGTAATTCCCAATGTGGAGGACAAACAATGGTTGTTTTCTCCCCTGAGAGAAACAAACCTTTCAAATGCAAAACAATCTTATTGTTTTGTCCTCCAGATTGGGAATTAACTGAAATGGGTCTATTAATGTGAAAAAGTGAAAACCCTGATAACATTGAAAAGAAATGATTTATTTTCATTTACAACCTATCTTCTCGTTCCAGTAGTAAACAAGAACCATTCCAATTGTAAAATTGTCACAGAATAATACCTTTTTGTTCTGTTGACCAAATTAATTGTAGTCTCTTCGCTCTTCGCATTGAAACTTATCAATGGATACTGAAATTCACGACACGCTCGGAATACGTATATTACGGACTCTGCGGCAACATTTAGATTAAAATACAACACGCAAACGATTTGAACCTGGTCGCAACCTCTTCAAATTCCCAGTAGCACATTTCGCGCCCCTAAAATACAATTGTTCCTATCATAGAAGCCACACTGATCAAGGTTTTTTCATTTAATTACATCTTAAACCTAGTAGTAGAGCGGCTAAGACTCATTTAATTCAAAACCTTATGTAATGGGAAAAGCTAAACCCTTCATCGCATGCTCGTAGTTACATGCCAAACACTATCTTTCTCTGACTGATTATCCAATTGCGAATGATTATCAAACCCGCCCACAAAATCCTCTGCGTACCCACAGAAGACGTCGAAATAAGCCAAATATATGAATATTTACCTTTACAACAAGAAATTTGATTGGCTGTTATGGTAGATCCAATCTGATTGGTGTGACATACATACATCTCTCACTGACTCACTGGCTCACCTATTGACCCGTCGCGCCGACTAAGAGGTATTTTTTTTTACAAAAAAATAACTCAAAAATGCCTGACTGTTGTCTATTTAAAAACGAATATGAGAGTCTGGGAACAAGAGAACAAGTTCCCAGCCTCCTTTACTCTAGTCAGCTAGATGCAGTTATCACTTTGACCTTTTCAAAGAGCACATCGCTTGGTAAGTAAAATCCACTTTAAAAATACATTTTAATTTAGAGTTGCAATTAAGCTACCATAGACCATTAATGAGACGTTAATTGTTTACGTTTTAGTCTCGCAGAGGAAACGGTTCTAATACAGTTTGTTTTATAACTTGACGAATAAGCTTAACCGTAATACTGTAGCAGTAATTACACCTGTAAACAAATGCTATTCCAAAACATAAAAAGCAAAGACTTAAGAGTCAAATCAAAGATGTTCACACGAGATATTTGGTGGCTACTGTAGCTTGAAGTTATGTTTTGTTTGTATCTTGGGCTTCTGTCACAAATCTCCTTTCTGGGCATTTCAGTCATATTTTTGTTTACCTTGTGAATAATACTCTTTGCAGGCTAAGTGCCATACGTGAAACAACGTACAATTCTAGAACACA
>OZ026601.1:32243347-32315847 GCA_964020085.1 Micromussa lordhowensis | reverse complement strand
AGTATGTCGATGTCTGCTTCTCCTTCACAGTCATCAGCTAAAGTCAAGCCAGCAAGATGGAGTAGTTACTCACTGCCGGTCTGGGACACTGGCCTTGAACCGGGGAACTAATGACAGGTAGTGTTACATCATCACTACCTAGTGTTCCTATACATAGGTTAACTACTTTGCACTGCTGGTGAATTCCAGTGTTTGAACAAAAGGGCTTGACTATTAGTGACTCTGAGTGAGAAACAGGTAAATTCAAGGCATCTCGGATTCTTTCTGTAACGTGGCTCCCTCCGTCCAGTATGATTACACTGGTCAATTTACGATGGCTATTTCCTAGATTGTACACAGTTGCCTTAGCTGTTTGCAAGACTACAGTGTTCTTTGTGCCCACACACATATTCACAGATGATGTCACTTTTTCCTCATCAACTGTACGTTCGCGCCTTTGGGTTTCGGTACTGACTGGGCTTACAGGTGCTTCTGTGGGATCACAGATGCTGGAGTGATGTCGTCCATGGCACTTACTGCAACGGGATCGTGAACGGAAATTTCAACAGAGGTGATTTTTCCTGATACAAATGAAACAACGACCACTGTTCTTTAAAATTTCCTTGCGCTTATGAGCATTGGTGACAATAGTACACTGAACAGATGGATGATGCTGGCCATAGTAACCACATGCAGGTTTCTTATTTCCGTCTGATCCAGCCATCAGTGCAGAGGTAGAGGGGGGTCCCTTGCCCCTGACTTCGTAACAAAGGGCAGTTTTTGATGTTCTTTTATGGACGTATCTACGTACAGAATGTGTGACGGATGAATAATCACAACGTTCCCTATTTAATAGTTCTTGCTTACGTTCCTTTAAAACTGCGTTTATGTTTTGTTTTGGGGTTGTGTGCGGTGTTTTTGTTTTGTCTTTTGTGTCAGTGTTGTGTCGAGTAATGGGTTTCTGTTGTTGTTTTGAATATTGTGTTAGTGTTGTGGGTTTTGTGTTTCTGTTTTGTTCTTATCAGCCACCGAAAGATCTCAAGTGGATTGCTGTAATTTTTCTAAAACAAAACAAATAGTAATTTCCTCAGCAAGCTAATGTCACGCAAATAAAAATTTCATTGTCATATACGTTACAACATGTTGGATCTAGTTGCAAGCGTTATTACCTCATATGGCGGGTGGATAAGCCTGTTATTCCTTATAACTGCGCTTATTTACTGGTTTGGTGTCTCCGAGCTCGCTTTGATAAGCCAAGTTCCGCTTCCAGGACCCAAACCTTGGCCGTATGTTGGAAATCTGATCGAGGTCGCCCGATATGGCGGCTTGCACAAAGCGTTCGTTGAATATGCCAAGAAATACGGCAAAGTTTACAAAATGTACTTGGGAAGAAGTCCGATGATCACCGTGGCTGATCCAGAAATGCTGAAGCACATTCTCGTCAAAGACTTCCACAAGTTTCAAAACAGGCCTGACGTGATGAGAGGAAACGCTCCATTGGACAAGGGTCTGTTTGATGCTAGAGATGAAGCTTGGAGGAAGGTCCGCTCCATTCTTACGCCAACATTCAGCGCTTCAAAACTGAAAGAACTTGTTCCGCTTATCAACGATACGGTTGGCATCTTGCTGGGAAAGCTCGAAACGTTTGCAGCAAAGAATGGTAAGTTACAAGGGGGAATTTGTAAAGCAACATTGATTTAGGTTAGTCGATTTGAATTCAAATCAGGCCAGACATACTGTGGAATACACTTATGCCGTCTTTGACAAGAACGTCGTAGTTTGGAGTTGATTGAGTCTGCAAGAGTTAGTTGTCTTATTTTGTCTACAAAGTTGAACCTGAACTGACTTCATATATTTTTATTTCTACATTTTTTTAATGTTCTTTTTAAACGTGTTTCCTGTCATTAGACAAAGAAATGTCTAATATTTGTTGCTGAGACGAGAGTGCATTCAAGCACTGAGTGGTAGTCGTATATTTAATTACTAAGACTTTTAAAATCCTCTATAGTCGAGTGCTGTATTTAGAGTCGAAGCAAAACGACTCCGAGTCCAGAAAATTATTTGGGTATGCTTCCAGCGTGTTCCTAAAATCTTTGTCAAGCTCAGTCTCAAAGTTCTAAAAAATTCTGAAATTGAAACAAAACGTGTAGTCAGTTGGCATAATTAATGGTCCGTGATTAAGGAGGCCTGCTAAAAAGCTGATTAAAAATGCTTGGCATGGTCCAGAAAATACTCTGTCGAGAGACCTTAACCTAGAAGTGCGGAATTTCTTATTCGTTAAATGCGTTGTTATTTTATTGTCTTGTAGAGAGCAGTGTTGATGTTAGCCGACTGTTTGCTCTGTTCTCTTTTGATGTGATTATGCGCTCGGCATTTGGAGTTGAGACAGAAATCCAAACAAATCCTGACCCAGAACTGCTCCAAAAGGCTTTGACTCTCTTCGACGTGCCACTTTACATCCGCGCTCTGTCAATGTTTCCTTTCTGGCAGCGAGTCAAAAAACTCTTCGACATAAATCCCATTCAGCATGTTCGTTTCTTTGAGAAACTTGGTCGAAATTTGCTGGAAATCAGGAAAAAATCACCCTCTGCAAGAAGAGACCTGCTTCAGCTTATGCTCGAGGCGAAAAAAGAGAGCGTAAACGGAATTCAGAAACTGACAGACGAAGAAATCATCGCACAAACCATCGTCATTCTGGCGGCTGGCTTCGAAACAACTGGGTCTGCGTTAGCATTTACTGTTTATTATCTCGCACTTCATCCGGAGGTACAAGCAAAGCTGCGGCAAGAAATTGAAGAAGCCACTAGATCACATTCAGGGCATGCCTTGACGTTCGACTTCGTTAATGGAATCGAGTACCTTGACCGAGTGATTTCCGAAGTGTTACGAATTACACCGATTTTATTCGTGAACGTTCGTCAGTGTAACGAGTCTTGTGTTATCAAAGGAGTGCATTTCCCTGCGGGTGTCATTGTAAATATTCCGTCGTATGCTATTCACCACGATCCAGCTTTCTGGCCTGAGGTAATTAATGGTAATTTTTGCTGAACTGAATTGGGGACCTTTTGGCCTCATGTTTAGTGTGCTTGACTCCGGATCAAGCGGTCTGGGTTCATGCCCTGGCTGGGGACATTGTGTTGTGTTCTTGGGCAAGACACTTTACTCTCACAGTGTCTCTCTCCACCCAGGTGTATAAATGGGTACCGGCGAATTTAATGCTGGGGGTAATCCTGTGATGGGCAAGAATCCCATCCAGGGGGAGTAGAAATACTCCTAGTTGCTTCATGCCAAATAGAAACCGGAAATAAACGCAGGGCCCAATGGGCCACTTGGCTCGTATGTAGAATTATTGTTGCTTTGTTTTAACAGCTAATCAACGAAACCAAACCTGCCAACTTTTCCAATACTCGAATGTTGTGCCGCGTAGCACTAAGAACACAAATGATGACACAGAGAATTAACTCTGAAGTGTAAATTTAAGTGCTAAATAAACCCGTAAATAACCCACTGGGCGTTAGCCCTAGTAAAGGGAATCAGGGAACCACACGAGGTAAAGAAAAAATCTTTTGACCTCGGTGGGAATCGAACCCACGACCTCCGGATTAGATCTACTGTTACTCTTTTCCAATACTCGGTTTGGCTCTTGTTTGCCTCGCGTTCACATGTGGGTGGCTCGAACAGGATGTTTGGATCGTTAAACTTTGCAAAATATACAGAAGTGATTTCTCACACTTCGAATTCTTTAGTCATAATTTATAGATGATTTCCAGGCCGTTCTGCGCAGCCTCGAAACCCGATTGTTTGTGAGTCTCACTCGATGGAAGGCGAATCGTTGTTATTCGTTACGAACCACATACCTTATCCTCGAAGCATTTTAAATTGTTTTTGCAACAGTTTCTTTAATTTTTACAGCTACGTCATGTCAGACAGAACGAAGCTTCGCATCCATAATTATGGCGGTTGACATGAAACTTACTTCATTTAATTAGTTGCGAAATGTTACATTTTGTGACGTCTTACATGAATCAAAAAACAAAACGTAAACAAACTCTCGAGAGTGCGCAGTACGGACTGGAAATCATTTTTAAATGAAAGGATATAAAGCTTGAAATCCAAAAACCGAAGGTATCTCCTTAGAAATTTATGAGGTTTCCCGGAAGGCTTTGTAGTACTCATTTATACTACTAAATGTATGGAACCGCTTGGAACCGTGCGAATAGCTGTTATCGGAGTTGAGCCCGCTGTCAAATATTCCTTTGTTTAGAGCGGCACACAAACGAGGCTCAAGGGTCAATACAATGCAGTATTGACCCTTTTGCCTCGTTTGCATGTCAAACCGCTGATAACTGCGATAAGAGCTATTAAGCTTCTTGGCCATGTGGCTGTTAGATAAATGATTCCCTTGAACTTGGACTCTCTATCGGGCGTGACACCACTTAACTGTTTTTCTTACCATAATAACTTGCACAAATTATAAAAAGGATCCTAGGAAGCCCTGCATGCGCGACGGAATTTCTGAACTGGCTACGCGACGTGCCCTTGACAGTGTTATGCGAATATGTGTTTCAAAGGGTCTATTGACGCCTTTCTAGTTATTTTTAACCTCCTGTGTTTGCTCTCTCCGACACAGCCAGAGAGGTTTGACCCAGACCGCTTTCTTCCGAATGAAGTCAAGAAGCAGCCATCTTTCTCTTATATGCCCTTTAGCCAGGGGCCTCATCAGTGTATCGGCGTGCGGTTGGCACTTCTTGAGATCAAGATGGCGCTGGTCAAAATCTTACAAAAAGTCAAGTTTGAGAGAGGAGTGGGTACTACTGATACATTAGAGCTGAATGCCGCTCTTATCCTACGACCACGTGATCCAATCAGAGTGAAAGTTGTACTCATATGAGAAAGTTCGTAAAGAAGCTATCAGGATAAGAAGGGTGGTGTGGGGCCAATGTTCTTTAAAATTATTTCACCTCCGTTTTCTTGTTTTTCAAAGTGCACAATCTACCAACTCCTTAATTCCTCAAAATCTCCAAATAAGAAGTCTTTGAGAAATGTTACACACAACCTCGGGAATTTCTCGGGATCGTACTATAACTTAATTTTCACGTCCACACATTTGATAAACTCTCGATATTCACTTAAAATGACCAGCATGAAGTCTTTGGTGTGTCAATCGAAAGTAAAAAGATCTGAATTCTCTGGAGAAGGACATGGGCTCGTTGAAGGCCATGAGAATACCTATATTCACTTACATTTATCATTTTGACATTGAGCCTCCCTTATTTTTATGTATCTCACTCGTGGCACTGACTTGGAAACCATGATGAAGAAGAAATAGAGGATGACCGATACAAACGTGGAGACAAACTGTAGAAATAGAGCGCAATGAGATGCGTCTAATATTTTGGTAGTAGCTACGTCTGTTGCCAAGAAAAGAGATAGATGGAGGCAACGAATCTCTGGCCCGATTCCCCAACTGGGTGCAAGGAATTGAACCTATTAATGTATCACATGAGTGTCTACTAGTACTTGTCCAGGGGCCGTAGTCAGTGCGAGGCAAACCGTGGCATTTGTTCGTTCCGTTTACCCCTTTTATGAAGGGTATGTTTCATGTTCATAAATTTTTTTCTGACCACAGCCCTGCTTGTCCCTCCACAAGCCTGCCCACAGACACCTGGAGAAGTCTTCAAGGGGGCACCATTCCATCCAAGATACAAATCCATTTCTACTATACCCCGTAACATAACGAAGAAAAAACTGCTAGCACAATAGTTGTTCCAAATTAGCCAATCCCCACAAATAATTTTATCATGTGTCCTTCAAATTGAACTGTGAATGTCAAGTTTGCGAGAGGAGTTGGCACTACTGATACATTAGAGCTGTATGCCGAACTGATATTACTGCCACGCGAGCCAGTCAGAGCTAAGGCCGGAGCACTGACTGCTGGGGGTTGGGGCCAATGTTCCTTGAAATAATAATCCCCGCCCAAAGTAAGTTGCTTGTTCCACTAAAATTAATGTTCACACACAGCTCGAGCCGGATAATTCCTCAAAATTTATAAACAAAATACGACAACTCCCTGCTCGCCCGAACTTTAAAGAAACTCGTATAGTAGTTCTGCCTTTTGTTATTAATGATGATCAATATGCGTACGTCAAAAATAGAACAATTTTTTATGCTGTCCGGTCAATTGACGACATCATGGAATATACGAGGATTAACCAAGTGCCTGGGTTAATGGTCGCAATTGACTTTGAAAAGGCATTTGACTCTTTAAGTTGGAATTTTTTATCGAACGCTTTACGATCCTTTAATTTTGGTAATTCCTTTATTAATTGGATCTCCGTTTTTTACACCAACATATCAAGTTGTGTCACGAACAATGGTTTCTCATCACCAATGTTTAAAGTCGAAAGAGGTGTTAGACAAGGTGATCCTTTGTCGCCATACCTCTTCATTATAGCTTTGGAACTTCTTCTAATTAAAATTCGTAACGACCCTTGCATTAAAGGCATTAAGATAGACAACACGGAGGTTAAACTCGCTGCTTTTGCCGACGATTTGACAACATTTCTACAGGACAAAGGTTCCTTAAAACATTTGTTTAGTATCCTAAAAGCATTTGAAGGGTGTTCCGGCTTGAAACTTAACAAAGACAAAACGGAAGCTTACTGGCTTGGTAGCAGCCATAATTGTAACGACAGCTTAGATATAGAAACGGTTAACAAACCTATGAAAATTCTAGGAATTTATTTTACCTATAATTCACGCCTGAAAAACGAACTAAATTTTGATGCAACTCTAAAATCTTTAAAGAAAACTTTAAATAACTGGCAATGGAGAAATCTTACAGTCCTTGGTAAAATTCAAATTATAAAAACATTTGCGATGCCAAAACTGTTGTTCCGAGCTTCCGTGTTAACTTTTGATAAAAAATTTTTAAAACAACTTAACACAGTATTGTTTAATTTTTTATGGAAAGGTAAAGATAAAATCAAACGTCTCGCGCTGGTTAGTGATGGCGGTCTTAGAATGCCCCATCTGGAATCTGCAGTCAAAACCCAAAGAATCATGTGCCTTAAAAAGTTTATTGAAAATTACCATAGTCCATGGAAGTTAATCCTCTCGCACCATCTTAAAAATTACGGCGATAAATTCCCCCTCACTGCAATTATGATGTTGCTGACCTACCTAAATCCTTTCCAAAGTTTTATCGCGAGTGTTTTGAAGCTTGGGCTACACTCACCGAGAAACAACCATCTTCGCGCGACCACGTTATGGAACAGATCCTTTGGAATAATAAACATATTCGAATCGATAACAAACCTCAATTTTGTAAAAAGTCACTTATGGCTGTAATCTCAAGAATTAAGGATATCTTCCTCACGAACGGAAAATTAAAACCTTGGAATTTTTTTTCACAAAAAGGCCTTAATTTAAATAATTATCTGTTGATATTAGGACTTTCAAAAGCAATACCGGAATCATGGAGGGTTTTGTTAGATTCAGGAACTACATGTTGCTCTCAAACCCCAGATCCGGACTTTACGGATTTTACAGAATTAATTTTCCACTCAAAGACCGGTGATATCAATCTGATTCAACTCACTAGTAAAAAGCTGTACTGGTTTCTTGTAGAGGATATACGTGTACACCCTACTGCGAGGCTAAAATACAACTCCATATACAACGACCAAGATTTTAACTGGAAACAGATTTATTTAATCCCACACAAAGTGACTTTAGATATAAGAACGAGAATTTTTCAATACAAATTGCTTAATCGCATTGTATATACCAACAAATTGTTATATAAAATAGGGTTATCGGACACTTCTTTGTGCACGTTTTGTGGAGAGTATGAAGAATCCCTCGAGCATTTGTTCTTACACTGTCGATTCAGCAATAACTTTTGGATGCAAATTGTTTCCTGGTTGAATGACTTAAATATTACAATCATTGAGCTTAAGGATAGCGAGATCATGTTAGGTTATATAAACGAAAGCCCGCATTGGTTTTTTCTTAATCACGCCCTTATCATTGGTAAGCAAGTAATTTATTCAAGCCGACTGAGCAAATCTAAGCCTCTATTTTCTCAATTTATAGTCAAACTGAAGCATATAGAACGCATTGAATATTATATCGCTAAGAAGAGGGATAGGTGTAGTTTTCATGAAAAGAAATGGAAAATCTTAAGAAAATAATTTTTAAATTCAATAAGTTAATTATCATGTAGTAGCTATTAGTATACTTTATTAACACTGTAGGTATGCGTAGTTTTGTAACTAGGTTGAGTAATTTTTGTAATTTGTGGTGTAACAGTAGTGTACGTACATGTCCAGTAAAAAAAGGTATAAGTAGTGTAAGTAGCAAGTACAATGTAAGTGTAAATGTAAGTAAAATATTAATACTGTAAGTAGTGTAAGTGATCGTCTTGTAAATAAAATTGTCTATTTAATAAAAAAAAAATAAAAAAAAAATAAAAAAAGTTCTCACGTCTATTTGGCTTAGTTAACTTCTGGTGGCGTAGAAAGCCAGCTTATAGTCAAAATTAGTAGACACGTAGTTCATCGACCGAGGAATGGTCAAGGTATCACGCCTAACTGATACAATGCAACAGATTGCGTTTTGGAACCATTGTACGAAGCTTTACCGGTATCGTGAGCAAGTTGTAAGGAGTATCATAGCAAAACTCGATGGTAGAAGTAAAAGATGCAACCTTACAATGGGTATTTTTATTTAACATCTTCACAAATTTATTAGTTACATGTAATAAGATCCTTTGTAAAGTAGGTCTAGCTTGAGTGGTTTTGGATGTATTTTTTGCTTTTATTTCAAAAGTAACTGATAAGGATTTTATACATCACAGGTGTCATACGTTTAATAAAACATTTTGCTGACTTTTTGTTTCACTTTTAGTATACAAGCACACAATGTTATTACGAGCCTAACAACACGCAGAGTTAAGTATAACATTCTCTTTTGTTTTTTTTAAGATCTTTTACCTCCGGTCATCATCCCATAAGAGATAACTGGTGTTTTTTTTTTCATCTTCGACTTAAAGGTAAATCGCAAAAGGGCTCAGCATATTATAATACGCTTGGTTACTATACACAATACATCTATATCTAGTCTGTCCGATTAAAAAAGAACTTTGTTGAACACATAAGGGTTTCTTGGATCAGTTTCTTGGTCTGTAGACTTCCTACGGGACCTTCCAGGGCAGTGCTGTATAAGATAAAAAAATGAGTGAACAACTGAAACTTCTTGTTAAAGCTTCCCTGGTTGCGCGCGGTCTTGCTTGCTCACCAAGGTCATTTTTATTCAGCTTGGATTATTTGTTCTAAGGAAAATCTGCTAGCAGTATGCAGAATAAAAACATCCAGATGAAGCTTCACGTTCGCTTCAGACAGAAGTGTCAAGGAGTCCACTTCAATGAGCCGTCGCAAACACAGACTAATAATTTAACGAGTTTTGTCAATGGAAGTCTAACAGCGACGGACATCTGATCTTAACTTAGCAAAGATTTTTATGATTTCATCTATCCGTTTCCTCCTTAGTTTTTGTTTTAATTGAGAAGAAACGACAAATACTAGAGACAGTGTTTCATAAACGCCAAGAAGTTCGACAAAAACACTCCGCTACGCGTCGTATTTTAAACTAATTTATTGGTGTTTGGAAATGTGGTTGAACACGGTTTTTTCGGTCATACGTCTGCTGTATGGAGGTGTCTAGTTTAGAGAAATGTCTGTTTAGAGACATGTTTGTTTCAACAAGGGCTCCATAGAGTGCATATACTGCTTTAGTAAGTGGACAAAAGATGTACAATTACATACCTCAAGACAAAGTCCCGACTTGGAGTTCGGATGTGCGAAAGCATAGACAAGCCATGCTAATGCACAGAACACAACTACAGCACACACACAGATGACCGCTATTAACCAAGGGGCGAGGCCTGGGGTCGGCTCATCTTCTTGCTGTCTGTCTTGAATGACACATTTTGCTGACTAAAAAAGCACCAATGAGAAAAAACAACAGTTATACAAATAAGCAATTTCCAGTTGACTTTTGCGAGTCTTTGTGTAAGATTTTTTAAGTGACTTTGTTTCACAGTAAAGTCATTCCCACATTTACGAAATTCGAATCCTGGCCTCATCTCGAGTAGTAAAAGACCCAGAAATGTTTTTTTCCAGTACAGTAGTGTTTTTTTTGGGACCTTGAAAAAGGTCTCAAATTTAACTTGATTCCATGCAAGGCTTGACAGAGAAGCGGAACGTTTGATGAAAAAAATGGTACCTTCTTTTAGCAGAAATTCTGAATTCGGCAGCAGTCATCCATACAACGGTACATCGTAAATACTCAAAATAAACAAATTTAACTGGGTGTCTTGTCGAAAAACACAATACAAAGTCTCGGGCCAGGACTCGAACCCGAAATGCTCGACCCGGAGGCGAGTGCACTAACCACCACGAGCTTCCACATCAGGCCAGGATGCGTAGTAATGTACTAATTCACTCATTGGGTAAGGTTCGTTTGTGTTATACATTGAAATCTTACTTGGATAATTCCTGACGTGTTGCAACCCGTTGTGAGCCATTCACTGCGATGCCGGTCAAATCCATCGGAACACCTGGGGGAGATAAAAAAAGCAACAATGAAAGAATGGAATACCTCGGGTTCATGGCAGTCTAGCTGTACTTCGTTTCTCTCCAGTGCTGGAGCGAAACGCTTTCTCCAGTAACTATGTAAGAGTGTTCCCCAGGGGAGGAGGGGGAGGTACTCTGTAAAACTCTGGGTAAGGGTATGTCACTGGGACACTAAAACACTTACCCTATACTAGACCATGATCAGTAACCCTAGACTAAACACCAAAACCAAAAACCCCTACCCCAACCTAGACTAGCTATTTTTCATGCAAAAACTTTAACTTAACCAATACCTTACAAAGTCACTATCGAATTTCAATTTCTGTTATAGAACCCTGGGTAAGAGAACCCCGTTTAAGGCTAAATCCTCTATACACTCGTCACTTCTCTGGTAAACTATCCCCGATGCTAGACCAAACCTGTGTGATTTAAAACCATATATACTTCACAGCAGCACATACCTGCTTATATATATAATATATGAGAGTATACCCCACCCCCCACCCCCCAAGGGGAATGTTTCAACTATTGCGATAAGGATGTTCCCGTCACAATATACAATAACTTACAAAGATACATCACATGTATATCGCCACAAACGTCCCTCTATGCTAAAGAGAGCTAGATTATCTACAATTATAAGCCCCAAATCTATGCAGAGAGATGATAAATGCACATGTAAAGTAAGAAAATTAGCTCTTGCCCAGAATATATGCCCAAAAGAGTCCCTCTCCATTCTCCACTGTTCAATGCTGCCACTACTGTATTCAAGTCAGTTTTATCAACACTGACAGCAGGCAAGAAAACGATACCCCAACAATTACTACACAGATTGTAGCCATTGAGGCAAACTTTTGTTTGGTCGGTCACACAATATTTTTTGCAGAGTGATTGTGTGAAAACCCTTACTGAAGACCTTTGTAAGATTATAAACTGGACAATAATACAGTAAAGTTTGGGACCTTTTAAGTTTGCTACACCACGTGCAATGAAACTCTGTGTTGCTTCGTATTTCCATGCAGTCTTCACATGTTGTGGCCATGATACAATCTGAAGGAAATCAAAAGATCTCAAACTCTCATTTGACATGATTGCGCATGGCAGTAAAAATTATTATTCCAACCTGCTAACATTTCCCTTATCAGTGAAACGTGAAGGCAGAGACCAATAACACAGAGAATGATGTTGATTTGGTTGAAGGTTTGAAGAATACATGCAAATGTATTGATGAACCGTCTCAACCACGAAATGGAGAAAAATTAACAAAATCAGTAGTTTTAACTTGATGCTAACTAACCAACCTAAAACAGAACACTGCATTGATAAACAAAAGCTTTCTGGTTTTAGTTCATTTGTTTATGCCACAAACTGAGATGTTCTATTTTAAGAAGGCAGTCAAAGTATTGTAACCAGATGCACCTAAAGAACAGATGCCGATTCATCTCGTCCAATCAAAAATAAGCATGAGCTCATTGAAAGATGTCACGTTAGCATGTCTTCATCAAGTCACATGATGTTGCTTAGCAACATTCTACTGCTGTAATGCGGACGATGAACGCGATGGTATTTGCTGTTGGTTTGAGCTTATTTAGTCGTGACACCCACAGTGTGAAAATCTCTTGCGAACATCAAAATAGCCACTGTTTGTTGATAATATCTCCGCTTCTGCCAATCTTGCTTTGCCATGTTATAGCCTCAAGGAATAAACATTTTCCTTGGAATAGAAATTCTATGACGGACATACAGTGTACACTGACTATACTTCCTGACTGGGAGATTTTGCTGTTTTGTAAACAAATTAAACTCACTTTTCTTGGGACGAAGTATGATAACAGTGTTGTTGACCACCCTGCTCTGATTGATGTTCACTGCGTCGTAAGTATAAAATGTGCGAAATATTTGCCCTGAAATTGACAAAAAAATGTCTTGTTATGTTTTAACACTTACAGATACTTCAGAGTGGTTGTTCACAGCCTAAATACAGTCTAATACACATTCCAGGTGAAGTGTAATAAGTAATTTATGTTGACCCCATGCTAGGTTAATAATACATGTATTTTAAGCTCTAGCATATCCTCTGTTTTTAACCTCAACTTCATAGATTTTCATGTACAGTCTTATTGTTGAATTAATTAGAACTGACTCTTGTTACAACAGCGTAGTACACTCACAGCACACATGTTGAATAACAAGTTTATATCATTTGCGAAGCTTGACTTACAAATGCCATAATAATGCCTCAGTTTGTCCACATAGTACGCATCTGAAATGCCAACGCTAACAGTGTGCTCCGCACGTGATATGTTTGTCACTGGAATTGCAATCTGTCAAAAGGAAATGCATACTAGTTATGAAATGCTTTTGAGTGGTATACCACAAGTTACTCGACAGGTATTTTCTCCATAATTATTATTACACACAATCACTACCTTTCAGGTCTGTAGTTGGACTGCATAACCTTTACGTTAATGCTTCCATGTGACAGTATTTCTTTAAATTAACTTTTACCTTGTGGTAAGAAAAAACAATTTCTCCAGTCTTGTTGAGCATGCACTGAAAAGTGAACCTGCCAGCTGAAAACAGAGTGAAGAAATTAATAAGACTGAATTTTAACACACTAATTCCTGTCGAGTATTTTACTGTATCTAAATTCACATTAGCCAATGCAACCAGAATCTTTGTCCTCATATCCTGCAATATCAAGTAACTGGCCTCACATAACGGAAGTTTTGGCAAAATTTTGGTATTGTGAATGATGCATATTATAACTTTGGCAGGATGTTACAGTGTAGGCACATTACATGTAGTCTCATCGTGGGTATTTTGGCTCAATCAAGCTCACTTTAAGCTTGACCAAAACATACACTGTCAAAGAGTATCAAAATGGTACAGTTTCATAATGCAATTCAAGAGTTTTTATTGGCTTAACCATCATGTACCATGCTCTTTCAGACATGGCAAGCATTCGCTAAAGCGTAATTGTTTTGGCACTTTTATTTCTATTTCATTTTAGTTTTCTATATTTTGGGGGTTTTGATAAAATAATTACGGTATTCCACTCATGTGACTGTGACTTGTTGGATATCGGATGATTAAAGCCAAGTTGTTGCGATGCACCTCGTTGGCTATCTAATAACTACCATCTCATATCCATGAATGCATGCTCATGGAATAATTGTTACATATTCAGCACTTAAAGATAGATGTTAGTGATGTAAAGATCAGTTGCTCCTGACTGGATACAGTTCAGTTGAACAGGCACTTTTGGGACCTAAAGAAGTGCTTGCTTTGGAGAGGTACGGTGTATCTACTTATTAGAGGTTTAAAACCTAGTGTTTGTATGACTAGACCATAAATTAGTGTCGTTTAAGCAGAGATGTTTGCCGCCCATGATAGGTGTCTGTTAGCAGAGGCTAACCCTGTGGACAGACTATCAGGAACTGGAAATACATAACAGAGAAAGGCCGAATTGTCATTGTCAATTACCTTGAGGATTGTCATGTAGTAAGACATCTGACCATTGCACAATGAAATCATTTCCTAATGCAAAAGAGGAGAAAAGAACAGTTTGTTTTACATGTAAGTACAGCATATCTTGTATAGTTTCATGCTAAGCCTTTTTTATGAAAATATTTCATTTATGGAGGACCACATTGGGAGCTGATACTAATTTGGGACATTTGTCTCATCATCTCATCCCTGAATTAGAACGCAGTTTGCTCAATTTAGACACAAAATCCAAGGATCTTTTCAATTACACTGTACTTTCAACTGGAAATGTGAACACAGTTAATAAAAAACTTTGAGGGAGAATTGACCTTTGGAAAGTTTGAAGATTAACAAATTGATGCCAGGTTTTCATGCGTCTGTCCAGTTATTGATCATAGATTTCAGCATAACATTGTCCGCTCCCGCTCGTTGCCGCATTGCATAAAATTAATTATAAATTAATGTGTCTGTCCGCTTATTGACAATGAAAATTAGTCAATGAACATGTAAGATTTTCAGCAGTTATTGTAAAAAACAGTATTGAAAACAAAATTTAAAGACACCAACTGCACTTTAAAATGACTTTCAAACAATGAAATTTGGTTTCATGAACAATGCGCAAGTCACAAATTCATATCAGGCAACAAAGATATTTACATTAAGCATCATGTAGTTCAGATCTTTATACATGTATTACATGTACCAGCTAATTTCACTGGCTGAAAGAGAGCTTATCACTGGCTGAAGTTTCGCTACAAAAGAAGCGTTAGCTAGGGATAATTTTGACTACGCACAGGTCAGTAAAGATTACTAAGCTTGTTGTTAAGCCTGAATGTTTAGCTAAATATTCTTGTTTAACCACACCAAGTGGACTCAATAATTAGTGAAAAATTATTCCTCACTAAGGAAAAACTTTACCACTGTCGAGGTGATGAACACTACTGCTGCCATCAAGGGAAGGATCAAAATATGCCATAAGAGGGGCAACATATTGGAAATTAGCAATCTGACGATTCTGTGATGTGCCAAGGTTAATAAAACCTGCCAAAAAGAGATTATCTCTACTTAAGACATTATAGCAGTTTTAGTGCACCATACATGTATATTGTTACAGCAAGAACACTCGAACCATGAACTCAATTGCTTGGGTAACTAAAGTATACTTTTATGGAGCGAAAACACTCATCCTTTTCAATATTTAAAGATCTGTAATAAAATACATGTAATTAAAAATAAAAACAAATTGTACAAAATATGTCAAGTGTTGTTGTTGTTTCAAAGTGTTTAAATATCCTTTCACTGAATAAGATGTTTCTGTGGATTTATATTGTTGTCGGAACTAAGACAATATTATCTTTAAATGACTTTCTTTAGTAAAGGTTCTCAATATTATTTTATAACATAGCTAGCAGAGCCGTGCAATCAAATTCAGTATACGTAAGCATGCTCAAAATCCCGATAGTGCACGCTGATAGTTTGAGCAAATTGCTTTGCCAGAATTTTTTTCGCGCAAGTGGCCATTGTTAGCGCGGGGAAAAATATTATATGGTGAACTGCAACCATCACTTCTGATATTGTTGTCCGTTTTTCACGTCGGATTTGATGCACAATTCCACCGGCTATGTTATAAAACAATTGGTTCATGCTTTTAGCTGTGCACTATCGAGTTATGGAGCACGTGGGAAGTTTGGAGAGCACTCAAGAAGCTAGAGTTGCCCTCGGCTATCGCCTCGGGCAACTCTTAGGCTTCTTTCGTGCTCTCCAAATTTCCCACGTGCTCCATAACTCGATAGTGCATGCTAAAGCATAGCCAATTGTTTTTTGTTTTGTTTTTTGTTTTCATTTGTTGTAACATTGTATTATGTTTGTATTTAATAAAATAAACCAAAAAAAAAAATGAACCAATTGTTAATTAGTCTTTAAATTTGTATACAGTCAATTACATGCACATGTACATGTAGCTGACTTTTACCTCCAGTGGTGAGAGTTGCGTTTGAGACCATATGGCCATAGTAAGGAAAATCAAATGACAGTTTGACATTCTTAACGGCCAGCTTGTTATTCGATAAATGCTCATCATGGATGCTCTGCAATTTCTCTCTAAGATCAGACCACACATGGAGTACTCCATCATGAAAGATCTCAACAGAATAGTACTTGTGATGATCCTGGAAGAAACATTAACTCATGACAAATCAAAATGTAAACATCTCTGAGTGACTTAGAAACAGACTGAATGTGTGGTTCCAGAAAATATCCATACCTACACCCCAAGGAGGGTTATTGGAAATTCCAAGGGGGAGGGGGACCAAAAGGCCAACACTTTTAAAGGAAAGTATGAACTAAAACTGGAACTTTCAGAGGGACGGGGAGGGGGGTTCAAAGCAAACACCCCTCTGTGGGAGGAATATGGATCAGTCAGTGTCAGGTAGTTTGTATTCACCACTAAAAACCGATTCATCGTAAAATGTAATTTAAGAGCTTTTATCAGCTTCTAAGCCATCTTGGTATATGAGCCACTATACCATGCTCCACAAATAATTATGGTAAGTGCATGCGTAATGTTTTTGAGTTTTTTTTAAAGTTATTTTTAGTTTTCTACATTTTGGGGGTGTTTTTAATAAAATAATTATTTCACCTGTACTTGTTGAATATGAGATGATTATAGCCAACTTATCACTATGCGTCTCATTGGCTATCTACAAGTACCATCTCATATCTAATGCATGCTCATAGAATAATTGTTAATTATACTGCAGGTGAGTCGACTAAGGGTTTTGTTAAATGGAGACTGGTGGCTGGCCACCCAGATATTCTTTTGATGGTAGACTAACCCTCCTCATCTTACCCTATAAATTAACTCTAACCCTAATACTAACCTAAAACTATTCTTGTCCTTAAAGCTAACTGTCAGACTTCGCATTTAACTCTACAGTTAGTGTTCAGGAAATGGGTGAGTTAATTTAGGGTCAAGGTTATTTCCAGGGTGACGTCTTTCAATAGGTTTAAGTTTGGTAGGTTGCAATCTGCATAAATACTGTGACAGACTGTATCAAAAAATATGGGGAATATCTGGACTGGGTTATGGGCTGCGAAGTGAGCAACAGGCTACCAGACTGTGGGCATGTCATGAGCCATGGGCCAGAGGCTAAGCTTAGTCTTAAACTGTTATTTGTGAATGTGATAAGATGGCTGCATACATGTATGTCATTCACGTTGATTTTAAGTATTTGCAGTACCTAAGACTGCTAGCTCTCTTTTTGAATCTATTTTAGGTGTAACTGGTGATAGCAAATAAATATTTAATAACTATATTAAATTAATATAGATTTAAATGATTTCTAGCTCTTCTTTATCTAGCCTTCCCCCATTTCCCGTCCAATTAATAAAAGGAAATTGTCTTCTTATCAAACTTTCCCAACTAAAAAATCATCACAGTTAGAAATGTATAAAGAATTGTAAGGAGAACCTGTAATGACAACATAATTATGCTGACATTAATTGACTTGAAAGTGCTAATGCCAACTTCTACATGTAATGTGCTCAAAGTACAGATAACATTAATTATCATGAATATATATTAAGGAACAGTTTGTATGATATGTACCTGCACTGTTTTATTTGAAACTACTACATTAATCTGTCTCTTATCACGGCTCTTGACAAGGTTGTTTTTGACTCTGAACAGAGTGCTCTGAGACAAATCATTTCTATATTGGATTTTGCCAGCTGCAAAACCTGTCATGGAAGAAACACAATATATTACAAAATATACAAGCTTCTAAACATACGTAACTACAGTAGCAGATCAGTTAGCATTTAGCGCAGCACAGTAGTATATATAATTATAGTGAACAGAGGAGATCAATCATACAGTCTTCATACGAGCCAGGCTGGAGCTTATACCGGTTTAGTATGAAGCGACTAGGAATACTTCTACTTTCCCCTGGCAAGTCCATCACAGGATAACCCCCAGCATTAAGTTCACCTGTCCACTACCCATTTATACACCTGGGTTGAGAGAGGTACATGTACATTGTACATGTACTGTGAGAGTAAAGTGTGTTGCCCAAGAACACAACACAATGTCCCTGGACAGGGCTCGAACCCGGGCTTCTCAATCTACAGATGAGCTACGTGATGAGACTACAATTGAAAGTAAAAAACGTCTCAGTAACAGAAGAGATCAGTTATACAGCAATGAACTAACTATGAATAAAAACAAATTCTCAATTTTAAAAACGACCGTAAGACTGTGATAAAAACCTCTATCTAAATGATATAAGTGCTCAGGGAATCTGGCTTGCATCAGTTGTCTAGAATGATGTGTTTCTAAATCGTAAGAAAAGGCACACACGGAGTACAGGAGAGCATGAAATATTACCAACTGGACACTTTTCCAAGTCACATACACAGTTTCACAATTTCTTGTCATATTTGTGTATTCAAGGCGTCTGGGATTTATTGCATGCACATATAGCTACAGAAGCATACTGGTCACAGTAACTAGTGTTTGACGGCATTCAGTTCGCAACAGAAAAATTGCAAATTATTGTCTTGTCACAAGGATCAAGATGCTTCACTGTTTTTACCAGGGAAGTGCTTTTACATTTTATTTAGTACAAGTTTTCAAAGTTTCAAAGCAAACTTTGCATATTTGACAGCCTTAGAACTTTATCTGACCTACATGTACAGGTATGTAGGCCAGGGGTTTCATTAACGTTTTCAGCAGCGTGTTTTGTTTCGTCCTCAAAGCCGTCAATTACATTTGCCAGGTGCCCAGCTTTTAATGAAACCCCTGATGTAGCCTGTAACATACGTACCTTTAAGAGTCACAACATTACAGGATGCTACAAGCACAAAAATCACAAGACATAGAGAAGTCAATCTTTCGTCTATCCACAGGACAAAGAAGTACATTGGAGTACACTGGACAAGCTAGTAGCTAACGTATAAAAGGCTCAGAATCATTGCTCATGGCTTCGATAAGCGAACGCAGTGAGCTGAAGTAATGAACCGTGCTATAATAAGCTAACTACGACAATGTTTACTTCAAACAGGAACCAACTCATCACGCATCATGTTCAACGCATGACTTGTCTTCAACGAACCGAGAAAAAATTGCTAAACAGCTATAAACAGTGTTTTGAAGTTCTTTGTTGCAGAATAAATTGATGATTCGATGATGTTGTGGAATAAATTATTAAGCTCGATTTTCAATCAATAATACCTTGAATGACAGAAACATGTAGCTGTTTAACACTTTAACTGCAGGTTCACCGCGTTTCCATGCGAAAAACGCTCGTCTCGTTCGCCATGTTGGACGCTGCAAGCTAGGGGCTTGGTATCTAGTGTGGGAGGGAGGCAACAGGTCGGAAGTGTTGCTATGGGAACGAAAATGGAGCCCAACTATGCGTGCTTGTTTGTTGGTTACGTCGAGGGAAAAATGTTTGAAGAATATCAAGGAAGAAAGCCAGCCTTGTACAAATAGTACATCGATGACGTCCTTGGCGCCTCCTCTGATACTCGACAAGATCTCGAGAACTTCATACATTTTTGTTCCACCTATCCTGCTCTAAGTATACTTTTGAGATAAGCGAGTCCTCGGTACCATTCCTGGACCTTTGTGTTTCTATTTCCAACAACAGAGTAGCCACTACCATTCACTACAAAGCCACAGACTCTCACAACTACCTCGAGTATAATTCCTCCCACCCCACTCATTGCAGGAACGCCATTCCATTCAGTCAATTCCTCCGTCTGCGTAGGATCTGCTCTAATGATGGGGACTATGATATCAAGTCTGCTGAAATGGCGTCATTCTTTCAGTACAGAGGCTACCCCCGAAGCTTAATTACTAGAAGCCGGCAGCGAGCAAAGGAAATAAGCCGGGAAAGAGCTCTCCGCAAACGTGACCGCGAACACAGTAGCCAACGATCGGTAAAAGTGCCCCTGGTGCTCAATTTCCATCCCAGTAACCACGAGGTTAAGAAAATCCTCCTGACGAATTTCCACATTCTGAGAGAAGACCCAACCACTGCGCACATATTTAAGAGCCAACCCTTGTGCGTCCATCGGCGAGAAACTAACCTCCGTGACATCTTGGTCCATAGTACCTTTGCCTCCCTCCCTGAGCAGGACCAAGCACCACCAGGAACATTTCCATGCAACCGACCCAGGTGTCGCACCTGTAACTTCACGGCGAAGACTGATACGATAACGTCCACGGGCGGGAGTGTTCACCTCAATAGGCGGTTCGATTGTACTACCACCGGCGTGATCTATGCGATCCTTTGCAAGCGATGTCACATGTTGTACATTGGAGAAGCCAGCCGTAAACTTTCGGACCGTTTTGGTGAGCACCTTCGGTCTGTGAAGGGATACAATCATAATTCCCGCTATCATGGAGGAGGTTTTCCCGTGGCCGAGCACTTTAATCTGGCCGACCACAGCAACATCCAGGACATGGAAGTGGCGGTGGTCAAGCAGGTGAATGGTGGTACTGCATCCAGACAAAGAGAAGAAAGAAGGCTGATCTTCAAGCTTAAAACGCTTGCCCCCAGCGGCATGAACATAGACTTTAAATTTATTTAACTCCTCGCGCGCGCATGTTTCAAATAACAAGTGCATCATTGGACGCGCGTGCACTGTGAACGTTTGATTCTGGCCTAACGGCTGAAACATCCTGACTGATGAAGGGGTTATTCCCGAAACGTCTCGAATTAACTGAATTGAACACTTTCTAATGAACACTTTTTTACATCCAAGGGACTGAGTATGAATATTAGTATTGCATTGCGCATCCCTACTACGCACGATTTTGGCGTCATTAGCGCGTGCGCGTCAAGAAGTGATTTCCCTCCAACTAGCCTCGATAGCGAAATAAATATACTCCTTTTTTATTAAACGAGCACGATGATCCCCGATTTTGTTATTTTTTTGCTAAGAACAGTCTAATAAAGAACATATTTGAATAAGGAAAAAAAGTTTGATATATAGAACATGATTTATTTTTTTGCAAAATAGTTCCATACTGGGTGTATTATGGCCAAGGCGAAAAAAGTGCAATATCCCCGCAACAAGGCAATCAAAAACGGCTTAAATTAAGCAATACTTCTTATGTGACTGAAAAGAAGCTTTACTTTTAAGATAAAATTTTGTGTCTTTCAAGTAATGAAGACTTAATTCTATATGAAGATGAACCGAATTTTAAACGCCCAACCATGCAGTAAAAATATCCCATTTTAAGAGCCTGCTGACGCGTAAACAAGCAAGGTGACCCCATTTTCTTATTGCATTTTCTTAATGGTCATATCATAAATGTTAACTATGCCAAGTTTCAAAACAAGTATGATAGTAGAACAATTTCAAGGGAATTACTTTAAATTTGAAAGACAAGTTAATGTCAGTGTTTTTACTTTAGTTCAGTTCGTCATTCTCAATTTCAATAATTCATGTTTTAGGGCTTTTAGATGCTCTTAGGGCCTGATTACATGCGGCCGGGCTGCTGTCAGTTTGTCGCGATTACATGACAACCGGGCCAGCCCGGTTAGCCGAGATCCCGGTATCGCGGTGCCGGGATCCCGGCTCACCGGGCTGAGATTTTTCCATGAATTCGCGTTTGCCGGGTCAGCCCGGCTCATTAAGCCAGATATAAAAGTCCATGTAACTGCATAAATGCAGAAGATAATACAGCCAACTACTGGAAAAAGGCAATTACAATCTTTCCCCGCGTTACGGTAGAGTCTGTTTTGAAAACTACAACTTCCCGCCATAATATATCGAGCGGCTCGCTTCTTCTTCGCACCAAAATCAAGCTCGCTCCGGTCTCCCGCGGTTTATCGCATCAGCCATCAACCGGGCTAGCTCCCCTCATGAAAGTCATTTCGACACACCGGAACAGGCTGCGAGCAGTCTCTTTCTTTTCCTAGCGTTTTCCTTGCGTTTCTTAAAGCTATCGAGCAGAATTTGCATAATATTAACTGAGTTCCGCGCGCGGAGGATTTCAGGACACACCGAGGTAGCCCGGCTAAACGGGCCAGGCCTGCTCATGTAATCAGGCCCTTGGGTACCAGTCTCAATACCCGTAAATGTTTCAAAAGCAAGCAACCGGAACGATGATCCTGCTCGCATACGTTGGATCAATAGTGATCTAATCGGCTTCACAAATAAAATGAAGAATATAAAGGCAGAAACCGACACAACGTAGAATGGTTTTTTGAAGGTGTACTTATTTCGGCTGGCAAACCAGCCTTCTTCAGGTACAATGGAAATTTTGCATCGGGACGTGTTTTTTAGCATATTACCGGAAATGCGTAAAAATAATTGACAGTGTAAATTACAGACAAACATTTGGTCAAATAAAATAATAAATAAGCGAAATAAAGTCAAAGGAGACGATTAAGAGGCTGTCCGTGTAAGAATCGACCACTTGATTTTCGGCCGAAAACAGAATCTCTCCAAATTTTCTGTGTGAGACAGTTAGCCCATATGATAAATAAAAATAGCAATAATTTGGCTTTAAGTGCTGTTTTTCAATATTTCTAGCGACGATTTCCGAGGAAGACTCAAAACTGTGAAAACTGTTCTGTTTAGAGTCAAATTTAGGCGTTGCGCTGAAAGCCCTGAAAGCGCACGCTTTTACTCAAATACAGTAAAACTTACAGATAATTTTATTTCATGTTTCTTCTTTCGATTGATGGTAAAATATTTAAAATCGGATACAAGAAAAATTATTTATGATTTTTTGAAAATACCCTACAAAGAGCCTTTGTAAAATTTCAGCGGGCGTGCTGCTGCTTGAAGGAGTGTTTCTCAAAAGTATAGCTTGATCTGGAGCCCTGATCAATATCCATGTTTAGTACTAGGGCTAGTGTAACGGGAACAGGAAAAAAAACTTTGGGCACTCACCTTTTGGGACAAGAGTAGTTCGATCAACATAGCTAATATTCAGCCTTGAAAGCTTGCGTGACACAATTTTGCACCGATTATTGTTTCTAAGTTTCCCACCATTTTTTTTAGTTTCCCGCAAAAAATAACATTAACTTGAAGCAAAAATTCTCAAAACGTACTCTAAGTTCGGGATAAGGCATGAAAAGCCTTAAATTCACAAAATGTTCCTCCAAAATTGGAATTTATAAGCTAAACTGGGCGGCTGCGGCATGAGTTGCCTTAGTTCCGTCTAAAACCAATTGCTGAAATTGTATCATCACAAGCGTTGGACTATAAAAAAATCCACATTAAAAATATTCAAGAAGTAAAAGTGTTTGTCATATGATTATGTCCAAGAAAAAAACTATAGTGTACCGCGAATGTACCTCAGATGTACAGATAAGAAGATGTCGATTTCAGTCGGCAAAACACGCTGGAATGTCAAAGTAATTTTGGCGGCTTTCCTTATCCACTTTTTGTTTATTTTGCATTGCGCGTTAAAAAGCGATACCAAATCCTGGGAAATACATTATTTAACTGTTGATGTTTAATTTTAGAAATGGCTTAGAAGTTTTGCCTTTTCTGTTCAACATTTTTTGTTTCGTGCTGCTATTTTTGCGTATCCCTTTGTGCTAAAATTAGATTATGCAAATTGTAGAAGTCCGACGTCGACAGCGTTTTCACTCAGTTTACGCTTAGAGATAAAGAATTTATGTTTTTGCGCTCTGCGTCGTTAATTTTGCTGTCTGCAATGGCAGGATTGTGTTCCTTCTCAGCAGTTACGAGTGGTACGTGCGGAAGTAGTCGTGGATTTACAGAATGTGTACCCCTAAACAGCTGCAACGGCGATATCAGTTCGCATCTTCAAAATCACCACCTGTCAAGGGAGAACGTTTCTGAAAAGTACCTTATCCTGGCAAGAGCAGGTCTTCTAGAGCTCACGGAAGAACAGGTTAAGAATATGACGGTTTGTCCAGCCCATCGTTTTACCCTGGGAAAGTACTGGCAGGCCCCTAAGACCTGCCAGTATCCAAGACATCATGGCAAGAAAACGGCGGTGACTGGAACACATGTAATTAATTTCAAGCTAGCCAGGGAAATGAAAAACATCTTTGGAGAAGCTGCCCCCGTTGGTTCGCGTAAGTTTTAGCTTTGAATATTTTATTTTGTAACTGCACATTGTTTACGTTAGATGGCCTTAACGGTAATACGGACTTCATTTTCCCATGAGTCATTTCGCAAGTGCGCTTCGGGTACCTAGTTTGGAGATTATCGGACACCCTACCCCAATGAAATATACTTTGTTCTGAATATTACGCAAAATTCAAAACAACAACATTGACAAAACTTGCAAATTTTTTTTTACAAAGTTGCTTCGCAATACAACTTCCGGCTTGTCGTTCAGGGTTTACGAGTTTTTAGGTCTTGGATGGGGGCAGGTGGGCGTGGTTTCGAGCCCATTACCTCCTGGCGTGGAATATAATCGTATGATCCGCATGCCGCAGATTCTAGGTATTTTACAAACACTTATGAGGAAATTTATTAACATTTGTGTCTGTTATACTAGCAATCTGCACAACGTGCAGGAAGAAACACGGTGGCGACATTGCTCAAAAAATAGACTGGCTGTATCCCAAGGAACCTGAAGACAAGACATCCCATCAAAGGTATGTAGGGAGTACAATCCGTTTTGAAAAAAGGTTGAAAACTCGCTTTTACTGTCACCTTTGGTAACAGTGTGACATGACTTGACAGTTGTACTTGCTTTTACATTTTTATAGACCTGCCAAAGAGGCTGCCATGGAGACTATAAGCCTCCTCGTCACCTCGACCCCATTTTGTGAGCCTCCAACTCCTCTGAATATCCCCTCGACTCCAGGCTGGACTCCAGGAACAGATGCCGAGCCTCCTCCAACACCCTCAGCAACAGATACCGTTCATGTGTATAACGCAGCTATGGACACGATTGCAAATCTCGCTGTACAAGGAACAAAACGTGAGCCTCTTACCTCCCAACTGAAAACCCCCTTGAACAACTTGAGCAAAGCGGAACAGTTGAATGTTGTACAAAAGGCTAGTGAAGACTGTTTACTGGTGTGTAGTGCAATAGCACCTGGAAGTGGCGAGGAGCTCTTCAACTCCATGGCTCAGTCTACACAAAGAGAGAAGTTTGAAGGATCACCACCCGGTGATCTGGTGGTACTTATGACTGCATACAAGAACGCTAAGACTAAGAATTTAAAGAGACAGATACTAAGCCTTTATGCTTATAGATATCCCATGAGCATGCTGCAAAAAATTCACCAACCATACGGAAAACTATCCACATGGGAGATAAAACAAGCACGCTCTCATGCTAATCTAAGCGGTCCTGGTACAACCCTTGAAGTTACAACCAAGCACCGCGTACGTCTTGACATGAGTAAGGTTGATCACTTTGTGGAATTTACAAATAGACCGTACTTCTATCAAGATGTTTCTTATGGTAGTAAAATACTAATCCTCGAAAGTGGCGACAGAATAGAGATGCCTAACGTTGTGAGGACAGTGACCAGATCTACAATGGTTGAACAATACTTGGAGTACTGCAAAGAACAATGTCACGAGCCACTGAGTAGGTCAACTTTGTTCAAAATCCTGGAGGTGCGGGAGGCATCTCAGCGTAAGTCGCTCCAGGGCTTGGACAATACTGCAGCTGATGGCGCGGCGGGATTTCAGACTCTCGAGACACTCATTGAAACTCTTGAGAAAGGAGGAATGGAGAAACAGTGGTGTCTTGATGTCCGTAGAAAGCTCAGAGATGCAAAACGTTATCTCAAGACTGACTTCCGCGTACATTGCCAGCCACATGATTCTACTTGCGCTGACCACTGTCGACATTTTGCGCTCAGTGATCCTGTCGAAACCGATTTCCAGCAACCCTGTGCACATGAGCACGTACTCAGTTGCGTTGACTGCCAAGGGATGAAGAATGTACTTCAGGAAGTCAGACTGGGGATTGAAGGGTCAACCTGGACACCTTACAGTTCAGAACAACGAGAGGATCTGCTATATGATTTTGACCGCGCAAAGTCAGACATCTTGCTGTGGAAAGCCCACGTTATTCGTTCGATAAACCAGGAAGAGGCTAAACAAGATGCACTTAGATCAGCCGACGACACGTCAGCTATTCTTATAATGGACTGGGCCATGAAATTTCTTCAAATTAGATATCGTGAGAAGCAATCCGATTGGTTTGGCAAACGAGGCCTTAGCTGGCACATATCAACGGTCATAACTAAGAATGCTGGTACTGGGAAGGTTGAGCTGAAATCTTATGCGCATATCTTTGATTCGTCCCAGCAGGACTGGTATGCAGTCTGTTCAATCATTGAAAACACACTGGAGGTTGTAAAAAAGGATCACCCCCAGATTACCCAAGTGAGTCTTAGGAGTGACGAAGCAGGCTGTTACCACAACAACTTCCTCTTGGCGGCCGTAACAGATGCTGGGAAACGAGTTGGCCTTACTGTCGTGCAGTATGACTTTTCCGAGCCACAGTACGGAAAAGATGTGTGCGATAGAATCCTTTGCCCAATGAAATCAGCAATTCGACGATATTGCAGTGAGGGAAACGACGTTCTCTCTGCAAAGGACATGTGTACAGCGCTTTCCGAACGTCCTGTTCGAGGCACAACTGCCTGCGCTTGCGCAGTAAATGAGACTCGAAAGACACTCGAGGTAAATAAAGTGAATGGTTTCAGCAGGTATCACAACTTTAAGTTTGAATTAAACGGAATTCGGGTGTGGAGAGCTTATGGCGTAGGGAAAGGTAAAGTAATTCCCTACAAAGACATTATCGTAAAGCCCCAAGGTCCGACAGATCTTGTGGTGGATTTAGACTTTTTCTCAGTCAAGGAAACTCGATTCCATAAGGCTACGTCAAGTGATGACGAACAAAGCAGCGGTCTCTTCTTCTGCTCTGAGCCTGGATGTCAGATGGTGTTTAAGAAATTCAGTGAGCTTGAGAGTCATCTTGATGTTGGTGAACACCGCCAAGAACGCGGGGGCTCCGAAACGGTGTATGACAAACTCAGAAGAGACTGGGCCGAAAAATTCCTTACTGTTGACAACAACGAGGAAACCGGCAGCACACTTTTGGCACATAGCGATGAACAACGTGACAAAAATGAAGCTTCTGGTTCTTGTAGTGACTTACAGCTTGGCTGGGCTTTGCACAAGCCTCGAAGTCAAGCTGTGCGGTTTACGGACGAGGTTAAACAATACCTAACCCAGAAATTCGACCTCGGAGAGAGAACGGGCAACAAAGCAGATCCCGGAAAAGTGGCTGCGGACATGAGAACATCAAGGAAACCAGATGGTTCGCGAATGTTTGAAAGAAAAGACTGGCTAACGAGGAGTCAAGTGCAAGGCTTCTTCTCGAGACTCGCGGCCACACGTAGAAGGCAGGGGAACCAAGAGGTGCTGATAGAGGACGTGTACGTTGAGGAGGAAGAGCAAGAAAGGCATGGGGTGCTGGAGAATGTAGCTGCCCAACTAAGTCCCAGACATCCAATCTGCTATGATTCCTACTGCCTGTGTGACCTCTCACGAGACGAGAAACTAGACAGTTTCAGTGTAGTTATGCTGAAGGAGATTCTTAGATATTTTGAAGTTCCCTTTGCTTCAAAAGATCGGAAAAAGAATTTGGTAGTTTGCCTATCCAAATTCTTAGAGGGATGTGAATGTCGCCATTAGGAAAGCAAGTTCACAAAGTGTATTCTTCAGAATATATTGACCGTTGTAAATACTGCTTAATTTGTTTTTTCTTTTTCTTTTTATGGAACTCAGTGAACGAAAATGGTTCTACAAGCCATACACTGTTTCTACGAGACTAACAGCGTGAAATAATTGTAAATATATTATTGTATTACTTTTAAAAAATGAACAACAACTTTAAGTTTTAAACAAGACATGTTTCGATCGTTCAACGATCATCTTCAGTTGTGAATTCGTTTACAAGTTCGTTTGATTTTATACAAGCAATGGCGTATAAGTTAAAACGTAATACAATTCAATTATTCGAAAATATTAACGTACAATTTTAACAAGCGCGAGAAATAGAATAACACTTGCGCGAGCACTGTCCTTAACACAAGAAAGAAAATTGTACAAAATGGAATTAAGTATTAAAACCTGCACCAAACTTGCATAAATTGAATTGAATTGGCTAAAGAGAACTACTTAACTAACAATGCTGGTATTATAGGACATGATCACTATTTCAAACAGAATGAAGCCAAAGATAGCGTACAATTCATTAAATTATATAATTAAGGCTTCTAGTCTTTAAATACGAGAGTCCTTCATTATTTAACTGCATTTCAGAAACAGTAGCTTTTAGGTCAGACCAGAACACCAGACCTCAGCCGCTCAGTTTAGCTTGCAAATTCCCGATTGGAGGAATATTTCGTGAATTTAAGGCTTTTCATGCCTCATCTAGAGCGAAAAGCACGTTTTCAGAACATTTTCTTCAAGTTAATATTATCTCATGCGGGAAACTTAAGAATTTATGTGGGAAACTTAGGAACAATAATCGATGTAAAACTGTGTCACGCAAGCTTTCAAGGCTGAATATTAGCTATGTTGATCGAACTACTCTTGTCCCAAAAGGTGAGTGCCCAAAGTTTTTTTCCCTGTTCCCAGTACACTAGCCCTAGTACTAAACATGGATAGAGATCAGGGTTCCAGATCACGTTATACTTTTGAGAAACACTCCTTCAAGCAACAGCATGCCCGCTGAAATTTTACAAAGGCTCTTTGTAGGGTATTTTCAAAAAATCATAAATAATTTTTCTTGTATCCGATTTTAAATATTTTACCATCAATCGAAAGAAGAAACATGAAATAAAATTATCTGTAAGTTTTATTGTATTTGAGTAGAAGCGTGCGCTTTCAGGGCTTTCAGCGCAACCCATAAATTTGACTCGAAACAGAGCAGGTTTTCACGGGTTTGGACCTTCCTCGGAAATCATCGCCAGAAATATTGAAAAATAAAACTTAAAGCCAAATTATTGCTATTTTTATTTATCATATGGGCTAACTGTCTCACACAGAAAATTTGGAGAGATTCTGTTTTCGGCCTAAAATCGAGTGGTCGGTTCTTACACGGACAGCCTCTTAAAATGTTTCTTCACGGATGTTCAGACCATCAGGAACAATTGTTCTGCCTTTTTGAATTAAAAAAGTCTCCCTGGCCTTAGATTGGAGTCTCGGTCAGAAAAGATTTTTTCGATGGGTATTAATTGCATGTCGTTAGCAGTGTGGTTAGTAGAGGACAGGAAATGTTCTGCGGCTGTAGTAAGTTTAGATTTGGTGTTAGGGTTATCTATGGTACGGCGGTGTTCATTAAAACGGTCTTTTAAACGTCGTTTAGTCTCTCCTATGTATTGTAACTGTTACAGCCGTTATATTGAATTATGTAGATGAGGCTCTCAGTGTCACAGGTAAGGTTAGATTTTATGGGGCGCGTTTCACCGGTGGAAAAGAAAGTATATGTAGTGAGTCGGTGAGAAATGTAGGGGCAAGTAGCGCAGTTTCTGCCACAACGGAAGGAACCAGAAGGAAGTTGGGGGTTGGCAGAGTTAGAAGAGAGTTTAGCTGTGACAAGTAAGTCACGAAGGTTGGGGGAGCGCCTGAAGGCCACTACAGGTAAATGCTGAAAAACTTTTTTGCAACGGTTTGAAGAGAGCAACAAATTGTAATATTTTTTGATGATGTTAGAGATGTGAGGGAGTGATGGATTAAATGTAGTTATAAATGGTATACGTTGGTTTGTAAAGTAAGTCTGCGGGGGATGTCGGCGGCGCGTCGTATTTGTTTGGTGACGAAGTTACGGCTGTAACCTCGTTTAAGGAGATACGTGGTAAGTTGAGCAGATCTTTTCTGACCGAAATATAGTACACCTTCAAAAAACACTCTACGTTGTGTCGGTTTCTGCCTTTATATATATTCTTCAATACTCGTACCCAGTCCCTTGCTCGTTCAGAACAAAGTTAATTGTCATCCAAAAGCAGCTCAATAATTAGGGAAGTAGAGATGATACAGGATAAGAGGATCTCGGCTACATATAGGCAGGCCTTTAAATATTCCTACGGTAATCCTTCTCAAGTTTTGTTTTTACATCATTCCCAGTTTCGGAAGTCCAAGAACGGTCAACACAATAGAGATTTAACTTACAACAACACCAACAACCAGCGCCGCCTAGTTGGCTCAGTTGGTAGAGGTTTCCAAATATCTGAGAATGTGCTGCCTTTTTAATTACATCTGCAAATGGTTAGACGTTCAAGTCTTCTCGGATAAGGACTACAAACCGTAAGCCCCGTCTCCTGCATCCGGCAGTGTTACATGGTTAGCAGGGGACGTTAAAGAACCCAAACACTTATCGTAAGGCACGTAGTTTCGCGTTAGCACGTGGTCTTGCCTTGTCTCACGGGTTTGTGCTTAACATAGGGTTAACCTCATTGCACCTTTCCCCTTGGACAGAATTGGCCAAGAAAAATTGCTGACTAACAACAACAACAAAGTTCGACTTGAGAAGAATTTACAATTTTGTTCAAGGCAACCTCTAAACCACTCGAAAAAGGAAATTTTATGCTTCATCTTTAAGGTGTGTCATACATCCTGTTTGCAAAATTCCACCACGACATTAACATCAGTAAGATTTCGCTTCACGATACTGTTTTCCTTCTGTACAAGAACAACAACTACTACGAAGCTGGATTAAGCAATGCTCAAAAGCTGGCCTAAATTTACATATAAAGGGGGCAAGTTTCTAAAGAAACTGTGGTGCTGCGTCGGTGGGAGTATTACAAGATAATTTGGTTTTATCAACTGGGTTGATAATGTGAATTGTCCACCGTAAAGAGATTCGGAAGCTGACGTTTCGAGCGTTAGCCCTTCGTCGGGGCGAATCCGAAGGGCTAACGCTCGAAACGTCAGCTTCCGAATCTCTTTACGGTGGACAATTCACATTATCAACCCAGTTGATAAAACCAAATTATCTAAATTTACATACGCTGACAGCAGTTGTAGACCACGTGCAAATGCAAAAATGCACAAACTATGAATACTAAGAAAACAAAACAACGAATTACGCACGGGGGAACTCTCATAAAAATTAAAGAACAGGCCAGAGGGGTGCTCGTCTGAAATTTGGAATAAAACCTGAGAGGTACCAAGATCCTGTTTTGTGGGCGCGTCTTGAAATTCTTTTCATCACTAAGAGGTAACAATTCTCAAACAACACAATAACTGACACCTTCATTACTTTTAAAAGCGATAAAGACCATAGCTTCAAATACTTTCTACTATAAAGTTGATTTTCCAATAGGGAAGATATTTGTTTACAAACATTGTTTTTGTTATTTAAATGTCCAAAACGTTAAACAAAAGAATTCCTTGTTTCACCAGCGAATAGTCTCTGGTTGGCATATTAATAACAAAAGGTGACGTCACTGATATTTTTGCTGAACGCCATAAGAGGTACCAAAACCGTTTTTTAACTCCTGGCTCCTGCAGGGAGGGATTTCGTTGGTACTATTCTCCAACCTAGTTCCCTGGGCCTTTTCCCTGGCTTGGGGCCCTAAGCCAGAGAAAAGGCCCTGGGAACGAGGTTGACTACTCTCTAGCCATTGATATTGTCTTTGGCGTCAATAATTGAAATTGATACTGATAGTCGTATAGTGACACATGAACTCATCTATTAACGAAAAAAGCGGTTCCTTTTACGATAGAGAATGCAAAACAACGAGCTGCGCCCAAATACCTTCTGGATTTTTTTTTTCCAGAATTTCCATTTCCCACCCACCCACCCACAAGATAAAGGCCCAGTATTCGTAACCCCAATCCTCGGGCTCAAAAGGGCCGAGGCGACAAGAGCAGAACAGATTCCCCCTCTCAGGAACCCACGGGGTTTTAAAGTGTGTTCCAGTCCACATCAAACGACAATAAAGAGAAGGCAAGCGAAATCGTCAGTTTCCTACAAATCATGTTGCTTTAATTTGCAATCTCTCATACATATGTTACAAGCGACTTAATCCTTAATGGCTTCGGCGCCAATATTTTTCAACTTTGCACTAATATTATGCGAGTGCTGGTGCAGGTTACGTCTAGAAAACAAAATTCAGATTTGTCGGTTATGTCATGGGCGTGTTTAAAACACGAAATGACGAAATGACCTTTAACTGGTAAGAGCAAGAGATTATGATTAATGAGGGATACGGGTAAAATTATTGAGAGCTAACCACCTTCAGGTCAGTGATATTAAGGATACCCTGAGCGCTATTTAGGCTAACCGTAGTGCCATTCCATCATTTCGTCACTTCATGTTTTGAACACACCCTTCTGGCATTACACATTCCAGTTTGTATAACAGGGTGGTTTTTCCACTGTTTATCGTCGGGAAGGGAATGCCAGAGGAGCAATCGTTACACTATTCTGACCACTACAGAAAACAACAGAGCATCTTGAAAAGAAAGAATATTCTGAAACGGAAGGCTCTTAAAAACCAAATGTAACTGCGAGAACGTGAAATTTTAAAATCCACACATGGCCGACAGGATAAAGTGAATGTAAAAACGAACATAATTTTGACATATCACGGCCTTGCTATATTCTCAAAGCATTGCTTGTTTTCGTTAATGTGTACCATTCCACGAACACCGTCCACTTATTCCTGACATTCTTATTGGCCGCTGAATAGTCCCCAAATTTGTCGCTTCCAGAGGCTATTGTATTTGTAACGGAATTTCCTTTAAACTATTCATACTACTGTGGTTCTTAAATACTAAAAAAAAGCAATAAATATCAAAAATGACTTGCTCCAAAACGATCATTTTGATCCACAGGGCAGGCAACGTTTGGTCATCTTTCTGAGAAAGGACAAGTTTATAAGTGGCTTTTGAAAAGCGCAAAAAATTGCGCGCGAGGACGCGAGGACGCGGATGCGACGCGCGAGAAGAATGTGTCAAACGCGTGATTGTGGCTTACGTGCGTGTGCGAGGATTCCTATCAAAACAATCCACTTGGAGAAAGCCAACTATAAACGTTACGTGAATGAACGCGCGACTCGCATTTCTCGAAATCGCTGTGACCAACTACTTCGTTTTTCTTACAAAATTTTAACATAGAAAACGTGCTTCCCCGGTTCTGCAACTCAAGCAACAGATCTGTTCGCTACTGCTGAACCAGAGGAAGCATTTTTTTTACTGTTGGAAAATTAAAAATAGGAAAGCTCAATACTGTTTACATTAAAACAAAAGAACCTACTAATCGAATTTTTTGTGACTTGATTTTTCCCTTTCCGCAACTCCACGCGAATTTTTCCGATTATTCGAAATTTCATATTCATTCTATATCGCAATGAAAATAAGAAAAAAACGCAGTTCAGTGGAGTTGCAGAATGCGCTTTACGCGAGGATTAGTAAAATGAAACACATTGTGAAAGACCATCATTACTCACTCACAGAAAGGTACTTGGAATTTTTTTCCGAGTTTTCCCAATAGGTTGCGTCGCCTGCGAAACCAAGCATTTATCCCAGATGTTTTGCATTTGGCTAACCTGTGCCAATGACCTTGCTCTCACGAGCCTCATTTTGGTCAGCGGTAGAGGGTTTCGATCTAGCAGGCGTTCAGTTTCGACTCCTGTTGTTACAACTCGGCAAAGGTTTTCAGGGGAGCTGGTATCGCTGACCCATGACGCTTAACTGTCTTCCTCTTCGTTGTAATGATCGCCAATTTCTACACCATCTCTTGCTCTCTCTCTCTCTAACCCCAGCCAAGATGACGTTAAAAGCCACAGAATATTCTATTCTTTTCTATATGATTACTGGGAAAAGATCTAGTGCTAATCTGTTTTGGCTGCCTAAATAGGGAATTTCCGAATTACCTTTAGCCTCTAGACTTAAGCGAGTCTTGGTGTCCACCTTTCATATGAAAATGAGATTTTCTTCGCATGCAAATTGAACTCATTTCACCAGGCGTCGGTTTGATAGAGAGGCTTAGGGCAACTCGGAACTGGGCCATTGTTTCATTCTCTGTGGCCTGGAATTGGATGCGCAATTACTCAATCTTGCCAAGCTATTTGGATTTCTACCAGTTAGCATATAGAAACATGTGTTAAGTCACTTAAGAAAAAAATGGTGTGTAAATACTGGTAACGATATCAAACTACTGCGCTTGCGTTGAAATTTGCAATCACCCTCTCTCTTCAAACAGGATAAATATTATCCATTTAGAGCCGGGGACGGGTTCATTATGCTGCATCGTCTTACAGCACCTGGGGCTTTATGTCAGAAGGATCGGCATGGCCCGTGTTCCCACTCGTACCAGGACTGCGCCTGAGAAACTCCCTGGGACGGCGGGTAGCCTGGAAGGAAATGAGATGACGTGATACGATAGTTAGTCAAGTGCATTGAAAGAACACGTCATGCACTCGTTTCCTGCATGAAAGATGACATTACCTTCACAAGTTGGGATAATTTGCTGATCAAAAAGTGCATACCGTAAATAACTAAAAGTTGTTCAAGAGCCCGGTTTCTTTGCTTTATTAAGAGGCGAGGGGAGGAGAGAAGTATCCCTCTCGAGCAATTCTACACATTTTGGATAGTTTTTTTTATGTTACTCATTACAAGGCAATACCTTCTAGAATGAACTATTCTCATGCCTTAGCTATTACAGTAGTCGCGGACTCCTCCCATAGATGTGGTGGTAATGGTGTGCAGTGAGGATAAATTACAAGCGTGACCGAGAAAAACCTTACCTCAATGAGCCACAGGCCTGGTTTGGAGGTGGGATGCCTGTAAGCATACACACACCCAGCGGCGATAGCAATAATTAAGACAAGTAAAAGAACAATGCCAAAGATGGCTCCGGCCCCTAGCCCCTTCTTGTCTTTCTTTGTTTGTGCTTCCTTCTTTTCGCCAAGAACACACACTTCATTCATCTGGAATTTCAGATACATTCACAAGTCAAGCTTTAACAACGTTTAACAGGAGGGCCAAAACAATGACCTCAAGATTTCAGAAGAACCTTATTTCGTTTCCAGAGAGAGCCTCGAGACTCGAAGCACACGGGTTCCAGCAATAAAGAATCGAAAAGAAAGAGGGCCTTTCAACAATTCTTTTAGAAGGCAGAGAGTGGCTTATGATTGTCACGCCATTGGGTGCATTCTTGTACACAGCGTGACACACATTGAGATCGCTGCTTTGTTATCGCGTCTGCAACGCAACACCTAGTCTACCTGTAGCCTTACCCTCCCTCCCGTTTTTCCTCGGTGAGTGGGTACTGGTTACAGGTAGGCTACACAGCTCCCAATGTTCAGCGAAACAATGTCACTGAGGAGTGGTAAGAGGTACAAAAAGGCCTTTGCTCTCCCTGTTAAGATGTCATAACACGACAATTGTTTAGCAGGAAGTACTAGTTGATGTAGTTTCACGGAAACGATCATCCGTGCAATCGCACTTTAGAGTCAGACAGCTGGCGTGGAAGCTGGCAAAAGATAATTACCTCCTTAATGGAATTCTCGCTGCATTTATTCTCCTCCCATTCCTCTCGATGGCGATCCGCTCCATCAGAGCATCTTCAATAAGAACAACACTGTTATTATAACAGACTCTAATTTATCGGCGTCAGTCGGGTATGCATAGTTAAAGGGGCTCAGTCACGGTATTTTGAGTTATTTTAAGCATCGACAAAATTACCGTTAAATGAAGAAAACCTAAAAATAATACTTTACAAAGATAGAAGATCATCAAAGAGATGATAATAAACCATAAAGGAACACAGATGGTCAAGGATGGAGAAGATTGACATGGATGGCAAACAACGATTTTGAAAAGTTTAGCTAAACTTTTCAAAATCATTTTGCAATCCGTGTCAATCTTCTCCATCCTTGACCATCTGTGTTCCTTTATGGTTTATTATCATCTCTTTGATGATTTTCTATCTTTGTAAAGTATTATTTTTAGGTTTCCTTCAATTTAACAGTAATTTTTAAAATACCGTGACTGAGCCCCTTTAAGTGTTCAATAGGCCATTCTCGACTTGGTCTCGGCCTATTTTTCGAAACGAGTCATCAGTCTCAAAACTATTCATCTGAAAGTCAGTTTGATCTACATGGCTAAGCGAGCAAATCTTGCACCTACCGGTTCTGAAACTGGTTTCAGCGAGTTTCGATCTCGTTCCAAGTCACTACTCTGCTGTTACGACACCTTGGAAACTGGGGTCACGTGAGTGTCACATGACTACTCATGAACCGAGAGTGAGGTCTTCACGGGGAAATTTGCTGTATTGACCAAGCGATAGCACGGCCGAGGTTTTTTCGTAAAGACCGAAAGTCGGAGGTTAATAAGTTGTTTATTATATGACTTCTGCTTTGGTTTTACAGGCCCCGAATTTGCCCCTTGGCATTATGGGAGAATAATGCCCTAGAATTAGCCAATCAAAGCGCGCGTTATATCGGCTACAAACAGAAAAGCCGTATGTATGGGTTATTGACCAAGTGTGAGGTCAAGATGGCTGGATATTGGCCGAGTTCTTTTTTTTGCGTGTTTATGGACCGAGACGGAGTCCATAATATGGCTGGATATTGGCCGAGTTCTTTTTTTGCGTGTTTATGGACCGAGACGGAGTCGAGGTCCATAAACACGCAAAAAAAAAGAACGAGGGCAATATCAAGCCATCTTGCCTGAACAAGCTTGGTCAATAAAGGATTTATTATATGGTTTTCGGGGAAATTTTTCTTGCGGGACAAGGCGGGTAGTCCCGAGCGGGCAAGATCGCTCCATCTTGCCCGCTCGGGTAGCCAATCACAGCGCAGGATTTGATTCATCTTGCCCGCTCACGGAGCTAGCCATATAATAAATATGAGTTATAGATCAAGCGTGAGGTCAAGATGTAGACGTTCATAAACACGCAAAAACGAATGAGGCCAATATCCAGCCATCTTCACCGAACAAGCTTGGTCAATAAAGGAATTGTTATAAGGCTTCTGCTTGGGCTTGGGATAAATTTTTCTTGCGGGACACAGCGGGTAATCTCGAGCGGGCAAGATAGCGCGCGCTAGGGTAGCGGCCAATCATAGCGCAGAATTTGTTCATTTTGCCCACTAACAGAGCTAGCCATATAAGAATGAACTTTATTTTTATTCCAGGTAACGAACGCTACCTGATTCATTCTTAGCTTGCCCCTGACTTTTCTACATCTGCCCACAGTCACGGCAACGACGGTAAAGCTTTCGGTTTTTTTTTTGTCTTAAGAGAGAGAGGGGGAGGTGAAATAAAAAAAGTTGTACTTTACAGGCTTTGGGTCGGTCCGTATAGACCCATTTCAGTTAATTCCCAATCTGGAGGACAAAACAATAAGATTGTTTTGCATTTGAAAGGATTGTTTCTCTCAGGGGAGAAAACAACCATTGTTTGTCCTCCAGATTGGGAATTACTGAAATGGGTCTCTAGTGATGAAAAAAACCCCTGTGAACTCAGACTTGAAAATGCATTTCAAGACTTCGATCACAGTTTTTCACTGCAGTTACCTCCCAACCGGCAAGGAACATTTACCAATTTGTAATTCTCTTAGATTTACAATGCAACACGAGTTGAATGAGTTACAATGTACTAAAACGAGTTTCAGTGTACTAACTTCTTTGTCTTAGAACACCATGCGCAGGAGAAATTTGATTTTGCAGTCCGCTCCATACATTCGGTACATGACTCGGCACCCACGCAACCTGTGACACAATAACAGAGGGACACAAATGTCACTCTGTAAAGGATGTAATACATGTATGATGGCTAAATTTACAAACAAATTTTAGGGTAGTTTGCGGGAGTCTTAGACTTTCCAAGCCTAAAACACACTGGCAAACCTTAAGAATGCAAACTTCCCCAAGTTCTCTCTAACTGAGAAAAAAAATATATATCACTGACCATAACTGTGGCCAGTTTAAATTTTTAAAATAGCCTCAATCAGTTAATGTTTTTTGTAGTAAGAAGAGCATCATCAACATTCAATAAATTAAGTTATAATTATAATAGCAGTTTGAATAAAATTATCTGACTTTGGAAGGAAATTGGTTGATTCTTGATCTTAACTCCATGGTCAGTTACAAAAGTACATGTAAATCCAACTTTTGCCACAACTACCCTACCCCCCCCCACCCCCACATATCACCACCACCACCATGACCCCCAATGGAGGAAAATACAGTGGAAGTTTTCTTATGTACAATGTGATAAGCAGACAGCTCTACTGACAACCGCCTTCACAAACCCTGTTTGAACTCCTATACAGACTCTGTATTTACTCGTTCCTGTAAATGGTCATTCTCGTAAGCAGCCGTGGACACTTTGAGGGCTTACGATCTAGACTTTTTCTTTGTTTTTAAGCTTCTGTAAGCAGGAACCCAAAAGGAATATTATTGGGCATGACTTTGAAAGATACTCATAGACAATGTAAAACTGTGTAAAAATTAATTAATCAGAGGTTTGTTCAAGTAATGTTCAGCGACCAGCTGGTCTTTGGTCTGGCAATTCACTCAAACTATACATTCAATCAATATTGTGTTGTTCAAGAAAAGATCCACACCCCTCTCACAGAAGGGTTTGGAATTTTCTGGGGGGTGGGGTGGGGTTCTGTAAGACCAAAAAATTTGAAGAAATGTATGAAGCTTAACTGGAATTTTCACAGGGGTGGAAGGGAGGGAGATCTTAGAAAAATGTCTTTCCATGGTGGGAGGTGTAGATATTTTCTGGAAAGTTCTACACATTTCACATTTACTAACTTAGCTGAGGTTGAAATATCACTGCTGCGTTGTTAACAACACTGTCCTTGGTGATGTTAATTGTACTATATATGAAGAAATATCGGAAGAGAATGTTCTGTCGGGTGTCTAGACGTCTGATGACAAAAGCATCTGCTATGCCAACTTTCACTGGGTGGTATGGTAAAGATGGAATGGTTCCTACGCCAACTGGAATCTGAAAAATAAGAATGTATTAGCCTCAAAGGAGGTTAGGATCTTGTGAAGGCTGGAAACAGTTTCCTACAGTTTCAGCACATCTTCAATGTCACATTGTGAACCCAAGCGATGCGAGCACTATTCGAACTAAGGTCTGGAGCGAGTATAGAAACGGTGAGGGAGGCTGGGGAGAGACATTAATTTGCCTCACACGCCCTATGGGTGTGCGAGGCTTGCATGAGGATCACGCTCACAGTACTCTGCACCTTCCAAATAGGGAAGAAGAATGACTGTTTTGCAGTTGAGATCATACATAAAATCATACATACTTGATTTGATACTTAGGTCAAACTATCGTAACAATATAGCTGACATGGAACTACCTAATATAACCTATTAAGTAATACCTTTCAAATAAAAAAAATAATAAGTTTTAACAATAGACAGATTTGTTCAGGACCTTGTTAAAATTTGCAACTTTCCAACATAACAGTTATGTTGGAAAGTTACTCATGAAAATTTCACTTGATATACATTGTACTATTATCTATGGCAAATGAAACAATGTACGGAAGTAACAGTAAATATAGATAGTTAATATTCTCACTGGCATTTATGAAGAGTTTTTCTCTTTCATAGTCAAAAGTAGCTTTATAAATACATTTTTTGTGCTCCGATGAATTCCAACAGAAGCCACCATAATTATTAAAAATAATTAATAAATTAATAACTATTATCATGATTATTTACATCGCATTCATTTGCTAAGTACCTGTTGGTATGCAAACCAGATTGTGCCATTTTTATGTAAAGTGCACTGGAAAGTGAATGGTTTATCTATGAGTGGAAAAATAACACAAAACAAAATCTGTCACTTGTGAAAATCAGCCTTTGCTGTTCACATGCATTCATTACAATTGACCAGCAACATGTACCATAAACTATGTGTGCAAGTACTTTATCTGCAGTTTACAAAAACCTGTACCCACATTTTCTGTGTTTGCAATAATCAAATACCCCATTATGTACACAGGTCAGAAGAAAAGTCAACAATGCGCCAGGGTTAATTTGCACCGAAATTTTGCCTTTGCATGTACTCCCTCCTTCTCCCCTAGAGTAACAACTTAGCTTGAGCCTATGATCCGATTAAAAAAAACCAGTTCCTGGTCAGCAGTCAACTTCAGAAAAACACTTGACCTCAATGAGCTCTAAACCTGAGCCAAGATATGATCACATGACACTGGTCAACGGGCAGCTTGTTTTGACAGCTGTCAATTAGCCATAACATGGATACCCAAAATCAAAGATGCAGCTATGATAATGGTGCTACTCTCTTATTTTTCAAGATATTGGCGTACGGACATATGGACGTATGTATGTACGGTCAGTCACGTGAGAACCAGAATCTTCTAGATCAATGGGTTACCAGATTTTCTAATGTACGGGACTCCGCAAGTGCGCATTCGGCACACAGGAGCTCGGCTATTACATCAGCCCAGTAAAAATGTTTTGTAGTTAGTAACAGACATGTTTCATAACAGAAGTAGTAGACAGGATGTCTACTGGCAGCGAGGCATTTGCTATTAGTCAAAATCAGTGAGCCTCACTGTGAAGGTTGAGACAAATGATTGGATCATGTCTCAACTAAAGGCATCCACAGTCGAGTGTCGATAGATACCCTCAATCAATACCCTTGAGCAACCCTTGATCAACACTTGATCAATACACAATCAACATTCCATTGACACCTCAGACTGTTAATACTTGATCAACACTCCATCGGCATCTTGGTTGACAGTTGGTCGAGAGTCAACCAGGTTTTCAATCAACACAATCATATATGTGAGTTGGCCGACACTTGGCTGAATATTGACACACCGTTGATTGAACATTGATCGAGTGTCAATCGAGATGCCGATCAAATGTCAACCAAGTATTGATCAGGGTATCAATCGACACTCACCAAAGATGCCATTAGTACACATGATCCAAATGATTTACTGCTGGCTACCAGTGCATTTTGACAGGGTTGTCACTGCTCGTGTCTAAATAAATTTGCCCCTGTAAACCTGTTGATTGGAAATAAATTTATAAGATAATATGTCTTGTTGCATAAATTTACTTGTAGAGTTCTCCTGTACATGTAGATGAACATTGTGCCACTCCACAGTCAGCTTTGATCCTAGAAAAAGATCAAAAATATTATAATATAAGGGATAAAAAACATGAGAACTTTTAACTGAATTAATTTCCACTTCTCGACCTACTGGTGTGCACAGACTGGATGAATAAAATTTTGTACATTTTATCTAATAATATATGTTTATAATGGCTGATGATGATGTTTGAAACTTAGAAACATGCTCTGAAAATTTAAAAGCGCAAGTTGTGTTTTTAAAGATGAATTTATAGTAAAATGTAAACATAAAAATTCACTGACCATCATCAAGTGTGTAAACCATTGAGTCTCTGCTCAAATGAGGATTGAAGTATGCCATCAGTGGTGCCAGATACTGAACCTGTGTCATGAGCTTAGTGTCATGTACGTCCATGTACAGGAAACCTTAAAAAAGATTGATGGTAAACACACAATAAAGATAGAAAGGAAATCTCTCTCAAATGCAAGTATTGTGAAAGTGACTTGAGCTATAAAAATCACACACCCTAGAAATAAAGTTCCCTTTTTTTATTTTTTTTACAAAAAAAAATTACACATATCTGTTAGGTGGATCAGGAGAATTGGTTGAATGTACATGTAAGTGGCAAATTATATTAACCAATCTACAGTACATACTATTTTGCATAAAAGATACTTTCTTCCCTTAAATTATCTTGCCAGGTTTCCCTATTATTTGCTATCATATTCTTGCATTAGGATTATTGTGCTAACATGTCCTTATAACATTAACATTGTATTACAAGTCTGCAAGAGATCATCAGCCAAAATCATGCGTGCCTGCAAAGTCACACAAATCACAATGATGGGAGGCCAATATTGTGTCAGTTGGAATCTTCACTCCCTTTCAGTTTGTTCCTGTTCTATGAAGACTCAAGAATACCACAACTAAATCTTTATTCAGAAATCTCCTTTGCAGCAGGTCTCTAATGTTTAAAGCCATCGAGGCAACTTTGTTTTAAATGGAGGGAACAATTAACATGGATGCATTCGTCACTTTGTAGTTGGGTCGGTGTCTCCGAACAAAACATTGTGCTCTTCTGACTTCGTTTTTTGGAAATATAACTATCACAATGCCTTCCGTGCAAGTTAGTGCGTTTTGCAGCTCTCCAAAACAGGCCCTCCGGTAACGAAAAACTTCCCAATCCTTTGCTTGTTCCTGTCAGCTGCCATGAATGCTAGTTAAGAAGGTTTTACACACCTTGTGACATCAACTGTACTACTTTGAATACTTTGACAGTGCGTACTGTAGAATGTTGCAAAATTTTTACTCAAATTGGCCAACTTCGAAGCAGGGGAAAAAATATTGCACGCTTGTCCGAAGCCCAAACTTGAAAATTATGAATCAAAAGATCATGGACTTCAATATTTTAGAATTAAAAAGTGGGCAAAAATTTCATTTCATAGGCACTTTAAAAGAACAAATTAAAGTTGCTTTCATTTATCAGATGCAATGTATTTCATCTCTCAAATAGACAATATTCGTATTCCCCGACGGCCCTGGGACGAGAGCCTTTTGAGCACGAATGCGAGGCTAATGCGGGGAACCTCGCTCGGAAATACAAAGAAACATGTGGAAAATTACAGCTTGGGTACCGGAAAACCAAAACAACATTAAATGCTTCAAGGTTCTGGAGCTTATAAGTGATCTAAAGGTAAGAGGAATACCAGTATTAAACAAAAATGCCCCAAAAAATGTGGTAGGAGTGACAGAGAAGGCTGGATCGGAACGGCTACTTGTACTCGTCACGCACACAAGTTGTTTACTTTCTACTATTTGCAATTCTGTTAGTTTATGACATTTTTTCAGAGAGAAAATAAATGATCTTCAAACTGTGGACATTACTATCGCTAAAGTAAAATGAAAAGCTGGTCTTTGGACCGAAGGTTTGATGTTTTTGACTCAACACGAATGTGGAAGTTTTGGTCATTTTAGCGATCAAAGAAATTAATGTGCCCGCGAGTGAGAAATATATTTACTTGTAGTTTCCCCAGTATCTCCCCCCAAAGACTCAAAGACTAAACCGAACCAGTTCAGTAAATTTTTTTGACAAAATAGGAGCTAAAAAGTATTTCGCTTCAGATTGGGGATATTGACTTCCGACAGGAGCCTCCTGCTTCCGACTGACTTGCAAATCGCAATCTCCTGTCAGATCAATTTATCTGTGAATCTTCCCGGTAACTCCTACTAAATGGTTTTGCATGTTCGCTTAATTAAGGTATTCCTGTAACCTGCAGATCACTTACAAACTCCAGGGACTTGCAACTTTCAATGCTTTTTTGGTTTTCCGGCCCCCAAGCTGTAATTTTCCTCATGTTTCTTTTATTTCCGAGCGAAGGTCCCCGCATTAGCCTCGCATTCATGTTCAAAAGGCTCTCGTCCCAGGGCCGTCGGGGAATACGAATATTGTCTATTAATGTCACTGTTCCGGTTAAGATTTGAGCTACAAGGAACTCTACTCAACTCTAGAATTAACTAAAGTAATGACAGCAGACATATCGGCGTAAATAAGGGGGAAACACCGCTCGGCGATTGCGTGACAGGCGACTTCTATAGCGTGACCATTTTAAGGCCTCACTTCTCTGGCACTTCCAGCTGCACCTATGCCAACAACAACAAAACACAACAACGCGCTGCAACAGCAGCACAGCTAGGCCAGCAGCGCCACTCCGAGAAGAGTATTGGCAGGTCCCAAAACTAGACTAACTGAAATGACCTCTCGTGCCTCACCTATCTCGCCAGCGCTGCTGGGTCGGACTGGAATATTGGCAGGTCAATATAATTAAACACGGTAAAAAACTAGAGAACTTAGCTTGGGGAAGTCGCTACGCAGACTTAACCGAAGTGCAACCAACGATTGGTGTCCCCAGTTTATTAACAACATGGCCTCCAAAGGGAGAGAGGGAGGGAGGGAAAAAATTCACACAGCTTAACAGCGAGCAAACAATTGCATGAGAAAGGTGAGTTGAAACCTTGTACGCAGTGTTTTATACCTAGACAGTGTTCAATGCCTGAGCCAATTGCCAGGCTTGTACTATGTATATACTAGACCTTGCATCATAATAAAAGAGACATGAATGGTGTATATAGAAGATTTAACCATATAGAAAGGGCGAAATAACTAGTATCCAGACGGAATTGCAACATACTATGATAGGACTATTGATAAATGCCTAGACAAAGAATACAAAGGTGGATTACAGTACCAAGCACCGAGTACAAAGTACAAACAAACAAAGCCCCACAGGGCAAAAAGGCGTCACGTTCCATTAACTGCGTTTTACAGTTTGATGTAAAACTCTCTATATGAACACGATCGACAATGAGATAAAAGTCTTGATTATTTGATCTCGTTATTGAATGTTTTAAACTGTTCCTACCTCCAGTTGTAAGCACTACTTTATCAAGCAAGTGACCATAATAGGGAAACTGAAATTTCAGCTTTAAAGTCTACCGAAAAAAAGGAAGCTTGAAGTCAATATTATTCACTGATCTGTTTAGAACACTTTTCTATTAGATCTGTTAATTCATAAGTTTCTGTTAATTGTATGTCTAACTGTTTAGCGTTAAGGCTTAAGGCCTGTTCAAACGCACTACACACACACTATACAACACTTGACTTTGTATGATCGACATTGTATAGCGTTGTTGGGTAAGGTGTTCAAACGTACTATACACGGACTATACAACCACTCTACAAGTATGACGAAACAGAGAATTGTGGGTTAAGATTACCCATAGTTCCACGCGCGTTTCCATAGAAATGCATGCTCGCATGCAGTATAATGCTCTACAAGTCGAGTGGTGCGTTCAAACGAGCTCAACTTTGTAGAGTATCGCTTCAGTGATCGCGAAACAAAGGAAAAGTCGAGTGGTTGTCGAGTAGAAGTTTGACCAGTTTCAAACATCGCTATACACGATTAGACTTGTCGAATCATGTTTAGTGGGCACTATACAAGGTGTTCAAACGCACTCGACTTTGTAGAGTAAACAAGTCGAATGTTGTATGGTATACAAAGTCGAGTGCGTTTGAACAGGCCTTTACATTTAAAACAACAAAACATTGACATGTTATGTCAATTAAGGTGGCTCGAAACAGTTTCCAGTATTTTCCAAGACTTAGATTTTGATGGGCCATTATAACCACTCTATATCAGTTGATGCCAAAATCATGGTATCAAAAACCTGCCCAATTAAAAAGTTGTATCTTATCATGCTGATTACAATTTGATAATAAAAAATGGGGTCACCAAGCTTCTTTTTGAGTTAAATCCACTTAAAGCTAAAATTAAAGGTGTTTTAGCCGGCCATATGGTTGCTATGGTAGCCTGTTTTGTAAAAAGGTTCACCGCAACTTGTTTACCAATGACTGGGAATTTGCATGATACTATTATTGCAGCATCACTTGTTAACCCATTGACTCCCAGAGCTTTTACCAAAAACACATCTTTTGGACATTTTGGAGATTTTCAGCCTGGATATTGTAACAATACGTCATTGTTATTCAGCCAATCAGAGTCGAGCTTTTCCATGTGCTCGTTGTTATCGTTTGGTTCCTCAACATGGCTGTAGTTCCACTTTTAGAATAAAGCTATCATTTTATGTTTACCGGACGTGGTCTCTTACATGGTGTCAGAAGTAAAGACGACCTGATCTGCAATTTACGAAACGTGCAACTCGACACATTCAGCAAAGAAGACGAGACAAGTGTTCAGCGAAATCTCTCCAAAGAATGGAAGCAATGGCGCCAGGTTTGGGACGCCTATGAAGAAGTAACTGACCTGAGAAACCGAACAAGCCGCCTTCGAGTAGCCACATTTATCACGTGCATCGGCAAAGAAGCTCTTGAGGTCCACAATGGACTCCCGTTTCAAAGCGAAGACGAAAAGACAGACATAAACAAGGTATTGGAACTCTGGCAAAACCACGGTCTCGGGAAAACAAACATCATTAATGAGCGTTATAAGTTCAATAATCACTCGCAAGAACAAGCAGAATCGATTGACACTTACATCACTTCACTTAGAGCGCTCGCCGAAACTTGCGAGTTTGGCGCTTTGAAAGAGGATCTTCTCCGCGATCAAATCGTCTGTGGTGTCCGTGATAAAGGCATACGAAGAAAATGAAGTATCGTGTTGAATTTGCAGTCATTGATGAGGACTACACCCCTCTCCAAAGATCTTCAGCGGCACAGCACATGGGACTAATCACTGTCCAACAGCAAAACATCTTACAAGTCGCTGAACCCGTCGCTCAGGAGAGTTATCAGGAACTTACAATGGAGAAAATTGCTGCAACTTACCAAGACATATTTCAGGGACTAGGCTGCATGGAAGGTACCCTCTGTTTAGAAGTTGACAAGAGTTTTGCACCTTCAATCATGCCTCCTCGTCGTGTGCCACTCTCCCAAAAAGAAAGGCTGAAGCAAGAGCTAACCCGCCTAGAGAGAGCCAATGTGATAAAGAGAGAGGAAGAGCCCACAGACTGGGTGTCTAGCCTTGTAGTCACAGAGAAACCAAATGGCAAATTAAGGGTGTGCATCGATCCGCAGCGCATCAATACTGCCCTCAAGAGAAGCCAAATTATCCGCTCCCAGTGATAGAAGACATCCTCCCCAAGTTGGCCGATGTCAAGGTGTTCTCAAAAGCAGATCTGAAGGACAGATTCCTACAGATTTAGCTTGACGAAGATTCCAGCAAGTTGACTACGTTCCAGACTCCCTGGGGTCGTTACCGATATCTGAGGATGCCCTTCGGTATCTCTCCTGCTCCAGAATGTTTTCAGCGCAAATTGGATCAGAATCTAGAAGGCCTCGAAGGAATCTACAAGGTAGCAGACGACATCCTAATAACCGGTCGTGGTGCTTGTAAAGAAGAGGTTGTGAGAAACCATGATGCCAACTTACTGAAGCTGTTAGAGAGATGCAGAGAGAGAAATCTGAAGCTCAAAAGAGAGAAGTTACAGCTTAAGTGCACAGAAACTACCTTTATTGGCCATGTGTTGACGCCTGAAGGAGTTAAACCAGACCCAAGTAAAGTTGAAGCCATACTGAAGATGGAAAAACCTAGTGATGTAGCAGCAGTCCGAAGACTTGTGGGCTTAACCAATTCACTACCTGTCCAAGTTCCTAAGCCAACTTTCAGAGCTGTGTGAAAGAAATTAATTCTCTTCTTATTTTTAAACAGAACATTAAAAGTTATATATTTTAGATATTTTATAGTTTTACCGTATCAATCTATCTTACATTTTGACATTTTTAACCTTATTGTATTTTTATTGCTATCACGCGTTCATTTATTTAAGATCATTTATTTTTTCTATTGTTTTTCTATTGTTTTACAGGGCCTCACTGAATATCACTCTTTGTGAAGTGAGCTCCCTGTATAAAGATTGTTATTATTATTATTATTATTATTATTATTATAACCCTTGAGAAGACTTACCCACAAAGACGTAGAGTGGAGTTGGTCAGCAGAACAGGAAAAAGCCTTTGAAAATGTGAAACAAGCCGTCACTTCAGCTCCAGTTCTGCGATACTTCAATTCCAGTGAGCCAGTTGAAGGCCAAGGTGATGCATCAGCTAATGGTATAGGATTCGTCCTAATGCAGAATGGCCAGCCAGTATCATATTCCAGTCGAGCTCTTACCACAAGCGAACGGAACTATTCTCAAATTGAGAAAGAACTGTTAGCGCAAGTCTTTGGTGTCGAGCGCAACCACCAGTATGTTTATGGCAGGAAGATCGTACCGTCTGACCATAAGCCCTTGGAGACCATCTGCAAGAAACCGATAGCGACAGCCCCTAAACGTCTGCAGAGGCTGCTACTGCGATTACAACAGTATGATGTTGAGATCCGTTATAAGCCTGGTCCTGAAATGTATCTGGCCGACACCCTGTCGCGTGCCTATCTTCCAACAACAGGCCAATCCCAAGCTGAAGAGGAGACCGAACGAATCCATGCTGTTAACTTCCTACCCATTTCAGAACCCCAGCTAGCAGAAATTCAACGAGAAACTGCTACTGACTCAGTACTTCAGAGCCTTACTCAAGTAATCCTGAGGGGATGGCCAGATCAGAAAGAAACCCTACCCTTAGAACTCCACCCATACTACATGGTGCGAGATGAGCTTACTGCCCAAGATGGAATACTGTTCAAAGGCCTGAGATGCATAATCCCTGTCAGCCTAAGGGCTAAGATACGTGAACGACTGCATGGAGCCCACACAGGAGTGGAAGGCTGCCTTAGACGTGCGCATGAAACCGTTTACTGGCCCAATATGAATGCTGACATGCGTGATTACATAGCAAAGTGTGATGTGTGTGCCACCTATCAGAATGACCAACAGAAGGAACCTCTCATCTCTCAGAAGATTCCAAATCGCCCGTGGGAAACTGTTGGATGTGATATCCTCCACTTTGATGGCAGAAACTACCTCTGTACAGTAGATTACTATTCCAGCTACTTTGAAATTGACCTACTGAAGGACAAAACTGGCAAGGAAGTGATCCACCTCCTGAAGAAACACTTCTCCACACATGGGATCCCCAACAAGTTGATGAGAGACAATGGTCCTCCCTAAGGTTCCTATGAATTTCAGCAGTTCATGACCAGCTATGACATAGAACATGTTACAAGCTCTCCTCACTACCCACAAAGTAATGGCAAGGTAGAGAACGCAGTCAAAATAGTCAAACGTCTGCTAAAGAAATCCAATGCAGCTGGATCAGACTTCCACCTAGCCTTGTTGACATGGAGAAATACACCCACTGAACGCCTAGAAAGCTCTCCAGCACAAAGGATGTTCAGCCGTCACACAAGGACACTGATTCCTACGACCAGTGAGCTGCTCAAACCCAAAATTGTTGAGAACATTTCAGGAAAGCTCTTGAAAAGAAAGCAAATCCAAGCCAAGCACTACAACATCAGTGCCAAGGAACTTCCCCCTTTGAGCACAGGAGAAATTGTTCGTGTGAAGCCTTCTGATAGATCTGGACAATGGTTTAAAGCCCGTGTCGAACAGCAAGTGGATGTGCGATCGTATGAAGAGCGGACTGAGGATGGAAAGATTTTCAGGAGAAATCGTCGACACCTGAGAAACAGCATGGAACCAGCATGCATTGGGGGTAGCCCTGAGCCCATCCGTATGCCAGACAGTACCCAGTTGTTCGAAGGTACCACCAGTTCCAAATCAAAGTCATTCCTCCGAAGACCAATGCCCCTACAGAGTTACCATCACCCAAAGAAGCTCGAGGAGCAACCTGTTCCAAGAAACCTGAGAGTAGTCCCAAGCCACTGGACATGCCTGAACAGCCTCCAGCCCCGAAACCGCCAGCTGATCGTCCAGTTACCCGCAGCGGTTGTACCCCAAGACCACATGGTCACCTTGTGACTTTGTTGTGACTAAATGACATTTGTTTTTACTGTTTGTTACAAAGCTAAGAACTTGGACACTTTTGTTTAGAAATCTAGCTTTATTTCTGTTTACTAGTTATGTTGTTTACAACCCATGACTAGTTTTCCTTTTTTTGAAACAAGGAAGGGTGTAACGATACGTCATTGTTATTCAGCCAATCAGAGTCGAGCTTTTCCATGTGCTCGTTGTTGTCGTTCGGTTCCTCAACATGGCTGTAGTTCCACTCTTAGAATAAAGCTATCATTTTATGTTTACCGGACGTGGTCTCTTACAGATATAAGCCAAAGTAGCTCCAATCTACTCAAAAAGGCATTTGCAACATGATAGCATGCCTTTCTTTCCACTAGGACCGTGTTTTTACAATATTTTTGCTTGGGCATTCGCAGATGAGAAAGTGACCTATCAGCTATACGTCTTTAGGCTTTTTGGTTTTTATTCGCCTTTCCTTTTTTCCTTTTCTTATCTTTTTGCGGCAGTGATGGCCAGTTACAGGCGGAAGGGGAGTCTATGGGTTAAACAGTGGTAGTATCCATCCTTCAAAGTAAAGCTGTTAGAAATGTACTGGAAACTTTTGTCAGCCTCCTTAAAAAAACTACCTGAAGTTATCTATACATGTACCTCCATTTATTATAAATTAGAATATATTTCTTGTTAAAATGTGTTAATATTTGCCAGCACTAATTGCCTAGACATTGGTCAGGGTTCTGTAAAACAAGCTACAGGTTATGACAAAGTGGCTGAAAATGCAGTTTGTTTATTAATTTATCCAAATCATTACAGCTCACATTAACAACACCATGGAAATTAGGCGTGTTAGAAAAGTGAATTGTTTATTTCAGAAAATTCAGTCAATACATTTTTCTGTCAAATTTATACGTACACGTACAGAAACACTCTCAATGACAATTCTGGAATTTCAACATGGAGTCCTAATAATAAAGTTCTACGGAGATATTAATCTTTAGCTGTAAGAAAAAAATAATAATTACATGCAAACGTACCTGACTCAAAAGGTAACCGTCTGAAAGATCATGATAAACGTCAGTATTATTATTTCCTTGAACATCTATCCAATAGTGTTGCCCATTTTTGATAATTTCGGATACATAATATTTATGATTTTCCTGAAATAGGAAAAAAGAAGATTTGAAGTGATTGTAAGTGCAAAATGAAAACATTTAGCTGTGTGTAGTACCAGTCACTTAATTAAAAAAAAATTATCAGCAACACCTGACAACAAAACTTTTCTTTTCATGATTTCCTTGACTAGAACAAGGACTTTAAATTAAGACTGTTTTTCAGAGGAAGTCCCCCCTAGACTAGACTAGCGGGTTCAATATTCAAATAATCAATTCATTAATGTAATCTTGAGGGGTACACTTCACTTGGTGTGACTGTAATTGTGTCAGAAATGCAAGAAAACACGAGGGTTACCAACTCAGAGATGAAGAGAACAGAAAAGTACCCTCAACTTAGCAAAGTGGGTGCAAGAAACTCAACAGGCTGAACAAAGAGTTCAAAAGAACAGAATTTCTTCAACTAGATTCCATCGGACAAAACAGACGTTCTACTCGACCGATTTGTTCTATTTGGCGAATAGAGAATTTTTTGGACGATCCGACAAGTAGAGTTTTCTATCCGACAATTGCATCTCATTAGTGACAATGACCCCTTGCAAGTTTGTCGATTCAGCCGATTCGTTCTATTCGGCGAATGGAAAATTTTATTTACGACCCGACAAGTAGAGTTTCCATTTGTTCGATTTGACGAATAGAAAATATTATGCTCGATCTGACATATTGTGTTTTCCATCCGAAAATTGCATCTCATTAGTGACAATGACCCCTTGCAAGTTTGTCAATTCGGCCGATTCGTTCGATTCGGCGAATGGATAATTTTATTCACGACCTGACAAGTAGAGTTTCCATCCGACAATTGCATCTTATTATAGTCATGGTGAGCGCTTGCATTTTCGTCGCAAGAAACAGCATGCAGTGAAAATAAAAACCGGGGATAAACACAGGGAAACGTGTATGTATACCTCGTTCTTTAAGCGTGAACCGCGAACTAACAGTACGCTGCCAATACACCGAATTTCAAACGCAATCAGCGAAAATAAACATGGAGGAGAAAGAGAGAGAAACGTGCATGTTTACCTCGTTCTTTAAGCGTGAGCCAAAAGCTTACAGTACTCTGCCAATACACCGAATTTCAAACGCAATAAGTGAAAATAAACAAGGCGGAGAAACAAAGGAAAACGTGCATGTTTACCTCGTCACCAAATTTCAAACGCAGTCAGTGAAAATAAGCATGTAGGAGAAACAGAGAGAAACGTGCACGTTTACCTCGTTCTTTAAGCTGCTTTAAGCGTGAGCCGAAAGTTTGCAGTACTCTGCCAATACACTGAATTTCAAACGCAATTAGTGGAAATAAACAAGGCGGAGAAACAAAGGAAAACGTGCATGTTTACCTCGTGCTTTAAGCGTCAGCCGAGAGCTAATAGTACTCTGGCAATACTATTTACGCGTGAGCCCAGAGCTAACAGTACTCTGCAATTGCGGAGTGGGGAGAGTTGAGTGGGGGAGAAATATATTTCTTCTTGCTGTAGGTGACGCTTTCAGGCCTGTTCCCGTGGGGGGGGGGGGGTTCCCCTATAATGGCCTATACGGGGATTCTGTGCCCGATAGGGTTACCTTTTCACGCTTCAGGTATATATAAAGATTTTACGAATCGGCAGTATATGAAATGGTAGAGCAATCGGTCATTTAGGTATTTTTAAAAAAGCGTATCATTAAAATATTTCAAACACATACCTCATTATTATGCTGTTTTAATTTATTGAACGCTGCATGACAATGAAATGAAAGTGTTCCTGTTTTAGCAATTTAATCACAAGATGGGCCAATCGATGGTATATGAAAGGGGCATTTTTTCTGAGTTTGAAATGCAGATTGACGAGAAAAATTGATTTTTTTAGATATCATTAGCTTTCATAAGTTTCCTACGTCGGTATTGTCACGCAATAACCTTACAATGTTATCTCCCGTAAATAACACTATAACTCTCTCTCTCTCTCTTTTTTTCAGAAATGTTATTTTACCGCATGGTTCGATACTGGTTTATTTCTAGTTGTGGAAAGATCAAAAGATATAACGCATGTGAAACTTCTCCCAAGCTTAGTGGCGAATATTTGGGACATTTGCGAATGTAAACGCTAATAGTTTATTTATTGTTTACATGCGAGATTCACGACACTCACTTCTGTCCCAAGTATTTTAAATTATGTTTTCCACTTAAACTGTTTGCTCGTTACAAAATAGTGAATTTGAGCGATTTGGTGGGTTTTGCGTTGACATTTATACCGCACGTTATAAGAAGGAGTCGAGGGTGGAAAGCTTATTTTCGACGGCCCAGCGCCAAGCAAATTTCCACCCAGAAATTTGAGTCGCCCGGCTTCCAAATCGAACACCAGATAAACTGAAAGGTTGATGCTTCTTCTCGTGGCACTCAATCGAAGATCCTAATGAAATTCAAGTGCTAACCGGCAATTAATTTTCCAGAAATACATATTTCGAAGCGACCAGCATCCGTGGCCAAGATTTTTCGTGTGCTAAGAGGAACAGTCACGCTGTTTGCTCCACGCTGATTGGATGCATTCTTTAACATCATCCAATCAGCGTGGAATAACAGGTCGTTTGCACGCTAAGTTAACGTAAAATGACTTTCAAGGAGCATTCAAACATCTAACAAGCAGTTTCGTCAGTGTAACGGAGGGACGTTTCAGTGAACATTAAAACAGCGAGGTACAAAATATCTTGTTGTCAAAAATTAATCATGGCGTGATGCGATCGCGGTCAATTGCGGCCGTGAATACTCGATGAAAGGTTTTTGCATGGGTGAACAGTTTACTGTGTCGACCTCAGAAAGTTTTAAAGCTTGACAAATCGGTCAAATAGACAAGCTTCCACCTGGGTCCCAGAATATCGTGAAATATTTTTAAGTCTCCCTAATGAGATGAAGATGTTGGATAGAAAACTCTACTTGTCGGATAGTCGAAAAAATTTTCTAGTCGCCAAATACAACAAATCGATCAAATAGAAAAACTTCCACTTGGGTCCCAGAATATCGTGAAATATTTCTAAGTGTCGCTAATGAGATGCAAATGTCGGATAGAAGACTCCACTTGTCGGATAGTACACAAATTCCCTGTTTGCCAAATAGAACAAATCGGTCAAATAGACAAGCGTCCATCCGGATCCCAGAATATCGTGAAATATTTCTAAGTGTAGCTAATGAGATGCAGATGTCGGATAGAAAACTCTACTTGTCGAATAGTACAAAAAAGTCTCTATTCGCCAAATAGAACGAATCGATCAAATAGACAAACTTCCAGCCGGCTCCCAGAATATCGAGAAATATTTCTAAGTGTAGCTAATGAGATGCAAATGTCGGATAGAAAACTCTACTTGTCGGATAGTCCTAAAAAGTCTCTATTGGCCAAATAGAACGAATCGATCAAATAGACAAACTTCCAGCCGGCTCCCAGAATATCGAGAAATATTTCTAAGTGTCGCTAATGAGATGCAAATGTCAGATAGAAAACACTACTTGTCGGATAGTCCTTAAAATTCTCTGGTCGCCAAATAGAACAAATAGAACAAATAGAAAAACTTCCACTTGGGTCCCAGAATATCGTGAAATATTTCTAAGTGTCGCTAATGAGATGCAAATGTCGGATAGAAGCTCTACTTGTTGGATGGTCCAAAATGTCTCTATTTGCCAAATAGAACGAATCGGTCAAATAAAACTTCTATTTGTTCCGATAGAATCTATCTAGTTGACAGTATTGGACAACCCTCGAATTTGATGACTCCTGCAGCAAAAACTACAGACTTCTAGAACATAGCCTTTTTCTTTTCATTTTTTTTTTTTTGGTAAAACTTAGGAAAACAGGAGAGAAAGTGATCTATCAAAAGGAAAAAGCATTAACCAAGCATCAAAGATCACTCAATCTAGTGGTAGCAATGGCAACTAGCAATAATTGCAGCTGTTCCATCCATGCTTAACTTGATGCACCATATGGTGTGCGAGTCCAGGGGGAAGGGTCCCATATGAAAAGGACAGGGTACTCGACGGAAAAGAACCCCTACGAGGTACCAAGATCCTGTTTTGCAGGTATGGCTTCAAATTTGATCACCCTTAAGATCGAGGTACCAACCCTAAAGCAACATTAACTGACTCTTATATAATTTTTAATCGTAATAAAGATGATTGTAAATGCAACAAAATTAAAAATCAGTTGATTGTCATAATATGCTCCTGACATTTTTTTTCCTCCGCTCAATATCCTAATTAAACAGGTAGCACGACTGCGGACTTTTTAAGGCTCAACATCTTTAGAGGAAACCAACCGCTTTTTAACTCCTAAAAGGTATGATGAGCATCCACATCCTTTTTTATGGGAGTTTCTCCCCCAGGGGATGTGGATAGGGCTTGGCTTGTAGTAAGGATGCACACAAACAATAGGCCCTTTGCAGCTAAGCCATCATGTGACCTACTTTTCACAAAATTATGGGCTATAACTTAAAGAATGACAGAAATGGGAAAAGCATGTAGAAAATAGAAAAATGGCCAGGTTTGAGGTCCCTGGCATTAAAGGATGAGATTTTATGACGGTTTAAGTTTTCAAAAAATTGAGAAGATTTGTATGGAAAAAGTTGTTGGAGAGCAAGAAAACATTTTACACAGATGTCTTCTAAATTTTCTGAAAATTCAAACTGTTGAATAAACTTACTCTTCAATCAATCCCAGGGGCTTCAAACTTGGGCATTTTGGTATTTTCAATTTTGACAGTTAGCAGAAAGTAATTCTACTTGACAATTCCTATGATAAAGATCTTTCTTGAAGATCAAATCCTCAAAATAAAACAATAAGTAATTAGTAACGTATTTTACAATTTATTTAGTTATTCCTTCGTAATAATTGATATGTAAATAGGGATTACTAACATCAAATAAATGAAACTGACCTTGGTTGTTGTATCATTACAGGACAAGTTACTATTTTGACATTCGGTATTATTTTTAAGGACAATCCCTCTCCTATTTCGGTGGTGACGAACTTCGTCTATTGTGTTTTCGGCCTCCAACAAAGATATGCCATGGTGACGCAAATCGCGATATTTGAAGGCTATGAACAAGTAAATTAAACAAATTAAAGCAAATACTATGCATGTAGTTTGTGAAGTGTCGCGTGACTGTCAGATTGATGTAGCAATAATAAGTCAAATATGCTGCAAATTATTACATAAGGTTTTTGTCAGCATGACAAACAAACTTCACAACCATAAAAAAATTACGTAGTTTTATTTAGCAATTACTTTCTACATCGCCCGTAGGACCGGATCTCGACAAATATTTCATATGAGCTTAAATAAACCTACAAATATCAAGAAACTTCAAATGACTTGCTCTTGAAAACAGAACGTTATTAATTTTAAGTATTTCACAAGCCGAGAAGCTACAAAGGAAGTTGGTAATTTCAAAAAAGCTTAGTCATACAATACCTTCCAGCATTATGTAACGGATATTCTCGATAAAACCAATATTCTCGAGAGAATATTTCAAAAACAAGCTTACGTAGTTTAATGTGAGAACTTACATCTTAGAGTACTTCAAATATATGTAAGCTAACGTCTTACCTTCACATCCAAGATAAAGACAAGGAAGAAAACCTCCGAAAATGAATAGCAGAGACGGACACTTCATGGCGTCGATCAAAATAGCAGAAATGAATTACTGTATTTCTGGAAAATGCCGTCACCGTCAGCAGGTTCGGTGCTATGCAACTGAACTGAATTACGTGAAAACAAATTTACCATATATTAGCAAGCAGTAGTCAGTAAGCTTATATTATTGGTCGAGTTAAGCTTATTAGATGAGCAATATGTGAGGTCTGCACGTCGTATAATTTCCTTGAATTAAGCTTACATCAGCCTGTTCAAAATATATATTTTTTAGTAAAACTGGGCTAAAGCCCGGAGGCTAAACAGTCTACAGAGGCAAAAATTTGCATCTCCTTGCATGACTTTAGCTAGCTCGTTCTTCGTACCGCTGAGAATGTTCATGAAAAAGCTTGTGCAAAAATAGTTCCCGTACCAATGGACATCTGCGAGCCGTCACGATGTCAAAATAACAAATCCCTCACCCGACGAAAAGCACAAAAAAACAAACTTAACTTGAGTATAAACAAAATTGAACCCACACGACCGCCCGAGCAGCGAACGAAACTTTAGCTTATACTGAGCGAGAGTTTTCGACAGGAACTAGTTCATTTTGCCGCTCTGTCGTAAAAAAAAATAAACATAGCTAGCCATGCGTTCTCCGATATGACTTTTCTAGACTAACCTCTGAAATACAGGGGTAAAGCGACTAGAATGCCAACATCAAAATGCAGATTACAGAAAAAAACACTTACCGTGGGGTTCCAATGTGTTCTCTCCCAGCCGAACAGCTTGAACTATGTACCACCGACTATCGGTATCCGTAGGGACCCATCCCTGGGTCTCAACATAAATCAGCGGGACTGTCAATCAATTTCGTCATGTAAGACGACATAAAGTGTGTCAGAATCCATGATGCGCAAGATGGCGGCCAGCTCACTTCGTTTCATCGGTGAAGTTTACTCATTTTTGTTTAAATCGATTGCTTTTTTATTATAAAATAAATAAATAATTGCTTTATTTTTTTATTCACGAAACAGATATCGGGGTGAATTTAACAGGTAAGCTTTCCAATGAATTGAAACATATTTTCTTGTTGTCTGCTCTATTGAGGTACTGTATTTCTTCCTAGATTCTGTGTTCAAGGGAATCTATCATGGAAGACAAGCTCATAAAGGCAAGTCAGTAGTGGCTATGTTATTTGATGTGTTTTTTTTGGTTGTATTGGAGGAACTCTTTACTTAATGCACCTATCAATGTCAAATCCGAGTTTTTTTTTTGTTTTGTTTTTTTTTTTTGGGGGGGGGGGGTCGGGCAACCCACGGGAATTTGACTGTGGCGTATATCCCCAGGGTGGGGATTTTGTTCAGACATCATGCATTTGATCTTTCAATTTTATAGAGTAGAAGAGAAGTAAACCATTTGTTTCTGCTAATTTTGACAATTCTTTTTTGCCCGGGGGTGGGGATTTTGATAATTTTTTTTAGAAAATGTCAAAATCCCCACCCTATGCCAAAAAAAAAAATAGATAATTACAGATGCGAGGATTACCTCCACCAGGTCACCAACATCCGGCACAGAACTACCATGACAAAACTGCGACTTAGTAATCATAGGTTGGCAATAGAAACAGGGCGTTACATGAGACCATATAAGAAACCGAACGAAAGAATATGCCCTTTGTGTAAGAAAGAAGCAGAAGATGAAAAACACTTCCTAGTCTCCTGTCCGGGGTATCAGGAAAAACGGAAGTCGCTGTTTGAGCACTTATCCACGGAATTCAAAATCCCAATCGGGAAAATGTCAACAGAAAATATATTTTTGCTTCTATTAAACCCCCCAAGTAATAATACTGAGCTACAAAAAATAATTGCAAAGTATGTGCATGAATGCTATGAAATTAGAAAAAACACGTAGTTAACTCTCAATTATAATTAAGGTTAGAAAATTAGCGCATTTGTAAATTTATTTGGAACAATGTCAATGTACTATGTACAAGATACCAAATAAAAATATGTATGTATGTATGTATGTATGTATGCCCGACCCCCCCCCCCCCACCTTGGGCTTGACACTGATAGGTGCATAAGCTTATTTAAGCAACAAGAGACAAACTTTCTAATCCAAGATTTTGATTTTTTGAGGTTGATCCCTCTGTACATACTGCCTCATCAGGCATGGTTTAGCTCAGTAACCGACAGTAACCAAGGAAAAGCAGACCAGCCAATATCTTGACAGCAAGCTAGTGTTCACGCATTCAGCACGAAAAGAAGAGTAAATTAAACTAAGATTCCTCCTGCCAGTAATTAAAGTGGGTTTCAAGTCAACAGCAAAAAAAGCTAAATTATCTCATGTTTCTAGGCAAAGAAATCCCGGCCTGCAGCCTTTTCCCTTTCATCATCAAGTGCTGTAATCGTTTCCTTTCTTTTAGAAACTCAGTAGCTCAGCAGTAGTGTACATGGAAGTTCAAGAAGTAAAAATTACTGCATGGTGACTTGTCCCCAGTACAGTATGATTCATTAATGTGTGCTTCTGTAAAATTATGTTTGCAGATGACTTCCTCGAGATTTTAAAGAGAGCATCTGATACTGGTGTACAAAAGGTGATGAATGGACCTTGTAAAACATATTAACAAATAAACTTCCATCTCCAAAAGGGTGAAATATCACCTTCTTGAAAGAAAGAAAAAGTTATTAAGAGTGATTTTCTCAGAGTATCGAGAATCGGAAGACACTCACGAAAAATCGATTTTTCTTTTATTTCACCAAAACATACCTTTGGGTGAACTTATTCAAGGAAAAACAGTTTAAAGTTCCAACGATTTATTTTACGGCCAAAATTTGAGAAAGTTCGAAATTTGCATATAATGGCAGTTTTCGCGGCTTAGAATGTTCAAAATTTCACGCTTCTTTACGAAAACAGCGGGGGCGTAAAAACAATCCTATGAAAACGAAACTTGGCACAAATATTATTTCATCCTTATACTTTAAATTCGTGTAATAAGTTTCTTGAAGTTTCGTTTGTAGTATTGTAACGAAGGGTATTTGTACAGCCGCCATTTGGGTCTCTTGGCAAGGAACAAATAAAGGCCAACTTTGACTAGTATAAATGGCTACTGGTATATATCATTTGGTCAAAATTTTTACATTTTAGGAAACCTGGTTTATTGTTTTTTTCACCAGAAAAGTTATAGCTCTGGGAATTAAAATGTTCCCCGTCAGTAAAATAAAATGTTATGGCATGTAAGCGAGTTCAATTTTATGCAAATCACAAGGTTATTCCTTAAAAGTCAACGATTTAAATCAGGAAACAACGGCTCACCGTTACTTACTTTCCTTCTGCTTCCATAGAAATGATTTTAACTTCTCAGTGTCCTTTTGAGGTGTTCTGTAAAGTTTTTCCTCTAAAACAGCGAGCATAAACGGCCATAAAAATGTTTATATTTGTGGATGAGACACTGAGTGGCTCACACAGTTGCGGCTGTTTTCATCGTCTCGCTCCGTCGAGAGTCCTTTAAAAATATGATAGGTTATACACTTCAAACCGTAGCAAATCAGTTTCTCACGCATATCCATATACTTGGACTCATGAGTAAAAAACTCTCTCTCCTCCGCAGGTTCAAGCATTCGTTATATCAATCCGCTGTGCGAAGTGTACCTCAGGCACAAAGTCGAATGGATCGATCAGGCGGAGAACCTCTGCCAGATGTACGTCGATTTCTCGTACATCCTTGTCGTTTTCTCGTACATCGATGGATTTCTCGGCTTTGGCTTCATTTGACAGCTTGAAACTCACAGAAACTCATTGCTAATTATGTCGCTACAGTTTGCATTAGTTTTTTTGTTACCTAGTTTCGTATTTTCCAAGAAAAGAAGCAAAACTGTTTTACTTCGAAGGCCTCCCTGAAACCCGTGAGGGGTAGTCTTGCATGTCCTAAAAACAATAATATGGCGAACGATTCGGATCAGCTGGAATGTCCTCTTCAAGAGCTCTCTCTTCAAGGTAAATTTCAACTTAAATAAAGTCTTGCAATCTATATATCTTATATTTATTTTTTCCTATTATTTGCAAACGTTAAATTTAGAACTTCTGTAAAAATGCCGTTAATAAAACGAAGTAAACAAAAGGATAAGCTTAATCATCGTTTGGTTCTCACCAGTGAAATCGTATTGTTATCTACATCTACATCTATATATGTAATCTGCAAAGGGATTTACCCATCACCGCAGATGTAAAAGAGAAAAAAATTACTTTCCTTTAAACAAATGTATGCTAAGATTAAGCTCAATGCAACTTAAGACTTGAGCTTCGACTTCACAATGATTTCGCGAAGAAAATTGTTCAGTTCGCCGAGCAGACAAACGTTAAAAAAACTTACTTGTTCTTGTCTCTTTTAAGACTGAATTGCGATCCTGTTCAGAGTTTCACTAGCCATGAGTTTCCTGAGCACATTTTGTTCTTCTCTATATTTCTTCATCAGCACTTACGCGATCTTGAGAATGTTGAATTCGATAGTGATCGCTCAACCACTCGGAGGTGAACGAAAGACGCTTAGGAAAACAGTTCTCATGAAAGCAACAGACTTTTCCCGATTTCCATGCATTCAAGTATGTTTTAGCTAAACCTTGGACATCACTTAACCTCAAAATCTTGCACGCCATTTTTGCTGATACAAGGTACACAAGCCACCCCTGCGAGTAGCCCACAGGAAATTGCCTCCCCCGGATGGCGGCCATCTTGGGCGTGGTATCTGGCAGAGGCTCAAGCGCTTTCCGCCGTCGCCTGCAACTCTGTGCCTGCGCTTACATTACTCAGCGGATCCACCCCATCCGAAAAAAAACCCGAGCCTCTGCGGAGGAGAGAGTAAAAAACTCAGTTCCCGTACACTGAATAAACAACTCCAATGACCTCTGCGGTCAGGAGGTCACCTGTTATGTCGTTATGTTACTTTTCACGGGTTTCACATTACACGCGTAACGCCATATCGAACATCACGACACTTATTTGAATCTGATTATTCAAAATCTCTTGAAAGACATTTTGATTAAGAAACAAAATCAACAAATGATTAAATTACGAATTTATGGCTGCACAGCACAGTTTTTTTTCTATCACAAGATGAACAAATCTGCTAGCATTGGGGCATTTTCACTACTATTCAAATTAAAGTGTGCGAATATGAACAAACTGAAAAGCGCTGTCTGCCGATGGTAAGAGTTTGTTTTGCCGAGTTACTGTTGTGTTGATGCAAGTGAGAAGTGACTTGTATGGCATCACCATCCTGCAGTTTTTCCGCTCTACTGGATAGCTCCACTGCCTGTGGTTTTTAAAGCAGCGACTATTCGGGTCAGATCTCCAGACATCGTCAGTTACACGGACTAGGCAGTGAATGCAAATTCAGTGCTGTCAGCCGGAGAAAGAAAGGCTCTAGTTTGGCTTGATATAATTTCAAAAATTCTCATACTGTCCTCCATTTACAGTAGCTCGAATATTGGTGAGAGTGCTTGCGTGATTAGAGGCAAAAAGTAGCTTGCTGAAAACGCGAATCTCACGCGAAAAAATACGATTTGTTCTCGCTGCTCATATATCACCAGCCTTTACTAACTAAAACAGCACAGCCTGTGTTTCTATGTTTTAGTCATTTCAGTCACTTATCACGCCCAATTTTGCTGTTACGATTAGGTTTTAGAGGTAGCGATAATCCACCCCACCCCACTCCCAAGAAATGTTATTTCAAAAGTTGTGACGGCTAATATTCCCGAAAGTAACATGCAATCTGCATTTGTATTGAGAAGTACTAGCCTGCAAGCAGGCATATATTAGAGAAGAAAAAGGAGGAAAGGAAAAAGGGAATTAGAGGTGCCACCCAAGCCTGTTCGCCGTAAAATAGCCATATTAGCATTAAAACGGATGACCTCTATGGTGGCCCATGCCTGCCATAGGAAAAAGCCGTCGAATGACCGTAAATTCATGGATCTTTTTATGTTATTTCTGATTTTTTACTATTTTCTTTTTTATTTCAATGATTTTTTTTTCATCTTTGTTTTTATTATATATATTATTTTTATTTTTATTTTTTTTTATTTCTATTTTTTTTTATTTTATTTTAGTTAGTTTTGTTTTAATTTTTTATTTTTGTTTTATTTTTTTTATATTTCAATTTCGTTTTAATAAATTTAAAAAAAAATAAAAGAAATATGACCTCTGTGCTTCTGTAACTGAGGATCATGTATTAAATGTTTGTTTAATTTTTCAGACAAAATTTCAAAATTTACTGTACATGTTACGGCATATTCTGTCATGCTGCTTTTGACAGATGTTGCAATAACTTTTTAAGGAAGTGAACATGTCTGATTTGTATTAACAAGCTCATCAAAAAGCTATTCAGAGTGCAACTTCACCAAGTAAAATGTAATAAGGCAAGGCCACGACAACAAACCAGTGAAAGGCTGCCTCACACTAGCCGATTTTTGGTCGCAGAGCTGCAGACTTTTTGTCGGGGTCAAATCGGGTTAAAATTTGTCGGGCCATCAGCTTGCCGCACACTAGCCGATTTTTTGTCGCGACTAACCACGTTGTTTCAGCTTCGATCTCCGCCATGTTGAAAAGACGCTTGTTCACGTGACTCTCATGACATAATTGCAGAAACGTGAGAAGACTGGGAACGAGTATGGTTGTTTTCCGTTTGTTTGAAAAACTAAGATATTCAAATGAAAGATGAACTAAATTTGAGAGTATTTACCAAGAATAGAAGTATTTAGAGAAGGAAAATTGCAAAATGGTGGCTCTTCAAATATTTAACAATTATCCTGCGAAATCGCGCGGAATATCGTCTGATACTTAGCCGACGAGGCCGTAGGCCGAGTCGGCTAAAATCAGGCGATATTCCGCGAGATTGAGCAGGATAATTGTTTTATTATTCAACAAATTGATAACAAAACAGCCTAAATCCTTGTAAATCTCTCTGTCGACATTTTCTCACTTCACTTTTTCTTCCCACGTACGAAGCTACGTATACCGCCGGATATCTGTTACCTACGGATGACAGATATCGAGAGCATCATGACCATATTTGGATAGTGTTGCAATTTGTTGAATAATAACACCTAAGATAGAGAGTTTGTATGGATTGGGTAGACAAGCCACAAAATTATAAGGATTTGTATGGAATTTTGCAACTTTTGAGATTCTCCCATTTAAACAATTTTCAACTGAAAACTCTCAAACTTGGCTGGGTAGCTTTTCATTCAGTAAAATTTTAGTTGAAATGTTTAGATTTTCAATCTAATCAATATAAGAAACTCGTCCCAGTCCTCTCACGTTTCTGCAATGGGCTATTGGTTGAAGCGCTCGCCAACCCGACAAATTGCCTTCGTTCACCGCACACTAGCCGACAAGGCCCGACAAGACGTTTTGAGATCTAGCACTATCAGATCTCGCCCGACAAGCCCCGATCTTGTCGCAGGCTTATCTGAATTCATCGCACACTAGCTGACAAGTAAAGATTTTTTGTCGGCCGACAAAAAATCGGCTAGTGCGCGGCGGCCTTAAGAAGCAGAAATAAGATGAAACTTAAAGAGTAAAATATATTTATCAATATATTATCAATTAAATAATAAATGTCTAACACTTTTTTTACGCCTTAAGCGACACAGGCAAATATTAAACTTCCTCAAGATATGTGATTGTAAGGTTTCACAGTAATTGAATGGGCAATTAAATGGCCGGGATAGGAACTTGGACGGTAAATTTGGAAAGAAAATTTTTAATACAACAGAATTTCAGATTAGAAAAATAAAAGAACGAAACAAATGTAACTAAGACCTTATTTACAAAGAGTAAATTTGTCCCTAATTAACAATTGATAGAAAAAAAAATTAATTGCTAAGTGACACGAAGCGTTACTGGAAGCAGGTAGCTTGCGTGACTGGAATAAATATTATACAGAATTTAAACCATTGCTATCTACGGCAGTCCAGCTTTTCCTCCAAGTAAACCTAATTGTTGAGTATTTACCTTTACGCCAATGTTACTAAGCGCAAAACACTATGCCGGAATCACGCCGACATCAGAGACAACCCTCATTCCTGCATCCAATGTTGAAATTAGGCCGGGGTATCATACATCTATGAACGCTAACAATTATGTCAAAATGTTACTTTTTCAATTTTCTTTTTAAATCAAAATGTGTTTAAAGAGATTTTTGAATAATTCAAATAAGTGCCGTGATGTTCAATACGGCGTTACGCGTGTAATGTGAAACCGGGAAAAAGGAACATAACGACATAGCATGTGACCTCCTGACCGCAGAGGTCATTGGAGTTGTTTATTCAGTGTACGGGAACTGAGTTTTTTACTCATGAGTCCAAGTATATGGATATGCGTGAGAAACTGATTTGCTACGGTTTGAAGTGTATAACCTATCATATTTTTAAAGGACTCTCGACGGAGCGAGACGATGAAAACAGCCGCAACTGTGTGAGCCACTCAGTGTCTCATCCACAAATATAAACATTTTTATGGCCGTTTATGCTCGCTGTTTTAAAGGAAAAAATTTACAGAACACCTCAAAAGGACACTGAGAAGTTAAAATCATTTCTATGGAAGCAGAAGGAAAGTAAGTAACGGTGAGCCGTTGTTTCCTGATTTAAATCGTTGACTTTTAAGGAATAACCTTGTGATTTCCATAAAATTGAACTCGCTTACATGCCGTAACATTTTATTTTACTGACGGGGAACATTTTAATTCCCAGAGCTATACCTTTTCTGGTGAAGAAAACAATAAACCAGGTTTCCTAAAATGTAAAAATTTTGACCAAATGATATATACCAGTAGCCATTTATACTAGTCAAAGTTGGCCTTTATTTGTTCCTTGCCAAGAGACCCTAATGGCGGCTGTACAAATACCCTTCGTTACAAGGCTACAAACGAAACTTCAAGAAACTTATTACACGAATTTAAAGTATAAGGATGAAATAATATTTGTGCCAAGTTTCGTTTTCATAGGATTGTTTTTACGCCCCCGCTGTTTTCGTAAAGAAGCGTGAAATTTTGAACATTCTAAGCCGCGAAAACTGCCATTATATGCAAATTTCGAACTTTCTCAAATTTTGGCCGTAAAATAAATCGTTGGAACTTTAAACTATTTTTCCTTGAATAAGTTCACCTAAAGGTATGTTTTGGTGAAATAAAAGAAAAATCGATTTTTCGTGAGTGTCTTCCGATTCTCGATACTCTGAGAAAATCACTCTTAATCAATTAGTCAGTCAGCCAGTCAGTTAATCAATGAATCAATCAAACAAAGATCTATTTGATACCTAAAAATTAAATGAGCTTTTAGTATCCCATCAACCTGATGGTGATACCACTATTATTATGAAGGGTCAGGATGTTGCAGGCAGCAGTTTGTGAGAACTAAAGAAATTGATTTTTTATTGTTAGTTATTTATTTTGCAATAATAACTAACAATAAAAAATCACAATGTTTTGACCTCTCTGAGGTCATTTTCAAGTGCAAGTAGAAATATATAAAATTAGCATAAATATATTTCTAACAGTAAAAATACTTCAAAATGTCACAAACAGTAGGATGCAATACAATATGTAAGATAAGTGATAAAAATATTTATGAAGTAAATAAATGGGACCTAAAACTTTGAGACAATAAAATTAAACTAATAAGCATACAAAAACGAATTCACGAATTAAATCACACTGTTCAAGTGTGACCTGTGTATTTGGTTAGATCAATTCTTTATGTGTATCGGGGCTCAAAATAACGGCGACCGGACAATGTCCGGCCAAGATGACTATTTGTCCGGACAAAATTTGGGTTTGGCGGTCATTTTGACCGGTCAAGTACACGGTTTCCAAATAATTCACTAGAAAAAAAATTTTCCTTTATTTCTGGAAAATATAAACAGTGAAATAATAAAATATCTCAGCGGCTTGTTGTTACAAAATAGGAGAATACAGATGAGACGGTTATGATCGTCGGCTTCATGAATGCTGTGGCGTCTTAGCGGCTTGCTAAAATAACAACCTTTGTAAATACGCTAAACAGACTAGACAACAATGAACATTGCAGCTACAGATTTAATTGTCCCCAGTTTATTTCCTACATGCTGACCCAGCATGCTGAGCTGCGGAAGGCAGCGATCTTTAACTTGTAGCACGAGCCTATGCAGCCCTATTAGTGTTTGATAGAAACTTTAACCAAAATCGCATTCAGCATAAGTGGTAAGTTAATATACAATTTATATATGTGCAGGGTAACTACGATAAAATGAGCATTTCTAATAAAATAATATAGCAAGTTTTTATTGTTGTTAACCCAGGCAAGTTTCATGTCGAGTAGAATTAATGCAGTCTGTGGAAATGAAAATCAAACATATTTAAGTGATACTTTTAGCGATTAAAACTTTTATCCTCTTTAACAACACATTTTTGTGCACATGAGGCGATATTTTTGGCTTAATAGGGAAATTCTTCAAAATAAGCATTTTCAATATTTTGACCGGTCAAAAATGAGACATGACCGAGCTAAACTTGGTTTGGCCGGTCAACATGACCGGCCACTGTTCAAAATTATTTTGAGCCCTGTGTATTAATTAGTATTATTTTATTGTCTTGTTGTTTTTTTAACTTTGTAAATATCTTTATCACTTATCTTCGATATTTTTAATTACAGTAACTGCATTCTACCAGTCGTGACATTTTTAAGTATTTTTACTGTTGAAACATATTTATGCTAATTTTATATTTTTCTACTCCCAGTTGACAATGACCTCAGAGAGGTTGAAATGTCGTGACTTTTTTATCATTGCTTTTTATTGCAAAATCAATCTCAAAGAAATAACTCATAAAATTTATAAATGACAAAAAACAAGTTTAAAATTTATTATAACAAAAATAAATCATTTTTCTCTTATTTTTGTGGGGCACAGAAAAAACACAAAAAATAAATAAAAAAATAAAAAAGCCACCAAAAAATTTAATGCATAAATTTGTATTTGTATTTGTCTCTGTTATAGATGATTATCACTGCAGGAAATTTATCTGAGAGTCGAAATGCATTGGATCTTGCAAAAACAGATGGTAAGCAAAATATTTTATTATTAAATTTCCACTTTTATGTAATGACAACGTAAGCAACCATTTTCAAGATTTAATTTATATATTCATTTAATAGAATACAATTTAAATGCTGTCAGTGTCCAAAAATATTCAAAAATTACATTTAATGTTACTCTTCACTAATTGTTCCTGAAATTTAAGAATGTGAGAGGCAATGTGGGTTTTGTATTGGTTTATTCAAGGAGTTGGGTTTGAACTTGGACTGTTGCATAGTGGGTTAGATTACTTTCTGAATATATAGCATTTCAGTGATTGTAAGGGAAAATTGAAAGAAATGGAGACAAATGTCGGTGATGTTGAATGTCAGTTCTGGTTCCTCTGTTTACCCCTATAGTTAACAATAACTTTATCATTTTCTTTTAAATATATTATTATGTACAATCACGAAACCTTTGTTTCCTGTAGAATCTTTTCACAGCACTGTTGGGTGCCATCCCACTCGTTGCCGTGAATTTGAAAAAGATGGCCGAGATCCAAGCGACTATCTTTGTCGACTAATTGCTATTGCACAGGAAAATAAAGGAAAAGTTGTAGCTGTAGGTGAATGTGGCTTGGGTAAGTAAAGGATGTATGTAGGCTATGGACACTCATGTCTGTTAATTTATTATCTGTTGTGTCAATATATTGTGGCATTGTTATTCACAAGAGTAAAAATGATTATTTCTAGTTCTAAGTATTCTAAGTATTGGTAGCTTGGCAATTGGGTGGTAACGAGGTTAAAGAAACCCAACAACATCAAATTTCATTTAACTGGTATCATAATCCTGTTATGTGTGTAAAGAGCTGTGACTGTACAATACGCCCCTTGCATGTATTCCACCTTTGGATGCATTGCGTGCCTATGAACCTGAGTGACACACTTAAAAACGGAGCAAGCCTATAAAAGGCAAGGCACATGCCAGCTTTGAAGCCTTTGTTGGCTTTTTTATGTGTAATGGTGAAAAGCCAAATAACGGTCGCAAAACAGTAGCTGTCGTGGAGAAATAGTTTTGTTAAAACAATGGAGTCATTTCCATAAGTAAGATATCATAGCTAATCATAAAAATTACAATTACCTCTATTTTCCACTAATTCACTTGCCAAGCTGTTATCAGACAGTTTGTTATTGGACAGTTTGTTATCAGACAGTTTGTTATCGGACAGTTCAATAAGCCAATCACATTCAAAGGTGTAGTTTAAAAGGGCTAGGTCACGCAATTTAAGGCAATTTCAGCATTGATCAAATGGTCATAGAATTAACTGGAATAACAAAATAACGGCTCAAAACTATAGAAGAACTCGAGCAAAACACAGGAAAGCTAAGATGGGACAAGGATGGACAAAACTGGGGAGGATTGAAATGGATTGCATTTGGGTAAATTTGAAAAACATTGTCCCACCTTTTTTCAAATTTATGTCAGTTTATATCAAAATGTCATTTAAACAGCTGGAAAATCATTCTCAGTTGTTATGTTGCCGTGATTTTGCAAATGAAAGACTCTTGCTCTGCCAATTTGACATTTAGAGCTCATAATTAACAAAATTAAACAAAATTAAACAAAATTACCTAAAACAGCGTGACCTAGCTTTTTTAAATCAACCGATCACATTCAAAGTTGTAGTTTAAATCAGTTACCCAATCTCAATTTCAGAGCGACATCAAACCATTTATGCCTCCTTTGTCAGTCTTTTAGTGCAAATTTTCCCTTTCTTTTATAACTTGGCGACTCTCCTTTTCTCGGAAATTGTAATTCTTATGATTAATTGGTAATAAGACTTCGCGTCGTCCAATTTGGTCTGTAATCATTTATATTATCATCATCCAATTTTGTTATCACTTGTATGATTACAGACTAAATTGGACTCCACTCAGTCCTATTACCATTACTAATAGGTCAATTTCCTTTCCTCATGTCTACCCGGTGAGCTTTGTGACATTACCTTTTGTTCCTGAAACTTTTCTCTATGCTTGACTATATTTTTAGATTATGACCGGACCCATTTTTGCCCAAAGGAGGTTCAGTTGAAGTAAGCAAGAAATAATTTTAAATCAATGTTCCTAGTCTTTGTTTTCTTTTTTTTCCTTTCCGTGGCTTGCACATCTTTGAAAAGTAGGTTTGTTCTTAAAAAGTTGTTGAATTTTTGCCAGCTGCCCGTGAGTTTTCTTGAAAAGTCGTTGTCAAATGCTCAAGGCAACAGTAAAAATACTACATTTTCGCTTTCGGAAGGATGGTCTGGATAAAAGACAGTTGAGAAAATGTTTCTTAGACTCAAAAAGATAATTAGGTGATACCGGAATTTAAGTGATTGTTATTTGAAGTATTGCACAATGTGTCTGAATTCATTGGCTCAGTCTAGACAAATTTTAAAAGTGATCCTCGGCAAATGAGTTATTGATAATTGCTGCGACGTTCTTTTTTTAAGTGTTGTTTTTTGTGCTTTTAGGTATTTTGAGAAACAGTTTCAATTAGCTGAAGAAACCAAGCTACCAATGTTTCTACATTCAAGAAGCGCACATCAGGATTTCATTGGTAGGTGCACAGGCAAAGTTCAAAGAAGGATGTGTTAAATTCATAGAAGGATGTGTTAAATTCTTTCCACGGAGCCAACACTTACAGTGCGGCCAAACTGGCATCGGGCGAACTGGCTTTCGGGCGAAATTACCGCAATTCTTACAATAGAGCACGTTGTCTGTTTTCTTTCATGTCTTTCGGACGTCCTTCTGTTACCCAGTCAGTATCCTATCAAACTAAGAATCGAAACCACTCGTCTAACAATTCTTCGACATTTGGCCGCCTTGACATCTGATTTCAGACCAAGTTATACAACCAAGAGCCTTCCATTTCTCTACCACTCACGTATTGTTCATTACCAAATGTATCATTCTTCATCTTTCTTTATCTTTCTTTCAGACATCATCAGACGAAATAGGGATAGATTTGTTGGTGGCGTGGTAAGTGGAATCACTTTGTTTCTTGTGTCAGAGATAACGATTCAAGTGTGCACTTAATTAGTTTTTCTATTCAAAGAGCTCATCTTCAAACTGAAGTTGAAGAAACTATCGTAATTAATGGTTAATACGCATTTTTATATTGTGAACTCGCGCGCTAACAAGTGTTAACAAAGTAGTAAAAATAGTGTAATTAACAATCGACTCTTTTTACACAAAGCAATATTTAATGATGAATTCAATGATACTTCTCTATGCTTCAAGTCGCTGCTTACAATTTTGAAGCCAAATTATCGTTGTTTGTTAATTAAACTTGCTTTTTCCGGCGTGTGTTTTATTTTTCTAGCGTAGTAGACTCTTAAGACTTATTGTGGTTGGCGATGGGGTTTTTGGTTTTGGCAAATTTAAGAACTGTGTTTTGATTAATGTCTTAACACATTGTAATACAGCTCCTTAACTTTGGATTTCTTTTTAAGGCTCACTGCTTCACTGGCACAAAGGAAGAGGCTTCTGATTATCTGGATCAGGGTTTATATATCGGTATTACCGGGTGGTGAGTGTGTTACGAAATATCAATAACACTTTTTGCGGTAAATTTGTGGCAAAGATTGGAAGGTGGTGGATTAATAAATTATTATTATTTTCTACTTATCGTTGTAGCTCGCTGAAAACGGAAGACAACATTGAAGTTATGAAAACAATTCCTTCCGAGAGGTTACTGCTGGAAACAGGTGATTTTTAAACAAAATATTTTTTGTTTTCAACATACTTGGAGCGCTCGCAATTTCGTTTATCTTGGCACTAAATAGGTAACGTTGTTATGTCTCCCACAGCCGTTACATACATTGTAGGTGTTTTTGAAAGAATTTGTGACAATTGCAACCTACAATCGGCGGCATAATTAGTTGATACATTGTGTTTCCTTAATACTTTTAGTGCACCAAATAACACCACTCTTTTTATCGCGCAACAAAAATTGTGCCCCGCTCCCCAATTCAATGTTGCTTGTTTGTTCCTCAAGATCACAGCAATTGCGGCACAACATTGTTTGGGGGTGAGGTGGCTGAAATGACAAGCTAGGAGGGCAAAAAGGGATCACAGTGACGAAATAGGGGGTTAGAAAGGGGAATGTGTCAACAATTTTGTCGCTGATTGTAGCTCCTAGATTACAGTAAAAACTCACGTTTAAGAACCTAGTGGTTTAAGAACCTGCTGGCAGAAATTTGCCATTTTAAAACCCAAAAATATAAGAACTTGTTTAGTCAAGCAAGATCAAGCAGGTTCTTATACGTGGGTTACACTTCAATTATGAACATATTTTAACCAAGGAGTTTGACTTTGAGAGTCAAATTTATATTACAGAACTATTCAAGGACGACACCGAAGTATTTTTATGTTTTTCTGATAATCAACAACTATGTCTCCTTCACAGAAATTAATTAAGAACCTACATAGCCTAAATTGCCAATACCTACCCCGAAATACAAGAATCTGTTTTGCTGTACTCCAAAAATGTAGTTTCTTCTTACACGAGGGTTTTTACTGTGTTTCTCTTTGGCGATATCCCATTGTCGATTCACCTATGAAATCAAGATGAGAGACCTTGGGAACGAGGTTACTTTCTGACGTTATCGAGTAATGAAATATCTGAAGGGAACTCTCGGGTTCTAGCCTATCAGACTCGTGCCTCTTTTGACATCATGCAAGGGTTACACTTTCGTTCGTTTTTTTCTCTCTTGCAAACCATCTAGATGCACCTTGGTGTGACATTCGTCCAACTCACGCCAGTTTTAAGCACGTTAAGACAAAGTTTGAAAGCAGAAAAAAAGAGAAGTGGGAGACTGGACTTTGTGTCAAGGGACGCAATGAGCCTGCAAACATCATGTAAGTACCACAGGCTTCCCAGCCTCACACGTGACGAGGGGTTATCCAGGAAGATTTTAGTCCAGTTCTGACCTTATCTGTGTCACGCCTCCCTGTCTGACCCTGTGTCTCTCTCCCGACCGTAGTGTTGCATGACACCTAGAGGATGTTGTTTCTTCAAATTTCAAGAACTCTTCCTGCAATTCCATTTCTTTTCAAATGAAT
>OZ026601.1:32178347-32240847 GCA_964020085.1 Micromussa lordhowensis | reverse complement strand
TCTGCGCCTTCAATTTTTCTTGATCAGCAGCGTTGCTAGATTAGCACGGCTTTTCGCCCATGACGTAACCTCTCGGGCAGGTATAGGAATCGTGATTGTTTTATAGTTTCCCGGGATAGTTAAAACTATAAAGCAATAATGTCTGGACGCATACTAACATGTAACATTTAACTGAAGTCAAATGTACGTGGTTGCGCATTATATGATAAGCATGTCATTGAGGTTTCTTGTGTCTTGTTATCTTCGGAAAAGAGATTTGCTCCCGTGAAGCGGCGGAGATTCGTCGTCGTCGCTCGGGTTCTGTCGATCTTTAATCGATTTAGGTTTCGTGCCCCTTCGACAGCTCACGAACAAGAACAGCGAACAAAGGGTAAAAAATATCGAGCTACTCAGAACCAAAATCCAAATGCCCTCCACTGAAATAGACAGAAAACAGAAAAAAAGTGAAACAAAGGAACGAATAAGCAATATCACGGCAGAATGGGCTTAGTTCATCATAAGTAACAAAACTAGTGAGAGGTCATTCAAATGAAAGCTATTGGGTACCAAATCCATGTGGTAATGTTACTTTCAAGCCTGTTGATGACATCCTAGCGAGTGACTATTCACGTTCAAACGTTTTATGCGGCCCCGTTTATAATGCTATGCAAAACGGTGCCAACTTTTCATCGGTCTGTGCTTCAAACCCAAATGTGAGACCCACATTTACTTGAAGGGCGCCTAAAAACCTTTCAGGACAAATTTCTGTTTATTTCACGTACCTGAACACTGCTTGTACATTGGAACAAACGAGTCACAGTAAGCCTGGAATTCAGCACTACCGTGTCCCGTGAGAAAGGTCTGCACTTTGGTATCATCTAGCGTGAACAGGCCCCCTACAGTGCAAGAGAATGCGGATTAGAACTAGATAAGTTTCATGGAACAACGTTAGATTGGTTTTTACGTGAGTGTCGAAATTAATTTGCTTCACGCCCCGTCCAACGGAGCTTTCTTTCTTCGGCTAGACCTTCCTTCCGATGACTAAGCTGTCAACCTCGTTCCCAAGGCGAGGGAGGGGGAAACGACGAGAGACCCTGGGAACGAGGTTGCTAATCTGTCACCAAAACGGAGCTTTTAGAAAACACTCTTTAAAGGGACACAGTCAGCTTTGTGACTGCGTTGACCTGGACGCTAGCTTTTCTCACTTTGAAAAAAGTTTACCTCAACCTGAAATCAAAGTTCATGCAGAAATCCGCTTCATTTTCCGCAGTATTTGCTTGATTTTCAACCGTTTACTGAAAAATCTGTTTTTGAGTGTCCTTTTGCTTATCCTATGATATTATTTTTATCATATCTGGTTAAAAACAGCATTTATCGCGTCTCTGTTACATGCAAATTAGCAATTGAATGGTATGTAATGCGCATGTGTACCAGCTGACTGTGTCCCTTTAAACCAGAGGAATTTGAAAACGCCGAATTTGCGTTTTAGTGTGGAGAGAAAACATTTGAAAACGAAGCTTTTCAAAATCGACGAGGTTACGATAATCATAGCCTGCAGAACAGGCGTAATTTTTTGCCCATTCCAGGTGAACAGAGGCGAAAGCGAGGCGAGCGCGAAGCGCGAGTTGCGTGCGAGGGAAGGAGTGCTAAAAAATAACGCCTGTAGTCACACCATTGTTTATGCTCTTCCAACCGTTCGCCTGGCGAACGGTTTTTGCTGATTGGTTACTTTATTGATTGATTTTTGCTGATTGGTTACTTTACATCACATGATCTTTGAATGTTTTTCCAGGAAGTAAACACGATCACGTACAGTGAATCAACAACAGATCGATTTGAGCTAATTATTCAGTGAATTTAACTGGAAATGCGGCTCAATAGGACTCCTCTGCTCCCAGTAGCCCTTCGTTTATTTCCGAAGTTGCCTCCCCAGGGTTGCCTCCTTGGCCTTCCATGAGAAAGTAAGAGCGAAAGGCGCTAGTAAAAACCAATTTGATTCTCCACCGCGCGCCGCTTGACAAAATAATAATACAGTGCAGCGAATGAAAGGTAAAAGTTGTAAATCAAAAAGATGACAAAAACAAGCCAATAATTTTGAGATAAATCGTATGTTATATTAGTGCCCACTTAGTTCTTTTCTCAGGGGTTCTGTAGTAGCTGAATAAGACTCAAATGTATATTTTAACGAAGCGAATAAACTAAACAAACAAACCGCGGAGCTCGCCGTAAATTAATTATTCAGAAATTCAGCGTACAAAAATACTGTTCAATTTAAAACCTAAAATTCCCAAATAAAGGCAAGCAAAGGAAAGAAACGTGACAGGAAGTCCAGTACCAATACATATTCATACATGATGAGGAGAAAAACCTATCTAAAAGCTAAAAATGTTCAAAATTTCGCGGACGTGTATCGCCGCATGACAGCATGTTCAAATTAATTCTTTACGCTAAAGCGAAAGCTTGAGTTTACCGACAAGGGAATAAAATGTTTTCGCAGGGAGGAAAGCACCTCAACTGGAACGTTCATTAATCTTTTCATCTCCTGTTCTAAATAATCTTGGGGATTTCTCGGAGGGTTGTTTTCTTTGTCCAACGACAGCCTCTTTCTTGTGCGTAATTCACGTCGAGCGTTGAGGGGCTCCGGTAAATAAAGATGCGCTGGGAGAGGTTTTTGCGAGTCTCTTCACCGTTAAATTCTGCAAGCTATTCCCTGGTTGACTATCGTCCATGTTTAGTTTTAAATGTGACAAAAATTTGCATGAGTTGAAAATTTGCCTGGCACATTTCTGACAAGAACGTTTCGATTTTGAGTCGGACTCATTCAAGCGAATTCCAAATTCAGAAAGTAACTCTGAAAGTCTAACTCCTTTAAATTCTTGTCTTTGTGTCACAGCGAAAACGGGAATTGAGGTAGTTTTTAGACCGAGATAAATGTGGCAAAATCTGCAAACAGGATTGTATATCCAGAATTGTTTCCTCTACCATAAACTTCTCAAGCCGCGGGTTTCGCGGCACCCACTGTAAATCTGACATTTTTTCCCGCCAATAAATTGAAATCGTTTTGTGACTGGTTCTTCTTAATTAATGCACGTCAGTCATTTCAAGGGGGCGGAAGAGCATAAACAATGGTGTGACTACAGGCGGATTTTTCTGGCCTCGCGCTTCGCGCGCGCGCTCGTGTATCGCGCTGGCCCCGCTAATCCGCCTGTTCTGCAGGCTACGATAATCATGACATCTCCTTGCCCGAGTTTTACTCAACACAAATCCAAAATGAGCGAGGATTGTTGCGTTTTCAAAGTTCTCCGGTGTATCGTGGACATAAAATGTTAGATGCGTTTTCAGAGTGAAACCTCCGTTTTCAAATTCCTACGGCGTAGTGTAGGCGCGGCCTTAGTTTTACATTACTTCATTAAATATATAGAGTAAGTTTACCTGGCCAGCAGAAGCCTCTTTTAGTGCTAAGAACAGACCTGCAATAACAAGATTAACAAGTAATTCAGAATTCTTGTGCTTTAATCAGAATCACAGGTCGTCGTCTGTTGCCTAACTTACAGTGTAAGCTAATTAAAGGAGCTGTGTCACGGTTAAACGGTTTGAAAAATTTAGCCTAAGTTTTTCAATTTTGTTGTTTGTAATCCGTGTCAATCTTCTCCATACTTAACCATCCCTGTTCCTTTATGGCTTATTATTATCTCTTTAGTGTTTTCCTATCTTTCTAAAGCATTATTTTCAGGTTTCCTTGAATTTAAAGGTAATTTTGTTGATGGTAGAAATAACTCAAAATACCGTGACGTAGCCCCTTTAAGGATCTATAGGCGTCATATTACGTAGCAAGCATCATTCACCTGACGCCATTAATCCACACAACTACGTGACCACTAGGACACCATACGCCTCCATATTTGATGCAGGACTTGCAACCCATAAAACACGTCTCTTGAGGCATGTCGGGAGCACGGCAGTATTTATGAAGACGCCCTGTAAAAGGAAAATAGAAGTAATCGCTTTTTTTATACAGTGGCTTTAGTTACTATCCACGCTGTGATTGGTCAATTTAGCGTGCCTTATTCTGTTTGTACGACCTGCTAAAATTAAAATTTGCTATCAAAATGCCAGGTGATCTATCGTCAGGTTTTATTATGACAAATAACAGTGTAAAATAATTTCGTTTTCCTAAAATTTTGTGTACTACATGCCTCGTGTTAACGGCTTAGCAATGATTTCGAACGGACTTTCCAACGGACTTGCTTTCGATGTACGTCGATTCTATGTGAATGACTTGAGATATGATTCTCGAACCCGTCTGACATGCAGTAAAGAAACAAACCTGGTCTTCTCGGTCCGTACTGTAAGTTACAGACCCTTGGTTTTTTTCTCTTTGATCCATGGCCCGCGTTCTTCGCGCCAGTGCCATAAATAGAAAGGGGAAAAAAACCTCGGTCCATAAGTTACAGTACGGACCTCGAACTCGGTTACTAAGAGGTCTTGAGGTAAATCCGAGCGTTCTGATTTGTTCTTTCTTGGTCGGAATTTTGCCATGAAGACCGTTTCCATGTAGGAAAATAAGACTTACCTTTGACTGTATTGTTTACACGGATAGGATTGCCTGGAAAATAAAAAAGGCATTCGCATTTAAAGGGGATGAAAAACCAAGCGAGAACTAACTTAAGCCACAGAGTGGTATGGATAGGTGTTAAGAGGAGGAGAATCGAACGTAGAGCATAAAATATATTGCTCCTTTTCTGTTTCAGAATATCATGTTGATCCTTTTTTTTTAAAGCTTGTTTGTGTCATAGCACAGCATGTGATAATATTTAACAAACTAACACGCAAACTTCAAAGAAGCTTTTTACCAGTCCCTCTCGGTGATTTCTTACCGCATGGTCCAACATCCGGGTGTGACATATTGCTGGGTGCAAATCCGATCTTCTGATTGGCTCGATCAAACACTACTACATTTCCCTCCATGACGACCTCACCCAAAACTGCTCCAGAATGTTTAGCACCAATACTGAGACAATAAAATTCGCTGTTGAAAGGAAAACAGAGCCAATATTCAAAGTCTGTTCAAAAACTAATGATCGCAGAAGCCTGGCTGTCTGTGCGACGGTTTATTAAACTCCCATGCTGATGAGTAATTTTAGTTCAACCGCGCGCCAACCCTAGCTGGTGCCAGGCCTTTAGCGTTGGCTTGTTCATGATGACAGGCTAGATAGAGAACACCATTAGAGATATTTTATTACCTACAGTGGAGTCCCGATTTTTCGAACCTCGAAGGGAATTCGAAACGAGAATTGGTTCGAAAAATCGGATAGTTCGAGAAATCGGGGGTAAAATTGCAGTGCTCGACTGAGGAGGGGAAACAAGTTTTGGTTCGAGTTATCGGGAGGTTCGAGAAACCGAGGGTTCGAGAAATCGGGATTCCACGGTATATTAAAATAATTTACACTATAAGGTTTGAAGATGTTTCACTGAGTCTCTTATGATCGCGCTCAGCGATGATTGACATGATAAACTGATTGACCCACCGACTGACTGCGTCCAATTTCATTATTTGACTCTGAAAGGTATATATCTGAAAACTGCGAAAATGCATGTTCTCGCTGGACTGTTAAGCTAAACTGGTTTTAACAGACTACAATAATTATCTACCAATATTATTCCATTTTTGCTCACTCTTGTTTTCTGACATAATGCTTCCCAAGGACAGTCAATCCAAACGAACCTCCAACTGTAGAAAAAGAAAATCAAATAACCATAAGGCATATATCATCATCATCATCATCATCATTGGACAAGCAGTAAAAGCATCTAAATACATTACATGTGTTGAGCAGAGCTTGGTAATGAAGATCATTGTGGAAATGATTTTTTTACGATTATAGTGAATTTTATTTTTCCCGCATTCAGCTATTCTAAAATTAAGTTCACAATCAAAAATAGTAGATGACATCTTCATTTAATCGTTTTTACAATGCAGAGTACGTAATTACATTAAGCACATCCTCAGTTAATCATTATTTAAAATTTACAGCGGGAATTTCTGCAAAAAAGAAAAAAGAACAAGGATGGAAGGGATTAGGAGTAAACAACAATTCAAGTTCGAGCGGTTCGTTCTACGGAATCAAAGAGAACACTTCAGAACTCACTCATGTCTTTTAGGTAGATAGTTATGTAAGGCCACTGATAGGGATCTGTGTCGACACAGTAACTCTTCCAAAATCGATCATCAACGGGCGGACCACGCTAGTAAGATGAAAAAAAGAAACTTTGAATTCACACAACATTTTTATCGTCTAAAATTAAAGGAAACCTAAAAATAATAGTTTACTTAGATAGAAAAACACCACAAAGATAATAATAAACCATCAAGGAACAAGGGTGGTTAAGGATGGAGAAGATTGACACGGATTACAAACGACAAACTAGAAAAATTTAACTGAAACGCACCAAAATTCACCAACTATGACGTAGTTCCTTTAATAGAGAGATATGACACAGTTAAACTTTTCACAAAATCCTAATTTCGATTTACCTGTTTGAGTTGTGCTATAACTGCAGCGTAAATTTCGGGCTGCAATAATATGTCTGTTGTGCCTATAGAAAACAAAATTGTTATGAAAGAGGTCAAAGTATATTCGACATTAATAGTTGAGCCCTCCATAAACCTCCCATCTTCAAAAATTGAGTCGTACAGATGTTGCGAGGCAACACGACATATCTCGCGCGAAAATGTTTGGCGTGTTCGCGCGTGCCTGACTTTGCGAAAGTTTTCGAAAAACAATTATTGCAACCATACTTACCACTGTCAACAATGGCGGCGGGGAAACTGGGCGGCAATAAACCTAGACTGTTGCCTGCAACATCCTGAAACAAAACAACAACAACAACAACAAAAGATCAGAAGGAAACTGTCAGGGCTGATAGACAGTCGGCACTCCAGCAAAAACCGCAAAGATATATGAATATTCCAACGCCTTTGTAACATTGTACAACCCGTCAGTACCTAATCTCACAAATATTCTTGTGAGCAAGTGACATTTAATTGAGAACCATCCTTTGTTTTGTGAAATATACAGAGAACCACCCCTCGTCTCTGAAAGACATACTTGTTAGAGCTAAACTTTAGAAAGTCCAGAATCGGGTCAAAGCCCTTTGATATCACGTGACAGCAGGAGTCGTGTTTAGCCTGTTACCTTCTTTTAACCATAAAGCATTTCGAAGAACGATAAGCCTGTTTCAGGCTCTCGGTGAGTGCGGACGATCGACAAAGCGGGCGGGCGACGAGCGGGGTCTGGGAGAGCCCTTTCCTTTTCTCTCCCAGACCCCGCTCGTCGTCCGCCCACTTTTTCTCGATCGTGCCCACTGACCGAGAGCCTTAAGCAGGCTAATGAACAATGCGTCATTAAGCAATATGGCTGTCTATTGAATGAAAGGTTACTGACCAAATCACTTGTCTTTGATTAGCATGTATGTCTTTAAGAAAGAGATTTTAATTGTGTCTACTAAACGTTCATTTACGTAAGCTGGCCTATACCTCATGCAATTCTCAACCTTCTCTGGTCAAGAACAAGATGCTTTCGGCTGCCAGTCTAAAGCCTTTAAAAAAGTTTATAAATGCCTTAGATCGGAAGCCCAAAGCTCGCGTCTTAAAATTCTTAACCAAAGAGAGTTTTTATTCAAGATGATTTGTGATCCTGGCTACTCCTCCATTTCTAACAATAAATACAGTTGGGTTAAGCGTCGTTTTCTTGTCAAATCCTCTTACAATTCATGTGTTACTTAGCAACAACCTTAGCGACAGCTGCGGCTCAGTGCAACTCACTTTCCGGCGCTTTTCAGTGAACGTTAGGATCTCAATCACAACAGTAGACTCACTCACAATGCCTGTCATGGTAACACTGTACCAGGTCTCTTGATTTATGCTCGTGTAGTGAATGGGCCCGCGATATGCTGACGGTTCTGGTGTATCCAGCCAGATTTTCCCCTTCAATGGTAAAAGAGGTCGATTTCAATAAATATGGGAACATTAAGTCACCGTCCACACTAATCCGGAGAAATTTTAAAACGGTGTTTTCAGTCTGAAAACGCACCAAATGTTTTCCACCCACTACGACGCGCGGAAAAAATTGAAAACGCAACAAATCAGCGGTCATTTTGGATTTGTGTTTGAGAAAAACTCGGGCAGGGGAATCACAAGATTATCGTCACTTCATCGTTTTTCGAATAAGTCCGTTTTCAAAATGTTTTCCATCCACATGAAAAAGAAAAATTCCTCCAGTTTGAAGGGCGTTTTCGGAAAACTCCGTTTTTGTGACGGATTAGTGTGGACGGCAGGCCTAATCGTAGAAATAAGCGTAGGCGTAGGGCGTAGGGTGGACCGAGCCTAAGTGACCAAGCAAGGTTTCTATTTGAAATTACAAAGGCGGAAAACAGGACATAACCTAATTACTACATGTAACAAAAAATATTTTCTACTTTAATCAATAAGAAGCGAGTTTAATACATGTAGTAAATGTATTAGCAAACTATAAATTTGCCTGATTAAACTACTGCAATATTGAAAGTTATCAAAGTATAGTTTGAACAGGGGATTGATTTCTTTCACTTACCATTCCGTTACACAGTCCAAGAGTGAAAACATTTGGAACTTTATTGTCTTGCACTAGCTGATCGTAAAGCGGCTGCAAGAACACAGGTACGTGTAACTCAGTAAAGTGCAGTTTTCACATGAGAGTCGCAAAATAAAAACAAAGTACAATACAATACGAACTTTATTGGCACTCCCTAAATAGGGCTTTGACCCCTCTGACCAATCACGAAGAGCATAGACAATTCAGTAAACCAATCAAAATTCGAAGCAAGTATATGGAGCCAACGTGAAGCGCAGGAAAATGTATGCGGGTGAGTCAAGATTGATGTTGTGTACGTTGGTTTTAATTACTTTTGATTGGATGACAATGTGGCGCCAATCGCCAATCGCTTAGCGTTATGCAAAACCAAGACTGATTCACTTTCGACACTCGAGTGAAAACCACTCTATGATTCAGTCAGTTGAACATTTTAAAACTTATTTTTATTCATTTTACTGCAACCTCGTTCGCATGCAGGGCTTTTCCCTTGGAGAAAAGGGAAAAGTCCTGGGGAAGAGGTACGAGGTTTTCTTACAGTAATAGTTTCCAATACCTCTACAAATTGGGACGCTTAGCCTTCGCCATAAGAAGAAAAAAACAACAACTAAAAATTAACATTGTGCCACCCTAAATAATTTTTTCGTCGGTTTTCTTTCACTTTCTTGCGTAATTCCCAAAACGATTAAGCTAGCTGTAAGAAGCCTCAAATAATGACCGCGCATGAAATATTTTCTCACTCCCTGCCGTGGATTGGGTCCGACCTTGGATCTGCTTTAGTATAAGACGGGTAGTTTATTTGCTTGTTATATTTTTTTCTCATTGACTCGAAATCGAGACCATTTTGAGTCGCGAAGAAGAAAGTAAAACATCTAACGCCTGAGCAGTTTTTACCCTTAAAAACTTCGTTTCGACTTCAAATCTCTCTGCGAAAACGCTTAACAGTAAACTGGTATTAACAGTTACTACCTGCACGTCATCCGTTGCCAAAGTCTTATACGCAAGACCAAGAATACCCTCATTTATAGAATTCCCTGTAAAATATCAACAAAGGCATTCAACCAAACCAACGGCTAGTGGGGAACAAAATTAGAATGCAGATAACGGCATTTTATATGGAATTGACAGAAAACGAACAGATTCATTGGGAACTTACTGAGGAAGAAATCTTTTTCGTGACTTATAACTGCAAACTCTGCTGTCGTTCTTGGACCTGAAAAAGCAAATTAAATAATTGAATGCGCACACGTTCTACTCAGACACTGTACTCGGCAAATTAATCTGACTTCAAAAAATACGGTTTTTTATTTCATGATCACAAAGTGTACAGTTCTCAACTTACCATCTCCTGGAAACGCAACGACATCTCGATAGATGTCTCCAGACCACGCCCCCTTACCGTATTCTGTTTCGATCTGCATTACAAAAACATTATGTACTTATTGACTGAGTGAAAGGGCCAGACGGGAAAATATTTGGCTCCAGGTCCGTACGTCCTAACCGAGAGGCAAATATTTTCCCGGCCAGCCGGACCTCACTCTGTCAATAACACAAGCTATTCAATGGATTGGAGTAATAAAAAATGAAAATATCTTGACACATGAGATATTTTACGGTTGTCGTGTCAGCAGATGGCATCCTTAAATTATGGAGTTTAACAGTCACTGGAAGGTCAAGTTAACTCTAATAGACCTTTTTACCGATACGGCGGCCATCTTGAATTCTATTGTTTTGACTGAGAAATTATGGGCTGCCGAGGGGGCAATTGCTGGAAAATTTATCGTATACACAGCTTTCAGGATAAATTTTTACTGCTTGTCTCTCATATTCCATAACAAATATTACAAGCGTTACATCTTTCCGTCACGATATTTGGCAGTTGTTCCTGTGGTTATCGAAAAATTATTGTTAAAAGTTATCACGCCACAGTATTCTTTTTAATTATTTCTCATCTGCCCCCTGGGCATCCCATAATTTCCTCGGAATTCAAGATGGCCGCCGTATCGGTAAAAAGGTCTATTATACCATGCCATAGAAAATACAGCCAATCAGAAAACAGAAAAGCCGTTGTATACTACGTGGTATTACGCCCAACCTTGCTATTGTGAGATGCATTGATTGTGTTGGCCATTGACAGCTCTATGGCATGGCATAAAATAATACGCAAAAAAGATCGTGTTTATACCGGGAAAATACAAGTGTTACATATACACACCAGCTTTATAACGCATCTTAATTACACTCACTGGCATATGTTGGTCTACGGATGTACTTGACTTTTCAGGATAATAATACGTTTCTATCTCACACTTGTGGTTCATTTCGTCTTGACACTTTGGACCTTGAGAGAATGGACAAAGCAAAAAAAGCTCTCGTAAATATAGAGGTAAGCTGATCGGAATCGCAAGTTGTCAAAGAGGTCGGCTTCAGAAATGACAGAAGAAAACTCGCAAGTTTTCTTTCTATATAATTTTAGCCGTTGTACGTTTTCCTCAATCCATTTTCGGATTCACTCAGATGTCATTTTATTAGAATCACTTTCCGTGCTTCCTATTACTCCTGTGCTCAGAGATCTTCATTGGCTACCAGTTCACCTTCGTATAGCATATAAAATTCTCTTAATCAACTACAAAGCCCTGCACGGACAAGCTCCTACCTACATTCAAGAACTCATTCAACCCCAGCCGCAATCTAAGGTCCTGTTTTAGTTAAACCTCGTTTTAATCTGAACTTTTATGGTAAACGAGCCTTTTCAGTTGTTGCTCCTGGACTTTGGAATGAACTGCCACAAGATGTTAAATAAGTAGTAGTACCGTGGAGAATGTTAAACGCCAACTCAAGACTCTCCTTTTCATTCGAGCTTACAACTTATGATGCGCTATTTTATAAGTAGTTTTAAATTTATTAGTTTTGTTTCATTAGTGTAAGCAGTGCCTTTAAATCTTGTAGAAAAGGAGCTATGTAAATATATTATTATTGTTATTATTGTTATTATTATTTTTACTGTTGTAATAGGACTGAGTGGAGTCCAATTCGGTTTGTAATCAGACAAGTGAGACCGCGCAGCGGGAGTCCGATTTGCTAATCACGAGTATGAGTGCAGACCGAATTGGACGACACGAAGTCTCAATACCAATTAATTATAAAAATTACAGTTTCCGAGAAAAGAAGAATAGCCAAGTTATGAAAGAAAGGGGAAAATTGCATTAAAAGACTGACAAAGGAGGCGTAAATTGTGTCATGTCGCTCTCAAATTGAGACTGTTTGATTTAAACTACAATTTTAAATGTGATTGATTGATTTAATCTGTAACTTTGAATGTGATTGGCTTATTGGACTGTCCCATAGCAAACTGTCAAATAACAATTAGTGGAAAATAGCCGCTTTTTAAACTAATCACAATCAAGGAAATGATTTTTATGATTATTATTATTATGCTAAGGTCAGCAGGAAGACGGCTGAAAAACGAATTACTTTAAGACAAAATTTGAAGCGAGAATCTTGTAGAAACTAGTTTACTGAAGTTAACCAAGTCATAGTTTGAAGTTTATTAGATAGAGGAATAGCATTAGATGTAAAAACTTTAACTAAATTTTAATTACAGACCTGCAATAGCCATGTTCGAAGAACCAGTATCAATTAGAAATTCCAGCTGTAGAGAAAACAAATTTGAGACAGGAATTTTTTTTATACCTCCTAACTCAAATACGTTTCCCGATTGGCGGAGAACGTGTCACGTGTCTAGGGACTTGAACTTTCGACTCGCACGCGATCAGGTTGTGCACCATTAAACCGCGGCATATTTGTGTGCCAAGGAAGTAATGTTTTCGTAGTTGTCTTTCTTCTGTTTTTGAGTTGGGAGGTACAATTAACAAGACACTTAATGACTGGCCCTACGGGAAACGGTGAGTTTTGTTTCCCCTCGACCCTCGATGTTAAGGGTTTCGGTGAAACAAAAACTCACCGTTTCCCTTCGTGCCAGTAATTTTAAAAGCGCTTAATGATTCAGTCTTAGTGCCTGAACAAATGTAATTCAGTCTCAGTTCAGAATGTTTCAAAACAAAAAAAATATGAGAAGAAATGTTATTTAAATCGCCGCTCAAACATTACGCCACCCTTGGTATCACGCCCCCTATCCCAACCCCTTCCAGCATCTTTGAAAGGTAGACTCAACTGCATGCCCATTTGCACAACTAGGCAGACAGAGGCACTATGGTACAGAGCTGTTCCTTGCTGTCTCAAGAACACAACATATACATGGCAAACCTAGCCAAACTTCAAACATATACTTCAAGGAACTGACTCAAACGGCAAGCATTATATCTACGGCAGAGACATAATGTTTTCATTGTGGCTTATAAGCTACACTTGTTGGTGCACATCTCGTTTTAATGCCAGTTTTAAATTACTCGATGGTTTAATTCATTGTCATTACCTGTCCACTAGCAATGTAAGGATAATACTTGGTGAAATTTTAAGATTGGTACGTTACCCGTTGTGGAGGCGTTCCCAAATCCAACTCAATAACATAAGCATATGAGGTACTCTGTGTATATGAGACAAATCAGAATTAAAACTCCGAGTGAAGTCGTACAAATAACATTTAACATGCTTATCGAAGAGTACGGCAACATTGACACCTGTATAAATTTTGTTTAGGTTTGACATTTATGTGTAAGCGCAACTTCGCTAAATAAACAAACCTGCAGAGTGAATTCCATCTCTTCTTGATCGCCGTCCATTGTTGGCGCGGGTATTGGAGTTATAACAGTACTAGAGTTTCTCTCCCGGTGATGTTTAGTCTTGCGACGTAAATCAAACGACAACATCGTCGACATTTTCTGCGTCTCAAACATGAGCGAGTGTAGCGCGCCAACTAAGGGCAACAAGACAAGTCCAAAAACCAGCCATCGAACGAACATAACCGTAAAACCACGTAATTCGACATCGAAGAGAGTCAAACGTCCATCCGATTCAGAGGTAATGTGTGAAAAGGGAATTCCGTGAGACCCTATCTCTGTTATGAAGTTATTTTGGACTCTCGCGCCAGCGTAAGAGAAGACCACTGTGTGAAATCACGCGTGTCGTCATTGATCACAAATACCTGTAAGTTTTGACAACTCCACAATCAAACAAATTCTTAGCCTCCTCGCAGACGTCTATTACAGTTTCGTTTCTCGCGGAAAAAGCGAGAAATGAAAAAATTAGACGTTTGCGCACGAGACGTCCGCGCACGAGTTACAAGACATAGAAGCTACTTTCGCATACAGTGGTATAGCGGTGAAATCGTCTTGAAAGGAAACACAATTACGTTAATTAGAGCACTCTGTTGTACACAGTTTGTTTTCTATGGAGCTCTCTCATGGCATAACGTGGACGAAAGAGTGGTTGCATCTTGTATTTACCTGTCTCACCGTGTTAATGGAACGTATCACTGCGTAATGAGGTATTAGTATTCCATATCATCTCCTCGATGTTTACTTTACCTTAAGGAAGGTTGACGCCGAGAGAGCCTAGCTTTTGGACTTGATGTGAGTGTGTTTTAGTGGGGGGAGGGGACGGGACTTCAGCTATATAAAAAAAATAAACTAAATAAGTAAAAAAAAATAAAATAAGTTGACTTTGTTTAACGAGGGTAGCACATAACAGTCTTCGACTGACAAACCCGTGGCCCTCGAATTCCCGATCGAATTGGAATTTAGAAATGTTGATTTTTTTTTTTAAGATAGCTAGTGCAGAGAAAGACGACCAGACACAAGGCAAGCCAAAACAATAAGATATGTGTGGTAGAGTAGTGGTGTTCTTCTTATATCTTATCCCAGTTCGTACTTTAAATCGGTTCGCAATGTTTTCAACTGAAGCAAGTCTTGACCACAAGTCGGGCTTCGAAAGCCGAGCTCGGAAAGCGTAAAATGCCTGCGACCCTCAAGACTTGAGTACGAAGAGTGATAGGTAGAGGATTGCAAAGAACTCTGGGAAAGTCTAATCTGAAGCCCGGGGTGGCTTTTGCATAAATTGGCCTAAATTTGAATAACAATACTTATACATCCTAAGCCTCGCATTCACGTGAAAAATCCTTTGTCTGGAAACATCAGTACGAGGCTAAGGATGAACAAAGTATTGTTATTCAAATTAAGGCGCATTTAAGCAAAGGTATATATGTATCCCGGTATTTTCCTCCCCAAGCCGCCAGATTCTGTTTGCTAGGGAGTATACGTATCGAGTTGTAAGGTGTTAAGTTGAGTTGTAATGTTCTTTCAGTTGGAAAAAAATGGTTTTGAGGGTTTGGAATAACCCGAGAAAAATAGCGTGCAGTAGCTATTGAGCTGACAGTCAAAAATGACTCGAGCTATCATACTAAGCCACTGACATCTGTGTTTGGATTTGACTAAAAACGGAAGGTATTCGCTTTGAATATACGCAAAACTGAAGAGCTTTCATATCACACATTCGAGGGCAACAAGATGGCCACTCCGGAAGAAGAAAATAAAACTTACATTACTTGCAAAAAATTTAATTTTAACGTTTAATTTTCGGACACTTTTCCCCTCATTTTGGACAATTTTCGGACAAACATTTCGGACACTGCGCTGAAACATGCCTAAAGTAAATTTAAGACTGAAAAACATGAATTAGACTGAAATAAAATCTGTGAAAATGATAATTTTACTGTACCTTCAAGGTTTTACAGCCGGATACACCAACGAGAAAATAACACAAACTCAATCTATGTTTTTGTCTTTCATAAAAGAAACAAATATTTTCCTTTCCAGTGAAAAAAGAACGACTGAGCAAAGCCGCCTAATCCGAATTCTATCCATATCATGCATATTGGCTTTGAATATGCGATGCTGTCGCCCAGAAAGTACTTTTAAAGTTTTATACTATACTGTAAAAATTTCGGACGGTTTTATTTTCGGACACTACTTTTGTCCGAAATTAAAATCGTCCGAAATTTTTCGCAAGTAATGTAATTTACATTTATTGATATTTCCATCAATCTTATATTATTTATAAATTAAACACTACTTTTAATTGAAAACAATCATAAACAGGAATCTAAAGATAACTGTATAATTATTATAGTATTTCAGGTAGACCCGTAGATCCGGATAACGGTTTTGGTCTAGCAGTGTATTTATGGGTTATTGACCAAGTGTGGGATAACATGGCTGGATATTGACCAAGTTCTTTTTCTGCGTGTTTTTGGACCGAGATTCGGGGTCCATACAAGCGAAAAAAGAATGAGGTGAATATCCAGCCATCTTGATCGAACCAGCTTGGTCAAGAAAGGAATTATTATACGGAAAAAGAACATCATTTTCTTGCTGGACACAACGGGTAATCCCAAGCGCCATCTTAGCCGCCATCTGCCCGCTCGGGTAGCGTCTCTCTAGAGAGGATGAAGGGTGAGAGTGTTAGGAGGCCTCATTCCCTAGGTTATCACTCTCAATTTATTTTTAGACATGGTACCCAGTTCTCGGACGACTGTTACTGGGCGCGTTGAGTTTTCGTTGAGGATGAAGAAAATACGTGTAAAGTAGCTTGGGCTGCTCTAAATCCCTCCTGGGATTTCCGAAACCAGGGGTGATCTAAAAATAACTCGAAAGGGTTTGTCTTAGACGTAAGGTCTCTATGGACCTTTATTTACTCTCTTCATGATCTCTTGCGATGTCACATTGACTGAAAAATCCGCCATCTAGATTTTGAAGACAATATCTGGAATTTGTCCGTCAGCTGTTGTTGTTCCATTAAAACTGGCTTCATCCACATCAAACCTAAATCTGATGCCTTCCGTGATCACATCTCTCATCCCATCAGTACCCCCCAGAGTGGAAGGGCCTTTGAGTAGGACCCGTATGATGTACGGCCGATGACCCCTTACGATCACGGGCTCGTCAAATAATATGTCGTGTACTCGCTTCTTCATATCTGCAAAGAACGTTCCTTCATAGGTACACATGACATCGTTATGGGAGTCTAGAAGCTCCACGTCCACACTAAACGATCTTGTACTGTCTTCCTTGTTGCTTATTCCGTAAAGTCCCACTCCGAGAACAGTAATATCTCGATCAACTGTGAACTTAATGCTATCCACGTTGGTTCCCTCACACGTCCAATCCTGTCCGTAACTGGGAAACCGCGTGCAGCGGTAAACTCTATGCGCTCCCGGGCGGGGGTTGGTCAGAAAGCTGTTCACTTTGGAATCATCTTTAGAGCCGAAGTACAAAAATATATTTATCGTTTCCTCGGACGTAAGAATCCCTGACTGTGCAGCGTCCTCCGAAAACTCCCTCAGGGTCATGACAGGAAACCGAATGAAATTGAGCGCACTCGAAAGCACGCTTCGTTTGTTCTCCGGTGTAGGCGGCAGAATTCTACGATTGCATTCCGCTTCGGCCCAACGCTTTATCGCTCTGAATAACTCTGCCTCAAGCACCGTGAGGGTATCACGTGCCAGAACAGCAAGTAAGGTCTCGTGGTCTATTTCTGTGAAGGCTTCGGAGGAGAGAACACGAGCGGTTTCTCTGTCGATTATTTCCCAACACTTTTCTTCCAGTTTTGGCTCGCAAAAGTAGCGCGCCTGAGCGAGCAACGTGAAAGCATTCTGATGGTCAATGTTCTCTTCGAGGAAATACACGCACTTCTCGGCCAAAAACGGGAGGATGTACTTCTTCGCCAAGTACAGAACACCAAAAACGTTCAACGGATCGATTTTTGCCTCGTCATAGTAAATGTACCTTAGGAGTTCAAGAAAACTATTCGCTTCGCAGTCTCCAATTTTTATCTCATTTTCTCGCTCGGCCATTTTCCCGTAAAACATCGCGTAAAATACTGGACTACTGATAGCCATAACGTATTTATGCGCCGGAATTCTCAATTTCTCCGACCTCCCAACGAGAAAATGTACATCGCTCATGAGCTCGTTGTTAAACATGTGTCGACTCCGTTCAGCGATCGTCTTTTTCTCTGTTTGCCAAGTTTCGCTCTCCTGGTTATCTCTGTGAGTATACCCCGCCATACTGCAGTCTAAGGCTGTTTACCACCAGGCCAATTTGTTTTTGTCGAGATGCACTCCACCTGTTTATTTTTGGAGAGCCACCAGTCTTTATCCGAACCCATTCAAGTGCCTGCCAACCAATGAGAGTGGGTGGCATGGAAAACACGTGCAAACCAATCCGATGGAATTTAAATCTTTAATGAAAACAAGTAATAGATACTTTAGCAGGTAGCCAAATTCAGGTTAGTTGAGGAGGGAGAAAATCTGTCAGAACGAGGAAAAAGGATGAATGGAGGCTCAGCTTGAAGCAACAAATGCAATGCCGAAACAGCGTGGAAATCGTATGTGCACAGCGTTGTTCTAAAAACAGCTATCGTTTTTTTGCGATAAAATTCTAACCAACAACCATTTTCCAAGCGTTTGAAAGTCGATTACAAAACGCTAATCCATGATTAAAACTCTTAAAATGATCGAGGTCTTAATTTCGCTGAATTGGTTGTGTTCTTAGTCAAATCATACCAAACCAAAGAGAACGGAAGCGAAGAGATGCGGTTGTATTCGCAAGTTAGGCCTAGTTCAGACGCCGAACTTTTCGTGAGCCGACTTTAATTCGAATTCGGACCGAAACGGAGGGCTCTGGTGGCAGCAATTACCGTCCGTTAATGAAGGACATCCGGTAACGCATGCGCGATTTTTGCCCGCATATCTGCTCGTGCTCAGAAACTAATCCCGAGGGATGGGAGAGAGGTAGCTAGAGTTGTTTGAGTTCGAGATTTTTAAATAAAAGCCGGCGTAATGGAAGTTCAGTTTGTCAGAATTTGTCATGCTTAGCTGCAAAACACACACCGGCGAACGCTCTTTTTCATCGATAACCAGGGATTTTTTTGGATTTTCACACAAACAAAACTGAGCAGTATTTAAAGACAAACGTTTTTGTGCCTTGATGAATCATCACGTGTTGCTTGCAATTCAGGCGAAACTCAAACTCGCAAACTGTTATTACTTTTCGGTCGCGATAGACTCTCGGCCAAAATCCCTGTGGTAAGAGTAGGACAACTTTGAAGTTCTGAAACGCTGCTATATCCAAATATATCCAGTTGATTTTTTACTATGTTATGTAAAAGCTATTGATCTTCAACATATGTAAAATTTGGACTGGAGTAATGTGGAGTACTCTTTAAATGAGCAGCGGAGCACAACTTGGTCATGATAAGCGGGACATTCCTGCATTCAACACAGTCTTATTTCACTCAAATTTGAGCAGCTTACGACGAAAATACTTAAGTGATGTTCCAAAAGACAAAATAGTATTGAGTTCGGGGCTAAAAATATCAAAGAGGCCTTTAAAAAGACGTTACTGGTAGCTTAAAAATAAAGAAAGAAAATGTCATTTCCGGTTTGTCGAGAGGAGATTTTTGGCAGCCATTAATTGCACCGGAAGCGCGGAAGGAGCGCTCGTGCCAGTCTTTCTCCGCATCACACATTGGACCAAGAGCGGACTGCCCGTTTCACCGCCCGGCCTTTTTCCGCCCTGGTTGACACACTTCGCTGAAGTTTAGGTGCTTAATTAGAGTAACAGAAAGCCGCCTTGAATGCCGTCGCAATTATCCTGCTCAATCTCGCGGAATATCGTCTGATACTTAGCCGACGAGGCCGTAGACGATATTCCGCGAGATTGAGCAGGATAATTGTTTTATTATTCAACAAATTGGTAACAAAACAGCCTAACGTTTTTAAATTTCTCTGTCGACGTTTTCTCACTTCACTTTTTCTTCCCACGTACGAAGCTACGTATACCGCCGGATATCTGTTACCTACGGTTGTCAGATATCGAGAGCATCATGACCATATTTGGATAGTGTTACAATTTGTTGAATAATAATTAACACTTAATGACTGGTCCCGAGGGGAACAGTGAATGTTGTTTCCCGAGACAAAGTCGAGGGAAACATTGAGATTCGAGGGAAACAAAATTCGCTGTTCCCCAAGGGACCAGTTTTTAAGTGATTTGTTATATAGCAAAACAAAACAAATTAAAAGCAAATTTTGAAAAACGCGCCGAGATTCCAGCGACAACATCAGGCCACGTGCAACAGTGGTCAACATTTCGCGGGTAATAGTGAACTATTTCCTGTTTGACGTCATAGTTTTCCCAATGTTGCCCGCTCATGGCATTTGGCGGGAAACAGTTTTACTGTTAGATGTCATGTGACTATGAACTAGCCAATGAGTGGGCGCGCTGTAGCGGGAAAAACGCCAGCTATATAACAACATGTCTTATAAAAGTGAAAGTGAAGAATGATCCTCGCAGTGAATTTTCCAATTTAAGCAACTGGAAAGAAGAAGCCTGAAAAAAATTAGGGCTTCAACGGGATTCGAACCCGTTGAAGCCCTGATTTTTTTCAGCGAACCACGATAATTTTGAAATCACTGTTCCGAAATATCCGGTGCGAACCAACGAATCATGGCCTGATCTCCAGACAACTCTGGCACGAAACGAGCCTCAAAGGGTATTGATTTACACCAGTTTTAATGGTCGTTTCCCGTGGTCAGGGCTGAAAAATTCGAAAGACTTCGCTCAATTTAAAGGCCAGAAGTGCGAGACCTTACCAATAGCAAGGTCGTGATTTTTCATTCGTATAACATGCCTCCTCGGAAAGAAATGTTTGAACTTCAACAAAGAAGACCTAAAGATCAAGTCTGAGTTTATTTCACCCTCGAAAACCCAATCGTGACGTCGTACATTGCCCCTCACAAGAATGGTCGTGATCTGGACAACGTTTCAGTCCAATTGGACTATGAACTATATGCGAGATTCGGATATTTATCATCCTCATGGCTTCTACTTGCCTCTAAACCACAGAACTCACCCCGCCGAGCAGTACAAATCATGCAAAAGGGAAGAGCAAACTCGCAGTGTGGACTTGTAGTGGCCACGGAAGAATTGTCCATGCAAGAAAGCTCAGAGTCCTGTATGTACGTACGTCAACTTAGGAAGCACATGCCAATAGATGTGTACGGCAAGAGTGCAAGATATTTTCATCAACCAAGTTTGAAAGAGAAGTGCATTAAAGGTAAAGCGTTTGGAACTCCAGACTGTAGATCTCTTTTGCAAAACTACAAATTTTTCCTGGCTTTTGAGAACATGAACTGCGAAGACTATATCACTGAGAAATACTGGTGCACCCCCCTTGACCTTGGTTTAGTTTCTGTAGTTATGGGGGGAGCAGATTATGACGCGCTCGCTATACCAGGTTCCTATATAAACAATAGGATTTTCCGTCTATTAAAAGGCTGGCAGAGTATCTGTTGTTTCTTGATCAAAATGATGACGAATATAATAGATATTTTAAATGGAAGAAGCATTACAAAGTTGGCGGTTGCTTAAGACCTAAGCTAAACATGTCAAACAATTATCCTTGGATGTGCGATGTTTGCGCCGCTGCAAATAATCATTCGCTTGCAAAGAAAACCTACAGGAAGATCCAAGACTTTTATAATCCTGACAAACGATGCGGCATACAATATTCAAGGCTAAACGAAATAATCTCAGAAGCTGCGGAAATGTCCCTTAAAGAGACACTGGCCCGGCAAACACCCAGAACATCTAATTCGACAGATACCCTGGACACTAACAAGCTCGCAGGTGCCGGACAAACAGACAGTGGTGGAAATAAAGGCAACAAGAAAAAACGTTTGGTAGAGTTAAACAAGCAGAACGTTACTTGAGAACAGAGGATAGATATCTTATTCCCAAATAAACCACCAACATTGAACAACTACGAACAATAGATCTTCACAAAATTGAAAACCCAACAAAGCGCGGAGTGTTACGAAGCCAGAAGCTCGTTAAATTCCGATAACGAATCCTCGGGAGGAGACTCCCACAGCAAAAAAGGACAATGGTGCTCCCCCTAACAGGTACCAAGATCCTGTTTTGTGGGCCTGGCTTGAACTTTTTTTAAATCCTTTGAGGTACCAATTCTGTCATTCTTTTCGACTCAATACCCTAAAAGGTACCGGAAAAGCTCTCGCTGTGGACCTTTTGAGACCTTAAGAGGTATCAAAATCGCTTTTTCAACCCCTTAAACACGGAACGAGCCTATAAAAGGTCAGTGGTTTGCACTTTGTTGGCTAAAACACGGCATTTACGTTGAGTAAACAACTCGAAAACAATCGATATGCTTTCACAAGTAAAACAACAAAAATAAGAAGTTAAAATGCATGTATGTGAAGTACGATACCTGTCTAAATTCTTCTTCTGTAGATGCCATTCTTGTTGTTTTCGCTGACCTTTTTTCAAAGAAAGCTGAAAAACGAAAAACCTTCCCTTGTGCGGTCGCCTGAAACATTACTTCGTGCGAATTTCGCGGGAGTACGACACGCCTGGGTGAATAATCCAATCAAAGCAGAGTATTCCAATTTGTGCTCAGCCTCCATCTATAGGCTCGCTCCGTGTTTAAAGGTACGACGAGCAACCCTGTCCTTTCTATTTGGGTGTCCCACTCCCGGGAACGAACCCCGAAAATACCATGCCAAAAGGCAGTACTTTTAAGAGTAACACAGGCACATGCCAATAACGATTTAGTTCCCTTGTAGTATACGTGGCTGGTAGGGTCTCGCACACATGTATTTGGTTTCCCGAAGGTAGAGTTTCTAACAAAAGAGGCAAAGCCGAGAAGAGAATGGTGAGTAGTCAAGTTTCTTCATCGCCATCTTGAACTTGTTCCAGAACTAATCGAAGCGGGGGCAAGAGTTTACATTAAAAATGAAAGAAAGAAAAAACGGCAATGAAACGTAATGATAATTTCCAGCGAAATTACAAAAGGTACAAGTAAAACAATACAGGTAACCGAAAACAAAGTAACAGTACAATGTGAACATACATAAGCTACTAAAATACTATTATTAATAAACAGAAACTTTATAATTGAGAGAACTGACTTCTGCATCAGTTAAGAGACTTCAATACAGTCATCTTTACATTGTAACACATCAATGAGTAGATCCTTTATGTTATTTCGGAATTTAGATTTCATTAATAATTTCACTGAATGTGGGATGGATTCCAGAACGAGACGCCAATCCTTGTAAATGATTTTCTCATCTTCTCTGTTCTTGAAAATTTTACAGACAACAAACATTTCAAGAGAAAAATACGACGAGAAAGGAACTCTTTTATAGCCTATCATGTAGAGTAAGTAAAACTAAATTACCCAAATGGCGCTTTCGATTTGGGCATTCTTGTCCACAAAACTGCCCGTCTCTCTTAGCCGGCGGGGCATTTATTATAGCGAGAAAGGTGGCGAGCTTTTCAGTAATTCGCTTTCTTCCTCTGTCTTTGCGCGCCAACCATAGACATTTCGAGATCAAAATAAGACGAGAAAAATACTATTTTGCAGCATGTAGACCCTTTTCATAAAATCGCTGCCAATAATTAATTCTTTTGTAAGTATTAAATATGCCTTACATACCTCGTTTTTAAGTTGATAATTCAAAGGAATTTTTACTCTCGAACGAGGTTAGCGTGGCTTATTAAAATGCATGCAAAATAATTATAAATTGGTTGCCATTCGTGAAAAGGGTGTATAGAGTAACTAAAACAAAATTACCCAAATAGCGCTTCTAACATGGACATTCTCGTCCTCAAAGCTGCTGGTCTCTCTCTAAGAGAGCCACTGCGGACTTAGCGAGACAGCTGGCTCTCTTCTTAGGAGTGCACGCTGAAGACAATGATAAAAAGAAAATACCAAACCATTTTTACGTAATTGAGAAGGCTCACAGTTAATTTACTTAAGGTTTGGCTTGCTTCAAGCCTGATTTCTAGTGTAAATACCAGCTGACGGTTAATCTAATCTGCAAGTGATCTTCAGAATAACTGCATTTCCTTCCAGTATTCAAGACCCGCTGCATTTTAAAATCGTTACGCAAATTTACGGTTTTAGAATATTCTGGTCTAGGTAAAATTACAATGGGGTCTTAAAATTTTCAGAGAGAAAGCTAATGACACGGCTGATGACTATAAAAACACCAAGTAATTTTTCCAGTTATTTTAATCTCTTTTTCCATCAATGCGGTTATGTAGAGCGCTAAAAGCAACTGAAATGTTGTTCGATTTTATCTTAGGCCATCTCAGTAACATGTTTCGTTTCTCGCACGACCGACCCAATTTTTCGAAAATTGAGGACGTTATTATCTGCTAACTTTTCTTGGGTGTTCCAAGTATAAAAAGCCCTGTCTACATCTTCAAGAAGCTCTCGCATTTACACCTTTTAGTTATCGCGGCCTCTGCCAAAATGGCTGTCATGGGGGAGTTCCCATACGGCAATATTTTTGCTGCATGTACTGATTAACCTGCGAGCAGGGTTTGTCAAGGTACCTCTTTTCTTAGCTTTTCACTGTCACAACCGACCCAAATTCACGAAACAGAGAGCAACGAGAAATGAAGCATTTTATGGGGATGGTTTTATCTGTAATCCAGCTATTTGGTTGTGGCTTGTCCTGACAAACTAATTTTGTCACATTTGGCCACATTATTGAAACAAAGTATGTTAAAATAAGTCGCTCTGTGTGTACAGTACATGCTGAATAACTAGCAAAATATCTCATGGCTGCATGGCTGTAGAGACAAGGAAGACGCACAATAATTCCGACATGGAGTCCGGCAAGATAAATTCGAGTAAAACCCGTTCGTTGACCGATAAGGGACTGTGCACCACACAACATTACCACGACGCCCCAACCTCAGCGATGCCAACGTCGATCAAAACACGTCACTGAGTTTCAATTAATAATTTCGCAACTACCTAGATCTTTTCAGCGTGTTCATAAGAGTCATCCGGAACAACCCTCTAACAGAATATGTCAAAATATCTCTCCATCCCTGAAATAAACAACAAAAAAATCCCCGTCACAGTTTTCGCCTAATTTGGTGATTGTAACTTGTTTTTAGCGGAGGGCGACTAAAAGATGCACCTAGATGTAAAACCCACGTGCAGGGTCGTTGTTCAGGTTATTCAATCTTTTGTTTGGCGTACGTTTTAATTGCCTTTGTACTTTGTGAAAGCTCTCTTGGCGGTACATGGAATTTTTACTTAGCGTAATTTGTTTTCAATCAGAGGAAAAATTGCGAGAAGCATCAGTTTCAGATGTGTACATACATTTCGATTCGCAAATTAAAGTCAGTTGAGAAACGCCATCAACGCCATCTTGAACTATGTCAATCATGGAGAGGTTACAATCGTTGGTAAACAGGAACACTAAAGCGGTACAGCAGCTAAATCTAGCCTTGCGATGAAATACCACTGTACTTTTCTTCAGACGAATTTCGAAAAAAAAAAACACTAAAATACTGCACATGAATATGGTTTTCCGCAAAGAAGAAAGGAAGAAAAACAGTTGGACTTCTTTGTTGAAAAAAATTAGCGAACAATCTAGTTTCCTACTATTGTACTAAAACGTTGGGACGCCTGTATTGTTAAGAACTTTTTCAATTGCGGCGTGTTACCAAACCGCGAGACTATCAAAAAGGTCGTCCCAAAATTATTTTTCCAAGAAGTTGGCACAACTTCGTCACTCAAAGCCGCTTATTAAAGATTGCAATGGCTCACTTTCGAGAACGACGTGGGCTTGTCTGCAAGTCCATGTTACCGCTAAATTGCTAAAACTGCGAATCCGATTAGCACTGAATATCCAAATTGTCCGCCAATATTTAACCGTTTGCGTTTGGATAATGGCGGAGCTCTGTTTGTTGCTAGGTTGTCAAACTGCACAAAACATCAAAGTTCGTCTTCATTTTAAATGATAACACTACAACCACAATATTATTCCTTATATGGATTTGTTTAATACGAGTGCCAGTCGTTTGGCAGTGAAGAAAATAAATACAGCTCAAAAAAGCAAGCATTGTAGAATGCACCGAGATTATAAAGCTCATCCGAGTCTCGTGAATAAAATCTAAGCAAGCTGAAAGATAAAAAAGACAGGAAATATATTTAATTACAGCTGATCCGTAACGCAAAAAAACCCAAAGCTTTGATCTCAGTTTCCACGAATCTAAATAAACCACATTCTGTTTGCATAATTTTATTTCCAATATTAAAACGTCTGAATTGAGGCTTTGACTCTTTATTTCTTTCAGTCTTTAATTCCAAGGATATGCAATACATTGTTCAATTGTAAAAGCTATTTTTTTCTCCTTCTCCTCAAAAGAAGAAAAAAAAGTAAGAAAGAAAGAAAGAATTAATTCGCGTATTGTTTTCCCAAGTTCGACCCCATATGAATTTGCTTTCCGAATGAATAATTTACTGTTTTCAACTTTGAAAATGAGATCGATTTTGCCGGTTCAGCTGTTGGTGAAAATATTTTCGTGCTTTCCAAATGATCGAAACGCTTGTTGAGATATACGGATGCAAAAACCTGTGAATTTCGAAAAACGACATGAAAAAACAAAAGTAATAATAACTGCTACTTGCTAATTATTTTGCAAATGTTGGTCTTCCGTCTTAACAAAAGCTTTCATTTCAAGCGTGACAGGTCTTTGGCGAAATGTCGCTAGAAGCGCCATCCCCTCAAGTTTCGCTTCAAAACTCGTTAAGTACCAACACTTTAAAAAGCTGCAACGCCGTTTATGATTTAAGAAAATCCTCAATTCGAAAATTACTTGAAATTTCTTCTATAAGATTGAGATACTACACTTTACTCTAAAAATCTCTATCGAAACGTCTGCAACGACGGCGGATTTATTTGTGCGAATTACACGAACTGGTCGTTGAATTCCCCATTTTCTTTCTCCAGCCCGCCTCGATGTCTTTCTTTACGTTGTCTGTGAATGTATCTTTAAACGCGTTCTGTTGAGACGCTTTCTCCAGATATTCCATGACGAATTGGAAATTTTTTAATTCCAATTCTTTCAGTTCGCCGGCAATCTTGACATGCATTAGTTTAGGCAATAAATTGCAATCCGGAAGCTTCAAATCGTCTCCATCGAGATATTTGCCGGGGCTTTCCACTGAATCTAAAAACTCGTTCAGTTTTGTAAGTTCCTTGTTGAGTGCATCTCGGAGTTTCTCGTCTTTCTGAGGGTTGCCGTTTCGCATGAACAATGCGAACTTTGAATACAGATCGCGGCCAGCGTTGTTTGCTTTCTCGTTTTCACACTCGAGGCTTGGCTCAAAGGTTTTGTCTAAGTACGTCTCGATCCTGTCCGAATCTTCCATCGGTTCCAAATCTCCGTGTAGAAGAACAGGTAATTTCAATCGGCCCTGCGACATTCCTACAAACTCTTCCCACCTCTTCTGGTCTCTTTTACTCGGATCGACGAAGTGCTCCTCGAAAGGAGGAACATTCTTCTTCAATCGCAAAATCATGAGAATTCGCTGACTGGTTGGACAGTCTCCCAGCTCCTTATGAACTTTACGACTGTCGTTCGAACCCTGCATGCAGAAAACAACATTTTAGAAACAGAACGCCACTTTTTCTAGGCGAAATAAACTCCGCATTTTAAAAAGCCTGAATACGAAAACTTAACAAGTTAATTACGTACCTTAACACAGATCGTCAGGGACATTACTGCGTTAATCCAGCCCTTCAGCGGAATAAATTCGAAATGCGAAAAACCAGAGCTTTATTTATGCTCAAACAACGCTTGTCCCACCCCGAAAATAAACAAAACAAAACACGTGCCCCAGGTCTTTGCGGAATTTCAGAACGAGCGTTGACGAGAGTGCGCCTGTTACTTTTCTTCGTAGCATCAGTTTAATTTGAGTTATACAATGAAAAAAGAAGACTGCAAATTCGTATCATTAGCTCATTCGCGTTTTATTATCAGTATATCAAACTTTGAAATTATTCAACAAATAATTTGGCTTACTCTAGCTATATCTACGTGGGAAGCACCTTTTGTTTTGACGGTCATTATAGACGGCCGACGCTGAATTTCAGTTTTTATAGAGTTTTTACACACTTTGAAAAAATTCCTTAGATCTACCCAAAGTTATGTCATGTATATTGACATGCAAAGAACTGCATTCACCACGGGTTTAGCGCTAAAATTTCACACACTGTTTCTCTATAATTTTGCAAAAAAACTCCGTGAAAAAAATGTCTATTAGTTGCATTAGACGTATTTAATTTTTATTCGCCTCAGGCTCAGTGAACATTGGGGAATATTTACGTCCACTTCGTCTCAGTAAATGTTCACTAATGTTGACCAAGTTGTGCGTCGTCTGAGGAACGCCAACGACGACGGCTAATTTTTCGTAGTTCCATTTGGAATTTAACACCGTTGTTGCATATTTAGCCTGAGCACGTTTCAGAGCCGTTGGCGTTCTGAACAGATCTTGACAGCCGCGAATTTCGCTGGTAAAATATTAATTCATTTTCAACTAGGAGTCGTCCTCGTCGTCGTCGCTTAAGCTCATAAGGGAGTTTAAGAAAACCAGGACGGCAACGGCAACGGGAGCGTCGCTAAACAAAAGATTTAATGAGCAGAACAATGGCTGTGCACGTGCGTGATAAGTCTTTGTACATTTCTTTGCCGTCCTCTGCAAAACGACAGCGTGAAATGACCAAATTCTGCGTTGTCTGGAGAACGTGAACGACGACGGCTAATATTTTAAATTTATTTTCCGAGTTTAACGCTGTGTTCCATATTCAGTTTCGAGATAGTTTTGACAGTGATAAACAAACAAAATGACTATAGAGTACCGCGAGATTCGTAGGTAAAATATAAATTCATTTTTTAATCGACGTTGTCCTCGGCGTCGCCGTCATGGTTTCTTAAACTCCCTAGTTAGTAGTGTAGGAAATGGGGGAACTAGGACATTTCTGGATTTTACGCATCTCAGCGTAGTTAGTGTAAAAATCTGAGTCTAAAATATATGATATAATACACTGAAACAGCGTGGTTATGCGTAGGTAGTGTAAGTAGCGTAGATATCGTAAAAATTAGACATACTATTTTACGCACAAAAATGCCTGAAATGCGTAGGATAGTGTAGGATATAGTAAACTTTAGATTGTTCTCACGATGCGTAGTTAGCATAGTCTGATGCATCAGACAAATTTTAATTGGTCGATATTTGCATGTCACCTATCATTAATATTCAAAACATGTACTCTCGCATACTAGCGTGTGTCTGAAGTCAGTGGACAGTGTCATACATCTTTAAATATTTATCAATAATTGGGCTATTATCAATCACGAAATTGTCAACGTTTGTCATTTGATTAATTAAACTTTCTCGGTTAAGATCACCTGAGCGCATCGCTTCTCGAATCATTGTTAACAAATGTTGGTAAGATTGGTAGGCATAGGTACAATTTTGAATTTTTAAGTCTAAACCTTTATGTTCCATATATCCTTTAACTAATAATGCCACTGTACTAATCGCTATTAGACTGATACCACCTGTTGCAATAGCACTAGCAATCCCACCTGAAGCTGTCAGAACAGAGAGTGAATTACCAATGAATTTGAGCAATTTAAATCTTTTGTAAGCCTTTTTGAAAGCCCAACATTTCCTATGATAGCTTAGATAATAAGACTTTAGTTCGTCTACTTCATCAGTCGATAATTTGTCTGAAATATGATTCCAATCGAAAATATTCTTTTTAGCCACCATTATATTATTTTATTATATTTATAAATTAAAAATAATTTGATCACTATCATAGCCCATTTGGATTAATTCATCATATATTTTTTCAGTTTGATCACCTTGAAGGTTTACAGTTTGGTCTTTAATAAAACCGTTACACGCTAACTTTTTCTTCCAATCTTTTAAATTAAAACCTTCAATCTTTTCAAATGAGGTGATTGATTTTTTTCCCCTCTTTTCGAGAGAAATTTTAATAAACTTTCTACTTTCATCTATCAAAGAAGATAAACTTTTGATATCCATCTATTCTTTGGATAAGATAAATTTTTCTAAAATGCGTTGAGTTGTATTGTCTAGATGAAACGCGTTTCCGGGAATCCCCTGTAGACATGAGTCATCAATTATTTTAGCTAACCATAGCTAGATGAAACGCGTTTCCGGGAATCCCCTGTAGACATATGTCATCAATTATTTTAATCAACCGTAGCTTTTAATCAACCATAGCTTTTAATCAACCGTAGCTTTTATTGTCTGGATGAAACGCGTTTCATAAACTCATTTGCATATTATCTAGACAGCTATATCAATTTGAATCAATAAGTTTACCATCGCGTGTGTTACAGATGAATTCGATGTTTTGCTTCGAAAATTGATCCTGTCGCCGGCTCGTATCGTAATCGGATCGCTGAAAATAGTCATCTTTGACCATTCATCCACAGGTTTGACAATTTTTAAATCTTTATCCGTGCCATTAAGAACTAAGCCAACGATCACTTCAGATGCTTTATGATTGCCCGCGCAAGCACAAATGCTTCCACGAACTATTTTACCGTCTACAGGACTAGGCCAACCATATTGCTTATTCCGCTCGCATCCATTGCCAAAACTCCATTGGAGACTGCTTTTAATCAGTGGTCCATTCTCTTCTGCATAGACGGTGATGAACGGGTGGACAGAGGTATTTGTACTTTGCGTCTTAGTCTCTAAATCATTGTAATCGACTTTGCTTTTTAATGCATCATTGAATTCGATTGCTAAAGTTCCTAAATCAGTAATTAAAGCGTAATCCTTTAAAGCTGATGAGTTAGTCTTTTTAGCTAGTTCATTGTTAACGTATGTAGTTGCTGCTTTTGTCTTTAATAAATCAGATACGAAACGTTTAGTGGTTGCGTCGTGATCATCCATTGGAGCGGAAATGTTAGTTAATCTCTTGTTTTGTAAATGGAAATGGTTGTCTGGAGTTAATTTTATGCCTATTCCTTTTTTAACCTTTTCTACTTTTCCTGTCGTTGATGGTTTGTCATGTTGTCCATTAGTAAACCCCATATATATATATATTTATTTATATAATAGTTCCTTGACTGTTTTCAAATTCTTTCACATTTTCAAATGCTGTACTATTATTATCCCAAACATTCTTTGTTACCAATCCTCTCACCTTAGTGAAAGGATTATCATCTACATTTATTCTTCTTATAGTTGGCAGTCCACTACTATCAGTAAAAAAATTATTAATAATAATTGGAGCACTAATTCCACTAAAAATTAGTTTCATATGAGTGTCTTTTACCCAAATCCAAAATAGGACTTGCTTTCCTAAAGCGTTATTTGGAATATTAAATGTTCTTAAAGATGGTTCATCTATTGTAGGATTACGTGAAATTACGACTTTGCTTTTATCAACATGAATATGTTCAAAGCCAAGTAAGTTCTTATATCTAATACTTATAGTCATTACACTATTTGTAGTTGTGCTATGTTGAAATACATAATAAAAAGTTAAATCACCTTTGTTATCACCAGTAGTTACAAATGCATATGTATTTGGTGTTTTACCTTCATTACTATCAGAAAAATACAAATCTTTTATTAAAGAAATCTTTGAATCATTACTTAATATATATTTTACTATTAATTCTACTAAATTTTTATTTTCATTAATAGTAGGATTTTCTTTTGCTATTTCACTATTTACTTTTACAATTTCACCATCAACATATTTTACAACATTATCTTCTGTTTCATTTAGTTGTTTCACATTAACAGCATCACCGTTTTCATTCCCATCAGATAATCCTTTTATCTGACGATTACCCATATCAATAGATGCTTCATAATAGACGATTTTGTTTCTGATGGTATAGAATCTATCCCAAATTTTCGAGTCAACATCATTCTGATGACCGGTGACACCATAAAGGACTACAAAGATGTCTGTTTCTGCATCATAAGGAGGGTTCTTGTACTTTAAAGTTAAATCAATATCTAAATCAATAATCCCAATATTTCCATATTTGTGAAAATTCACTATTGTTCTACTGTGATCAGAAAAAGTATTTGTATTATTACGTGAAACATTCAAAGTATCAGATACAGCGTCGACAACCACTTCGTCATGATCTACTTTATCATTGTAATACATTTCAAAAGCTAATGTATACTCACCTAAATCTAACGATTTTAAATCAATAGTTAATCGGGTGCTATAATAACCGATAGCAGAGTCATACTTAATTTTAAATTGATAAGTAGCTTTGTTGATATCATAGTAATCTTTGTCGACTTTTCTTACTTTGGTAATATCATCATCATCTTCCTTAAATAAATCATCATCCATGACAAAAGAGAATTCATTATCTTGTCGGTTTGCTTTAATATTCAGTTCTTCAAATTCACTAACTTTGTATTCAATAAAAGATCTAAGTACTGAGTTATTATCAGTAACTCTCCTATTAACATAGTTAACATTAGTTGCATGTGTGTTATCTGATGAATTTGGATCTTTCAAGCGGATAATGCTATGATTAGCCATATCAAGATTTCCTTCCATGTCTCTATCTCCTAAAAGTGGTAGATAAGTAGATTTTGCATCACCAACTGTTAGGGCTGCGTCGTCTACAGAACTACTACTAATTCCAGTGATAGCATGATCACCCATTTGGAGACTTCCTGTCATTGATCTGGAACCATTTAAAGGTAAATTCAAATTATCACCATTGTCAACATAAGTTTTATTAACAGCATCATCACCACTAACTGGATTTGGTAAACCATAAAGATAACTATTATTCATATTAATTGGACTATTACCATCAGCAACCATGGTTAATCTACCACAATTTGTAATGAGATTATTATTCATGTTTAGATCACCTGTCATAGGCCTTGAACCATCCAATTTTAATACATCTGTAGGTAGCTTACTTATTTCTGCTTGGACAAATGCCTTGGAGACTAAATCATTTGTACCAAAAATATTGACACCATATGGTTCAGTATTTATTATTCTTTTACCTTTTAAGTCATAGTCATCACCTTTTAATTTTAAAAAGTTTTCATTAACATAAAGTTTATTAACAGCCATTTTAGAATCTTTTAAAGCATTAGGGTAATCAGTGATTGGGACATCATCTTGAGTCTCTAAATCTGTTATTTTTTTACTACCAATATTGAGATCTCCTGTCATAGCGCGTGAACCATCTACTTTGAGATAAAGACTTAAATCAGGCTGTGGTATGGAAGCAATTTGACTTTCTAAATAAGTCTTTGTCACAGGTTGCTGCGGCCCAGTTGGAATAGGTAAGCTAAAAATCCTATTTCCATTCATAGAAAGATTACCAGTCATGTTTTGGCTTCCGTTTAGGAGTAATACTTCTGACCTATCTGATTTTCTAGAAGATAAATCATTAATAGCAATATCCTGTTTAGCGTCTTCATCGTCAACATATTCTTTGGTTGTTGCATCTTTAGGGCCAGTAGGATTACCAATATTGATTATCTTTTCATTATTCATATTGATCGGTTCAAAATTTAATATTGTTCCTGAAAAATCAGTACTTTTAACATTAAATAATCTATGATCAAAACTAGTCCTTTGTATTCCTTTGACACATCTACTAAAAAATAGAAATTTAAAATTAGAGTTACTGGAACCATAATATCGAAATTGTAAACGGATGTTCACATCTCTTTTAGAACTATTAAATATTATGTAAGCTTTTGCGTAATTGCTAAACCAATCATGACTAAAATCAATTATGTTTGCATTACCAGTGACATTTGTAAATAATAGCCTATCTGAATCACCATCTGTAACTATATTTGTTCCATCATATCCAAATATTTCAAAAACGATAGAATAATTAGGATCTATTTCTAAATTGTTCACTAGTCGAACAGTAGAATAAGCATAACCAGATTGCGCCCCTTCTCGAGGCGCTTCTAATAGTTCAAAATGATCAGTGTGCCCAGGAATAGGTATAGATCCTTTAGTACATTCTGCTTTATCACCAAAATCTTTATAAAAAGTAAAACTAGGTTGCAAATGATAATTTGTCCTATGATCTGTTGTCATCTCCTTTAATTGTTTTAGAGGTACAGCATCATTATCATTAGTAGCATCTTCTAAATCACTAATCTTATGATTATTCATATTTAAATGACCAGTCATTGAAGTTGTTCCATCTCTTTTCAGATAAGGTGACAAATCAATAGCTAGCAGGTTATTATCTACATACTCCTTTGTAGCTGCATCATTTTTATCGATAGGAAGGGCTACTTCAGTTAATCGCTTACTATCAATGTCAAAATTACCATCATCAGTTAGACTAAATCCAATTCCAGGTAAACCAGGATCACCTTTTTCACCTTTACCAGTTGCTGATGGTGATTCAAGTTGTCCATTAGTAACACCCATATATAATATACTAAATTAAATTTCTTCTTCTTCTACTTCCAGACCCTTAAGACGTAACATTTTCCGATGAATATTAAAATCTTCAGAATCTTCAGATTCAGATGTGTCTCTCAAATAATCGATATGTAAGCTATAAAGACTTTTAGTTAACGACAATATTCTATCGTCAATAACTTCGTTGTACTTTTCCTCAATTGATTTTAGTTTTAGTAGCATAGCACTAATATTTTCATAATAAAAATCCATTTCTGACAAATCAACTATTATTGAATTTGTTAGTCTCTTACATTCTTCTTTATCATTTACTTTTTCATTAACATTACCATTACCATTGCCATTGTCATTACCATTTCCATTATCCATCCTATATATTTTCATTGAAATTTTTTCTGATTGTCTTTTTTGTCTTATCAATGTACGCAAAACTATAAGGCTCACTAGTCGCACTCTCGAATCGCTTCTTAGGTACATTGACTTCTTTACACATTCTTGCTGTCTCTGCATTACTTGGAGAGTCAAAAATACAAAAATGAGAGCAATTCAACCTGATGTCTTTGGGAGTGAGATAATAAGATTGACTTAAATAGATTACACTACAATTTTTATGACGACCACCAACAAAATATTCAATGAGTGGTTTTTGGTTTCTTTCACAAGCGTAGTCATCAAAGATAACTATTTTTTGATTATCATTATCTAGGCTTTCTAGAGGAATGACATCACTATTGCTCTCTTCTATAACATCATAACCAGCCTCTTCTGAAATGGGTCGAAATGTTTCTAATAGTTGTCTGTACTTCGGTTGCTCGAGATTTTTAGAAAACAAGTAAATCTTATCATAGTAGAGTAGATTATAAAGCATATGCATAAGAACGTTAGTTTTACCACAACCGCTTGGTCCACAAATTAACATTCGAAAAGTGTCTGAAGGCATGTAAGGTAGCAGTCGTTTGAAATTGCGGTCATTATTAGAAGCTGAATCATAATTAGGAATTTTCATCTATATAATTAATATTTTTTTAATAAATGTTGCATATTATTTCACATAATATAAAAAATATAAATATTATATGAGTCTCTCAAATTGGAAACGATTAGCTCAGAAGCGGACAGAGACTGGAAAGATGAAGAATCAGCTATATGATGAGATCACTGAAGAGAAGATAAAGAGTAAGACCTCTGACGCAAGGATAACAAAATCTTTTAGACTTGATGAAATCATAGAGGGTTTAAGGGCACAAAAGCCTAAGAATAGACCGCAAATGAGAATACGTCCTGCCCCCGCAGGTAAACCAGATGAAATTGATTATGCACCTGAAGTAGATCCATATGAAGATATGGATGTGGAAGGATTATTAGATCTCCAAGATTACGTAGCGCCCCAGGCAGAAAAACAAATAATACCTAAAGGCGCGCCACCAAAATATGAAATGGATCCTAGTTTTTGGAGAGGAGATGAATCTTTACCACCAGAATATTCTTTTGTGGAAGAAGGACCTTTAGCAATTGAATCACCACCTGATGATGATGAAGATTTAGATAGAGGAGATATTAATAGAATTTTAGATAGTGCAAATCTTCCTAACTATGATGATGTTGAAATGAGATTATCCCAACCAGAAATGACACCAGTTAAACGTAGTAAATATCTCGAGAGTAACATAAAAAGAGCAAATTCTGAAATAAGCAGTATTACAAGTAAATTTAAGACAAATACAACTAATAGACTAAAACAAGCCATAAAAAAAGGATCGCCAAAAGATGTAATAGAAAAGCTAGAGCGAGAAAAGGATATGGCTCATAAATTTGCTGATAGTAGACTAAAACCTATTCAAGAATATAGAGACTATCTAAAAGTACAGAAAAAGAAAAGTACAAAGGGAAGTGGCGTCAAGAGGGGAAGTGGTGTCTATTTCTATAATGATGCTCAAGAATTACTAACGAAATTAACACTAATTATTGGCGAAATGGAAGCAGGCAATACAAGTGTCAAGATGAGAAATATGGGTCAAACTATCTTAGACACTCTATTAAGAACAAAATCAATCAATAAGTCACAATATCAAAAGTTAGTCAAAAAATATTTTGCTATTTAGCATTATCAAAAAATATTTCGGGGTTTAGTAAATATTATTTACATTAGTATATGGAGAGAGAAATCTCATTAAGCAGTTTTGCAGTTAAAGATGAACCTGGTAATCGACCTGGTGATTTTACTACAAGGTTTTCTAGAACGCTGGAATATGAACACAGTGATGGGATTTGGTATATTGGTTTTAATAAAATTATTTCAATGGCTTTTACATGGACAAATATAAATTCTGGTTATAGCAATCAAAAGATAGCTTACAGTAAAGACGGTGGGAAAACATTTACAGATATTGATTTTCCAAAAGGAGTTTGGGATTACACTGATATTGATAATTACATTAAGGAAAAGACTAAAACAGTCCGCGGTGATGGTGATGAAGAATTTCCAATTACGGTGACTTTTGATGAACCAACTTTTAGAGTCTTAGTGACTTTAGACGCTAACTATCAGCTTGACCTGCGTAAATCTAATTTTGGTAAACTAATAGGATTCGATAAGGTGATCTTAAGAGATGAGAGAAACGTTAGTACTAAGATACCTAACCTATCAGAAGATACAGATGTCTTAAATATTCATTGTGATTTAGTCTCTGATTCATTAGTAGATGGGAGAGAATCAGATATTGTTTTTAGTTTTGGTACAGGAACGCTGAGACCTTCTTACAATTTTACACTTGAACCGCGTCGTGTTATATTTAATCCTATCAATAAAACAAGAGTTTCAAGCGTTCGAATCTATGTAACTGATGGTTTAAGAAGACCAGTCTATTTAAATCATGCTGACACAGCATTTTCATTAATCTTAAAAAAAGTTCCATTCTAATTAATTTTATTAATACTAATATATAATGAAGTCAAGAGAGTTCAAAAAGATTTATCACCCAAGAACGGGACGATATGTCTACAAACACCGCGGCAATGGAATTATAGTAGACAATCTTATGAAACCACTAAAAAAGGTAGCTAGTGCTTTAACTGGACAGGTTTTAAAACCATTTGCTAAAAAAGCAATACAAGCTGGTGTCGCTCATGCGGGAGAACGAGTTGGTAAAAAGGCAGCTGATAAAGTTATAGAGCGATCAGGTGAGCTTATCCGAAAAAGGCTATCCTCAGGATCTAAAAAAGCAACAAAGTCAACAAAGTCAACAAAGTCAACAAAGTCAACAAAGTCAACAAAGTCAACAGAGTCAAAGCCAGGTAGAGCAAAGCCAAAAACGCAGGAGGAAGTTTATACACTGATTAATAATCTTATAGCGCGATCTTAAAGAAAAAAAAATCTGATAAAAAATATATAATGGCATTTAGATCACCAGAGAATGTTCAGAGAAACGAACTAGTTCAATTTCGTCTTCAAGACGCTATAAGAGCTCCTGCCAATACTCAAGAGCAAAATAAGAAAGGATACAAATTTCATGTTACTGATCGTGGTATTATGCTTGATTGGTTTAACGCCTTTTTTGAAGTGCGATTCAAATTAGACCTTCGAGCAAATGGTGGAGACAATGCAGACGCCAGAACAACAATTATTAATGGATCGCATTCATTAATTAAGCATATGGTAATAAAGAGTGCAGGAAAAATCGTCTATGACACTGATAATCTTCATCTTGTAACTTTTGCAAAAAATCTTTTAGAATATTCAGATGATTTTGGGCGTAGTACAGCCAAAAATAGCTTATGGTATTTAGATACAGATGCCACTTCAGATGATACAAACACTGGTTTGGAAAGTAGGCGTTTATTAACAGCTAACAGAGCTCATGTTAATACAAGTATACCATTAAATAGGTATTCTTTTTTCGAAGAATTAGAAGGACGATTGTTACCTCCAATGGATCTCCAATTTGAAATAGAACTGACACCAGACGCTGAAGTCTTATATGGGGCAGTTGATACATTGAGATTAGTAATTGATCGTTTTTATCTATGGGTACCACGACTAGAACCAAAAGATGCTCTTATGACTAAATTCATCAGTGAATACCAAAAACCCAGTAAATGGAAATACCTCAAAGAAATGTACCAAACTTCAGATACTACCAGAAACAGTGGTGATTTCAGAATCTCAGCTAGTATTGATAAAGTACAACATGTTTTCCTCTACTTCCAGAGACTTAAGACAAATGATATGTCAGCAAATCCTTATATTTTTGATACTTTTAAACTTAATGCTGCTAACAATAATAGTCATCTTAGCACATGTCGTCTTGAATATGGTAATGGTGTCTTCTATCCAGAACTTGAATATGATACAGAAAGTAAAACAAGAATCTATTATGATTTAATGAATTATTCATGGAAAAAGAATGATTATAATACAGGTACTCAGCTCAATATCAGTAATTTTTCGAGTCTTTACCCAATGTTATATTTTGATTTAACTTATCAAACAGAACAGGTAAGCAGAGATCCAAAGCAACTTAACATAAGATTTCGCCTCTCACAAGCCGCAGCTGCTGATTTCCGAGTGCATGCAATTGTTCTCTATGAAGAAGATGTTGTTGTTGATAAGGTGGGAGATCAATTAGTTATTGTATAGTCTAAAAAAAAAAAAAATATATATATATTTAGAAAAAAAATATTTTAATATAATATATATGAGAGTTAAAGAGAGTCAGAATGAAAGAGCAGAAAAAGAACAAATAGTCGATTTTCTTCATATTGACCCTTCAAAGATAACTTTTACAAAACCAAAACCAAATAAGCATAATGGAGCACAGATAGGAATATTATACAATCGAAAGCCATTGTTTGTTAAATATGAAGGATTTACACAATTCGGTTCAAGAGAAAAATATGATGAAGATGGTAAGTACCAAGGTACTAGTATGCAAATTAATTGTGAGGGTGAATATCTAAAAAAAGCTAAAGAATTAGACCAATTCTTCATTGATTATATTCATTCTTTTAATGATGAAGAAATACCAAGAGAGGTTGTAGAGGGATATGATGAATATGGACAAGGAGGTTCTTGGAAAAGAATTTGTAGAAAACCATATATAATTGTTAATGAAAAAAGAATGTATACAGATTACCCATCAAAGATGGAGTTTAATTTTTTTTATCGCAATGACAAACTATTTACAACATTTTTTACATGGGATAAAGAAAAGATTGAAACAGAAGAAATAGGTCCGCGAAATACAGTTAAATTTATTGCTGCCTGGTTTTCTATAACAACTGGAAATTTTGGAGCTACTTTAAAACCAAAAATAATGCAAGTAACATTTCTAGAGGAAGAAAATATTTTCGATAAGTTTCTCTTAGATGATGATGAAGAAGAAGATGAAGAAGTTGACTATTGGATCTGATTAATAACAACTATTCCAAAGTCATAGACTATTCCAAAGTCATAGAATAAATATTATTTATGAATTTTAAAAAAAGTCCATAAATAATATATAATGACTGAACTACATCAAATTTCTATAAAACTTTCTGAAGGCCAAAAACGAAAACTATCTAAGGCTTACAGAAACAGAGAAGAAATAAGTTTACGCTTAAGTAAAAATGCGTTAAGTGGTTCCGATGTTCTTATGGTACCAATGAATACTGTTAAGAGACTAGCTAAGGCACAAGCAATGGATCGAGGAATGGTAATTACTATATCAAAGTATAATATCAGGCGTCAATCTGGGTCTGGTATCTTTAGCTCAATATTGCCAGTATTAAAGAATGTAGCACCAACTATCGGTAAAACACTAGGATTGTCTGCCCTAGCAGGGTTAGCTTCTGAAGGTGCTAGCCAAATAGTTAAGAAAATAAGTGGTGGACAAATGTTTCAAGTACCAAATAATAAACTATTTATGTTAGCTCAATTGGGTGATCTACTAACTAAAGGACAAATAGGAGATTTAGCCCGAGCTCATAAATTAGGAGAAGACTTACTTTTCAAAATGACACAACGACAAGTAGGTAATGGTATTGGAACGTTAATAGCTAGTATTGGTATTCCAATGCTTATTGATGCATTAAAAGGAGGAAGTATAAAAGGTGGAGCTCCTAGAATGGGCAGTCCAAGATCAAATGGAGGAGGAGGTCCTCGTATGGGAATGCCTATGGCTCCACCACCTTTTATTGGTACTTGGGGCAGGGGAAAAAAAAAAAAAAAGGTAAAAAAGCCTAAATTCCATAAAGATATCCCAATGAGTAATTTTGATCTTTTAGATTGGTGTAAATACTTAGAGATACCTATCAAGAATGTTTTAAGTAGAGATCAGACTGTACCACATCAGCATAAGTTAGCGCTTTTTATCTATAATTTAGAACCTCATTATATGAGTGGTAGTCATTGGGTTACAACCTATGTTCGTGATGGTACAATAAATTACTTTGACTCTTTTGGTATGCCACCTTTTCAAGAGTTGGTAAACCATGCAAAAGAGAAAAACTTAAATTTATTACACCAAAACCATCAAATACAGAATCTCTATACTACAACCTGTGGCTATTTTTGCTTGTATTTCTTGAATGAAATGCATAAAGGAATCTCTTATTTCGATTTATTGCAAGTTTTTAGCTTTGACACAGAAGAGAATGAAAAATTCATAGAAAAATACATTAAACGATTGCTTAGGTAGTTTTTTGGATTTGTCGGAGCTTATTTAAATCTCGTTTCAAACTATTTCTCAGATTTCTCACTCTTTTAGTTTCTCCAGAACAACATAAAAAGGCAATTTTTCTATAAAGAAGTTTGTAATGTTTATACATCGCTTCTATTCTACGTATTTCATTGTCAATTTCAATTTCTTCCATTATATAATAATAAAAAAAATAATTATAATATAGATGAAAAGCTATTGTGTAAAACAACGAAAACAGACAGAGTGCGTTCCTGGTTCAGAAAGGGTTGTGCAGGCAAGAAATGGTCGTGCCATGATGAAATGTAAATGCGCAGAATGTGGGATAACGAAAACTAAATTTGTTAAGTCAGGTACGGTAGGAAGAGGTAGAAAAGGAAAAGGGCTATTACTGGGTAAAAACAGTCCATTTAAGGGAATTCCCCTCATAGGAGCTATATTATAGTAAAGTAACTTTGTTAACAATAGATTAACATATATTTATTATAATATTAATTAATATATGTTATCTTATTGCGTTCGACAAAGAAAAAGGACAGAATGTATACCTAATTCTGAAACTTTTGTAATTACAAAAAATGGTAGAAATGCAATGCGATGTATTTGTGCTGAATGTGGAATTACAAAATTTCGTTTTATATCTAAAGCGGAAATGCAAGGAAGCGGTTTTGATGAACTAATTGTCAAAGGGTTGGCTGCTGGTGCAAAAGGATTGTACAACCTTGGTAAAAGGGGAGCTAGTAGAGCAATAAAATCTGACTATGTAAAAGACAAAGTTAAAGGCATTGGTAAAAGGTATTTGAATAGAGCAATTGACTCTCTGGCTGATGATATTTCTAAAAAAATCAGTGGAAGGGGAAGGGGAAGGGGTCTCGATATTCATAAAGCAATAGGTAAGTTACCTAAACCGAAAGCTGGTTGGACTCTTCCAGGACACAAATACACTGGTCCTTACAATGATTTAGAACGACAAGTAAAATGGGATCGTGATACTGGGCAAATCTATGAAATCTATGATCAGCCAACAGGTAAGACAGATGCTATAGCCATGCAACACGATGTTGATTACTCAGTATGTGCTGATAAGGGAGGTAATGTAAAATCATGTAAAAATGTTGCTGACAAGAAAATGGTCCGAGCTTTAGATGCAATTCCCTGGAATGAGAGACAGTGGGGCCATTGGTTAGCTAGAAACACTATTAATACAAAGCAAAAACTTGGTTTAGGAGTAAAAAAAAAACGCTAAAAATTTAGACACATGGGAAGGTCTGGCTAATGAGTTACACAAACCTATAAAACGAAATTTTACCAAGCGAAGAGTCATTTCACATAATGTAGATGATATCTGGTGTTCAGACTTAGTTGATATGCAAAAGCTTAGCAAATGGAACCGAGGTTATAAATATCTACTAATGGTCTTAGACCTTTTCAGTAAATATGGTTGGATAGTACCTCTAAAGACAAAAACTGGCTTAGAAGTCGCTAAAGCGTTTGAAAGCTTATTTTTCTCTAATAAGCCTAAAATGTTATGGGTAGACAAAGGAAAAGAATATTATAACAAAAATGTGTTGGATCTCTTAGCTAAAGATAAGATAAAGGTCTATTCCACTGAAAATGAAGAGAAATCATCAGTTTGTGAGAGATGGAATAGAACTATCAAAGATAAAATGTATAAGAGATTCACTATGCAAAACAATACAGTCTACGTTGACATCCTTCCGAAAATACTCGCCTCTTATAACAACAGCCGACATAGATCAATAGGAATGACGCCTATCCAAGCTAGAAAACCTGAAAACTATGGAAAAGTTTATTTTAATTTATATGGTGATTTAGCGAGAGAAATCAAAAAAACAAAAACAAATAGAAAACCCGAATTTAGAGTAGGTGATAGAGTCCGAATAAGCAAATACAAAAGGGTGACCTTTGATAAAGGCTATACTCCTAATTGGACTGAAGAAGTTTTCATCATAGACGAAATTAGATTCACTAATCCTATTACTTATAAGATAAAAGACTTAAATGGTGAAGTGATTAAGGGTACTTTCTACAGAGAAGAGTTACAAAAGACAGATCAGGAGGTCTATAGAATAGAGAAAATTATCAGAAAGTCAAAAGGAAAAGCATTAGTCAAATGGAAAGGTTACCCAGACGAATTTAACAGTTGGGTGCCAGCTGGGGATTTAAAAAATTTATAAAAATTATTTAAAAAAATTAGAATATTATAAATAATTATATAGATGGAAAAAACAGAAGAACAATTGAAACGAGAAAAATGGAACAAAATTACAAATGAGAGACTGAAAAATACTGAATGGTACTGTGATGTATGTGGAAATGGAAAAAATTACACTTATAGAGGAAAATATATGCATCTAAAGACAAAGAAACATGAGCGTAACATTCTAAAATACACTAATCCAGTTACTGGTACACTAATTTATTTATAATAAATAAAAAATTAAGAATTTAAAAAAAAAATTAGACATATATTATTATATATAGATGGATTTTAAAGTTAAAATTAAACCCAAAAAGATATCTGTGGACACATTACCAAAACCATCTCATTGGTATTGTAATACATGCAAGAAAAAATATTCAAAAGGGGGAAAATATCAGCATTTAAAGACAGATTTTCATAAGCTTAATGAAGCAAAAAAAGGTCCGCAAGGTCAGCCACTACCAGTCCCACCTGTCAACCCACAACCACGAAGATCTAAGAAACATGGAGATTATGTTGAAAATCGACTAATCCGATCAATTGCAGAAAGGAGACTAAGAGACTCATACCTTGGAGGTACTTTAATAGATGATCAGATAAGTCCCTCAGTCAATTTACCAGAACCATTAAGACCTACTGAATATAGACCACCTGCCCCAGTACCAAAACCACGTACAAAACCACCAACCGCTCCAGTGCCTTTACCGAGGCTAAAAATAATAAGACCTATAAAACCTGTACCTACAAGACTTCAAAGAAAGGTTAAAAATGTGATTGATCAAATCGCTCCATATTATAGGCCTGAAACTATAAGAGAATTCAGAAGAAATTTGAAATTTATACCTAAAGACATCACTATTACTGAGCGATCCAATGCATTAAGAGGTAATGTCAAATCTTATGAAGTGCCAATTATTAATACTTATGACCCAGGGGTACAGTTAAATAGTACTAAACGAGCAATATTTGATCTTTTAATGAAATTATTAACAGTCAAAAGGGGATTTAAATACAATACTACACTAAGGGTTCGATTATCAAAGAGTACTGAGGATGGTGTCATTTACAGAGAACCTTATTTTAACGCTGGCCCTTTTACGGTGACCAATAGACTAGATATAGAAGAGTCTATCGATAATGGTATTGAAAGAATTTTAGAGTTAATAGCTGTTTGGCTATCTGAAGGTTCTGGTTGGGTATTTGAATCAGTAAAATTACATATCATTAATATTGTCTCTTACTTTCCATTAAGAGGATCATCATATATTGAACTACCTGAAGAACTACGTAACCCTATGAAGGGTTTAATCAATCTCAAAAATACAGACAATAAATGTTTCCTATGGTGTCATAATAGGCATTTAAATCCACTTATAGTTCATCCGGAAAGAATAACCAAGGCAGATCGAGAATCTGTCAAACGGTTAGATTACACTGGTATCACTTTTCCAGTCACTGTAAAAGATATTTATAAGATTGAAAAGCAAAATAAGATTAATATCTGTGTATTTGGTTATGATGGAGAAGCTTATCCTATCAGAATATCAGAAACTAATTTTACAGACCACTTGGAATTACTATGGATTGAAGAAGGAGACAAGAGCCACTATGTGCTCATCAAGGATTTCGATTGATTTATGTTTTCATTCAATGATCACAAAGAAAAGAAATATTTTTGTTTGCGTTGTCTACATTGTTGTAGTTCTGCTAGTGTCCTAGAAGATCACAAGCAAGATTGCCTGCTCCTTAATGGAGCTCAAGCGATAAAGATGCCCGAGGCAGGATCAAAAATTTATTTTAAAAATCACAAAAAAATGTTACCTGCACCTTTCGTAATTTACGCTGATTTTGAATCAATCACAGAAAAAATAGACGGTTGCCTACCTAGTGATGATAAATCTTACACTAGTACTTATCAAAGTCATAAGGCTTGTAGTTACGGATATAAATTAGTCTGTAGATATGATAATAGTTATTCCAAACCAGTAGAAATATACCGTGGAGAAGATTGTATCGAAAAATTTATCATGAAAATGTTGAGTGAAGTAAAAGATTGTATAAAAATAGTTATAGAACATTTCCAGAAACCATTAGTTATGACTGATAAAAATGAAACACATTTCCAAAATTCTACTATATGTCATATTTGTGAGAGAAAATTTAATGAAGAAAAAGATAAAGATAAACCTTCAAAACAAAAAGTTAGAGATCACTGCCATATTACAGGTAAATATCGTGGTGCTGCTCATAGTAATTGTAATCTTAAATGGTCTATTAGTGCAGAAAATTTAAAAATTCCAGTAATATTTCATAATCTTAAAGGTTATGACTGCCATTTTATCATGCAAAATATTGGTCATTTAATAAGACAAGATTTTAATATTAATGTTGATGTTATAGCAAGTAATTTTGAGAAATATATTGGCTTTAGACTAGGTAATTATTTGACTTTCATTGACAGTTTTTCATTTATGAGTCAGAGTTTAGATCGACTAAGCAGTAATTTAAGTGATAATGCATTCTTTTATTCAAAGAAAGCTTTTCCAAATGATGATCAATTTAGATTAATCAAGCGAAAAGGTGTTTACCCTTATGATTACATGGACTCGTTCCAGCGATTCAGTGAGAAGTCTTTACCAGCGATAGAAGATTTTTACAGTATTTTAAATGATACAAATATTTCAGATAGTGATTACTCGCACGCAAAACGAGTTTGGAATGCCTTTCAAATCAGAGACTTAGGTGAGTATCATGATTTATATTTGCGTACAGATGTTCTACTCTTAGCGGATGTATTTGAAAATTTCAGAACTATATGTTTGAAGGACTATGGGTTAGATCCTTGTCATTATTATTCAGCGCCTGGGTTATCGTGGGATGCATTACTGAGAATGACAGGGGTAAATCTAGATTTAATTTCAGATTTAGATCAACAACTATTCATTGAAAAGGGAATGCGTGGTGGTATTAGTACTATTACTCATAGACATGCTGTTGCAAACAACAAGTACATGAAAAATCACAATCCGAAGGTAGAATCTTCTTATTTGATCTATTTAGATGCTAACAACCTTTATGGTTGGGCTATGTCACAGTCACTTCCAACTAAAGATTTTAAATGGATTAACTCTGAAGATTTCATCTTAGAAAATTACAAAAATAATACAAAAAAAGGTGCCATTTTAGAAGTAGATTTAGAATATCCAGAAGAGCTACACGATTTGCATAATGATTATCCATTAGCACCAGAAAAGATTTTAATCACTGATAATATGTTATCAAAGTATTGCAAAGATTTAAAAGAAAAAGAAAATATTAGCAGTGGTAGAGTTCACAAGTTGGTTCCTAATCTAAAGAATAAAGAAAAGTATGTATTACATTACAAAAATTTACAGCTTTATTTATCTCTTGGTATGAAGTTGAAAAAGGTTCACAGAGTCTTAGAATTTACTCAGAAACCTTGGATGAAACCTTATATTGATTTTAACACAAAAAAAAGAACAAATGCTAAGAATAGTTTTGAAAAAGACTTCTTTAAACTAATGAATAATTCAGTTTTTGGCAAAACCATGGAAAACCTAAGAAAAAGATCTAATATCAAATTAGAAACTGATCCGGATCATTTATTGAAATTGACAAGGCAACCAATGTATGTTTCTAGTAAAATATTTGATGAAAATTTAGTTGGGGTACAAATGAAAAAGGCTAGACTAGTCTTAGATAAACCCTCTTATGTTGGATTCTCTATTCTAGATCTAAGTAAAACATTAATGTATGACTTCCATTACAACTATATCAGAAAAAAATACCCTGTTGCAAAGTTACTTTTTACTGATACTGATTCTTTATTTTACCATATAAAGGCAGAAGATCTTTATAGTGATTTATATAAAGATAAGGACCTATTTGACAATAGTGATTATCCCAAATCGTCTAAGTTCTTTTTTGCAGAAAATAAAAAAGTAATTGGTAAATTCAAAGATGAAGCAGCTGGTGATCCAATCATAGAATTTGTTGGTCTAAAAAGTAAAATGTATAGTTACAAGACAGAAAACAAGGAAAACAAGACTGCTAAAGGTGTCAAGAAGAATGTCATTAAGAGTGAATTATCTCTCTCTGATTATCGTGATACCTTACAAAAATGTAATACTATGAGGCATAAGATGCGAACTATCCGGTCAGAGTATCATCAGATATCTAGTTACCAAATTAATAAAGTATCATTATCACCTTTTGATGATAAAAGATATATTTTAGATGATGGTATCAGTAGTTATGCATATGGAAATTTTAATATTTCATAATATATATGCCTGTCCCTAATTTTAAAAAATTTTTAACTGAAGACCCACTTCATGATACTGATAGTAGTGACAGTGATTATAATCCTGATTCAGATGAGGAATCGACGAGCAGTGAGGAATCAACGAGCAGTGAGGAATCAACGAGCAGTGAGAGTGAAGATTACTCTACTTTAAAGAATAAAGTATATTAATTATTATGATGAACAAAGAGACCATTGGCAATCTACATCGTAAAAAACTTTCAGAAATTGTTCTCAAAGAAAAAAAAATACCAGATTTAAAAAAAAAAATTCTAAATTTATCCATCAAAAAAGATTATTCTAGAATTGATCAAATTGAACAAATAAGGTTAGAAAATGAAATAAATGATATCAAAAATCTTCGTACTAGTTATTTATTAAAGAATGCTATTTTACTTTTTTTACATACAGAAAATAGAGCAAAACATTTTGTTGTTGATAATTCTTATTATAAAAGGTATAAATATAATATCTTCCCTGATGAACTACAATACAGTGAAAATAATATAAATGAAGATAACTATTGTTATACATGTGAAAAATTTCGAGTATTGAACGTCGATGAAGGGATAAGTACTTGTCTAAGTTGTGGAATAAGCATAAATGTCTCAACAAATCCAGAAAAATCATCTATAAAAACCGCAGAAAATGATTACAAAAGATATAATCATTTTTGTGACTGTTTAGCCAATATCCAAGGCAAAGAAAGTTTTAAAGTCTCAGAAGATGTTATTAATAATATTTTCAAAGAAATCATTCGTGAAAGGATGGAAAATTCTTTGGAAAAGTTAACTGAATCAGATATCAAAAGACATCTTAAAAAACATCGTAAATTAAATTATTATAATCATACCACCCAAATATTGTATAGAATAACAAAAATACCTCCATTACAAATGACTTCTATAATGGAAGAAAAAATGAAAATGAGGTTTTTACAAATTCAGGAGCCATTTGAATTATTTAAAGGTAAAAATAGAAGAAATTTCTTTTCCTATTCATATATCATTTATAAATTTTGTCAAATACTTGGATATAATGAATTTTTACCAAAGCTAAAATTGTATAAAGATCGTTTAAAACTCTATGAACATGATAAAATTTGGAAAAAAATCTGTGAACATCTAGGTGGTGAGAACGCTGGTTGGAAATTTATCAAGTCTTAAAAAATTACGCATCGTGAGAACAATCTAAATTTTACTATATCCTACACTATCCTACGCATTTCAGGCATTTTTGTGCGTAAAATAGTATGTCTAATTTTTACGATATCTACGCTACTTACACTACCTACGCATAACCACGCTGTTTCAGTGTATTATATCATATATTTTAGACTCAGATTTTTACACTAACTACGCTGAGATGCGTAAAATCCAGAAATGTCCTAGTTCCCCCATTTCCTACACTACTCTAGTTAAATACCACAGCGACCATTCATGTTTAAGAAAAAGTGACGTAAGAAGTACACTTGTGCGGTTTCACTCTTTCTTCTGTTTCTTTCAGTAACTTTCGCTATCACTTCGGATTACTGGGGGCTTTTTACCACCAATGTTTCTCTTTTTCATGACTGCTCGAGCCTTAAAGACCGACTCACGGCACTTTTCCTAAACATGGGACAGTTTCTTTGTGATTGCTGTTGATCGCTACATCACATTTTCGAATACTTAATAGATCGAGAAGAACTTTCTTGAGAAGAAATGCCATGCATCTGATTCCAATTTAATTTGCAACGTTGTCCAGCCAAAACACTCTTTTCTCCAGCCAATAGCTCTCTAACTGGAACAAAACCAATCATGTCACGCCATCTATATTGTTGCTAGGCGACACTCGTTCCAGCGAACGACAGCGATCATACAATACCGTCCTATTAAAAGGTACTTATTTTTTGCTACACAACGGGTTGCGGCGTGCAAGCCCAATGGAAAAAATTCACTTCGTTTTATTTCTAGAATCTAAAGAATTAATTGTAACGCTATAATATTATATTAATTGTCTATCACGTGGAACGTTCCTAATGTCCATTTTACATACTGCTGCAAACCTAGTCCATCCATTCGTCGTCATCATCCTCAAACTCAGAAGCACTGTCGCTTTCGCTTTCTGAAAACAACAAAACCAAAACTCGTTTAATTTGCTGTGAGAAGCGGGGAGAGATATTATATGAGAGTCACTTCGATTATTTGAGAAAGCATTTTGTTTACCATGCAAGTCTAAATCCAACGCTGAATATATAGGACTGCGTTAGCTAATGAACTAATAGATCTAACAAATCCGCATACATGACTAAATCGCAAAGATATACTTCAGCCGAGTATTACGTCCATAAGGGCCTACCCACACACGACCGCTCTCATGTGGCTTTGATAGCTATGTTGGGAGAGCATTGCACCGGTAATGCAAAGGTCGTGGGTTCGAATCCCGTTCAAAGCCTGAAAAATTTTTCAGGTGATTTTTCCAGTGATGTTATGGCTGCATCCGTATCTATCATCATGTCTTCAAAAGTAATAAATCGTAAAAATAGCTTCTTTGAAAGCCTTAGGCGATTCTGTAAATGTTTCGTGACTAAGAGCTACTGGGATATCTGTTCCACTCCTGTTGAGACCTTGGCAGGGATGAGAACTTATAAAAATCACGTTTAACAAGGGGCACTTTAAAAGAATGTCCAGATGAGCATGTAGAAGAATAATTATTTACAGATTAACTGGGTGCAATTCGGCATTATCTACATATGCTGGGTTATTTCTTACCAAATAACAATTTCGAACGTCAAGAAAATTTGCTCGCACGCGATGAGAAAAACAAATGTGCAACAGTACTTTGTCACTAGTATGAAGCGAAAAACACTCGATTAAGGGCCGCACAGGGGATTGGAACCCATGCTTAAAGACATGGGCACCAGGCAGACGCTCCAACCACTGACCTACAGGGGACTAGTAGCGAGCTTAATGTAGGTGGATGGAAGGGCATGGGTCAGACTTTCGTTGGCGACTCGGCATTGAGTGACTTTTTGCCCAAAGCACGAATTGAACAGAATTATCTACTTACTACAGTGTGACCGCTTTTCGATACTGCTAATCCTAGTAGCAGAACGGAGAACGTACAGTGTATGTCAAATACGAGCCTAATTGTCAAATACCTACAATTGCGGACAGACGTGGTGAGGCAAATCGAACGTTTTCTAACAGAGAGCAGAACTTCCCTTAATGAGAAAACGTTATCTTCGTTGAGAGTCACCCCTACCTTCAATCAATGTTGAAACATGCTTTGTCGACACTATCATGTGATTACAACATAGGAAATAGCAGGCGGGGAAGGGGGGGAGACAAAAATCGGACAGTGTCTTGACTACATTTGTGTCTGATTCCGAGTTTGATTGTTGCTCGCCATCAGCCTTTGGTAGTGAAGACAATCTGTCAATGACGTCATAAGCCACCTGACATCATACGTCAACAATGACGTCACACGCCATTTAGGCCAAGACACTTACCTGACGAGTGAATGGCTTTTTCCCTTTGTTCCAAAGCAAGTTGAAGAGCTCCTAAGATTCCCCCACCTCCACCCCCGACAGGAGGTTTGGGATTCTTTGGTGGGCCGTCTTCTTCTGACACCTAAAACAAAGAAAAATAACAAACAATTGTTTATTCTTGCACATACAGAGGTGAACCTTGAGCGAAACCGTGGGCTTTCGTGTCGTAGCAACTAACTTTGAAGTCTGTAAGTGAAACCCTGGTGTGCAGCTATTCAAATGAGAGCTATTCGGCAGTACTTTCGTGTGGTGGTGTTTTTTTTTTACTTCATTAGCATATCTGATGAAGCTACGAAAATCTCATTTCTGAATATTGAAAGGGCATACATATACCAGTCCCAAGGAATTTGAGTTCAATCTATTGATACAGAATACTTTTTGTACCACGCACGTCTAGAAACTCAAAATATTACGAAGTATGCATGAGCTCACTAGTGTTTTTTTGACTTAAATTTATTTATTTAATGATTTGAAAAGTTACATACAATGTTTTATTGAGAAACAATTCAGAAACAGGCTTCATCACAAATAAATAATTTTACAAATGCATTTCTCTGCACCTGTTACCTTTTTTCTACTACCATGTGGTGCTGTTTGATTTTAATGTTTTGCAAGAAGACATGAAACTGTCCAGAGTTCTCAATTGTACTCACCTTCTTCAGCTGCTTGCCTGTCCTAATTTCACTCAACAGATCTCCCCGACCATCAGAGCTGCTTTGTCTTCTTTCATTGGGTGTCACCTTCTTCAGTGACGACCCTCCTTTAATCTGATCCAGAAGGGCTCCACGACCACTTCCACCAACTCTGGGAGCGGGAAGGGAAGGAGCAGGTCCACCTCTAAGCATTGGAGGTGGTGGTGGGGGGACTCCACCAGCCGGTGGGGGGATTCCACCAGCTGGTGGAGGAGGAGGTGGGGCAGGGGGCGGAGGAACTCCAGATGGAGGAGGAGGGGGTGCTCTTCCCATTGGAGGTGGAGGAGGCAAGGCCCCTCGTGAAGGAGGTAGAGGGGGTGGAAGTCCCCCACGGGATGGAGGTGGGGGTGGTGGGGCACCTCCTACCCTGGCTGGGGGTGGTGGTGGTGGTGGGGCACCGCGTGAGGGGGGAGGTGGCGGTGGGAGTCCTCTTGATTGACCTCTGGATGGAGCCGGTGGTGCTAAAATCAAAAATATAATTCAAAGATAACTCAAGTTAAAATTGTTATTCATGAGTATTCTAATTCGTCCCCAGGCACATGGAAGGTAAATGACTAAATAGTAGTTTACTTCAAGATCAAAGATGCCATGCAGATAACAATCACTCATGAAAACTACTTGACTTATTCTCACCTGGAGCTGCAGGGCCACCTTCTCTTTCTTTCTCTATTTCCCGGGTTACATTTTCAATGCCACCCCTCTGTTCAACAAAGTCGTAAATGAAGTCCATTGTTTTCTTTTCCTGCATTTGGTCCTCGGTAATGCCAATCAGGTCAAGCAACTTCTTCCAGTTGCCATCCATGTCCACATTATTAACCTTCAAAACAAAAAGATTTTATTGCAATTATCATTAAACAAGCACATGGAACAAGTCCAGCAACACTTCAAACATTCTGCAAGGCAGGAAGCTCTTTAAAGCAGACAAAAAGAAAAACACCTCAACAACTCAACATATCTCAACTGTGCACCCCTTGAGAGCTCATATACATTATGTACATGCACTTCTAGAACTAACTTAGAGAATATCCTTTCTAAGTTAAACATTGCTCTAAGCTGCAGCTGCCTAAAGATTACTCCTCTTTTACCTGGATGGCTGCTCATTGTATGCCTCACCAAAGCAACCATATGCACTAGGTCCACTAGTACACAATCAGTAATTTACACGTAATATCTCTTATCAGACAGCCAATATTAACCAACTAAATAATTGGGTTCCTCCACAGTTTGCTTACATCAAATCCACCTTGTGGATCCCAGCCAATATGTCCAACATGCCTGAAAAAAAGTTAATGGTAGAAATTTACTTCTCAACCAAAATTGATGTCTCATGTACATTAGCTTGTTTCAGGATCTCAGTCAGTGGGGACGATCAAATAAGCAGGCATGCGACAAGTGGGGTCTGAAGTAAAACAATGCTTACAGGCTTTCTTGACCTCCCCTTTTTCTCTACCAGACCCCGCTCGTCGCCCGTCCCCCATCTGCTTTTTTTTTATCATTCCCCCTGACCAAGACCCTGGAACAGCCTACATGTACATCAACATAAAAATTCACATTGAAAAATCAGTTGCACTTTTATTTCAGTGTTAATTAATTAAGAAATAGAAAACATGTGCCGTGTTTCTATCGAGTTATAGAAACACGAGTGAAAGTTTGGGAGAACGAGAAATGCTGTGGGAACACGAGCCGCAGGCGAGTGTTTCCACAGCTTTTTCGAGTTCTCCCAAACTTTCACGAGTGTTTCTATAACTCGATAGGAACACAGAGAACATGTTTTCTATTTCTTTTAGAAAATACCGCGGCGAAGAAAAAGAAAAACAACTTGTTTGCTTCGATCATCAAAATGTAAATTCTCTTTGTTCGCGCCATCATTACGTCAACAGCTCGTGCTAGTTCTGTGTTTCTATCGAGTTATAGAAACACGGTTTTAAACCAATCAGCGTGCGTATTTGCTTTGGGTTATTTTCTAATCATATATACAGTACACCCAACAACAATGCTTGCAAGCTTAAAGGAGAGAAACAACTTTAACAGGAATTAAAACTGCAACTGGTTGCCAATGCTGGCAAATTGAGTGCTGGCTACCAGGTAATAAGAACTGGTCCCCAGTGGGTGACTTACCTTTTCTTCAGTCAACCATTGAACCTCAAAGGAAAATCAACATTACATGTACTTCTCCGAAGATATGATTTATGTGAATACTTATCACATAACCAAACAAACCCGCGATTCTTCAATTGCCAACTGGATAGCCATGTTTGATTCAGCATCTTCTTTATTAAGAGGTATTGCGAGCATACTAAACAACCCGTGCACAGAGCCTAGTACCACTACCAACAATGTGGCAGAGCAGGAGACTGAATCCAGTGCGTCTGTCGTCTGGACAAAGCCTTACATGTACAGGCTTAACCCAGAAATTTTCATAGACATAAAATAAGATGAGGAAGAAGAGGAATCATGGAAAATGTAACTGACGCTGCTTTCATATTGATTATTATGTTGTAATGTTGTTTTTATATGTTCCACCTTTAAAAATTCACAATGTATAAACTTCTTTGTTTGTAAAAAATCAGTGAAGAAAAATGTCGACCACAAATAAGAAATTACGATCTGGCCACCACAATTTTGGGATTAGTCACCAGTTCGCTACTTAATAAACAAATTAATTTTGAGCTCTGTTTAACAGGGATTAGTCCCAAGATTGCATCCATCCAGCATATGAGATCCAGAAAAAAATGGTTAGAGAAAATGAATCAATGGTTTCTTTTAGTCACAAAAAAAAAACAAAAAACAAAGCAATGTCCCTTTCCTGCCCATGCAGCTATTGGCTCACTTGGGTTCTCTCTTAGAGACCAGTATTGCCCCTTGTGTTCAAAAGGGGACTGAGTTATGCATGCTGCACTATTTTTATTCACAATACACTAATCATACATGCAATTAAAAAATTAAAGTAAATCATCCCTATGATCCAACAATAGTGTAATGGGAAAACAAGACATCTACTATACACGTACATAGGAAATGCAAGTTGTTTTACAAATAACAATGTCAAAAGAACTTAATACATGTATATGTATACTCAAGTTTTAGAGTAAATCGTTAACAAAGTAGAAAAACTTACTGAAAATTCTCTGGTTTGCCAATGTCATCTTTGGTGATTCTTCTCTTTCCACCTTTTTTGTTGTTTGATCCAGTACCACTCTTGCTTTCCTTTCTTTCTTTGCTTTTTCTTCTGTTTATAGAGCTGCTAGAGCCATCCATAGATGAAAGGCTGGTCTGTGATGGTGAGTGACTCACATTACCAGCGTTTTCTGTGAAAAAGCAAGATATGAACATTTGTTATGTACAGCTTGACAGGCCTTCTGATATTACGCGATGGTGCGATTTCGCACAATCGACCTCAGATCGCATCCGATCGCACAATTCACAAAAAATAAAGATCGCACATTATTCACAAAATCAACCATAAATAAACAATTTTCTTAAAAAGTCCTGCATAAACATGCCTTTTTAACCCATTGACTCCTGTGCCGGCCGTAACCGGCCGTGCGAAAACCCACCCCCAATTTCCTGAAGACATTTTGGTTCTCCTATTGTACTATTGTTGTTAAGGACAAATAAACCAATGAAAATGGACTTTCTGAGCATATTTTTAGAGGACTTTAGGGTCCTAGAAAGACGGGTTTTTGTCTTAAAATCACGCGCTCGAAAAGTGCAGGTAATCATGGCGCGTTGCGGGCCAAATCTACAAACTTCCAGGGTCTTGTTTTCATTCCTAAAACGGAGAAATTACTCCTTTGGCACTTAAAATGGAAAGAAAAAACATAAATCGATGTTTAGGTGGCCTTAGAATGGAAGATCAAGGTGAATGGAACCCTCAGACCTTTCTGGTGAATAATTTTTCCTTCCTTCAACCGCGGCGAAAACAAGACGATCGGGTGCGTTTTCAAGTGAGTTTTGAATACAGATCGCGGATTTTAAGCAGCTGCCTCAACTTTAGAAAACAAAAATGGTAATGTGCAGTATTAGTTCGAAGTTGAATTCAGCTTTTAGCACGATAGGCAAAGCCACAGCCGATAAAATAACTGCAAAACTTGTAGAGAAAAACTCACGCTTTCGCTTTTGCGTGAAAATTAATTCGAACATGTGGTCATGCCGCAAAGCACGTCTCTAAAATTTTGAACATTTTTGTGCTTTTAGATAAGTTTTTTTGCCTCATCTTGAATGAAAATTTATTGTTATTGAACTTCCTGTCACGTTTCTTTCATTTGGTTGCCTATATTTGGGAATTTTAGGTTTTAAAAGTGAACAGTATTTTTGAACGCTGGAATTCTGCATTTTTAATTTACGGCGACCCCTCGTGGTTTGTTTGTTTAGTGTATTCACTTCCCTCAAATATATTTTATTGAGTCTTGTTCAGCTTCTACAGAACACCTGAGGATAGAACTAAGTTGGCACTAAATTTACACAGTTGAAAAACGATTTATCTCAAAATAATTGCCTTGTTTTTGTCGTCTTATTGATGTACATTTTTCAACTTTCTTTCGCTGTGCTGTATTATTTCGTCGGGCGGCAAAAAAATTATCCGATTTCTTCTTTTTGAATTGGTTTTACGTGTGTTTCTCGCCTTTTATTTTCTGGTATTTTCGTAAATGTTCTCCGTTATTGTAAAAGAATGGAAATTCTGTTGTATTTGGTTTCGTTTCATCCTCTGAAGTAAACATTTAACTCATTTTTGCGTATTCAATTTTCTTGCCGTTTTGTCACGCGGCAAAGAAAAAAATATAATTTCTTGTTTTCTTACAAGTTATACGCATCAAGTTGAGTTCTTTTTGTTGATATTTTTTACTATTTTGGCCGTTCATTTATTGAACTTTAAATAAACGAAGTCTTGAAACCTGATCTTGTGTCTGTGGTTACTGCGCATATGGTTTATTTTTGTGCTTTCACTCGCTCCGACATATTTCCAAAAAACGCCAGGAAATTAGGGGTAGGTCGCGGACAGTTTGATGCAGGAGACAATGGGTTAAGATTATAAACCTTGAAAAAAGCCCCAAAAACATCTGTCACCTTCGATTTCGTAAACATTCGAAGTTCAAGGCGTTATTTTGCATGTCGGGGGCCTGGTACGAGTCTCATTCTCAAAGAGTTGCCTATTGGTGGAATGCAAACGATCTCTTTCTTTGCTTTGACCAATCAGAATTGCCAGTATATATCGACAATTCAGTGATCCAAGCGATGTTCAATGTTGCATTCCGATGGCAAAATGTAATTTCTTTCGTGGAATTCAAAGCAAACGTCCCTCCAGGATAAGTTTGTAGTGATTTCTTTGACTGAAAAGGTTAAATCACACCTTCTGACAGATTTAACTGCCAAAGATAGAGCAAGAGAATACCATTTTTACGTGGACGATAGCCTGAAGATGCAACGCTATGATCGATGATCTTTCGCAGTCGGAAGTCCGTGATGGGCAAGCACCTCAAGTCTTTTTTATCGCAATTTATCCGTAGATGTTTAATTTTTGTCCCTTGATGTTCAATTTGTCTTTGGAGCAGCCCCAAAGTGGTTTTCTTCCTCTAAAACCTAGTAAAATATGCTCAAAATAGCTGAGGAAAAAATCTCATAATTCGCATAATTTATCGCATAATAGCCCATTCTTATCGCGTAATCTGCCCCGAAAATATCGCGTAATTTCGGTTTTTTTATCGCACCCTGTCAGAAGGCCTGGCTTGAGTTCAGTTAAATCTAATGTGCACTCCCAACAGGTGATTTAGGGTCACATAGCAATGGCTAGATCTACGTAAATGTTGCCTGGCAGGCAACAGTTAAGCAGTGTTGCCCACTCTTCCACTAACCATAGGTTACTTTAACTTCTCTTTAACTTATAACTTTACACCAAACTCTATCTCTATAACAAAACACTTAATTACCGGTCCCTTGGGAAACAGTTTTTTTTGTTTTCCCTTAACTCTTGATGTTTCTAAAGAGAAATTCTCAGGAAAACAAAACAACATGTAACTATTTCCCTTGCAACCAGTAATTAAGCGTATAAAGTTATCACACATGACTGCAAAAGTTAAAAATAACTGTCACTTTTGTGCCAGACCCTTAAAAACAACACCACCTTTATCCAAAGCAGCAGAATGAGTTTTATAGAGGCTTACAACCCAACAAAGTCACTTGAATCCAATTGGGGAAACATCGAAATACTGGCATTAACATTTGATCTCAGTTTTGATTGTTGCTGCTATTGTTAAATAATAAAATAACAACATCATTAACACCAAAACGTTTTTAAGACGGATTCCGCTCAAAGTTCGAGCAATAAGTGCAAAAATTAATTACTAAAAATCTACTCATAGCACAGTAACCTTTGGAATACTATCAAAAACAACTCACTTTAGTTTATTTCTCTCAGTGACCCCGCGATTAAATTCTCAAGCATTCTCGAGAAACTAAATGTCAAATATCGTAAGAATGCTTGCGTTATTGTGTTTTTCACTGAAGCAAAACGTCTCTTAAGCGAAATATGGACAACTTCAAGTTCAATTTTCTCTCGCGGGGTCAGCTTGAGAGCTTAATTCTTGATGAGTTCTTATTAACTGGCTTCAAAACAATAACGTGCCACGAGGTTTTTTCTAGTAACTTAATTTTTGCCATTATTGCTCGAATGTTGTGCGGAAATCATCTTAAGTGAGTTTTTATTAAGTCCCAGCTCTGACCAAGTTTCTCTCCAGAAATTTGAAAGTGAAACAAGGTAACTCTATTTAAAAATAGTTTGACAAGGATATTAATACGTTGTACATGTATATTAACATGCATTCTCACCATGGGACTGTAAAGAGTTTCTCTTTCCAATCTCCACATTGCCGCCCAAAGCTGGTGGTGGGGGAGGTTGCTTGTTGTGTCTTGAAGAATTCTCTTTTCTTCTTTCTGTACATTAGACCACGATATAGGAGTTAGCTCACTATAACTAGAGCCCAAGGTTTAAATTCAGTTTTCATATATCACAAATTGCCACCAGAACTATCCGGCACTCCAAAAAGGGTGGTGCTCCTGGCAAATTGACCCGCGGTGAGGATGATTTTGCCCGCCTGATTTGATCATCTATAGGAAAGTTCTTCTTATAACAGGGCTTCCGGAATTACGCGCCGATGCGAAATCGCATAATTTAGCTCTGAGCGCATAATTCGCACAATTCCGAAAAAAACGCATAATGGCGCATAATGTTGGAAAATTTTGAAAAATCTATTTATAAGCTATGCTTTTTTCATACCTTGAGAGATGCATGGAATATTTTTTCCTATAAATACGCCCTAGCGACCACACCAGTCGCAGCTTGGAGCGCTGCAAATAGCCATCGTTTTGTTGCAAAAAGCGTTCAATTTTTCGCTAAAAAATATTGCACAATCCGCATAATTCGGGATTTTGGGCACATAATTCGCCAAAAAATAGTGCATAATTTGCTGGAAAAAAAGGCATAATCCCGGAAGCCCTGTTATGAAGAAGTTCAGTTCAAAATGTTGTTTTGCCTGCCAGCCTGTGAAAACCAGTTGCCTTCCTGTTCAAAACATTAATGAAACCCCTGAGCTGTTCTAGTAGAGTTCTTCCAAAAATTTGAAGTAAACAGAGGTCGATGTGTAGTATGCAGCACTGAGAATTCAGAGCCTCCCAACCTACCACTCCTCTCCTATCCCAGAGGATTTTACTTTCATGTAATGCCAAAGGCACCATCAATCTCCACCAGAAGTTATTTTAACTGAACACTGCAACCACCGTCAATCATGAAATTTCCATTGTTACAACGAGAAAGGCATTTTCTTTTGTATAATTTTTTAGAAAATAACCCAAAGCAAATACGCACACTGATTAATTTAAAACCATGTTTCTATAACTCGAAAGAAACACAAAACTAGCACGAGCTGTTGACGTAATTGTGCCGCGAACAAAGAGAATCTACATTTTGATGATCGAAGTAAACAAGTTGCTTTTTCTTTGCCGCAGTATTTTCTAGAAGAAATAGAAAACATGTTCTCCGTGTTAGTTTGGGAGAACTCAAAAAAGTTGTGGAAACACTAGCCTGCGGCTCATGTTCCCACAGCATGTCTTGTTCTCTCAACCTTCCACTCGTGTTTCTATAACTCGAGAGAAACAAGGCACATGTTTTCTATTTCCTAAATATTGTGTCTTCAAAGACCTTAGAGTAGCTGGTACACCCAGGACTACTAAATGACGATGCTACCATGTACATGTACATGCAAGGGTGTAAAGCCCACATCTTCCATACTACAACAAATACTTTTTTGAACTGGTTTATTTGGTCTGTACTTGGAAATGTTGGTATTGTTCTTGTTTTGTAAGTTTATCGACTGAGCTACCAAAACAGCAGTGCTTTCAATAGGACCCGGCACCTGCCGGAGCACCGGCGGGTATTCTGTTGAAAGTCAGCGGGTATATTTAACTTTTAAAAATTCTCCAGAGAGAAATTCTTATGGGCTTCTCATATTACTCCGGCGGGTGCTGTTCCAAGATAGCCACCTACTTCAAATCTTATTGAAAGCACTGAAACAATTAACCAATATTTCCCCAGTACGGACCTCACAGTAGTTTAATAACATACCGGTACATACAGAGGAACCCCGCCAATCTGGTCACCAACAGGCCACAAAAATCTGACTGCCTGAGGTTATTTTTGGGCCAGAATAAAATATTCATAATCATGATTTAGCTCTTATTAACCAAGCAGGAGGTCTGTATGGGAGAATCTTGACCAAGGTCGTGAGTACAGACCGAATGCAGTGAGGTCTGTAGTACACACGACCGAGGTCAAGATTCTCCCATACAGACTGACTAAGCTCGGTTAATAAGATGTTTATTATATGGCAAACAAGAGCAATTTGATTCCTTTGATATAACTGGTTTGTACTAACTGACATGTGGCTTGCGAACAGCGATGAGCTGAACTTAATTCTGCCAAAGTTTGCTCGCCCTCTTTACTTTTTTTTTTTATCATTGGGCTTTTTGGCACTTCTGTAAATAAATATTGTTAAAAGAAAATAGTCAACATTTTTGCATTTCAGTTTGCAACTTTTTCACCGGTCTAGATGCCGGTCTAGATGGGAAAATCTAGACCACTTCCAATACCGATTTCAGCCAATCAAATTCGTGAATTTGGTAGTTCCCAGTCCTTATGAGACACAGCCATATAATACATGTAAGTGGCCATATTAACATATGTGGCTATTTCCATTTTAATATCTTTACCTTGGCGTCTCTGTAGCTTTTCATGCAACTTCTTTTCGATCTCATTGATAAAGTTCCGGGCTTCATCAACTTTTGCAAAATTAAGACCAGCATTGTAAGTCTGTAATAAAAATGTGAGGTAATCAGTTACGTCGTAACTACGTCTTGTATGATTCCTGTTTGACGGAAGTTCACAAAGGGACTAAAGTGTTGTTGGTGACTGACTACCATTTTACAACAAACTGAGCTAGGCTCATCTTAAGAGTGAGCATGAATTCTTTAGCCTGCGTAGCTTGGCGGTTTAAGCAATGCGAGCGGACTAAAACAAGCGGCTTCGCCGCTAGGAGCCTGGGGTAGAGACAACTGAGAAACCGCCTACAAGGATGACCGGTATTTTTTGTTGGGCCAGTACGCTGGCGTACTGGCCATTCCCATTGGATCAGAAGGCTAATACGTCAATCAAAATGTTTGGTATCTCCCAAGGGACCGCTCCAAAAAACAACACCGATATTTGGCGCACATTAACAAGAAATTGCAGAGAAAGCTCTCTCGAAAGCGTTATCGTGCCTACAGGCTTTGGCAAAAGCATGATTTATACCGTGTTCGCGCTCGCCAGACAAGAGAACCTTCATCACTGTTATTTCGCCTTTGAAAAGCAGCATCGACGACCAGATAATTTTCAGAAATGTTGTGGCTGAACTTCACAGCAATGGAGTTGTCATCTGACAAAGTCAATTTGGTGCAAAATAATCCAACGCAATTTCTTTACTGCTCTGCTCGATCAGATATATGCAAGCGACATAAGAATGTCTCTAGACAAACGTATCGCTTTCTTGAAGTAAAGCTACATGTACGGCTTCTCCGAAGAAAAACGTACGACGACAAATATGATACTCGTGATAAGAATCTACCTGCTGTACTTGCATGCAGTTTTAATTAAACGGCCGGGCCCGGCGTCACAATATAGGATGTAAGTAGGCAACATGTTCACGGTAAATTTCATATTTTGTTCCTTTGAAAGCAAATTCTTGGAGACATATCTTGCATTAGAAATATGCCTAAACAATGCATAAACTCGTGGCAAATTACAGAGGTGTCAAACTCTGCAAAGCGACATGCCAATAACAGCGGAAACTATGCAGACTAAAGCATGACCTCTAATTTTGCTATAGCCAGCTATAGCACAGTCTAACAGCTCGGCTCTACTAAAAATTTCCCTTTATAACACAACATGAAGTGCCCTTCATAAACACGAGTGAAGCAACAAAAAGGTCAAAAGACCAAACAGAGAACAGCAAATGTACAAATGTCATGAACCGTAGGAGTCGTGTAGGCTAGTCAACCTCATTTTACACAGAAAGCTATTTCGCTAGGTGTGATTTCCTGAATTTCCTCTAGCGTGTTCAAAGTGATGTTATTCGTAGTCGAGCTTGGTGGAGGTAACTCACCAAATTTCAGCGATTTCTCTGATGCTGAGTTTTCTCTGGAAGCCTTATGTCCTTTTCTTGTTTGAGGACTTCGATCTGGCGACGAAACGGTAGCTGGCAAAAGACGCTTGCATCTGCTTAAATCGCCAGAAACCTCGATAGCCTTCTCTTTCTACAGGCTTGAGTAGATGAAATTGTAAAGTTCAAAGGCATTTCTTAATTCTAATTTTCTGAGCACAGGCATGGCACACACGATCAGATAAAGTGTCGATTTTCGAGCAGATTTCGGACAAAGTGCCATCTTGAAATCCATCACGTTTATATTAGAAACCTTGAAAAGATTCTGCGATGAAATGTAAGAGGTCTTCTTAAATTTTCCGAATTTGATTTTAAGCAGATAACAACAAAGTCGACAACTATCTTTTCCATTTCTATCAATTCCGCCTTTGACAGGCTTTTTCGGCGTATCGCTCTTCGCCGCCATCGA
>OZ026601.1:32163347-32173347 GCA_964020085.1 Micromussa lordhowensis | reverse complement strand
CGGCCAAATCTTCATTTTTCGGACAATCTCTCAGCCGCGGACATTATCAGCTGATATACCGCCTGAAGGGGTTTATTTACTAAATATACCAAAGAATCAGCAAAAAATGTACAAAACAGCCCAGAACATAGGATTAGCGAAGAGATTCTTGGATGCTTGAAACGTGAACGAGGTGTTTGCGTCAAAACCATAATACCCAGCCAAAACACGCCATTCAGGTAGAACCCCGCCTTAACGTTTTCCAATGTAGAAATCCTGGCAGTCCCCACAACTAGCCGTCTATGCAGCTTTTGACATTTAACTACATTTGAGAACGGTTAATCCTGTAACGTTTTACCATATTTTCAAATTTCAAATTTTTACGTTACTTTTTTCATCGTTATTTATTACTTAGCCCTGTTTATCAAACTTTTGTTACATTTTATCTTTTCACTAGTTATATCTTATTTCCCATATTTCAAATTTGTAACGTTTAAAACTAGAGTCATTCTCTGTTACACCCTGAGGAAGGAAGGCCGTGCCTTCCGAAATATTGGAAAATATATCCCTATACTGTGTAATCAGCCTTGCTTATTCTCGTATATTATTCAACTTATAGCTGATTAGATTCTCTACAGCGAGAGGATCCGGTACTTCTGTTTTGTCACGGTGGTCCTTACAAAAATTAACGTTTGAAATCCTGTCCTTGCAGGGCGAAAAAAGCCTTGAAAAATTTGGAAAATAACTGTAGGGTCAATCCATATAAAATTTATTGATGTTAGCCTTCAGCTGTTTGGTAATCATTTTCCAATGTAACCCAGTCCTAAGGAAGAATTTAAAATATTTCCTTTTTTGGGGGAATGTGGTGGTTGGTTTCCTTGGTCTGTTTTGTTGCCAACACCACTGAGTTAGGTAAACGTTTCGTAACAACAACTTTCTCAGCTCATCCAAAGAAGGGCGCAACATTTTGACAACAGAGATGATGACGAGCAAATGCGCGAACCATGAAAAGTTACCGTACGGATGAGGTTTACTTCCTAGACCTTGTGAAGGAGTCCTATTTCGTGTTCAGGCCACTGAAAGTCTTTTTCCGGTAAATAGATGTTGAGAAAGTATGACATTACAAGCCATTACAATTAGCTTTCCCTTCACCTAACATTTAATCATGGCAGCGCTTTGACCTGAACAATAGGAAAATCACCGTGATAGTGTCCGTTTAAATATGTCTTAGCGTAGAAATGTGATTCTTTTCAATAGATAGATTTCCCTCGCTGGACTGATGGGCAAGGTGCGGTTTCTCAGATTACCGAAATACATAAAGGCATTCACAAAAGTTAGGAAACAATATACAAGAGAATAGAGTTCGAGTTTGTTTAATCTTACTGTTAACAATAACTTTACAAATGTTCTTTTATTCTATTACATTGTCACTTTTATAACGGTAAATGTTATCTGGATCCCAGACTCTCTCTCCTTTATCTTCCCAACAAGCGAGAGGAAAGGGAGAGAGACTGGAGTCAAGACTACCGTCACCGCCGAGAGTGAGAGTGGACCAACATTCACTTTTCACTGACGTCACAAGTCTTTCCGCGAGGAGTTTCCCTTGAGATTGTTAGCACCCAGAAAGGGTAGCCTGGCACTCTTAGGCTGACGGAACACGTTTGATTTCAGTGAACAAGCAGAGCAAGCGTACACAGAAATAAAACGGGACTATTTCTTCCTGAACTGTTTAAACAGAGGATGTCTGTTCTTGGATTGTTTTGCGCTGCTCTTGTACTCGAGGTACATCATGTCATCCGCTCCGGACATGGACGCCATGGAGCCTTGTCGGCGAGACACGAGTGAATTCTGAAACCAACACGGAATGTTAATCAGTAAAACGACCAAAATATTTCAGTTGAAAGTTTGCGAAGAAGCGAAGAAGCCGTTATTGCAGACAGTGGGTTGGAGCGGGGTCAGCATGGTAGTTCCTGACCAAAAATTAGATACCCTTTTTCAGACCTGACCCTTTAAAATCAATACCCTGTTTCAGACCTGTCTTATAATTATCTACACCACAGATATTAAAGGCATTGCGAAGGGGTTTTGTTGATGGTCTTATCGATAATGATAAAAAAGTACCTTCTTCTAAAAACTCATACCCAATTCAAGATTAGAGTACAAAATCCATACCCTATGTGACACCAAAAAGCCAAAATCGATACCCTATTTCTGACCAAACCGGCTAAAAACCCAAACACTTAAGGACCGCACATACCATCTTCTCCTTAATAATCCTTATCAATACTGACACTTGCTTAATATCAGAACTCTTTGTTGGTCGTTAGGAGAGGGTATTAAACTATATAAAGAAATTGGAAACCAGACCTCGCAAAGATTGGCGGTTCTTCGGGAAACTCGAGCTCAAACCTAGAAGACTCTAAGCTTTTGCGACCGTTACTAATTAAATATCCGCACCCCTCAGACCTTTCTATCACCCTCCTTTCTAACAATGACGTAGTTACGACACCTCTCTTTCCCATAATCCCGATGAACTAGATACAAGTCATAAAAAGACTTATCACCGACGCCCTCAACCTATACCTTCCCTCGTCGTACAGAAAATATAACACTGGCCCTCCCCTCCCCTATCATATTATACAAGGACGTACAAGCGACTCTCGTCTCCACGCGCAAACCAAAAACGTACCTGTGAGCTACTTCGGCTGATTTCAGTACCGACTCTCTCTTCTTCAGCATCAGCGTCACTGGCAGCAAGCACCTAGGGAGAAATGCACATTTGGTCTCACTCTTTGCGCGCGTCACAAAATCGTTGCTCCCGTTCGAAGATGAGGGAAGATTGCGTGACGCTGTCTGGGATAAATGTCATCATATTAATCAATAGGCCATTTCCTTCGTGCAAAACCTTTCACGAGAAGATGAGTTTGATTTGCACAAAATGAACATCTAGACGGAACACATTTCCATTATGAATGGTTTCGCGTGAAGGCAACTTCGGAAATCGTCTATCGAAACTTGAATCGAAATTTCGCTGGAGGAAGCCAGAGAACCAAAGGTATCTCGTAGGTCATTTTGTACGGGCGTTCGAGGGTGTTTGGAAACACCATGGGTTAATAGGGCAGACATTTAAAAGACCAGCTGCGACAAAAGGAGTGGACATCAAACACGTCATTGTGGCCTGCAAATGGGAATTGCGATTGTCTGGTGGTGCACCCTTTACCACAATTTTGGATTACAACCTTACCCGCCCCCCAGCTCTCTCACGTTCCAGATCTAGAAACGGTGACAGTTTAACAACGCGACAAAAGTATTCTGCACAAGTTTCCTTTCATGTAATTTGGAAAAAACATAAATTTCTTCGCAGTACGATACCCACCTGTTGGAGCAATTCTTGCTGTTTTCTCTTTTCTCCGAGTTCTAGATTCTCCTGTTCCGAGCAACAAATATGATAAGTTTTTGCAATACACCATAATTCTAGCTCAACAATAGAGCAGTTTTCAATGTAGAGTCGAGCCTCGATTTAACGAACCTCTATATAACAAAGTCCTCGGTATAACGACCGTTAATATTCTTAGCCCTTAAAATATATGGAAAAGAACCTCGATACAACGAAACTCCGTTATAGCGAACATATTTTGCTAGTCCCTTGGCCCTTCGTTATATCGAGGTTCCACTGTAATCACTCTATCCAACCACAAAAGAGCCAGACAATCCAGTGAACCAATCAAAACATGAAGTACATACATGTAGCTGACGCGAAGCGCGGGAAAACGTGCAAGAGCGAGTCACAACTGATTTTGGTTTTACTTCTGATTGGATGAAAAGTGTGGCGCGAGTTTTTTTTAAGCCAATCATGTAACGTAGTACAAGCAAAACCAATTGCCACTCAATTAAGTGAAAACCGCTTTAACAACTCCATTCACATAGTTTCTACTGAATGCACATAGCGTTGCGTCTGAGATCCGCATAAAACATCAGGGCCATCTAGATCCTTACAGCTCTAAATATTACAACAATCTTAAAAGCTAACGAGCTAAACATTTTGTTAACGTTATACAGAGAGCACGTGAAAATTTCTTATGTTTGACTGATCCTGAGGTTGGTTTTCACAGTTCCTCTTAAACTTGTAACATATTTCGCTCACAGAATACTCTACGATAAAGACTGGAAATTCAAATGGTGTGTGTATCATGATGGAATTGACTAAGAGAATTAGCTTAATTTCTTGTTCGAGTGGGAAAATTGCATTTTTTAAGCCGTTACCTCTTCCATGCCTGCCAGTCTGGTGATAACCTTCAGCAAAAGGGAAAAATAAAAAAATATTTGTATATTTTAAATGACTTCTAACCAATTAAGAACTAAAATTTGATCGTGATCTCGAGACACGCGCGCGTGCGGGATTTTTTTTCCGCGAAGTGGACCAGTTGCAAGTTTTAGTGACAGAAGAACACGAGCAATGTACAATTTTCTACATGAATGAAAAGGGAACTATTTTCGTTTACCGAACCTTGGAAGTTCACATCGTTTTCAATTCCATACAATGTTTTATACTGATACAATGTGAAATGTATCATTACAACCGTCCGAGTCAAGCTCGACTCAAATCGATTATGAATCAATAATTAGTGGATTTGTCCTATGGGCAGCCTTTGGTTGGTCTAAGTTGCAGTTTTATAAAGTACTATCAACCATGTTGACAACACACTGTGGCCACACTACGTGAACTAACAGGGGCAAAACACAAGCTATATACCTTAAAGCTGTATCCTTGATTCACCAAAAAGCGCTGTCGTTTCGCCGAATAGTACATTTCTTCGGTGTCCTGTGAAGTCCGAAATGAGTTGAATTATAAAGGAAATGATATCAGTTGTGGTTACCTGTATAACTGACGTAATGACGGTTATATGACAATCACAGTTAGACATAGTTGCCAAAGGTATCACTTTTCAAAATTCCCTGATAAAACTAAAATTTCCCTGACCAAATAAATATAAAATGTCAGATGTAAAAGCAGCTTCAGCCCTCCTTTCCACTCGTTCATTAAGACTGGTAAGTTTGCAGCACATTTTCCTTCTTCGTTAAGGAAAAATATCGTTGACACCACAGTGACCACGAATGTTTCTCAGTCCAGCCTTCAATGGTATTAAAACAGCCGTGTTAAATTATTTCGATTTTCTCTGACTTGTCTTCATAATGTCAATTTTCCCTGACTCAAAATATAATTTTTCTGACTATTCCCTGTCCTTGACGATTTTATCCCCGACTATTTCCTAAACTGTGGCAAGCCTGTTAGAGTATCAATATCAAACTGCATGCAAAACTGGACAGTTTGAACGTTTCTTTGCAGAGTAAGGTGGCACTGAGGCGAAACAGAGCTTCTGCCCTATAGTCTGTTTTGCTCTAAAACGAAACGTTTTAAATGTCAGGCCCCAGTTGTTCAAAGGCTGGATAACGCTATCCACCGGATAAATCACTATCCAGCGGATAAGTGTTAACAAAACAAACCACGCTATCCACTGGATAGTGATTTATCCGGCGGATAGTGTTATCCACCTTTCGAACAACCCGGGCCAGCTTTTTAATCAAAGACAGGAATTTTGTTCATCATAAACAAAGTATCCCTCAAACTATATATTATAAGATAGCTAACAAAGTCCCGCTATTAATATATGCAGTCGTGCATCTTAATCCAATAAACTTCGCTTCGCCATTCCATTACCGATCAGGGGTGGACCATTTGACTTCTAAGTGTGGGTGGGTAAGTGGTTTGGTAAAGGCATGAATTTTTTTAACCCTTTCGTGCACTGGGAATTTTTCTTCTCAGGACGTGTGTATGCATGATAGATTTTTCTCGTATAACATGCTTTTTATCGGCATCCTGAACGTGCGTGAATTTTGTTTTGGCAGTGGTCGAGTGCATTAAGTTTTTGAGTGCAAGTATGCTTGTAGGACATTTTTTTTTTCAAAACACCAACTCCCCCCACAAAGTCAAATGGTTCACCCCTGAGTAATAGTGGAAGCTAGAGTTTCTCTCAGCTACGTCTCAAGTACTGCAAGTCTTGCGTTTCTTTCGTACTCTCCCAAACTTCTCGGGCGCATCACAACACGATGATCCACGCTAAAGCATGAATCAACGGTTAAAAATTGTTTCAAATCGCACGGCACGGTATCCTACTTGTCTCCACACTGAAACGTAGCAAAGATCTCGAAAAGCTACTGAACTAAAAGCTAAAAGACGAGTTAATATAACACGTGTTCGTGTAGGATACTGGGTGGCCTGTGAACTCACCGTGGAGACGAGAGTGTAAAAGAATGCGTTATACTCCTCGGCAGCCATGTCTAACCAAAGGGAATAAAAAATTGTAAAACACAAAAATATAATGCTCTTGTAAAGCTTTCAAGTACTCGTAGTGCTCTCAAGAGACATAGTTGGCCAACATATTGAATGGAAAGGTATGTACCACTGCATACATGTAAAATCAAGTGTGATTTCTTCACGAGGACCTGTTCAGTTGACATTTAATACTAACTACCACTACTTATTAACCGAGAGTGAGGTCTTTACGGGAAAATCTCAGACCGGGGTTTGAGATTTTCCCGTAAAGACCGAACGTTCGAGGTTAATAAGTTGTTTATTATATGGCTTTTTGCTTGGCTTTTGCAGGCCCGTAATCGGCCCGTGGGCATTACGGGGGAATAATGCCCTAGTATTAGCCAATCAGAGCGCGCGTTATATCGGTTGCAAACGGAAGTCATATAATAAAAGGTTGTATAGTATTTACTGACTAGGAGCCTGGCTATGAGAGTCAATTACATCAGGAATCATTGAAACCTTCTGTTTAGACCAAGACACCAAGTGAAACCTACCTTTCTTCGCTCGGAGAATTCTACCAAGTCGTTGGGCTTCCTGTATAAATTAAAATTGGCAGAATGAAACATTTCATGTAAACGACTCAAACAAACTAGGGAAAATTTGAGGCGCAAAGTTACCGTTGATTTAGTGGGAGCTTAGGAATATAACCCCCCCCCCCCCGTCGCTTTTTTAGAAAAGTCCCGCTTTTAACGATTATTCAGAGTGATTTAGATCAGTCGAGGAAATGAAGACGGTTCTTGGCCAATCTTTGCAGAGAATTTCCGATCCTTATTGAACAATCAGAAAATAGCGCGAACACTTCAAATATATCAAAGGTTGTGACGTCGCTGTTCTATGGCTTAAAACCTAATTCTCGGAGAAAATCCGCCAGAAAAATATGGAATACAAGTGATAGCACACTAACCTGCCTTCTTGAACCACCGTGCGAAGAAATCTTAAAAAGAGTAAGAACACATCGACTTAGAAATGTTTTTGCTCGTGTGTAAACAAAAATCCAAAAGCAAAACTTGCAGGTTAGAGGAGTTGCGTCCAAATGAATAAGTCGTAATTAAGTGTGTATGTGAAGTAGATTTTTTAAACTTGCCGTACCTGAATCAGAACATTTGCTTCTGGGAGGTCAAAGGAATTATCTCCGACCTGTGAAAAGAAAAGAGCCATTGTAAATGACGCAGAGAATTGAATTCCTGTCTGCCAAATATCATGAAAGAATTAAACAATTCTCCTGAGCACACACCTTCCCTAAATCGGCGTAAAACTATTCAGTGGAGTTTATTCTCTTGTTCATAGGGAGCAATTTTACCAGAGTTGACATAGTTCAATTAAAAGTCAAGTCATTGCCTATTCAAATGGCCGCTTCTAAGATTTTTGTTTATAAATTCTACATTTTACTGTCGACACAAGCAGTAGTTTTCTTGTGTGCTTCTAAGATCGTCAGAGGCGAAAAGCGAAACAAAGAGCGAAGTGAAATCTGTTTACTAGACTGAATTTACCACAGACTCCAGACTCGTTACCAGTCTCGTTTCTTTTCGCCCACAAGCGCGGGAGAAAGAAGAGAGACTCTAGGAACAAGGGACTCAAGAGAGACTGGGACTACACCAAGAAGGCCTGAAGCCAAGTTAACAAGGCCGGGTAACTAACCTATGTTCAGGCGTTTGACGTTTGTCGGTCCATGCACAATTTATTAAATTGACGTCAGTTTTTCAAGCGTCTGTCCTAATATTGACCATGAATTTCGTCATAACATTGTTAAAGTAGCTGGATCAGCAGACTACTTTGACAATGCTATGACGAATTCATTGTCATAACAGGACAGACGCATGAAAAACTGACGTCAATTTGTTTCTTACGATAACAAATTGTCAAATTGTTCGCTCTCAATCGTTGACGCATCGCATAAATTATACACCATGTGTCTCTCAGCTTATTGAATATGAAAATTAGCCAATGAGGGTGCGAGAATTTCTGCAACTATCGTAAACAAACGGTTGTCCACAGTCTTCTGAACTCTCAGCTGTGGCTGTCTTGAAATCAATATTCTTGCATGAATCTACTCACCAGTGAGAGTAGCCAGTGTAGTCTTACCTTAGAGATAAATATCGTATTGACCAAAGGATTGTGTTGAAAGTTCTGCAAAATTTGCATTCGTTCACTTTGATGAGTTGGTCCGTAGATAAATGGTCTGAAAACAACAACGTTAACTAAAATTATCTTCAAAAGAAATACTGTTGTGTGCTGAGCTTGGCTGAATGGCACGGGAAAGACATTCAATCAGTCTATGACATAAGCTGCTCGAACATTTACAAATCTTTCTCAGAGCTGCAGAGGACTCGAGGGAGGTAGGCCTTATGACTTAGTTTCAAGGTGATAAATATTCTTATCATATGACCCGTACGGCCCCACGCGCAATTTCCTTGCAAAACCATAAGAGAAAAGGTCCCGTATGAGGTCCGTACGCGTCGAAGTGATAGGGCCGGAAAAAGACGTACGGCCCTACTAGAAATGCGTACGGCCCTACTAGAAACGAGTGCGGCAAAATCGATGCGTGTTAATGGCAAAAGCAATATTTTGTTGCTGCCAAAGTTCGTTCTCTTCACAATGAGTCATGAAAGTGAACATTCTGAGAGCGAATTTTACTATCTAGACGAATTGTCCCATGCAGAACTACTGTACTTCTTCAGTCGCCAACTCACTCCGAAAGCAAAGAAAGAAATTTAACACTCCTCGCAAATGAAGAAGCTCACACCTTTCTCAGAAACCAACAAGCAAACAGGCGGTCAAGGAAACAACTTTTCCGGATAAACTGTTCAATGATTAACCTTTCAAATAAGCAAACAGTCGGCGAAACTTCTTTCCTTCAAAGGCACCAAAGAATTCATCGTGGGTCAAAAGAAAGAAAACCGAAGAAGTAAACAAAGTACGATATAAGCTTAAATGTTTTCTTCGAGTTTCAGAGTTTCTGGGAGAAGTTGGTTGAACCAGAAAAATCACAAACATACCTTGTGTATAGCAGGATATTCATAAACTGCTCTGTAGTTTCTACGTCAGTTTTATTTCAAGGGACAAAACTGAATGCGAATACAAGTACGTTCATCCAGATAAATATAAAAACTGGCTTGTGTTTAACCGTGTAATTTCCACTACGCCAGCAAAGTCGGCAAACCCAGGCACTGTTTGCAGGAGCCAACATGTGTCATAAATATTCAGTTGCCCGGTTGTCCCTTGTTTTAGAGAATCCAAGAGGTCGACAAATAGCTTGAAACGACGCCGACATTTTCGCGAGACTTCAGATGAAGATTTGTAAACAATTTCAGTGAAGCGTGAAGCGACCTTTTGTTACTCGCTAAGGTTTTGATGGCTTGACATATTTTTGACAGCTTTATGTCAACTTTCTGTTGGCTTTTTAGCATGAACAAAAATGAGAACGTGAATTGTGTTTTTCGATGAATTGTGAGTTTCTTGTTCGACGCGAAGAAACCGATAAATGACAAAGTTTTGTTGTAGAAACTTTCATGTAATTGTTCCGCGCGCGCAGCCGTCTGATCTTATGTAATCGCGTCCTATTTAGGCTCGAACAGAATTTTCAAAAGTTTCAACAGTAAGTGGTAATATGATAAAATGCTTATTGACTGAGTAAGGTCGGGCCGGACG
>OZ026601.1:32045847-32160847 GCA_964020085.1 Micromussa lordhowensis | reverse complement strand
AACTTGGCAAGTCAATTAGTGGAAAATAGGATCTTTTTAAACTAATCACAGTCGAGGAAACTGTAATTTTTATGATTAACACTGTTATCACAGAAGGAGGTCAAACAGCAAATTGTTGCAACAAATCAAATCAAAGCAAGCTTTATCATACCTCGCATGATCGGAACTTGTTCGGGTTCATAACGTATAACAGCTGAAAAGGAGGAGAAAATAGAATGACGATGAAACAATGCTTTTTTTATTGTAATGAAATTTTCAGTCTGCGAGCAGGCTCTCGTACGTTGCGGCAGGAACAAGGTCAATCGGTGAGCAGCGAAGTCGTGAGAGATGCTTAAATAATAATAATAATAATAATAATAAACAACTTTATTTACGTGTCAAATAAGATAGCAGTTTCCCACTAAGTAAGGACACCTAAACTACAATGCACGAGAGCCTACTCGCAGGTTACGAAATGTTTGTTTAAGAGGGCCTTTTTTAAACCCATGCATTAGAGTGGTTTTCATTTGAGCGTCAACAGTAATCAGGCAATAGCGCGTTTCCACTCATGAGGCCAGCAGCCAAAGGAAAGTGGTTAACATAAGAAAAGAGTTCAACTCTCACAGGATTGGTTTGGTAAACCAACATGGCCGCTGCTTCATTGTTTTGGAACATCAATATGGCTGCCGTGACATCATGTGAAAACACTTGGACTATTACTTTGGTTTTACTACGTTTTGAAGTTTGAGAATAGTTTAATTGGTTTGGCTTTGGTCTTACCGAATTCAATTGAAAACTGCTCTAACCAAAAACAAAAACCTTCAGCTAATCAAGACTTTGAATATCCGTCAGCCTCGTTTCCAAGGCTTTTGGGAACGAGGCTGAATTTCCGTGCTATGATTGGTCAAGAAGAGAACATCATCTCTGTAATTAGCGGGTGAAACCAAGGAATTAGCTCTAAGAAAACACATGGAACCATACTTTGCCAAGAACACGCAGACGGGCAAATGCTGTAAATAATATACCTTTCTCTTTCTTGACCTGATGTTAAGATACTCTCTGTAGAATTCAGGCGTCATTGGACACCACACCTAAAAATAAGATATTGTTCAGAGCACTACAAGTACAAAAATCATTAGGATAGTTACAACAAGATAAAAAAAAACCATTGAAATAAGTGGGATATCACACCTCGGCACACTGGACTCGTGCAATAAATCCATTGTTTTGTAGTTCCATCCAGTTGGCCTCGTATAGCTTAGGTCCAATAAGGAAATTCAAATCCTGAAAATAGCAAGGGAAGGAATTTTGATATTGACTTAGCTGGAGCAAAATATTATTATTTCCAATAGATTACAATTTTCCAAGTTAAGACAGGAATGTATTTCCGGAAGCGAGCATCTCCCGTGCTTAGTCGATGAGACAACTTCCTTTTTGGCTGAATCCTCACAAAGAGAGTACAACGATTTCTGAATGCATCTCGAAAGTTTTCTGTTGTCATGCCATTTTGCCGCTGTACTCCGACGAATACCGCAGGCTCCCTTTTAAACAGTTAATGACGCTTGATCTTCCGAATGAAAGTGCAATTTCAGCCTCCACGCGGCTCCCTAATCCGTGAGGGGTTTGGATCGAGAGCGGGAAAAGGTGAGACCGAGTACGAACCTGTATCTTGTCATCTTCTCGGACTAGAGTTGCTGTGAGTCCCAGTTTACAGTGCGCTTGAACGACTATTGGAGACAAAAGAAGGCAAGATATGTTTGACCACTTTTTAACATCAAAGAGCATAACAAGAAAGTAGGTCTTAGACTTTTCTTGTTTGAAATACCGCGTTTGTATAATTGTAACATAAAGGAACTTAGAGCAGCGCAGTTGCATTTTTCCAATTCTCCAGAGAAAATTACACGATGTAAAGTGAGACAGTAATTAATGAAAGCAAACTAAACAGGTCTATACATAACTTTCACACCTGTTAAAACTCTTCTGAACTGCTTGGCTGGAATAGTGTGAACCTCTACACAAAGGCAAACAGAAAGATATTTTAAGCACTTTAACCCAGATAGATAATGCAAAGCGAAAACGCCCAGAGAGAAAGTTGACTTAGGTAGGTAGGTAGGTATTCTTTATTTATCCACGGTATCATTTCACATTAAACATGCTCTTTTATCGAGCCATGCTTACTTAACTAATTAAATTATCTAAAGCAAGTAAATTAATTATCTGTACAGAATTTAAAAAACTATCTTGTATAATTATCAGTTATCATTAAATTTAATTTTAATTATATAAATGATTTAAAAGACTCAAAGGCAAGCTGTTCCAGTGAACAGAACCGCGATATTGAAAACTTCTTTTGCTTGCTTCAGCATCCGGACTAGGAACGAAAAGGTTGTATTTTGAATTTCTTAGATTACCGTATTTATTCGATTAAGCGCCCTGGGCGCTTATTTAATTTTTGGACCTTCAGGGTGGGCGCTTATTCGAGGTGGGCGCTTATTCGAGGCTGGGCGCTTATTAAATTTTCACCATTTTCAGCAAGGAAAAGGTTATTTTGTAACAAAACAATAAATAATAACAAAACATAAAAACATTCTCATCGATTTTTCAGACAATGAAATTATAGATTGTGAGCCATTAAAGAAATACTGTAATAATCAATACCGTTTTACTTTTGTACACTTTATTTACCGTACATATGTTTTGGGGGATGGGAGGGGGGGGCGCTTATTCGAGGTTGGGCGCTCAAAATTATTTTTTTGGGGGGTGGGGTGGGCGCTTATTCGAGGCTGGGCGCTTATTAACTTTTCCTACCTAAAGGGTGGGCGCTTATTCGAGGTGGGCGCTTATTCGAGGTTGGGCGCTTAATCGAATAAATACGGTATGTCAGTGAACACTGCATGAAGACGGCTCGTGCAAAGCGATCCCCAAGCCCTGGGGAATCTTATCCTGAACTGTCAGTCATCTCCCGCCCTCAGCCTAATCCCGGGGATTAAGCTGAGGGCGGGGGATGATTGACATTTCAGGCTAGGGGAATCTCCACATAGGAAACATTTGTTGATGAAAGAGAGACCGTACTTTACCACATTTCCAAACCCCGAGAAAATTTGACGCGTGGCGGAGTATTTTTGACGAACTTCGAGGTGTCTGGAAAATTGGTAAAACTCGGTTAAAGATAAACGTGAAATCTATGCTAACTAAGATCAGATATCCAAAGACCGTCAAGACTATCTATGATTTCCTTTGTGTTGAGGAAAGTATTAATTTCAGAAACAGTTTTTCCTTTATCTAGCCGACCATGATTAAATCTTACCGTCTAAAATCATTAAGCCCCATTCCTGTGTCTGCATAAAATTCATAACCTTGAAAGGAAAAAGAAGCTAACATTATAGTGACTTCAATGAATACAACTGAAGTACAATGCAGGGCTTGATCTGAAAACCACAAACAGTTCTTTGAAAGACTCGGTGACAACATCAGACGTTCTGACAGAAATACTAATAAAGCAACGCATTGCAAGCTTTTCCGCTATTTCCACCCACCTCTCCAGCCTCCCAGGATCTTTTCCCAGTGAACGACACCATAGAGTACGTTGAAATAGCAATGTTACAATCTGCAGAGGAAAAGTGATTAAGTGAAACTGAAAATAAACACACAGGTACGAATGGCGGGAAAAGTCACAAGAGCTTGCACCTGATTGGCAGACGAAACGGACATCTTTGCAATGATTGGCTAGATCGTGTTGAACGCGTTTTACGAGTCAACTTTATAAAATAACTGAGCCACTACGCGCACTCTCATTGCTCGATAGGTGTGTTTAGATGAGGCTATTTAAGTGTTTCTTTTATAAAATAATTCTCAAAAATACGCGCGAGGAGGGTTGGAAGAATTCTCGAAAGTTATGCAAACCTGAGAGGTAGTCGAGGGTTTGCGTAACTGTCTTGAATTCTCCCGACGCTCCTCGTGTTTATCAGGCTATACAAACACGGAAAAAGTGCTCTATAGTAGTTATACTTAAAAACATAAGGAGTCGACCGTAACGCTGAAGTGGTGTCTTAGAGCCAAGTCTAAGAGTGGTATCTAGTTTTCTTTCCTAATTTATTTTTTGTCAATAAATATACTTACTGACAGGTTTATCTTTGGCGTCTGAGGTAAAGCGACAAATCGTGCGATCATCAATAGTGGACCACATCTTGAACTGAGATTAAAAGTACATAATAAACGACTAAAAATGCTTTATCAAATCCTCAGCAATTTTATTCCTTTTCAATTTGCAGGACGCGTTTGTTCACTGACATGAAATTACATCGACTGGGGGTAAAACAGTAAGTATATGCAATTCTATCAGTTTAAAGTTGAAAACTGATGAGAAAATGTTTGTGTAACGCATTAAGTTCTGAAAATTGACCTTACGGTCAATTAATTTTTGTGTAATTTATGTGTCTTGGCAAATACGGAAAATGGGAAGCGTTCAACATCAGCCGAATTTAACAATTTTAAGCGTCCAGAAGACACACAAAAAGACGTATCATTCATCTCAGACGTATCATGCGTTCAGGTGAAGAGACGCACAAAAGAGACGAACTTATTTGAAATTTGAACCCACTCAACTGGAATTGAAATTTGTAATTAAACAATCAAGTCAATAGTTCAGTTTATTTCTGTGAAGAAAAGAGTTGACGTGTCATACCTAGACGCAACCTCGTTGCCAGGGTACCTGGGAACGAGGTTGACCTTGAAACACCAAATGCTAGACGCATTATTCGCCTTCCTGAGTACAATACGGCCTCTATGATTAGTTGACAGTCGCAAGCGTTTCACTTGTCCTGCCCGATGCACCCTGCATACAGCTGTACTGATCATAAAGTAACGTTTTCAATTTTAATTAATTTCAATTTTACTTTTTTTAGCCAAAAAGTTGAGGTCTTGTCCTGCTTGTCTCTTAAATGCAGACATCAACAAAAACGAATGAACGCGAACGAGGTCAAAAACGGTTAGACTAATGGACTCCTTCTCACTTCTAACTTCCTCTAAGTGGATAAATAACAGTGAATACCTGTGTTCTCCACTGTTCAACTGCGACACCTGAGAAGGAAACCAGAAATTTTATTCTTACAGTTGGATTAAAAAATTAGAATTGATAAACCAAACCACCCACACCACCAAAGCTTAGTTTCCGCCCCACGAAGAAAATATCTGTGGTTTCAACGCTTCTAAGTATTGGTGGCAGTTTTCAGAAATAATCAAAGGGATCTATGGACCAACTTAGTCATGCTTACTATCTCTATTCCACGAGATATGTACTTTGTGGTTGTTCTCGCGTCATGGCGTGAAACCGTGAAAAGAGGAAGTACTAGTCTTGAGAGAAAGAGAGTCTGGACAGGGGTTTTGGAATATCAGCTTTAATTTCGGTGTTTTCTAAGCCATCAATTAAAATTTCAGTCCATTCCTCAGCTGTCAGTGAATTATGCACATCTCGGATCTAAGCCATCAGTTGAAAAACGCGTCATTTCTCGGCTAAAAGTTGAACTTTTGACCAATTCTCAGCTATGTTGAACCCGGCATTCAGTCCCTTATTAAACCAGTGTACTGTACAATTACTTACCTGAAGTACACAGAACAAGGCACCGCTTCCTTACTGTACATGCTGCTGTCACACCCACAAGGGTCTTACCGGCTCCTGTTTGCAAAAAACAATAGGAACGTTACGCTCTTAAACCTAGCTCACGCCCTGCGGGCGTGTGAGGCTCGCGCGCTTCACACGCGAGGAACACGCTCCGCAAAAATCAGAAAATGACTGTTTTGCAGTCTAATGTCATGCTTTAGACTTACCACACGGTAATACAATAACACCAGATCTGGCTCTGCCATTACCAAACATTTTCCGAAGGCTCTTTTCCTAACAAATGATAAAGAAAGATTTCTTTTAAAATATCATTCTTTCTCCATCTCTGCCATCTTTGGTTTTGGACCGCGCTCGCATACAAACGTTCCTGAACTGATGATTTGAGCAATTCCCTTTTAGACAAAAATACATTGAATCAAATACACTTATCACAAATTTAAATTATCATGAAAAAGTATTGTAATAATTTCAATACAGCTGATTTGTGATATATGTCCATTACTGTTGATTTAATTTTTCAAGCTATGAAGAAACAAAATTATAAGAATGTGCGAAGAAATTCAGATGTACCTGGTAAGGCCTTAGAACCGTAGTTGGCTTCAGGTCCATGCTGTTGAGAAATGAACAGATTAGTGTTTCAATGCAAATTGAAGAAAAAATTACTTGGTACTTTGTAATTAATGTTGTGAAAATAGTGCTCAACACAAACTCCCTGAGTTTGAGATAGCAACGTGTTTTCTTTACTTGAAGTTTATCATGATGTTACCAAGCTTGTTTAAATTATTTATTTGATGATATGTGTTGTAAGTTGTATTGAGTTGTTTCCCAAGTTCAGAACAAAGTCAAAATGCTGAGTTCGAACACTGACAAGGTTCATTGTTTTAACTGAATATGTTATATGAGGGTTACTTCTGACAATGATTGTTCTTCACCATTTTAATTAACAACATTTTGTTATTATATTGAAGTTATAAATGTGTCCACTTCGCTATTGGATCATGCTCAAACAATAATGCAATCCCAAAACATTCAATATTTAACAGACGGCTCCGCTTGTACAGCAAACTTACTTCAGATCTGGATTCACTGTGTCATTTTTAAAATCATATTCTGCCAATAAAGGATAGTCCACTTCAATACATCTGTGAAGAAGGAAGAACATAAATTTAATAATAAGAGAAATTCCAGAAGAATTAGTTAAGAGAATCTTCGGTCAGAGTAAAATTTATACTTTGGAAAAGTTTAACGAGACCCAAGAATCTTTAATATGCTATATGTGAAGATCAAGCAAAACAATAGTACCGGTATTATAAACTAAATTTTTTCAAAGAAAATTCTGCTTCGAAGACAGTTATTACAGGCCTCAGAAAGCATAACAAGTCTGATTATGAAGAATCTTTGGTGGGGGCAGGGCAGGGGGTGTACATGCCAGGGATGAGTGGGCACACAAGGTGTCCACAAGTCAAGGTTGGAACCTTTACTGCAGGAGCGTAGCCAGGATTTTTCAAAGGGGGGGGGGGGGTCACACTGTGTCAAAGTGAGTATACTCACCAGATTGTCATGCCATTTCCACCAACCATTGTAGGTTGTTTGCTTAAAAAAGGCTTACAAAAGGGGGGGTCACAGGCACCCCAGGACCCCCCCTAGTTACGCCCCTGTACTGAGTGTCTTATACTCATAAGTGCTGCTATGATGTCCATAACTACGTAAACATTTACTAAGTAAATATTAACTTACTTTCTTTGTAATGTTTCAATGTGCTCCTGATCCACTTCAAAAGAATATGTTTGACTCTGAAAAAATAAAGTAGATGTGCAGCAAAATTTCAGCTAGGAAAAACACATTCAAAATGTAATTTTAATAATAATTATATTTATGAGAGCTACTATGCCAGGTGCCTTGGCAATAATATTTTGTAATAATATTATTGTCATAACATTTATGTGTAAAATTAAAATGCTCTTCCATAGACAAAACACTGTCTTTCCGAAATATCTTTCCAAGCATAGTTCATCCGGCCTTCCTAACCATCTCCCTCTATTAACTATGGTGAAAGAAACTAGACTCTCCAGTGAAACTGGAGGGAATGTTTGGTTGGTTTCTGGAGAGCATGCTGATTTTTCACATCAGCCAGCCAACAACAGGTGCCTGGCTTATACCAGCTTGCTGAATGTAAGTTGTAGTTGGCATGGGCTGTATCAAGAAAAACCATAGAATGATTCAATTACATGTACATGTACTAGGGATTTCTTTCAGTCTGATTTAATCTTCTGTCTGCAAACTCAAGTTAAAAAAGCCAATCAAACACCACTCAAATTCTCAAGAGACTGCCAGCAAAAGTTCAGTCTACCACTGGTGATTAAAATCAGTCTCCATTGGTAGCTACTTTTTACAGACCTCTTCCTCATCTTCGTCTTGATCTATCTTCTCAATATAATCAGAAATGTCTGTAGGAATAGCTGCCCCTTCAGATGGTGGATCCTATGAAATGCAATAAAGATTTCCATGTGTAAATAAAGCATCAATAAACAACTAAACTACTGTCCAAAATTAATCATTATAATTATAATATCATCCATTAACAGAAAATGTTATTTCTGACGTTTGAGGGACGAATAAGTCGGAAATTATTATTGACGGTACGTTGGAAAGACTCGTGGTGCATTTCGGGTTGCTTAAGGATGATTTCAGGTCTTTGGCGGGAGATCTAAGTCATTCTAGGTCAGTCAGTCGGAGTGTTCTCCCGCTTTATTTTTTTTTTAGGATTACTTTTCAATTTGATCTATTCATGTAAATTAACTGTACAATGCCCTTTCCTCGGGGCATCGTACTGCTGCATTAGATGAGGAATACGTTTCCACATATTTTTTGGCCACATCTAAAGGGTGGGTTTTTAGTGGTTTTTCGTATCTGGCATAGTACAGTTTCTGAATTCTTGAAATTTTCAGCTAATTTTGTGAGGTAAACATATGAATAATTAATAGATATTAGGATACATTGAATCGCACGGTTCATGGCTGACTGACTCATCCTCAATAAACTTTTCACATTGAATGTCTTGTGTGAGTGCAGTCAGAATTAATTCAATTACAGTAATAATGATTTCTCTTTGCTTTCATGCAAAACATTAAAATAAAAATAATAGTTAAAATATGTTTGTCTGAATTTAATGCCCATGTACAATTTTGAAAAACTAAACCCAAATCTTTCAACTCCATGCTTTGTTTCTTGGCCACAAAACTAATTATTTACTGTGATAGTTAAGGGCAATTTTTTTAGTGGCAGGTTGCCACACATGGAATTGCATGTATTTGAAAAGCACTTGAATGTCTGAATAACCAGAACTAAAATAATAACAAATTGTCTAATAACAAATTAAACCCAAGGGCTTACAACTCACTCATCTGGTTTTAAAAAGTGGACTGTATTCATTTAATCAATTTTTCATTCAGAATTACCTGCTCAGTTGTTTGAGAAGACTCTCCATTAGATTCCTGTGGTTTGTTTAGCTGTTTACAAACAAAGAGGAAATTAAAAAGACTGATTATCAATTTAAACAAAAAAACCTCCGGTGTCCTTACAAGACAACACCACTAACCTGGAGTGTACGTCACCAGTAATACATGTACAATAAACCAAAGGGTAAAATTAATTCTACACACCAATGCAAGCAGAAGTGTTGCTGTACTAGCTTAAAAGCCCATTTCTGATTTGTCTTTAAAGCCACCCCCTCTATCAAAGCAGAGTCTTGTGCACAACCATTCAAAATAATTTAATTTGCATGTGAATGAAATCTCATTTAAAGAACTTGAGGTCGTTATGTTGTGTTCCTGGGCGATACACTTCACCCTGACTTGCAGTGTCTCTGTCCCCTCAGGTGTGGTAATACCTGTCCAGCAAATTTAGTGTCATTTCATGGTATGGAAAGAGGGTCTGGAAGGATATTCTCAGGATCCGGGATTTAACCAATATACAGACAGAGCAGGAATCGAAAAGTGCTAAATATCATGACAAGATCTGATTTAGCTTCTCTAGAAACTAGACTTGTTAATGTATTAATTTTTCTGGGAAAAAAAAGGGACTTGGCAGGGATAGCTCTTAAAAAATGTGTGAGCCACAGGATTCTCGTGGAAAAGGAGCAGGAATGTGGGAATAGGAGATAAGAGTCATCTAGACATACTGATGGGTCACTACATGTATGCGCAAACGCAGACTATGCATACAGTAACTGTGTCAGGAGCTTTTAATTCATGCTAATTCACTCGCTGCGATTTTTGTTTAGCCAGCGGTTTTCGCTCTCGCTCTTCCCACAATCCTTCTCGCGGGAAAAAACCATGTGCTGGGAAAAGAAAATGGCGCCTGTGTTTTCGACTAAGTGTGATTTTGTACGAGATTTAATCCAGTTCTCTTAACGGTTTCGATATTCAAAACAGCAAAAGGAGCAACAACGTATGTATAAAGTTCAATTTATCTTTATTTGCACATTTTTGTCGCTTTTGTTTCGTTTAAGTTAGAAATACGTCGCTTTGTAATTTTTGTCACCTAGGTTTTACCTGTTTACCACTGTTCGGCCTGTTAATGCTGTTTGTGTAGCTGTTACTGTTGCTACTACACTACTGAGATTAATAAACAGAGTTGAAACGTGTTCTGCCTTGAATCGATGCCGTTACAGTAAAACGTTGTTGGATTTAGTCTTCGAACTGTGTGCATTTGTTCGCTCCAAGTTGCCAGCCAACCGGGAGATTGAAAGCGTGTTTACGAGTTGTCTTCGAATTCAGTGTCATCGAACTTTGTTCGCTCCAAGTTGCCAGCCAACCGGGAGATTGAAAGCGTGTTTACGAGTTGCCTTCGAATTCAGTGTCATCAAACTTTGTTCGCTCCAAGTTGCCAGCCGACCGGGGAGATTGAAAGTGTGTTTACGAGTTGTCTTCGAATTCAGTGTCATCGAACTTTGTTCGCTCCAAGTTGCCAGCCAACCGGGAGATTGAAAGCGTGTTTACGAGTTGTCTTCGAATTCAGTGTCATCGAACTTTGTTCGCTCCAAGTTGCCAGCCAACCGGGAGATTGAAAGCGTGTTTACGAGTTGTCTTCGAATTCAGTGTCATCGAACTTTGTTCGCTCCAAGTTGCCAGCCGACCGGGGAGATTGAAAGTGTGTTTACGAGTTGTCTTCGAATTCAGTGTCGTCGAACTTTGTTTGCTCCTAGTTGCCAGCCAACCGGGTAGATTGAAAGTGTGTTTACAAGTTGTCTTTCAATCCAGTGTCATCAAATTTTGTTTCGTATGTTAATTTGTATCAACCTCAAGTTGTCAGTTATCTGTGAGTGTGGATCTCTTTGTTCTAAATTGCCAGCCAGGCATTTTGCTTCATTACATTGATATTTATGGTGAACATAACTCTCGGACATGAGTACTGTAGAGGATAAAAAGCAAGAAAGAACTAAGGCCAAACAACAGGTCACCAAAGCTTCGAAAAGGTTAACTGGTGCGGTGGAAAGAAATGCAGATGTTGATGTTTTGAATGCCATGATGGTAGAACTTGAGAAAGTGTATGATGATTTTTGTGTAATAGATGAGGAGTATCAAACTCTAGTCCTGGATGAAGAACATGCGGAACACCGAATTGTAAATGGACTAGACATAACTGCTTACCGTACTAATGTAAACGAAGTGTATGCCGGGGCGAGGAAAGATTTTGAACAAGCAAAAGCCTCTAAAACATCGGGTGTAGTTCAGCAAGGTACAGTAACCATACCTTCTGCTACCCTCACACATCCATCGGGACCAAGTGTATCATTAGCAGTAATAGGAACTTCTCAATCAGGGAACAATGACAACCCAGATCAACCAGCCACTAGTGTAGTCACTGCAACTTCACAGACACAGAGTGTTACATTACCAGCAAGTACTGCTCAAGCCAGCAATAATTTTTCTTTTGGTATGGGATCTATTCACCCTCTAGGTTACAGCATGGCACCAACTCCTCAATACCCATTGCTTCAGTCAACCACTCAACAACCCACAATGACACATGTACACACTGGAAGCCTGTCAAGTGGTTTGCCACATCAGTCAGTAAGTTATTTGATGCCTTCTCAGAGTAATGCTAGCCGAGCAAATGATTTGATGGGGTTTGATCCCATTAGCTCCATTGGTTACAGTATTCCCTTGCATGTGCCTCAGCAGTATTGGTCGCCCCAGCCATTGGTTCAGCAGTCAGCAGGAGGACAGGTTTATCCTGGACAGTTAGTGAATGTTTCGTCATATCAGCCAGGTACTCATGGTGTGCCAGCTCAAAGCAGTGGAGCCAGTTCTGCAGACTCACCAGGTATTCACCTAAAGAAAATGTCACTTCCCACCTTCTCTGGCCAGAGAAAGGATTGGCCAGAATTTAAAATCGTCTGGAAACAGTTGGCAAAAGGTGCAATCAAAAACAAAACGGCCTTAGCTCATGAGCTCAAGAGGTCAGTGAAAGGTGAAGCTGGTCAGAGGATTAAGTCAGTGTATGTCACCAAACCAGAAGCATATGACACAATGTGGAAGAAGTTGGAGGATTATTACGATGATACTAGCGCCACTGTTCAAGCAGCACTAGAGGATTTACATAAGCTCAAGCCAGTGTCAGAAACCGATTACAGAGGTCTTGTCGAATTTATTGATGTTGTGGAATCATCCTACAGCCAGCTTGAAGAGTTGAATCAGTTGAACACTCTCACTATGAGGGACATTGATTTTGTCAATGGACTGTTGCCTAATCATCTGGGATTGGAGTGGATTCGCAAGTATCATGACATGAGCCAAACAGAGAAGATTCAGCCTTTCAAATCCTTTATGAAGTTCTTGGAAAGGGAAAGAGAGGCTGTAGCTCGATTAGCTGAATACCAACCAAGACGGAGAAGAACTCCTGAAGTCCCAAAAACTGGTGATCGCGGCAAAGGCCTGACCCATCATGAAACAGTGACTGGTCAAGACAAAAAACAGTTTCATCAGTGTGCCTTCCACAGGAGAGATACAATCAAGCATAAAACAAGTGATTGCAAAGAGTTTCAGAAGCTACCCATCAGTGGAGAGGGTGGAAAGTTTGAACTTCTCAAACAAGTGAACGCTTGCTTTGTTTGTTTTGGAAATCACCCACAGCACAAGTGCCCAAACAGGAAACCGTGTTCAACGTGTGGAAGTGAGAAGCATCACTTTCTCCTGTGCAAGTCAGGAAGAAAGAAAGAAGGATCAGACACTGCAAGTAAAGATCAAACTGTGACAGTATCTCCAAAAGGAGAAGGTCCAAAAACTGGTCATTGTGCTCATGCTGAATCAGCAAGTCATGCCACGAAGGGAGCTGGTCTTGCTCTCTATCCCATCCAGCAGGCAAAGGTGTGTGAGAGTGGGAAGAATGTTACCATATTCTGTGATGGTGGATCTAACACAACCTACATAACCCACCAAGCAGCAGACAAAATCAAAGCAAAGAAACTGAACAGATTTACACTTGATGTAACGACTATGGGGAACGTGGAGAAGACTTACAACACCCGACAGTACCAGTTCACTCTGAGAACAGACACTGGAAAGAAAGTCAGTATCATTGCATTTGGCATGGATAGAATTACTGGTCCTGTCAGCAAGCTGGACACTAAAGTCTTAGGCGATTTGTTTCCTGGCTATGATGTTGACTCTCTGCAGAGGAAGACTGACAAGGTAGACATTCTCCTTGGCTGTGACTACTTTGGATTGTTCCCTAAGTATGAGGAAGCAAAGTGTGGAGATAATTTAAGCATAATGAAAGGAGATTTTGGAGTCTGTCTTCAAGGTACTCACCCTGATCTGAGAGAAGGAACTGAACATGACACAAACCTTGTGAAAACAATTCACAACTCAGTAATCAAGCATGAGGTTTACCATGTACACCACTATGCTCACCCCGAGTTTCAGCCAGATCGTTCTGACCCTGTAAAACTTGTTGATGTCACCAAAGGGCATGCTAGTTTCACACCTCAGACAAATGTTGCAGAATCCTTCACTGGTAGAAATCAGGAACGTCAGGTTGAAAACTTCATTTGTGGCGAAGAAATTGGAACAGAAATTACTCCGCGCTGTGGTAGTTGCCGTTGTGGCAAGTGTCCAACTGTTGGTCACACTTACTCGTTCAAAGAGGAACAGGAGTTAAAATTGATTCAAGAAAACCTTGAATATGACAGTGCCAAACAGTGTTGGGTAACCAGTTATCCTTGGCTTGTGGATCCAGGAACTTTACCCAACAACTACGGAAGTGCTTTGGCCACTCTCAAGAGTACTGAGCGTACCCTCAGCAAGGATGAGCGGTGGGCCGAGACTTACCAAAAGCAGATGGAGGACATGGTGGATCGAGGTGTTGCACGAAAGTTGTCTCAGAAAGAAATTCAAGAGTGGAGTGGTCCCAAATTTTACATCTCCCACCTGGCAGTGGTCAACACGCGGTCACACTCCACACCAGTGCGAATCGTATTCAATTCCAGTCAAGTGTGTCAAGGAATGTCCCTTAATTCCTGTTTGACCAAGGGACCAGACTGTTACATGAACAATCTAATTGGCATATTGCTACGCTGGAGGGAAGAGCAGGTGGCACTGGTGGGGGACATCCATAAAATGTTCCACTCCATCCACTTAAAGCCTCTGGAGCAACATTGTCATAGGTTCTTGTGGCGTGACCTGAAAACAGACCAGGAACCAGATGTTTATGTTATGACGCGTGTAAATATGGGCGACACTCCGGCACCTGCTATTAGCACTGAAGCTGTGTACAAGACAGCAGACATGTTCAAAATGGACAGCCCAAAGGCCGCTGACCTCCTGAAGAGTTCCAGCTATGTAGACAATTTAATTGACTCTCTTCCAAGTACACCCGAAGCATTGAAAGTTGCTCGTGAAACAGAGGACATGCTTGCGAAGGGAGGCTTTTTGGTCAAGTGTTGGCAATTTAGTGGAGAACCAAGCCCTCACACCGGCAAAATGTTATCTGACAACATTGACACAGTTGTTGAACATGATGGTCCTGTACCTACGCACACAAACATGTTGAAAGGAGGTGAACAGAACCTGAGGGTATTGGGTCTTGGCTGGAATCCAGTGGAAGATACTGTCGTTTTTGAAGTAACTCTCAATTTTAGCAAGAAGAAGAAAGGAATACACACAGGCCCAAACCTCACGAAAGCTGATTTGCCACAAGACTTACCACTTGTGTTGACAAGAAGAATTGTTCTGTCCCAAGTCATGATGATATTTGATCCTCTTGGATTCGTGTGCCCCTACACTCTGCTTGGAAAGATTTACCTGCGAGAAACGTGGTCCCTGAAACTTGGATGGGATGATCAGCTGCCAACCAGTCTCCGTTCCAAGTGGGTTCATTTCTTTTGTTCCCTGTTCCAGCTCGAGCAGCTCAGTTTGGATCGTTGTTTAAGGCCACCTAACTCTGTTGGCCAACCATGGCTTATCATCTTCAGTGACGGAAGCGACCTCGCCCATGGTTTTGCAGCCTACATCAGATGGCGTCTAAACTGCGGTGACTATTGGTGCCGACTTATCATGGCAAAGTGTCGTATCGCCCCAGTGAATAAGCTGTCGACTCCCCAGATGGAGCTAAACGCCGCTGTGCTGTCCAAGCGAGGTAGAAAGGTTATTGAGAAGGAGATGAGGTTCGAATTTGAAAAGGTGTTGCAAATTGTTGACTCTAAAACTGTCTTGAGTATGATAAACAAGACTAGTACTCGCTTCAAGGTGTATGAGGGAGTCAGAATTGGAGAAATTCAAGCCGCAACGAATGGTGATATGTCTTGTTGGTTCTGGATGTCAGGTCATCACAACCCTGCAGATTGGTTGACCCGTGGACGCACCCCTGAAGAACTCGATCAGGAGTCCCATTGGTGGAATGGCCCGCCCATCCTGTACAAACCTGTTGAAGAATGGGGACTTAAGTCTTATCCGCAGAACGAAGGACCACTCCCTGGAGAGAAGAAGATATGCAGCACAGCAGTAGCCACAGCAGATCCACCATTGATCGACTTTGAGAGATTTAGTGACATCAACCGAGTCATTTGGGTGGTAGCAAGATTGAAAAACATTGCAAGGAACAAGACTTTCAGTGCAGGAAATGCCATGCAAGTAACCGCACAGCACTTGAAAGAAGCAGAGGACTTTGTTGTGAAGAACGTTCAGAAAACCATTGAGTGTGAGCTGAAGAAGAGCAGCAGTATGAAGGGAAACGGAGGTCAGTATGCTCAGCTGAGGCCTGTACAAGATGCAAGTGGAATATGGGTTGTCGGAGAACGACTAACCAGGCAGGTATAATGCGATGACACCAGACTCGTCCCTTCAGAGATTGTTACCCTCTAAACATCCAGCTACACGTCTTTTCATGCAACGTGCTCATCAAGCAGGAGGACATAGGGGACGTGACGCAACCCTAGCTCGATTTCGAATGCACTACTGGACACCTCAAGGCAGCAAACTGGCAAGATTGGTGAAAACAAACTGTCAGCCGTGCAAGTTACGTGATGCCAAATTTCTCGAGCAACCGATGGGGTTACTGCCAGAAGCTAGACTGAAACCTGCACCAGCATTTAACCATGTAATGCTTGACTTGTTTGGACCATACACAGTTAGAGGAGAAGTTCAGAAACGCACAAGTGGTAAAGCATATGGTGTGATGTTCACCGATCTCGCAATGAGAGCTGTTCATATCGAGGCAGTGTTTGGATATGACACCAGCAACTTTCTGATGGCACTTAGCAGGTTTGCAAGTCTTCGAGGATGGCCGGAGAAAATTTATAGTGATCCAGGTTCTCAACTTGTGGGTGCAGAGAGGGAACTCAAAGAGGCCTGGCAAAGAATCGACAGAGAGTTCATACAAAGAGATTCTGCTCAGAATGGTTCCACCTGGGAATTTGGACCTGCCGACAGTCCCTGGCATCAAGGAGCAGTAGAGTCTCTGATAAAAGCTGCCAAGCATGCTATTCATTTCTCAGTGAGTAATCAACGTCTGTCTGTGCCCGAATTTCTCACTGTCTGCTGTGAGGTGTCTAACTTACTAAATGAGCGTCCCATCGGTGTGAAACCAAGCGTGGATTCAGTCATCAATGTTCTCACACCCAATAGTTTGTTGCTGGGACGAGCCACTGCATCCAACCCCTTGGGATGGCAATCGTATGAAACAAACATTGCCACGCGCTATCATCTCGTTCAGTCCGTAGTGGAGGACTTCTGGAAACGATGGACCGAGCTGTACGCCCCAGCACTGGTGGTACAGCGCAAATGGCACACAGCCACTCGTAACTTGCGACCAGGAGATGTGGTGATTGTTGCTGACAAGAACACTCTGAGAGGAGATTATCGTTTGGCGCTTGTGAAAGATGTGTTCCCAGGAGAAGATGGCAGAGTGCGCAAGGTGACAGTTCAGTACAAGAGCTATCGCACCGGAGAGAGAGTTCATGAGTACCGGGGTGCAAGGGACACTGTGGTCTCGAGAGCAGTTCAGCGCCTTGCCCTACTTGTTCCAGTGGATTAGAGTCAATCGCCAAAGTCAAGAAGTGACATTAAGGACCTTGATTATGAACGTTTATGTAGTGACATTTTGTTATTTGTTCCATTTCACAAGTTGTATCGCAGCGACCCCCACTCTTCCGGTGTGTCAGGAGCTTTTAATTCATGCTAATTCACTCGCTGCGATTTTTGTTTAGCCAGCGGTTTTCGCTCTCGCTCTTCCCACAATCCTTCTCGCGGGAAAAAACCATGTGCTGGGAAAAGAAAATGGCACCTGTGTTTTCGACTAAGTGTGATTTTGTACGAGATTTAATCCAGTTCTCTTAACGGTTTCGATATTCAAAACAGCAAAAGGAGCAACAACGTATGTATAAAGTTCAATTTATCTTTATTTGCACATTTTTGTCGCTTTTGTTTCGTTTAAGTTAGAAATACGTCGCTTTGTAATTTTTGTCACCTAGGTTTTACCTGTTTACCACTGTTCGGCCTGTTAATGCTGTTTGTGTAGCTGTTACTGTTGTTACTACACTACTGAGATTAATAAACAGAGTTGAAACGTGTTCTGCCTTGAATCGATGCCGTTACAGTAACAAACCACATGTTTATTATCTAGGAAAGATCGAGTAGGATTCCTTACTACAGAATCACATGGGCATACAGTGTTTTGGCAATACACTATTGCCGGATTTCATACCGTGAGGGCCTAGTAACAAATGTATGGATTGCCGGACACTTGTCCGGAAATCCATACATTTCTTTGCAAATTTTGAAGTTTTTGAATGGCTGTATCTTGTTCAATATTGGCCCAATTAACACAAAACTTAAGGATTTTGTAAAGCTCAGTGTGCTCTTTCTGAATATATGGGTCTTGTGTTGTTAATCCCATAATACACGGCCTTGTACCCAGGCCCCCACCATATGAAATCCGGCAATACATGTATCCGACACTGTACACCCATTTCTCATTTCCCACCTTCAGTGAAGACTTTCCCCCCACAGTAGATTTAACAAGCTGATCCTCTCCTAAACCAAGCTCAATGTCCTCATCTGTTCGCTTTCGACATTCTTGAATCTCTTGGTCTCTGAGAAGATGCTGTAGCACTTCCTATAGAAATTAATAAAAAATTACAGCTGTATTTTAATATATAAATTTTACACTCTTTTTTTAGTACAAGCAAATTAACTTAACAATTTAAGTCATCATCTGAAATCTTGCAGGAAGTCTTCTGGTCATCAAATTAAGTCAACTTTGAAATATCTTTCCAAGTCTGTGTGTAATCCTACAGTTGTTCCATTGTATGTCTAACAATCTGTTTTGAAAAATAATATGTTTGTCCACAGAAAGAAGATTTTGATAATTGTTTTGGCTGAAAGGATAAATTCACTCACTGGGTGACTGCTTTCCACAAAGTATCTGTTGTGTTTCAAGACAAGTTTCACTTTTCCATAGCTTAAAGTGCAGATCTAAAAGACAGAATCACAACTTACAGGAGATTTTAACACATACATGTACCAATTCAATACCATTTAACCACACAAATATTATGCTAGTTTGACATGTAGGGTAAAGGGCTTTCGACTGATGTCCTTTTCCACTATTTCATGGTGATAAAAAGGGTTATGAACTCATATACATGTAACCTGTAAAAATAGTCATTATAACTAGACTGTAAACAGTTCCTCTAGAGGTAGAGTGTGGGCTTCGAAAGCATTGGATCATTACATTCAATCATGGAGCTGCCATTTGAATCATATGGTGAGCAAAGTCTAGGAAAAGGACAAAACTACTCACAACAGACTACATATGTACAGAAGCAGCAAATGGAAAGGTATCAATAATTAAAAACTAGGTCATCTTACTAATAAATCACATTTAATTTAATTTTGAAACAATTTAGAGTCATCTTGGGATAATTTGAATCATGCATACCTTAATGAACTGTATTATTCCATCAGGAATGGTAGTCTTGCTCAAACGTCTTAGATATTCAATGATATCACTTGTCTGAAGGAGACAACATATCAGTGGGCATAAGGCATGGCTTAAGACAAAGTTAAGATTGAGGAGGGGGCAGGAACAAATTAAAACATTCTAGCTTAAGAAAGCTAATTAATATAATTATAATATAATAAATTAATACAATAAATTATAATATTTAACTATAATTAATATAGACTATATAGTCTGATGGTAAAGGTAAAGGTAAAGTCTACATACGAGCCAAGCGGCTCATCAGGCTGGAGCTTATCCCGGTTTCAGTAGCATGAAGTGACTAGGAGTATTTCGTCTCCCCCCTGGATGGGATGCTAGTCCATCACAGGGTTACCCTAAGCATTAAATTTGTCAGTACCCATTTATACACCTGGGTGGAGAGATGCACCATGAAAGTAAAGTGTCTTGGCCAAGAACACAACACAGCATCCCTGGCCAGGGCTCAAACCCAAAGAGCTTGCTCCGGAGTCAAGTGCACTAAGCATGAGGTCTGACCACGCTCCCTGCAGTCTACTCTGATGTGTTGGAACTAACATCTGATTCTTTAGAAAAAGATGGCTCAACTCAATTGCCTTATAAAGCCACCTACTTAAATGACAACCCTGATAGAGTGTTATAGGCCCCATGGCAGAGGATAGGTTAGTCAAGTTGGTTGCTGGCGTAGTGCTGTTTTTAAAAAATGTCAAACACATTAACTTGACAACCCAGCCTGATAGAGTGTTATGGGCCCCATGGCAGAGGATATAGGTTAGTCAAGTTGGTTGCTTGTGTAGTGCTGTTTTTAAAAAATGTCAAACACATTAACTTGAGTTTTTTTTAGCTCACCAGAGGGTGCATCAAACCAAATTGCATAATAATAATAGTTTATTATTATAACTGCTGATCATAATCCTCACCTGTAGACCAACAGAGACGGCAGCGTAGAGAGAATATGCGGTCAATCTGCAGTTAAAAAAAATCCCACAAAAATTAGCACCTTCTAACCTGTCCAATAGGAAAAGGAAAAACTGATGCCAATTCTTGTACATGTACGTGACGCTTGATCAGTTGGAACATTAGCTATACCCCTGGCAACTGTCACACAATAGAAATCTCAGGCCCATATACCTGTCTAATAGGGTTACCTTGAAAAAAATTATCTAATTCATTTTGTCCTGACAAGTTCCATGGTTCTTTAGTAATCTACATATTAATTAATCCTTTCAAATTGGCAAATCTTCAGAATTGTTTACAAAACATGAGTTTGCAAAGTAACTCGGCTATCAACTCTCACCTGTATTCATGGATATGCTCTGGTCTGCAAACAGGCTGTTGAGGAATTAACAGCATAAATTCTTGATCATTCTTAATCATCAATAAATTTAAGATAATTTATTATCAGGGCTGTGCTCTAATTTAAGCTAACAGGGCCTCAGATGACTAACATTTCCCTTTAAGCGACTAGAAAAACTTGCTTTTTTCATATAAGCTTATTAGTGCTTTCTGTAGGATTTCGTAGTTAGGAACCTTTGGGCACCTTGTAATTTTTCTTAGACCCCAGCCTTGATTAGTAAAGTTGTGTACACCTAAATAAATGCTATATAGTTGTATAGATGTGCTCAAAATTTAACTAAAATCAAACTTTCTACCAACTCAGATTACAGCCTAATTCTGTAATAGGTGTATTATTTAAAATACTGTAACAGTACACCTTAATGGCTCAAACTGATTATTTATTGTGTAGCGGAACAGCCTACCTCCGAAATAGCAATGAGAAAGTCATGTGCATGCTTGTAGACAGGAGAAAATGACTCCAGGAAAACGTGGCCATCGGGAGCCTGAAGAAAAAAAAAATTAGAGATATGAAATTAACATTATTTTGTATCCAAATTTAAGTATTTCAATAGGTCATTTCCGAGTTCCCTTGTGCCTCTGTTTCAAAATGAGACTGAGTACAAAACCTTTCTTATGAAAATGAGTTTGATTTGCATGAAAATGAACCTATAGGCAGAACTCATTTTCATATGAATGGTTTCGCACTTACATGTAGACTCGTTTTGACACAGAGGCAAAAGGGAACTCGAAAATGGCGTATTACAGAGTATATTATGTAATTTTAAAGTTTAACCAAATTTCTGACCTTGTTTACACAGATCAAAATGATCTAGAAAAGCAGAAGACCAGTACTGTTGTAGTGTGTAATTATTAAATAAATCTTCTTACCACCCAGAGGGGTCTGGAGGAATGATCTGCTTTGAGCTCTGTTATCTTGCGATAATCTTTGGCTCCAAACTCATCCTGTCAGAAATTAATTAAGACTAATATTTAATCCTATTAATTAATATTCATGAATAAATGATGAACTAATTAAAACTTATTCACATGTAATCTTGGGCAGTTATGAGTTACTTCTCCTGTGTATCCAAAAAAGTGACTGCATGTGCTGCACTGCATCACCCAACATAGGCCCAAAACAACTTTCACCACATGTGTACAGGTATACAGACTAGGGCCCAGTTTGCTCATAACAGAATACTTGCCATAGCTCTAGGGGCACCAGGTCTCACTGAAAGTTCTGCTTCTAGTTACATGTAGTTACTTTATCCTTAATCATAGAAACTGGCATTATACAGTTACTTGCATTGTGGTTCATTCAGTACAAGTACAGTGGGGACCAAGCAATTACATGTATTGTCCCTTTAAATTTTTATAATCATGGTCTAATCATATGACGTCTATATTCACAAATGACAGCCATGCCCATTATTAAATACAGATTGAAATATTTAAAAACGTACTTCATTTGTCTCATCACTCACTGCGGCAGATGAAGACTTGGGTGCAATCTCAACTAAAAGCAATTTAAAATTAAACTAACAGTAAGTCTTGCTTAAGAAGACAGCATGTTTAAAAATATTCAAGATTAGCATACATGTAGAAATGTATAATAGACATTGCTTATAAACTTGTGAATCCACTCATCTAGAAGTGTAAATTCATATAATTGTGAATAAAATTATAGTTTACTTGGCAATCACTGTTTTGCTTTCTCAATAGCATTGTTATTTACATGTATACACTGTAGTCAATTACCACCTTGTGAAGACTAGAGTAGAAGTTTATTTATCATGTAAAATATACACAAAAGGAAATGTCAAAGGTTATCCCTATCGTGGACGCTCCCTACATAACATATAAGAGATCTGCTACCATATAGAGTTTAAATCTGCTACAGTAGAGAGATTAAAATGATTTACAATGCATAAAAATTTACAAAATCTCACAATGCTTTTTGTGTTTGTTCCGAAAAATGCTCTTTAGGAAGCGCATTCCACTGTTTAATAATTCTAACAAATAGAGAGTGCAAAAAGCAATTTACTCTTACTAGCTAACAGCTGTCTTAATTTAAATGAATGATTTGATCTTGTTTTACTGTGGCAATTAACTTCAAAATAATCATCGCATTTGAGGCCGTTAAGACCATGGATAGACTTGTAGCACTCTAGCAAGGATAAGTAAGACCTCCTCAATTGGAGGCTGGACCACCCAAGTCCAAATCACTGAATCAGATACTAATCCTTTAGAAAGAAGCCCAAAGAAAATTTGCATGCTGTTTGACTTAAAATTAAGCGTCTACATGTATAACTCAATCGAAACACAGGACTACCAGGAGTTGTTGACGCAAAGATGGCACGAGTAAATTAAAGAGAATTTACATTTTGATGATCAAAGTAAACAAGTTGTTTTTCTGTTTTTTTGTCGCTGTATTTTCTAAAAGAAACAGGCTTGTGTTCCCACAGCATTTCTCATTCTCCCAAACTTTCACTTGTGTTTCTATTAGACAATTAAATCATGAGCTCAACATTTCTATCACATGATAATCTAATTGGTTTAGTATAAATCTACCAGTCATCCAAAACTTTATATAAATATCCTCTTCACAGACTCTTTGAAAACGCCAAAAGGTAGCTGTCATTTTGTTAACAAAGGTACACTGCTATACTACTCACTATCTATGACAGAATAGATAGTAAGTAGCGTAGGCAATAGGAGAAAGTTATTCATGATAGAACATGTTTTCCATTTCTTAGTTAAATAGAACACAAAACTGCTAGCTGCAGGATCAGCTAGGTTGGTGTTAGCCAGTTCAGGAAAATAAAAAGAGTCCACTCCTGGATACATGTATGCCAAAATTATCTTATTGCATGCAATTCACAACAATCATCAATACAGTTTGATCACAACTTTCGGATACATCTGCAGGTACCGGAAAGCTTTGTATTTTGGGTCACTTGGGATTAGTCTTTATTTGGAGTTGTTTTGTTTCCTGTCTTTTATTTCTTTTGTTTTACGTAAGCTTACGTAAGCTTACGTAATCTGTGCTCCGGTACCTGCAGAAAGATCCCAACTTTCCAACAAAATCAAGCTCACTAGAGGTTAGGATGGGTGTTATGAGAGAACACTAAACTGACTGATTAAGGTTGCCCCAGAGAAGAAAATATCTAGCTCTTAGTAATATTTGCACAGACTTCACTACATTTGGTACCTGATGACCTTGAACCAAGTACATAATACACGTATATTTTCCTGTTCGGCGCTCCCAGTCAATAAGTTCACAAATACAGATGACTATTTGAGTGTATGTTTCATTCTTATTGCATACCGTCTTCGACAGATTCATCATCAAAATCTTCCTCTTCATCCACCTAATAAGAAAAACAATAACATTTAATTAACCTGTAAAGAAATATGCAAGACGACTAGCTAATTGAGACAATTCGACAATACTTAAGAAAACGTCATGTACCTTGTTCCTCTTGGTTTTCCTTGATGATTTTGAAGCTGTAAGAGATCGAGAGATAAAATATGTTGAGAGGAAATTTTTAATTCTTTCTTTTTAATTCTTTCTTTCTTTCTTTTATTTTTTCTTTCTTTCTTTTTAATAAGCTCATGTACTATCTTTCATGTACTTTTTTCTTTTTAATAAGCCCATGTACTATAATGCAACTGTATTGGCTAAAGCTGGCGTACTCACAATCTCCATCCGTCTTCAGCTTACGCTTCTGAGTTTTCATTACGATCCTTCAGCAACTTAAGCTATCACAAGCAATATACCATGCCATGTACCACCTTAAATGACTTCTTTCCCGATATATTTAGTTATTTCCCGAGAGGACTTCCATTCTCGTGCCGTCTGACTGGAGTGTTTTTTCAACCAGGCGTTCCTTGTTATAAGGGATCTGGAAAACGAACCCAGGATCACGCGATCCTGAGATCATCCCCTGTCTACCCTAGTCGCTGTACATAGGAAAAAACAAAAGGATTATAAAGTATTACTGGAGCATCTTTCCCAAGCTGTAAAATAGTGAATCCAGGCATAGTTAATACTATGATCCAGGTAATTTTCAAAAAATAGTTGTTATTATGAATGCTTCTTGAAAAGTTTTCTTTTTTTCTGTTTTCTTGAAGAACGTGAAGACCGGGCGTGAAGAATTTTTTCTATATCCTACCGTCCCCTCCCCTCGTTGAATTTGGCGAGTTCTTTGACCTCGCACTCCGCACGTGTTGAGACAGTGTGTTGCACATCAGTTGTCCGAGAGTCTTTATTCGTGCTTTTGTGGCTTTTTATCGACGAGCGCAACCTCCTGGAAATGGCGAAGTTTGCTCTCACCGTTTCTTTAGTTATACTCCTTCACGTCATTTCTGTTCTCGCCGTTTACACAGAAGACAAATGCATCAAGGGAAAGTGGCACAAAGCATCGCCATCGCCTGAAACCGATGAATTCAAAACGTGCCATGCCTTCAAAGATAGCAGTTGCTGCACGGCCGAGTTTACAGTGGAATTGATGGCTAATGAAACCCGCAACTTGTACAACCATTCTTGGCATCGGTGCGGCCAATTGTCGGAGAAATGCCAACAGTTTTGGGTCACACAGGTAGCTTTAATATTAGGTGATTTGCACTCGCTCGGACTGCGTAACTTTATGCTTGTCCAGTCATGCAGGCTCGAACGGATACCTCGGGTGCTTTACAATGGTCAGAGATCAGTATATATTCCGGTCGGAAGAAACCGAAACGGACCTTTCCATTTGAATTCTGACCGAAATTTCCGGAATCTTTGGCACAATGAAAAGCACCCCCAATTTCGGTACTATTCTCGGTCGGAATATTCTGATCGCCGTTCCATTTTTAACAAACCGGTTCTTTGGAATTCCGGAATTTGGAATTTGGGCATTCGGAAAAGGAATAAAAAATGGAAATAGCCGTTTAATCGGAAAATGTCGTTCCATTTTCCTCGGATATTGACACTGATCTCAGACTGGTCGGTTTGCATAATGGAAGGAAGACCGAATTCAAAGATAAGCTTGACTTTGGCGCCAAACCATTCTCGACCCCAGAGCTCTTGTCTTTTATCACGTGACTGACGGCGACAAGAGCTCTGGGGAACTCCACGCACGCATAGCCAGAATCTGGCTACAAGGTTCTCATAGCGCATGCTCGTGCTTTCAAAAACCATTGTAACGATATCTAGCATCGGTATTTTGTTGAAAAATTAAGCAGAAGACAATGATAAAAGCTTAAGTTTGTGTACACCTCCTCAACAGTTAAAATTGCCGAGATAATCCGCTAGGAAATATTTATTTGATTTTAAAAAGTCACTCAGCCGTTGCGTTCAAACATCAAACATGTCTCGGTTATATGCAAATTTGGAATTTGTCACGAAATAACATGTGGTTCTTCTCTCGGCGGATTCTCAGTTGTTAAACATCTTTATTCATTGGAAATAGCTTTATATTGCTATAAAGAGCTAAGAAGAAATATTCTGGACTTTTGAAGCCGTTTTAAAACTAAATACATGTACCTCCCAAAACTGCACATTTTACGATTGCGTGCACGATCTGTGATTTGCATAAAAAATAGACATAGAATTCCCAAGAGGGCAGGAAGACCTTCACAAGGCTCTTTCAAATTTTACCGCATCACAGATTGACCAATCAGACGCGCTTTCTTTGTTTCAACCAACAACAAATAACGGCACTTCTCGCCGTCTGTCATGCGCGAAAGAGAAGAGCTCTGGGGTCGAGAATGGCGCCAAACATCAACGATTTTAATTTGGTCATGCGCGTTAACCTTTTGGATTTGACAAACAAAGCCATGTGACCGAAATAGTTGACGTTTCGCGCCAAAGTCAACTGTCATGCTTGTCTTTGAATTTAGGGACCGTTCACTTTTTATGAGATGGGGGGGGGGGCTGGTGGGATTGAGGGGGGGTGCCATGGAAAAAAAACTTAAAGGGGGGCAGCCAAAACAATATTGTCTGTAAGGGGGGTCACTCCAAAAATTACCCTAAAATGTTGTAATAACAGCATCTATGATGGTGCAAAATTTTCTACCAAAATGCCCTAAAATTGCATTTCTGAGGCAGGTACTAAAACCAGGAACACCGGAACGGAACACCAGAACACCGAAACACCGGAATACCACGGAACACCGGATCAACGGAATACCCCGGAACATCCCGGAACATCCCGGAACACCGAATTTGACGGTGCTGTTTTCCCATGTAAAAATTAAAATGTCAATGTAATTTGTTTACCCACGGATAACAGAAGAGCTAAGAGCTCGTTATCAAGTGTACGTGTATGAGATCGAATTAGAATTAAGAAGTGTTTGTTTTGTGGAGGGAGGAAAATCGGAAAACCCGGAGAAAAACAAGCAACAACAAACTCTACCTTCATTATACCCCGGGTCCGGGGTGCGAACCAGGGTAACAATGGTGGGAGTCGAGTGCCATTCCACCATTCCAGCTCCCCCTATGTGATAACAGTCTTGAAAAAATTTTAAACAGTCTCGTGACTATGAATACATGTAGATATTTTTCCCTTGAGAATATCATGCGGTCTGCAATGGGTAAACAAAGACCAAGCGAAAAAAGGTCGATAACTCGTAAGCGGCCAGTACGTAAGTATCAACTATAACTAGGCATTGCGGATCTACTTTTCTACCGCTGAAATCTCTATTGCGTTTATAATGTAAGCAATGTCTCCTTTGGCTTCTTAATTAAAACAGTAAACAAGCCTAACAATAGGGGTTAGGGGGCTTCCTTTTAGTTTCCTTATGTGTTCCTTTCTTTACCTCTTTACCTGCTTATTTCTTTATTTCTGTATTTACTTATTTCTTTCCTTTCTTTATTTTTCAATTTCTTTGTCCTTTTTTCCTGTCTTCCTTTTTACTTTTTTTCTATATTTTTAGAGCCTGCATCTAAGCTCTTTCGTGTTACATGGGTAAACAAATTATATTGACATTTTATTTTGCACGTCTGTAATTAGAAAACAAAACAAAACCATCAAATTCAGTGTTCAGGGTTTTTCGTCTGTTCCGGGGTGTTCCGTGGTGTTCCGGGGTGTTCCGGTGTTCCGGTGTTCCGGGTTTTAGTACATGCCCATTTCTGAGGTTCTAAAAATCTAAAATTTCCCAGGGGAACATGCCCCCTGGACCCCCCTAGTTTGTAATGGATGGAACAATATCAATTCAAAACTACTTGAGAATGTTCACTCCCAACAACAAACAGTACCTTGTTTATCAAAGGAAAAGACAGATTACCATGGCCAGTGCACATGTAAATATTTAAAAATTATTTCTACTATTTTCAATTTAAACTGCAGTAAATGAATCTACAAATGTTACAAAATGTTTGCCAGAATGGCGTAAAATAGCGTTTCTGAAGTTCTGAAATTCTAAATTTTCTCGGGGGAGAATGCAACCGAACCCCCTAGTTAGGGCACTTGTTGGGTTAAAAATAGTCAGAGTACACAAAGGACATATCCCATAGGTGAAAATGGTGATTCAGAAAGAACTTTTTGAAACTGCAGTTTTTGTGTTTAACTTATAAGGTAAACTTTACTTGATCATTCTTTTTGCTTTGCTTTTGACTTCTTTTATTTGTCGGGGGGGGGGGGGGGCTCATAAAAAAAAATTTAGGTTTATGAGGGGGGCCAGGGAAAAATATCCGGTTAAGAGGGGGAGCCATCATATGCTACAGAGACTATCTACCAAATCCCACCAGCCCCCCCTACCCCATAAAAAATGAAAGGTCCCTTATGGTCTACCTGTTTCAGTAGCAAGTAGACCACCTCTAGAGGTGATCCTGAATATTCCGGTCAGAAGAAACCAAAATAGACCTTCCCATTTGAATTCTGACCAAAATTTCTTGAATCTTTGACATAACGGAAAGCACTCCCGTTCGCCCACACAAAAGCAATTGATACAGTGTGAGTGCAATACGTTCTCACAGGCGATCGTTTAATCCCACGTTACAAACAGAACTTCTAATACGCGCTTCATAAAGGTCAGAAACAAAGTTGGAGACGATATTTGATATAAACAAGGCAAAGTTTATTGAAGCGAAGCGATGAGACGTTAATAAGAGATTAAGCGATGTGTAACGAAGCGAAGCGATGTAAGACGTTAAAGGTTGTGGAAACGGTTGAAAGGCGATCAAAAGCGGTTTCGAAAACTAAAAAGTGAATATAGCGAAAACTAAAATTAGACTAACTAAAAAACGATTTAAAAACTCGCAAACGAGCCTTTAAAGTATCCAAAAAGACGATTAAAAAACGATAACATGCACAAAGTAAAACATACTTACTTCTGTGTCCGCGTTAGGGATTTTACAGAGGTAACGTTGAACCTTAACTCTTGATATAAGCACGATGACTTTTTGACTAGAACTGAAAAATCTTCCTAAGCACGTTCTACAAAATACTAGCTAGAACAAAGCATAAAAATGCTCTTTGTGTCGTAAACCACACGTGGGCAATAATATCCGTAAGATAACCACAAAGCGGCATCAAAAAACTATTACAAAGAAACTTGGAAAACTAGAAAGGAAATACGAAAACCATGAAATATTTGGCAGTAACATACAGTATGTTGCCCAGTTTGTTCAAAGTTGCACTGGCCACCTGGCGTGGTATCTCTCCTTTCACTGGGGAGGTTTTCCAAGAGTTCTTCTAATATTTTACTCACTCTTGTTCAGACTGATTCAGTTTCAGTTTTCAGTTTTTTATTATTGTACACTGTTTACAGAAAAAATAAAAAAAACACGATTTACAACAATATAGGACGAATAAATACAAATAGAAATTAACTAGATGATAGTAGCCAAGGGGCTTTCGAGTTGGCCACTGTCATGTAGATTTAAGTTGGCAATGGCCGCATGTTACATTACGTTAAAACACGATATTACAATCATAAGAGAAGGAAAGACATATATACATGTAAGCTCAAATAAAAGGAAAACAATGTCCTGATATCGTACAACATTATTTTACATAGCTAGCAGTTAAACTATGGTCAGTTTTGAGTAGTCAATAAGAAAGAATTTTTAGATTGCTTTTTGAAGAGCAAGTATGGAAAACATTTAAGTTCTGACGGGACAGATTCCCAGATTTTTACCGCGGAGAATTTAATGTAGATACCCCATAATTGGTGCGTACTGATGGCTTAAAGAAATTTTGATTGCTAAGCATATTAATTCGCGACTTGCACATGACCCATAATCCCTTGCGTTTTTGGGGGGTAACCAATAGAAGAAATGTATGGTATCATGACAAAAATTTGTTCGGTGAGCTCGCAAAACCAGCTACTAATGCTTAAAAATGCACCAGAATTTACCAAAATCATGATAGGAGAAATTTGTACTAGCCTATAACTAAATGTAGAGAAATTTTTTTTTTGTCCATACATCGTCTGTAAAATTACAAGACGATGTATGGACAAAAAAAAAAAATTCTCTACATTTAGTTATAAACTAGTACAAATTTCTCCTATCATGATTTGGTAAATTCTGATGCATTTTTAAGCGTAAGTAGCTGGTTTTGCGAGCTCACCGAACTAATTTTTGTCACGATACCATACATTTCTTCTACTGGTTATCCCCCAAAACGCAAAGGATTATGGGTATGTGCAAGTAGCGAATAGTACCAAATCATATCTTCTTGGTACGCTTTTTGGTACGCTTCAGCAGCATATCTGACAATGGTCCCTACATGTATTTTGGCAAGATACCCATGGCAGGGTCCGAGCCAATTGGCGACTAACCTAAAAATTGTGGTCGCCAAATGGAAGGGTTTAGTCGCCAATGACAAGTGTTAGTTAGATTTTCGCCATGTCACGTTTTCGCCCGCGATATCAGAATTGCGAGAAGCTGCTGAAACAACATGGCGCCGGGTAATTATGGCGATCTTAAAATCGCCGCTTTGTTTTACTACAATTCTCCATGGCAGCTTTATGCTTTCTTTTAAAAAAAGCCCATTTACCTTGGAATTCCAAATGCCTAGGGGACAAAAGGTTAGTCGCCTGCTGGCGACCAGTTCTAAATTTCTGGTCGCCAACGCTCAATTTTTGGTCGCATTGGCCACCAGTCAGTCGCAATGTCGGACCCTCCATGGGGAGACCAAACGAGCCTGTATACCACCAAAGTATTCCAAAAGGTACAATTAGGTATTTACCGTACCCAAATTCAGCTAAGGCCCCATTTTTTGGTCTTGGGTACCCAAGGCAACCCTCCTCTCAAGTTAACCTGGCCAAGGTAACTTTTGGCTTATTTCTTTGCAAAATTCAACAAACCGTTTACATTAGGATCGCGATCCCACCTTGAGGGGCGAGACAACTTACGTGGGCAAGTTGTGTTGCCTCAGCAGGTTATGAATAAAAAACTCCATAGACCACACCTTTATTGAGTGCCAGGTCACAAAAACCTTTACTCAAGAAGTATTACAATGGTTTAATGAAAGTAATAGCTCTAACTTTATTTTAAATGCTGAAGACGTCCTCTTTGGCCTCTTCTCTGCATCAGACACACCAACAAAGAAATTGAATTATACTCTTCTCTTCTTGCGTTATTATATTTATAGATGTAAGCTCCAAAATAACTCACCACCAATGCAGATCGTTGATTTTATCAATAAAATAAAATACAAGTATAAAATCGAAAAGATTATTTAATATTTTAAAACATAAAGTTCCTCCTCTCCTTCTTCTTATTTCTTTTATTATATGTAGAATTTAAATGACAAGGGAATAATGTGAATTAAAACACCTAGAATATATGTTTAATTTTTTAAAATTCTAGTGCTAGGGCTATTGCAACCTTGTTTGTTAGTATTAGTATTCTTGTAGTCATATAAGTTACATGTAGGTTAAGTATTTTTAGTTGCTCCAATTAGATTGTCAGTAGGATAGTTTTAAGACAGTAGTGTGTGGTATAGTTTCTTGTGTTTGTGCAAAGCAATAAAATAAAAAAATAATAAAAAAAAAAAAATAAAAAAAAAAATGAATAATCATGCAGAGTCAACTTAGACTTGGCCTACAGGGAGTACGTTTTCATGTATACATGCTCGATAAAGTTGCCTCGGGGGGAGGGATGTCTCTGGTACCCGTGACCATATAACTGGGGCCTAAGTGACCATGATATTGTATCCATATCATATTAATGACTTTTCAGGAGAGTAGACCCGGCTTGGCTACTTGTGTATTTGGGCACGGTAAAGGGAGTAATCAGACAAGTGATTTGAAAATTGGAAGATGAGAATACTGTGAGGCTGATTTGAATTTAGAAGCCCCATTTACTCCCTGAATTGTACGACACAAGGCCCAAATACTAAATTTTTAAACTTATCAATAACAAATTTCAAGGTTAAGAAGTCTGTAAAAAATGCAGGGTTGTAGCTAAGAAAATAGTCTCCCCGCTTAGATGTTCATTAAGGCCATCACCATTTTACTTGAGAGACCTGGAACAAAATTTTAGTCCCCATTCTTTCGCAATGCCTCAAATGCTTGGCTACCAAGCTTCACGTGTAACAGATGGGGACGCAGTACATGGAAAGAGAACACGCTAAACAAGTGCTCGAAACCAGATTTTTATTTTGATTACTTTATTTGTTAATAGTGGCACCGATGCGCAAGGTAGTCAGGAATTTATTCCAAACTTTCATTTAGATGGTTCTATTTGGTTCAGATATTAAATGATTGTACGTGTGTGACCTAAAGACCTTTTTGTTGTCCTTTACCAAGTGATTGCACACCAAAATCCAGCCAGCAATCGCCTCTTTCTCAGCCGGTGAATTGGCAGTAAGTAGCATTTTTTAGGAATGGGTCTTTACCATTTTTTGATTCCTTTCCTGAAGTGAAGTGAAGAGAAGTACATGTAGGGCAATAAACCAGCTTTCTTCAAAATGGAATGGCACATTTTGGTATGACCGGTCAAAGTGGACCACCTCCAGAGGTGGCCCTGAATATTCTGGTCAAATGGAACCAAAACGTACCTTTCCATTTGACTTTAAATTTCCATTTGACTGAAATTTCTGGAACATTTGAAATAATGGAAAGCGCAGTCCCAGAACTCTTCATCTGGAGTTCAGCACAATGACCACAGAAAGACAAATTGAGCTAGTGTGACACAGTATAAGTTACACTGATTTCATCAACTGTGTAATAGCTGACATGAGAATCACTATTTTTCGTTCTGAATGTGTTTTTTTTACTTTACAGGAATGTTTTTATCAATGTTCTCCGAAAGTTTATAAGTGGGCACATCCATCTGCTGGTGGTGCACTTCTAGGTAAGAAGTTAATTATTTTATCTATTTCAGTTGTAAACAAATAATGGCTTGCCAGGGATGATTGCTTAAGAGCTTGTGATATGCTAGTCCAGTTCTGGCTCCTCTCTCTGTCACACAACACTACGCTCTCAGAGAGAGAGGGTCTGCACATGCTCGCAATTTTAGCTAGTTTCTTACGTAGCTAATCACTACTGCGTATGTATGACGAGATAAGACGAATAGGAAAACAGATGGCAGATGATTTGTTTGTGCGGTCTTCAAAAAGTAAATTATATTTCCAAATTCAATCGTGTTTGTTCCATGTTTGGTTAGTTGCACTAAGCAATTTCCTCTTGCAGTTAAGATTATTTTTCAGAAGCAACAAACGCTGCAAGCATTGCATGAATTCTTGAAGTGCAGAGGAATTGTGGTCAATTAAAAAACACTGGATACAGGAGAGAAAGTTAAAGCTTGGGTAGTTACGAGGACTAACTGGCAATTTTGTGGTATTTGCTGTTGGTCAAAACATTTTTCTCAACTGTTTTTGTAATGCTGTAACTAAAAACCTAATTAAATGTTTTTGGAATTTAACCAACTGGTAGTCTTCCAGTTTCTACCTAGGTTAGTAAAATTGAAGAATATATATGGAACTTTTAGAGCATTCTACAGTTGTACGATGGAACCTCGATTTAACGAACCTCTATATACCCGGTAATGAAATACTCAGTATAACAAATGAATTTCCTGGTCCCAGTGATAGTAAAATATATGGGAAAGAACCTCGATACAACGAAACCTCGTTATAGTGAACATATTTTGCCAGCCCCCTGGCCCTTCATTAAATTGAGGTTCCACTGTAATTGTTGTGCCTGTTTTCCCTCGGCGTTGGAGATGAACAAGCATATTTAAGCTTATTGAATGAGCTCTCTATAGTTTATTCACTCTCCTCTAGAAACTTACAAAATTCGCATTTTCACTGTGTTGTTTTCAGAACCAAAAGTAAGTCAAAGAGAATTGAAATTCGCCAAATATTGTTGAAAACTCCCAGACAAAACTACTCCACAAACGAATTGGCGTGGGTAGTGAAACAGTCTCATTTGCATCGCAGGCATATTCTATGAGCTTTTTTGCCTACTTCTTTCTCCCGTCGAACCTTGCCTTAATTTGTTTCAAAACTCTGTTCCTTTACTCTCTCAACGAAATAAACCTAATGAAAGCGTAGACATGCCACAGATGATCCAATCTGCCAAGTTAATCTTGAACTTAAGCTTGAAAGTTTTCAGAGTGTTGCCAACCTCACTCGCCATAAATATTTTTTCAGTTGGGTGAAATAAATATCCTGCGCTCTGATTGGTTTAGCGCGAGCATGTGCAGACAATTGTTCCTGGACCCTCTCTCTGATAGCGTGGCTGTTTCACGGCTAACGGTAAAAGAACTCACTCTCGATTCAAAATACATAATTTATACCCGCGGGAGAAAGTCCGCTGACAGGGGCATAAAGTCCGCTGACAGGTACAGGTACAGGTACAAGGTACAGAAATTTTCATATCGTAACATCCTCTCCTCAAAAGAAAAAAAAAAAACTAACACACAAAACGAAATAGAATCAGTTCTTCTATATGCTAACAGTTCTAAAAAGGTCACTCGTTAGACCTAAAGAGTTGCGAAGTCTGTATAACGACTAGGCGGTTTGACAAGCCTCCCACTTCTCGTACGGACTTGGCTTTCACAGCCTGTAGGTGAGACTTGTTGGCGCAAGGGCTGATCTTTAACTCGATCTTTGGCTTGATCTTGGTTCAGAGGAGTGGTTGATATGGGCTGATCTTTATTTGACTCAGTGCTGGGGGTGGTGGACTGATTAACTTTCGTCGTTGCCACTGGCTTCAGCTTTGGCTGTTCATTGGCGAGGTGATCGCTAACTTTGGAGTGATGGTGGTTTGAAGGCATTGGCCATTCCTCAGTTGGGACACTCTCAGCCTCTGCAGAACGTTTCAGGTGCCTCCGATTTCTGATGTAGAGCTGACCGTTTGATTCCACTACATAAGATCTTCTGCCTAGTGGCTTGAGGACTTTCGCTTTCCGCCATGTCTTCTCGTTTTGTCGAAAGGGTTGCATCCGAACAACGTCATTTTTCTGAAGGTTCGGTAGGTCGTTCGCTGATCCGTCATAATAGAACTTCTGCTTCAACTTTCGCAGCTTGTCTTTCTCTAGAGTGTCTTCTGCTACGCTAGGCTTCAGCAACTTGCTAGAAGTAGGAAGATTTGTTTTTGTTCTCCTGCTAAACAGACGCTGAGCAGGACTGGTACCGAATCCTTCCTGTGGGGTGTTACGATGTGCCAACAGCGCCAGGTAGGGGTCACTTTTAGACGCTGTAGTTTTTTTGAGGATCTTCTTTGCTTCCTTAACAGCAGACTCAGCTCTACCATTAGACTGATGGTGGTAAGGACTGGTTGTCACGTGATTGAAGCCGTACTCCTTGGCGAAGTTCTTGAATTCTCGACTTGTGTACTGAGAACCACTGTCGGACACAACCTCATCTGGAATCCCATATTGTGCCATATGTGTCTTCAGTTTCCTGATAACAGTGGAAACCTTCAGGTCATACAGCCTGTCGATCTCGAAGAAACCGGAGAAATAATCTACGGTCACCATGTAACTCTTGTGGTCTAAGTCGAACAGGTCGGTGGAAATTTTGGCCTGGAACGTCATGACTGACGAGCGTCTCTTTCTGCTGTCTTGTGCTGTAGGACGCACACGTTTCGCACTTGGAGGTGAAATCCTTTATATCGCTCTTCATATTGGGCCAATAAATTGTTTCTCTGGCGCGTCTCAGCGTTGATTCAATTCCTTGATGACTGGAGTGCAATACCTGAAGCATGCGCTTTCGAAGGGCCTTAGGCACCACGAGCCTGTCTCCTCTGAAGAGTAGACCATCCTGAATTACTAATTCGTCACGGATATCATAGTATATCGCCACTGTTGGTGGCAGCTCTCTCCTTTCTGCTGGCCACCCAGACTGCACTATGGCTTTCACAGCTTGCAATACTTCATCGCTCTTAGTCTCTACGCGGAACATTTCTGCTTCATGCTCACTCACCAGCAAATGATTTATCTCTTGGACATCTTGCTCGACTTCCAGTCCCTCTTCGAAGGCAGATCTTGCAAACAGGACATGTTCTCTCTGACCCTGAGTTGCTTGTTCCAACTTGGGGTAGTGCCGGCTCAAGGTGTCTGCGAGATGCAACACACTTCCTCTCTTGTATCGCACGTCTAGGTCATAACGTTGCAGCCTCAAGATCATCCTCTGTAATCTCTTTGGAGCAGAGACGAGTGGCTTAGCGAGAATTGTTTCTAAGGGCTTATGGTCTGACTCGACAATAACCGATCTTCCATACGTGTACTGGTGAAACCTCTCTGTAGAAAACACAATTGCGAGGAGCTCCTTTTCTATTTGGGCGTAGTTTCTCTCGGCTGCGGTCAGTGCTCTGCTTGCGTATGCCAGCGGCCTTCCATCTTGAAGTAATGCGGCACCCAGGCCCCCTTCGCTTGCATCACACTGAATGACTAGGTCTTTCTCACGCTCATAGTACTTGAGAAGTGGCGGGGCTGTGACCATCTCTTTGATCCTGCTGAATGCTCTATCATGGATCTCGTCCCATAAGAATTCAGTTCCCTTCTTGGTGAGCTGTCTGAGAGGCTGTGAGACCTCGGATAATCTCGGCAGGAATTTTGCCAGGTAGCCCACGGTGCCCATAATCCGCTGAACACCAGTTACATCAGTCAGCCTTTCCATCTTTGTCACTGCTTCAATCTTGGATGGGTCTGCCTTTACTCCCTCTGAGGTTAGGAGATGACCAATGTAGGGCACTTCTGTTTGCTTAAAAGCGACTTTTTGCTTGTTTAGCTTAATGTTACGTTCTTGACATCGCCCCAACAGCTTCTTAATTTTGACGTCATGATCTGCTACCGCATCCTTCATAGTGTCTCCAGCGCCTGCTACAAGGATGTCATCTGCTATTGCATATACTCCGTCAAGGCCTTCAACAGCTTCATGTAAACGGAGCTGAAATATCTCACTAGCGGGTGAAATTCCAAAGGGCATACGATTCCATTTGTATCTGCCAAAGGGCGTGGCAAAGGTCGTAAGAAGTGAACTCTCTTCTGTAAGCTTTATTTGCCAATACCCATCCTTACAGTCAACTTTGGTAAAGATTTTGGCCTTGCCCAACTCCGGCAGTACGTCTTCAATGACTGGCATAGGGAAATGGCATCTCTTTAAAGCTTTGTTCAAGGGCTTAGGGTCCAGGCAAAGGCGAAGGTTACCGTTAGCCTTCCTTGTGATCACCACGGAATTTACCCATTCAGTCGGCCTCTCGACTTTCTCGATAACACCTCTAGATTCCAGATCATCAAGATACTCTTTAAGCGGGGTTCTTAAAGCTTCGGGTACTCTTCTTAACGGCTGCTGGACTGGTTTGACCGTTTCGTCAACTTCAAGTCGCAATGGAGTTCCAAGATTGCCAAGGCCATCAAAAACATCTTCATACTGGGAACGCACTTGTTCTAAGGTAAGTCCTTCGAACTGTCAGCTACTTGTCAGGTTCACATCCACAGTTGCTGTAGAAGCACACTCTGCAGGTCCAGGAAACGGCTTGATTTTATCATTTCTGATTGTAATTAACTGCATTTGCTGGGCGGTTTTACTCCCGATCAGATTGACACAGTGTTCATCCTCCACAATCGTAAAGTTGACTTTGTACTTCCTGTTATCCCTGGAATTCGTCAGTTGAACCTTGCACTTTCCAAGTGGCCTGAGCGTAGAGGCGTTGTACATCTTGAGGACTTGATTTGTGGGCGTGATCTTATTTGCATACTTGGTTCCTTTGATGGAGCTTAGCTTGAGTACATCACATGTTGCTCCGGTGTCGATTTGGAAATTAATTTCGGGACCATCCTTTAATTTCATAGTCGCAGTAATCTTTGATAGGATATTGCTCTGTAAACAGTGATTCACCGGAATCACTGGAAGAAACCGAGACTGTGTTGACACGTTTTTTCCTTCGTCCACGCTGCTTACAGACTCTTGCAAAGTGATTACTCTTTCCGCACTTTCCGCAAGTCTTTCCATACGCCGGACATTTTTCCCTCTTGAGCTCGTGATTTCCTCCACAGTATTTGCATCTTTTGACATTCTTTGAATCTCTTGGGTCTTTCGGGAACTTTGGCTTTCTGTCGTCGCCATGTTTCAAAGCGTGTACTTCATTCGAATCCGTAGCAGTGGCGAGATCCTTTAAATGCTGTGCAGTTGTTTCTCCGCTTTTGCAGATGTCAATTGCTTTTTCTAGCGTAAGTTGTCTTTCTTGCAACAGTTTCTTTCTCAAGGCAGGCTCTTTGACACCAAACACAATACTATCACGTATAAGTGAATCATGTAAACACTGACAGAAATTACACGATTTCGCAAGTGTTCTAAGTGCTGATACATAGTGATCGATACTTTCATCCTTTTTCTGCGATCTGGAGTTAAATAGATACCGCTCGAACGTCTCATTGGTTTGGCCAATGCAATATTCGTCGAATTTTTGAACAACAGAGTCGAGTACTTTCGAACTTTCGGGCGGGTTGAACGTCATACCTTCGTAAATTTCAAGAGCTTCTTCGCCGATCGCAGAAAGAAAAGTTGCAGTCTTGTATTCTTCGTCGAAACGCTGGAGCCTTACAACCACGGCGTAATTATCCCAGGCTCTTTTAAACTTCTTCCAGTTAGTGGCAACGTTGTCAAGATTTAACGGTTGGGAAGACTGCTGCATTTGTGCACTTCCAACGGACGCTGTACTAGCCGTATCAGTCGCCGTAGTTCCCTCGTCGCCTGGCATCTTGCAGTTACGCGGCAATTTTTTATCCTGACACCATGTTTCGAAGCTTTATTTCACACGGCTAACGGTAAAAGAACTCACTCTCGATTCAAAATACATAATTTATACCCGCGGGAGAAAGTCCGCTTACAGGGGCATAAAGTCCGCTGACAGGTACAGGTACAGGTACAAGGTACAGAAATTTACATATCGTAACAGTAGCGTTGCGTGACAGAGAGTCAGAGGGGCCAGAACTGGATTGTAAAGTCTACCTTAAAAATTGGTATGTTATTCTCTGCCAAGCCTTGATTGGCGTGTTGGACAGTAGAGACTTTAGTATGAAGTCTGCGGTTAATTGAAAGTATAATAATAATGATGGCAAAAATAGAAAGTGCTGAACATTTTAATTGTGTCCCACTGAAATGCACAGATGTCTTGATTTCTGTATTTCCATGTTGTACCCACAGTATCTACTGGGTAGCATTGTTGTGTATGACATAATTTTTTATGGTTGCATTTTTTTATGATTATGTCCTACAACATCATGCTGTTATGAGACAGACTGTTCTCTCTGCAGCATTCCACTTGATCGCAGTAATAACTACATGTAGGTATTAACTACTCTTTTTGTTCATTTGTCTTTTAGGTGTGCCAGTTTGTTCTGATGTATGTGATCAGTGGTTTGATGCCTGCAAGAATGATCTGATTTGTGTGGAAAATGTTCTTTTAGACTATAACTTCACTGTTCATGATGAAAACTTTTGCCCTGCTAACAAGAGCTGCATAACATACCAAGCAATGTACGGAAATGGCAAAAACCTCTGTGAGAAAATGTGGGCTGGGTCCTACAATTACACAATACCAAATTCTAAGTACTCCAACTGTCTCATGATGGATGGCTCAGTCAAGCAAGCTGCAGAGAGTGAAGGTGTTATCAACACTGTCTACATTGCCTTATTGCAGCTTCTCCTGGTTGTTGTGGCTGTTATGCTATAAATAATTTATTGTTAGCATTTGAATTCCTTTGTTAATTAAACAGTTCTGCAGTGGTGGAAAAGACAGTCTTAAACTACAGTAGCATGAAGTAGTAAATTTATTTCAAACTATAAGATATGCTCTTTGAATTCCTCTTGTAAATTATGGACAATTTCAAAAGTGGACTGCTTTGTCAGATTTCATAATCGGATCTATTGTTATGGTTTTTATTAGCTATCAGCTTCAGTATGTTTCTTTCATTGAATTGTGCCATGCTTTATTACGTTCTAAGCTAAATAGTTTATATCTAGTATTTTTTATTCTACATTTAGTCTATATTTTCGTATTTGAAAGCCTGTTGCCTGTCTTAAAGTGGTGCCTGGCCGAGGGGGGGGGGGGGGGGAGGAGGGGGGCATGCTTCTCTTAAGTTAGTTACAAATACAATTGTGCTCATGTGTTTTACAATTCTGAGTAGCAGTTATTAGCCCCGGGCGGGGAGCTCCCATTTAAAAAGGACGGGGCTGAAAAATTTGAAAAGAACACTGGCTTGAACTTTTTTTAAACCGTAAGAGTTACTAATTATATTGACTGCCATTGACTTTTTTCAGCTCTTACCCTAAAAGGTATGGCAAAAGCTCCTGCTGTGGGCTTTTTTAGGCTGAACACCCCAAGAAGGACCAAACCTGCTCTTTTAACCCCTAAAAGATGCATAGAGCGTGCACCCCGGTCCTTTTTATGGGAGCCCCCCTCCCCTCGGGTTATTATCCCTTTTGAAGCATTCAAAACGGATGTATATGCACTGGTTCTTTTGAGGCTTTTTTCTTTTTGAAATACATAAACCTTAGCTATTGGTACCCAATGAAAGCACTTTTCTACCTCAAAAATAATGAACTGTTTGAGGCAAATTATACCAACAACATGTGGGTGAAAATAGTTTTAGCATGGCTGAGCACAAGGTTGCATTTATTTATAGGGATGTCAGAGTCGCACTCAAGGCTTGAGAGCTCGACTGTCAATTATATAATAACAGTCTTCCATATGTTAATTTGAAAGCTGTGATAGTTAAGTTATACAATAAGCCTTCTAACTGAGCTATCTCACAGAATTCAAAATAAAAGAATCTCTTTCAAAAGTTTCTGCTGTTTTTTTTTTATTCCGGTGGAAATCTCACCTTATGAGCACCTGAAATTACAAACAGTATTTTTTTTTGGTAACACTCCTTTATATTTCCCAACACTGATGCTATCAAAGTCTGCTTAGAGCTTGTTCATTTTCTAGCCTGTGTACAGACACTAGAAAGGACAGCAAGATGATGGTACACAAGCTATAATATGATGGCCCAATGTTAACAGGATTCAAACCCAACCTTGTTCCCAGAGCCTTTTCCCTGGCTTGGGAAAAGAGACAAGGCCCTGGGAAGAAGGTTGGATTCAACACCTGTCTTTGTATTGGTCTCAGGGATCAGTGCTAAAATAAAATATTGCTTGCCTCAGTCAAAATGTATTGAGAAAAATAAAAATTATACACTTTTACCTGGGCACACTCAGATGAGGCTTTGTATGCCCTGTATAACACAGCCATATTGCTTTCTTTTTCGTTTTTTTTTTTTTTTTTTTTTTTTCATTTTTTTCTGTTTTTCAGCGATTAACAGCGCAGCACTATGTTTGGCTGTCAAGATCTCTTTATCTGAAACAAGCAGTTAGCAAATTTAAATATTTAAGCTTTATGTAGGTAGGAACCCTTACGAAGATTCTAAGGAAATGTTTTCAGTGTGATGTTACCCTGACACACTCCCCCCCACCCACATCAGCCCACCCCGCCAAAAGACAAAGCTTCTCGAAGGTCAAAACTGCGCATTATCGTATATGCTTAACCGCTGGACTAAACAGTGCCCGTGATACGGCCCGGTTGGCAAAAGGTCGGCAAGAGGTACTCTCGTGGCTTCTTCATGGAAAAGACGTGAAAATATCCGAACACTACGTACTGTATTCAGGTTGGAGGAGATATTTTTTCCGTGATATCACAGAATGAACATATTTCGATAGGTAGGAACAAGTTTCTCCCGCAGTTTTCACTGCGTGCCAGTCTTGGCGTGATATTAATGCTGAGCGTTGGGGTGGCACAATTTTTCAACTTTCTAATTTAGTCGCAGCTGTTTCTGAACTATTTGCAATTCCGGTTCCCTGTTCAGGAACAAATTGTTTATATTAAAGACGTTTATTATTTCCTCGTAATATTTTGTGATTCATGCAGCGTTTGTTTTGTATAGACGGTGTTTTGTCCGCCTCCAGCGATCGCTCACTGAAGACGGATCGGAGTAAAATCGTTCAACGGTGCAGTGGACATCATGTCTTCGGACGGTTTGAAGGCGATGGAAGTCACGGCAGATAAGGTGAATTTGAAATCATTTACGTTATGTTTTTAACTCTAAAAGGCTTGATCTGATGCTGAAAGCGATGAATCATAGAGCTTGAATCATAGTCCCCTGTGATCTCCTATACACAATCGCCAATTCGAAAAGTTGCTCGCTGCAATGAACTTTGGGCTTCCACGAATGCAACCGAATATCAATTGAATGAAGCATTTGAAAACGTAATAAAGCACTTAAACTGGGATATATTGAAAGATTTTAATGATTTTTTTTCTAAGAGTACAGTTCCAGTGCGTCTTGTGTCTAGTCATAAATTTATAATTAATTTTGTTAGTGTGGATCTGGAGCTTGGTGGTTTTGACTCGCGCGCGGTTTCGAGATGCACTCCCTCGAGATCAGTACTGCATTTGAGCAAGACATCTTTATTTTAGAACGGTATAAACTGAAATGATGATTACGAGAATTAAACTCGGCCGCGCCGCGATTCACCATCACACGGTGATAACTTAATTTTAGGTGTTGATTAGAACTTTTTAAAACCTGCAATATCTGTGCATACATGTTTACTATGGATGTGTACCGGTAAGTCATATAATAGAAAAACGACCGCCTTGACTTGTATTACCAAGTGCGCATCCGAAAGCTGAAATCTTTATTAACAACTACCTTGTTGTGTTTGTGAGAAGAAATATTTTGGCAACATAAATCGCCGTGTTAGGAGCGGCAGCAGTTCAGTGTTCATAGATTCCATTAGGGTTTTCAATTACCGTGACTTGCATTGTTTACTTTCAATTGACAGAATGTATTTGCACGTTTTGTTTGAGAGCTTAGCTGTAATCTCTGAATAGGCCATAGAAAAGTAATGTTGTGTACTTCTTGGTGTTACAATTGTTTTTTCCAGGGTTTTGGTTTTCAGAAAACAACACATAAGCTTAACTCTAACAATTGCATGGTTCAGTGTCTTAGGTTTGCAGCAAAAAAGTGCAGTCCACATGTACAGTTTTAACTGCCAGAAACACTACAACAATAGTGTATAAATCGTTTTTCTACCTTGCCAAAGACGTGACCAAGGTAGAAGTTTGAAACTTCAAGAATTTTTAATCAAAAGTTTTCTGAGTAGTAGTTTGTCTCATCGAATTTACTTAAAAATATAGTTGGGTCATTATGTTGTTTGTCCATATACAATATACGTTTATTAATGGTTACCAATCATGCATTTACATAAAAAAAAATCATGCATTTACATAGCCCTCCAGGTTGTTAATTGTCTGCAAGTGTTGTGTATGTGGCTTTGGAATGACTAATTGCTGTTTGTTTAAATTGCACCAAAGCATTCACAAGATGTAATTAATAACTATATTGCTCAATAATGGGGGTGATATGTTTTCCTTGCATCCATGAAAGTAACCTTTAGCGAGTAGGCATTTATACTTTCTAGTGAAAACTGATTAGCGATCACCCATGAGGATGGCCACTGGCAACAATTTATAATCAAAGTGGATGAGGCCGATTTGATTCAAAATTTTACTGTTCAAATGACTAATGGAAATCAGTTGACCTAACCTCCCCTGAAATATACTTTATGGAATTCAAGGTCATGTAAAACAGTTCTTGTCCTTGTTGTTTTTATAACTTGTCAGCTGTTTGGATTGTAAACTTTCCTACTATTGCCATTTATAAAGTGAAGAGCTGCTCAGCAGCTTTTGTCGTGGTTATAACTTTTAAGTAACTGGAAAGTTAGGGTGGTATTTAGTACTTGTTATATTCATTCCCAAATATAGTTACTCTAGTACTGTTAATTCAGATTATGTATTGGATTTATTTGACTGTATTCTTTATGCTAAGATTAATATTATTTACCTTTGAGGTGGTCTTGTGGTCTTATATCTTCACATATACATGTAGCTTTATTAACAAGCTGCTTAATATATGTGATCAACACCTGTTTAGTTGCTTTGATATCATCTTAGCAAATAAACAGAAAACATTTTCCTTGTTTGTTTGAGTTAAATAAATGAGAAATGCTGTGAGAATGCAAGGCACAGGAGAGTGTTTCCACAGCTTTTTAGGTTTTCCTAAACTACAGTATCACTGTACTGTACCATCACATTCAACAGTTTGTTTTTCTATGAAGTTACAAATGTATGAATATTAGCATGCTTTCTTGTGGGGTGTTTCTAAAGTATTTTAGTGATAATTAGCTATTACGGAATGAAGCTGAGTAGGATATGAAGAATTCTGCAGGTCGAGGAGGGTGTTATCAACCGAGGCAGAAGCCAAGAGCCAAGAGCCAAGGTGGATAACACCCTCCAAGATCTGCAAGAATTCTTCATATCCTACAAAAGCCGAATTCAGTAATCGCTTTATTATTCATTTAAAATATTTTCAAACTCTTAAAGGAGAAAATGAGCTTTATTTTTAAAAATTTTGCACCCTCCAACAATAATTATATATCGTCCCCAGGTTTTCTCGGTCAATGGTTCAATAATCTGTAGCGGGCTGCACTTTTGACGTCATTTTGACATCAATGGTTCAATAATTTCCAGTGGGCTGTTCTTTTGACGTCATTAGTTGAATATGACAAAAATTATTTGCAAATTTGGTCAACAACAGCTGGTTATGGTGAATTATGCGTGTGGTTTTAACCAATCAGAAACAGGGAAATATTTTGAATGAATAATAACTGTAATTATATGACTGGCTTTTGGCAGTTCATGTCTCTAGCCGACATTCCTTTCCTTAACTCCATCCAAGTACTAGTGAACAATAATATTTATTGTTTTGTTGACAATTTACAATGGGTTCTAGCTCATCTGAACAGCAAAATCTATCAAATGGTCAGTTTGGGGATAGACTTAATGTACAATGTAGAAAGTCATTTTTCTGTTATCAGACTGGTTGTTCCAGCTCTGCCCCAGATCACAATCCTGAAAACCATCTCTAGGTGATTGCAGGCCTCCTCTTTAAATATTAAATGCAGTTAAATGCAATTTAACTAAGTTAACTACAAAGAGAAGCTGGTATTTGTCAAGCGGTCAGCGGTCTGCTGTGGGCAGGGCAGGCTCAGTGCCCCCCAGCATTGTAGCGTGTTTCAGCGTGGCGTATCGAAGCGGTTTTTTGTAGCTGTGCTTGGAGTTTTCCTGCCGGTTTTCTTTTGCCCTCCCACCCTCCCCTTCCCCTTTTTCCACTGTTTATCTCAGTGTGACAGGTGCCTGGATGACTGTTTGTGGGGGCTCATGGCTGGGTTGCGGGGATTGCCAGCCATGGGAGCGTTTCACTGTCTAGGGGCTGGCTGATCTCAGTGGAGGCCCCCAGACATCCTGGGCACCTATCTTCCATACAGCTTGATGCAGTAGTTATTTTTTTATTATTATTATTTATTTTATAGACTGTTCTAAATCACGGATAGAGCAAAAAATTAATGAAATAAAATGTATAACTAGACTATTGCAAACCAATGGAAATGGTCTAGTTCTTTTAATTTAAGTGATCAAATGAATGCATTTAAACAAGAGTTTCTTGTGTCTGTATACATGTATGCTGCACACAGGAGCAGTTTGGGAGCAAGGATTCGTTAGGAAATAGATTGTGGAGAAGTGCTGAAATGGAGGTAATTTAATTGAATTAAAGTAACATCACTGTAATGTAATTAAAACAGCTGTAATTTCTCTACACCTCAGTTAATTGAATATTTTTAATTAGCGCCTTAAACTGTACAACCTGTAATGACCACGCATACATGTATATGCTATACTTTCTTCTCCAAACTCTCTCAGCTGCTAAATCAACTATAACCTCTAATTAATCTTATTAAATATAATCTTACATGAGTGATAAAGCAGTTTAAAAAATAAAATAGTACCAATAATTCAAATTAATGTCCTTTAATAGCACTTAGTAAATGCCAAAGTAAAACACAACTATGTTATTTTACTAGCACTTGTTAATTTCTAACAATTTAACAGCATTTCAGTTTTTACAATGAAGAGTTTGTAATAAAACAATTCTATAGTTTAGATTTTAGTCATCAAAGTTCTCTGTGACCAATCAGTTTAAAGTGCCCAGTGTATTAAATGTATAAGCTGTAACATGCACATCCTGTTTAAATGTGAATGTTTCCTAATTTGGTAAGGAAAATCCCTCAAGAATAGCTTTTCCATGCAAAAATCTCTTACTACAGTGAAACTTGTGTTAAGGTAATTCCCTTGAAATTGTTCTACTGTCAAACCTTTTTTAAAACTTGGCATAGTTCACACTCATGATTTGACCATTATTAAAAAATGCAATGAAAAAAATGGGGTCACCATGCTTGTTTACACGTCAGCAGGCACTTAAAATGGGGTATTTTTACTGGTTGTGCGTTAAAAATTCGAATCATCTTCATACAGAATTAAGTCTTGATTACTTGAAAGACACAAAATTTTATCTTGAAAGTAAAGCTTTTTTTATTCACATAAGTAGTATTGCTGTTTTTGATTGCCTGGTTGCGGGAATATTGCACTTTTTCAGACAGTTCCGTGGTTAGCTTGAAGTCCTTGCCTTGGCCCAAATACATCTAGTATGGAACTATTTGCAAAAATATTGTGTTCTACTATCAAACTTTTATCTTCAAATATGTTCTTTATCAGATTGTTCTTAGCAAATACCTAACTAAAAATCCAGGGGTCACCGTGTTCGTTTAACAGTAAAGGAGCATTTATTTTGCTATCAAGCTTAGTTTGAGGGAAATCTCTTAGGTTTTGTACGCACATGATATTTTGATAGACTTGTTACAGTTAATAATAATGATAATGATATAGTAATGCTCTATTTGCTCTGAACACTTAAAACACATTTGCAGAGAAAATTAAAACTGCAATAACTTAGGAAAAAGATATGTTTAAAGTCGAGCCAGGGGGATAAATAAACCTTGCAGTATCAATAATCTGCAATCAGGCAATATTTTTTGTCTTGTGTTAACCTGCAAAGGCAGAAGAAGATAGAGTAGAGGGAAAGATAGTAGGACAAATTATGAATTAATAGCGATGAAATGTGGCTATTTTAAAAAGGGTTAATAATTAGCTACTATTGCACAATATATCAACCTATTTTAAGCTGACACCTTGGTGTTAAGTACACATCAGTGAGAGTCCCAAAGGTGTCTAGATACTTAATACATTACAAGTTTCACTGTACAGTAAGTCCCCATAAAAATCAAATCCAATGTCAAAGAAAATGTCCATGGGTATGCCGGTTGTTTGCTTTTGGATGTGAAAACAAGGAATAACCATTATCACAAAAGACAGATTATGCTATACGAATGCTAAAAGGTTAAGGAATGGTTAAAAATTAAAATGTTTGAACCAAACATTTTCGGCTGTTTGCCATCATCAGGGTAAAAAGACAAGTTCATTAGTGATTCCAAACAAGAAATGAAACTGAAAAAGGGCAAAACATTGTGCACCTATGAATTCCATGGCTCTAATTTGGCTTTAGCCCTACATTTAGGTAGACTATTTTGTCTTTTGTGGCTGTCATATGGGGGAAATTCTGTTATCCCCAGGGCTCTGTAAATTCAAGAACATTATTATAAGCAGTGATCAATAATCATTGAATCTATTTGGGCACAGTGTGTATTATGGTACAGTGGAATCCCGATTTCTCAAACCCTCATTTTTTCGAAACTCCCGAACTCAAACCAAAAGTTTTCCCCTCCTCAGTCGAACACTGCAATTTTACCCCCAATTTCTCGAACAATCCAATTTTTCGAACCAATTTTTGTTTCCCTTCGAGGTTCGAAAAATCGGGACTCCACTGTACATCCAAAAAATGTTTCCTTAAGTAAGGTGAGCAACACAACTTGAGGACATCATTTCATGTGGTTATTATGTTACAATGTCGAAACACTGCACCAACGCTAGATCTGGAATCCTTGACCTTCCATCTTGGATTTCTATATATCTATCCAAATTTTCTCAAACCACCTAAATTGACTCAAAAATAATTAAAATTAATCAAACATTACTGAAATGTCCTAAAGACATGAAAATAAATAACTACTGACAGTTAGTTATAATACACTGTAGTTAGACAAATGTAGATTTTGTTAATTAAAACAAGGAAATCCCAAATTTAGAAAAACAGATGTGTCAAAATATGGTTGCCATGGAAATATCAAGTTCTGAGTACTTAATGACAGGATGTCATATCAATTATTGTTCTCAGAAGAAGTTTAGGGAAAGCCACAAAGTTTTGCAACTTTTTCATCAATGTTGAAAACGTTGGAAACAGTCACCACAGACAGTTTCCTCTCCTGGTTTGAGTAGAGTTAAATGCCGTTGATTATTTCTACAGGTAGATTGACACTAAATAATAAATCACTGCTAAATATAGCTAAATGGATAATTTTTCTTAATCCTTTTTTATTAGGCAGTATTATTCATTGATACCTAAATAACAGCGATGTTAATGTTTCTCACATTGTTCTTCATGAAAACAAAATCACTGTCCATGAACAACCATTTCATTTGAGCTTGACCATGAGTACATGTAGAGCTTGTTCACTCAATTATGAAGACCCAACAAACATCGTGTTCATGTGCATTTAATGTACACATGTAAAGCAGTGAGCGGGTAACCCGAAAACACTGACCCCGGTCTATGGACCCCTCTATAGAGCACCCCAAAATAGAATAAGAATAAGAAATAAAGATTTCACTTACGGGTTATCTGATAGATTACTTATGTTAGTGAAATTTTTTTCTGTTGTATAAGTGAACTCAAGTTTTATTATTTGCACAGCATTATACGCTGTGCAAATGTATCAGACTTGCGTGTTTTTAAAACCCCCAAAATAATGTCTAAAAGCTGTTGTCAGTGTAAGGAGATGCCGATGGCAAAGGGAAGGAAAGTTCGTACCTTCCATTCGTGGTTCAATCTAGCTATGGAAGATGTGATATTAAGTCGTTTTTAGCTTTGTTTGTATCTGTAATTTTGAAGCCTGGAACACGTTCGCAAACCCATGGGAGAGTGGGCTTAACAAAATGGCAGAATGCAAGGAGCAAAAATTTCAAGGCTTCCTGAAGGCTTCCATGTTTTTAAAATATAGCCAAAGTACAGGAAATCGCAATATGTAACAATATAACTTGCGCCCAAGCCTGAAACCTAAGTCTGTTACCTTTGCACAATGTAAAGTTCAAAATTTAGCCAACACAAGTAATCTATTAGACAACCCATAAGTGAAAACTTAATTTGTTATTCTTATTCTATTTTGGGTGTGGTCCATAGAGGGGGTCCTTAAGGTAGTCCGTGGACTGACCGTCCTTAGGGTAATCTGTGGACCAACTGTCCTTAAGGTAGTCCACGGACCCGGTCTGTAGTGGAGGGTCCCTGGACCAGTTATCAGTTTTTTCGTGTTACCCGCAGTGGGCTGCTCATGAAAAAACAAATTCAGCTTTCACACTGAATGTTGCCATCGCTGCAGAACAAACTTTGTAAGAATCAAAGTATAATGGTAACATTTACATGAAAAATGAGAGTATATAACTCTGTTTACTGAAAAAAATGTGTTCTATAAAATTTAACTTTGCATGGTGAACTCTGTGAAATAGTAATTATGTTAATCTTATTCTAGAAAATAACAACTGCATATCCAAGATTTCTTGCAGGTGCAGATAAAATTCCTTATTGTTACAACTTTACTTGTTGTATAAATGCAGCTCCTTCACTGTAATTGTCACTGTGCAGAAAACTGATATTGATAATGCACTTGATTGGGACATTCATAAAGTCAATCTTTACATGTACTAGACTGTGAATCTGAGTGTCATACATGAAATTTCTTTGAATGTTCCTAATGAGTCGGTATCCACATTACATGTAGGTCTTTAAAATGAAATGCATATGTATCTACATAAAATCTGGTCCAGTTTAAAACAGTAGCAGAAGAAACGACAAATCAATTTGTGTCTGTGATGAACAGGTTAATTTAAGAGAATATTGATGTGTACACATGTAGACAGGAGCACTGTGGTAATGAGGTGACTATGGGAAGCCATTAATTTGTCCATGCTAAGTTGACTACAATTTGCTATGGTGATGGACACCTCTCCCTTAAGGAACAATGTAAGGGGGCTATCAGGAATCAGTTTATAATGCATTGTTGGTATCAGTGGTACTTTGACGAATAAGGTGGTACAGTAATGATTCTCTTGAGTGCAAGTTCCAGTTTGAAATATTCCTTCCTCCAATGCTTACTGTTTTTATTATTGCCTTGATAGTTCAAAATTTCTCTAACCTTTCCTCTCCCAGAATCTCCATCTAAATGAAGACCTTAGTGCCTTTGCAATGCCTTGCATTGACTACACACCATCCACAGCTGACGGCCTACCACAGGAGCAGCAGTCGTCCAGGGAATGGGTCTTGGAATGGAACAGAAAAAGCGACACAAGTGAAGTTGCACAGTATTTGCAACAAATGCAGCGTTCGCGCAGCTCATCTCAACCAGAAGGTAATTCGGATTCTCCTACTGGGAGTTTTGCACGGAGTAGCTCAGTGCCAAGACACGTAGTGTCGGGAGAGGAACAGATGGAAAGTGAACCATTTGAAATCCAAGACTTGTCGTGCTCACCTGGAAAGAAATTTATGGAGCTGCGGCAGACCATTGGGGAAGTGACATCTGATGAGGGCATTGCAGATGATGAACCCAGAGGAAATGAAAGAGTCTTTGTAAGTTCATTTTCATGTTAGCAAGCATTGTATTTTAAGTTTGTCAAGAGATGCAGTCAGTAAAGAGGTTGGAGTTTACAACCTGGCTGGCGTCAGTGTGTTGTGTTCTTGGACAAGACACTTGATTACTCCCACCATGCCTCTCTACCCTGGTGAGGGTTAACACTGAGTGGTAACTGTGCAATGCACTGGCATTCCATCCAGGGGAGAGTGGGAAAATCAGTTGTTGCTTAATGCTGCAGGAACCAAGATATGAGACGCTTTGATTTTACTCTGTTAATGGTTGTTTGTGGTTATACCACAGCTAAGTAAAGTACTGTACAATCTGATTAAGAGAATTAGTCACAAATTTCGTAAACAAGCTCTACACTGCACAATACTGTAAGTCATTTTTTTTTCTGAAGAGATGTACAAAATTACTTTTAAATTGAAGAGAAACCCCTCAAAATAGTAGTTTTAGGTAGAAAACACCCAGTGAAAATAAACAGGAATGGTTAATTATTTTTAAAATGTGCCATGTAGATCCTCAAGGGTATCCATTAGAAAACTGCCTCAGAGATGAAAATCTTACCTGATGTTATTGACTCTGACTTTTTCTCATAATCACTCTACATGTAGGCAAGAGGATCAGACAGCGATGATATGCTTCTAGATGAAGCAATGGCAGGTAAACTTTGTGCATTACCTTTAGGAATAATTTCAAGAGATTTTCATGTCATTACTGGATTTATTTACTACTTCCAGCGGATGAAGAGCAGAAGCGCGAAGGCCTCACAGTTAGTGCGCTCGTCTCTGGATCGAACAGTCCAGGTTCGAGCCCGGGCTGAGGACATTGTGTTGTGTTCTTGGGCAAGACACTTGCTCACAGTGCCTCTCTCAACCCAAGTGTATAAATGGGTACCAGCAAATTTAATGCTGGGGGTAACCCTGCGATGGACTAGTATCCCATCCAGGGGGAGTAGAAATACTCCTAGACACTTCATGCTACAGAAACTGGAGATAAGCAACTGATGGGCCACTTGGCTTGTATAATAGTAATGGTAATAGAAACTTTATTAAAGTGTCAGAGGCCATCTAGCTTGGGAAAAAGAATCCCTCACTAATTTGGGGACACCAATTAGGGAAAATTAACAAACTAAAAACTATATAAGTGATAGGTAAAATATCTACAGTTATCTAATTACGGGATCTGTAGTAAAAATGTACAGTTATCTAATAAAGTAAAAATATACAGTTATCTAATTACGGGATTTATAGTAAAAAATATACAGAAGTCAAGAAGAGCAGAGGCTTCAGCCTGTGCAGCCAGTATCTAAAAGTTCACTTATATTGAGTTGGCGTATCTTGCCTTTGAATGACGTTAGGGTTGTGACGTCCCTGATACTCTGCTTGTAGGCAGACTTTACCCTTACCTACTTCTCTTCCAACAGGTGAGGGGGGAAACTATATGTACACTAACTTCCTCAAGTCCAGAACATGCTACGATATCATGCCAAAAAGCTCCAAGATCGTGGTATTTGACACTAAGCTTAGGGTAAGTAATGGCTCTTGTTTGTGTCTATATTTTTCCATTGGTATCTGAAGTAATAATTTCACTGACTGGCCCAATGTGCTTTATGTGTCTGTAATGAAAACTGGGTGACCATTGTTAATCAAATAATATTTCTCTATCTAGGTGAAAAAAGCATTTTTTGCACTGGTTGCAAATGGTGAGTACAGACATTGCATTGTATACATGTAGGTTAAAAACCAGATGTTCTCATACAAATACTGCCTGCTGGGCTCCTTACATTTGTTTAAGACCTGATTTCAGCATGCAAAACTAACACACAAACAGTATTATTTTGATACATTGGTCTCAAATTCCTCGCAACAGTTGATCATCCCATCCCCTTTTCAATATTCAGAACTGATGTTTTTGTAGCTTGATCAGAAACTCAACCGTTCTTGCTGATGAGGCAAATATTCCAAAAACAGTTCCCCCTCTATTTCCAAGCTACCGGTATTTTCATGTTGCCATTGTCTTTTTTATTGTTTTAATTTTTTTCTGCTATTGTCATTTTAGGTGTGAGATCAGCTCCCCTTTGGGATAGTGACAAACACACTTTTGTTGGTAAGCAGTCATACAGTGTTTGTAGCCAAGTGTTTTTTTTTTTTTCGTTTCAAGATTGATTGAGGGGCAGGGGGATCATTTAGAAGGAGGGTACTGTCAGGAACTCTTTGTGTGTTGTTGCGCCAAGTACCTAGGAGTTCATTAAGGGCTGGGCACTGGGCAAGTTGTGAGGACGATTTTGTCCACAAGATTTGATCGTCTGGAGGAACGTTTTTCTGTTAAGGCAGTTCCGCTCAAAGATTTGCCGCCCCGTGAAAAACAGTTGCCCCCTTGCAGAAAACGTTAACAAAACCCCTGCAAGTAGTGCTCCCTGCTATCTGACAAGCTGGCAATCAGAGGATCAACTCCAAAGAAGTCTTTCAGAATTCCGTGTCTATCATTACTCCCATCTAGAAAGGAAATTTGGAAGTACACAAAATGCAAGGCAGAGAAAATTTGTCAAGACATGTGGTCTCCAAGCTTCTTTTTTATTTGAAGATGATGATACTGATGATTTTCCTTGTCCTGTAGGAATGCTGACAATTTCCGACTTTATTAACATTCTTCGCTACTATTACAAGTCGCCACTGGTAAGGCTCATGTTGAATTCAAAATTCTTACTTTAACCTATTTCAGTCATTAAATTCAGTGAAGTTGTTAAATTAATTTCACCATTCTCTTGCTGTCAGGTCCAAATTGACGAGTTGGAAGAACATGATATCCAAGCTTTTCGAGGTAGTGAACAAAATAATGATGTTAACATTAATCTTGCGAGGCGACTATTTTTTATCCCCAGTTAATCACCCCATAAATCCCCGAGAAAAGACATGGTATATATTTTCCTTAATTCGGCAGACAACCCATTTACTTGTTACAGGTACTGACTGTTAGTGGTAAATATTATTGTTGTGGTCTGAATAACTTTTCTTTTTCCTTAGAATTTGAGCAATCCAATTTGAAAGCTGGCCTGGTTAAAATATCCCCAATGCAGAGGTAATGTTTTTTTTTTTACAGATCTATACATTGCTTGTTATGATCACACCCCACTTGTAGAGAACTAAAAGTGAGTTAATTCCTCATTAAGCACAGACAATTCTTCTTGTCTTAGTGGAAATCAGGTCATGAATTTCTTAGATCTCTCTCCAGATTAGTATCTTGTGTCAAGCTGATTTTCCATTGTTGCATTACGTTAAGTATGTTAATACATGTACACTTAAAATAAAGTAGAGAAAATGAGTTGAGGGTTTGCCTCTGCAGAAACCTTGTTAGATGTGTTTCTACCTTACTTAATTTATTTAACAGATCAGCCTTTAATTGCATTGCTTTTTTGACTACTTTACAGTCTCCTTGATGCTGTCAGGACACTGGTAGAATACAAAATACATCGGCTTCCAGTGGTCGATCCATCTACTGGAAATGCTCTTTATATCCTTACTCACAAAAGAATTCTACGGTTCATGTTTTCATCTGTAAGTTCTACAAATACAAATTAGTTACTGCCCAGATATCTATTGTTATGGAGTTTAAACAACAGCAATGGATACACAAGATTCATCATCTGCATATACATTGTATTCGCTACTTGCACATGACCCATAATCCCTTGTGTTTTTTGGGGGTAACCAGTAGAAGAAATGTATGGTATCATGACAAAAATTAGTTCGGTAAGCTCGCAAAACCAGCTAATAATGCTTAAAAATGCACCAGAATTTACCAAAATCATGATAGGAGAAATTTGTACTAGTTTATAACTAAATGTAGAGAATTTTTTTTTTGTCCATACATCGTCTGTAAAATTACAAGACGATGTATGGACAAAAAAAATTCTCTACATTTAGTTATAAACTAGTACAAATTTCTCCTATCATGATTTTGGTAAATTCTGGTGCATTTTTAAGCATTATTAGCTGGTTTTGCGAGCTCACCGAACTAATTTTTGTCATGATACCATACATTTCTTCTACTGGTTACCCCCCAAAACGCAAAGGATTATGGTTATGTGCAAGTAGCGAATACATGCATATTATAAAATGTCAGTTAACTGATTTATTATTTATATTTTTTGACAATCTTCCAGCAATAATTATAGATCTCTGTTCATTCTAAGAAAAATTGACCATCCATAATATTACTATGTGTAGATGATTTATTGCACATAATAGACAGCAATTTTGTTGTTCATAGTTGACACAAACCAGTCCACCTGAGTTCATGCGTAGCACTCTCCAAGAACTAGGAATTGGAACATATCAAAATGTTGCTATGGTAAGTGAAGATTGGGAATATACTTAAGTGATTAATTACTGTAACCTCTGGAACTTGAGCGACAGGAGAAACCGTGACACTGGAAACGTGAGAAAGTCACCTACCTTCTGTTGAACCGCACTTGTAACTTTGGCACTGCCATTTATATAATTTTCTATTCATAATCCTACTAATGAAATCAGATATTTGCAGTTTCATTTAAAGAAAGCGTTAGCCCTTCGTCGGAAACCAATAGTAGAAATCGCCTATTTTATACTGTGGCTACAAAAGGTACAGCTGCCTCAACCAACTGAAAAAGGACGCTTTTTTATCGTGTTTATGTTTCATTTCTGCAGATATCTCCTGAGACTCCACTGATAACAGCGTTTCACATGTTTGCTGAAAAGAGAGTTTCTGCTTTGCCAGTTGTGGATGTTAACGGTATTACATAAAAAATATTTTTGTTTGTTTGTTTGTCTGCTGGTTTGTTTGAGAGAAGAATGATCTTATCTGAAGAAACTGAAAGATAGTATTTAGTGTAAGCTACTGTATGTGGTGGTGATGTCTCAACCAGAAGCATCTGATCTGATCTGAAGCCATTTCAAAGCATAGGCCACTGTCGAATTGCTTCCAATCCCCTCAGTTCCTGGCCAAGTATCCCATCTCGGTCCATGTGTAGCCATTTAAATCAATTATTGATAGGACCTTTGCTTCCAAAATAAACCCTGGCGTTCTTCTTTCAGGTGTTGTCGTTGATATTTATGCAAGGTTTGACGTCATTGTAAGTACCTAATTAACTTTGCGAAGCAGAATTAAGTTTGTCTTATGTCAGTGTCGATATAAGTCTTGTGCAATTAGATTAAGAGACCAGCATTCCAGATAGAGTGCTAGTAGATTTATACTAAAACTCGACAGACACATGGATAAATTTTTTTTTTTTATTTTCCTTAAATACTACTGTTTACACATCAGTAACCGTACACTTATACATCGGCGTTGTCCTATGAAGAGCATTCCTTGTGTACAGATAAATGATAGTTTTTTCACAATTTTATCTGATAGGGGGAATGCTAAATTAAGTGACAAGGTGTCCTTACAAAAACATTACACATTGTTTTTTGTATACAGAACTTGTCATACAAACGTAAAACAGCTTAAATTGAGGCAATTCCAACAAAGCATTCGCGGCAAACGCATCTAACACAATGAACCAATCAGAATTCGAAACAAAAATGCGTACCTGGTGCCAAGCGCGGGAAAACTGTGCAACCGTCAAAAAAGTGCGGGAAACGTTGCAACCGTCACAGAGCGCGGGATAACGCGCTGACACCCAACTGGGATTTGTTTTTGATTGGTTAAGAGAAAGACTCTTTCTTTCAACCAATCAGAAACATGATTGGCTAACACGTGCAATGCAAGCGAAGCAAACGCACATAAGTCCTCTTGGCAGTACATTGGAAATCAGTTATGTGGTTCAATCATGTAATAAGTTGTTTGAATGTCGTTTTAGAATTTGGCTGCTGAAAAGACTTACAACAATCTGGATGTTACTGTAAAGCAGGCCCTGCAACACAGATCGGAGGTATTTTAACCAGTCTAAAGAATGGTGTAGTGTTCTTGTTGGAATTCGAAAATTTTAAACTAGCTTAGGCTTCATCTTTATGATACCAGTTTGAGACGGAACATGCTATGTGATGTGTGATGCGTCTTGAAAAATACCTTACTCTAGCTTTTCATTGTTGTTGAGTGTAATCCGTCTTAGTCTTCCCCAATCTCGAATATCCTTGTTCTACCCCGTAATGGAATGTTTTTATATTCCAATATTAAGAGTAGAAACGACATCAGTCTCAGCTAGTTGTCATGCTGGTCCTCTATCCTGATCGAATTAGAATTTAGAAATGTTAGCTTTTCAAGAGGGGGGAATCCCTGCTTTCGTTTTTCTACACGGCCAAAAGGCTGGTTATATCACGACACACCTCCCTTAACTCCAGTATTTGTTGTCTCTCAGTTGTCGTCAGAGGCTAAATGGAATCCTTTGTTTATAAATTTGCTGCAACTTTGTTCAGTGAGTTACTTATGGTTCATTTTCTTTCTTTGATTTGAAGGGATTCGAAGGAGTGCACAAGTGTTACTTGGATGAAACACTTCACACCATAATCGATAGATTGACAGATGCAGGGGTGAGACACAGTTTCTGAACTTTTGATGGCTGGTTATTTTTGAATGTCTTACATCTCGTTTGTTTTAATGTTCATCTTGGTCTCCAGGTTCATCGTCTTGTTATTGTTGATAAAGACAATCGTTGTATTGGAGTGTTGTCGCTGTCAGATATCCTCAAGTTTTTGGTCTTACGGCCTCTAGGTAAGTGTATTTTGGCTTGGCTGTCTTGACTTATCGAGGTAACTTTAGATTAAGAGTTATGAGTCTATAGCTTGATGGCTTTGTTAATCCACTCTAAGTTGTAATTTTGACGACGAATTCAGTTAGATGAACTGAACTTACTATGGATATACTTTGTATGAAGGTTAACAATTTTAGTTGTATTATGTATTTTGCTCGACCCCGTAAGCTACAGATCGCTTTAAATTTTAATCTTGCTCAAGCAAAGGCTGTCTGTCATTAGAGGAAAAACGCGTCACGGATGGCGTATCAAGTGTTCATGATTGAAGTTCGTAATCCTTCCAAATCTACCTCATTCATAACCAATCTTGTCTATTTACGGTATCTTATCACTTCTTCGGTGTTTGTCTGCCGTAGAAAACCGTCATTTTGCCGTTCCTTCAAATTAGTTTTGAAAGTAACCGTTTTGGCTTTGGGGACGGGAAGGTTAAGTTGTTTTGCTTCATCGCCTCGCTTCATAACACAGCAGTTGTTTACTTCACAGCATCAAGTCACCTGGATCATTCCCATGGTTCAATGCAGGCTTCAGCCTAATCGATTGACCAGGAAATGAAAACAGTACTTGCGTCTTGGGAGAGGGAGAGATGGAGATTCTATTCTTCAAAACAGCGACGTAAGACTGAGTCGATGAAGCTGTTAGCTGATGTTGGCATTGTAAAGATAAAAGGTGAAATGGTCTGCTTTCCTTCGGAACAAGAAGACCCTCTTCAACAAGACGTTTAATACGCATTTAAACGCTTCATTGCAGCATTTATTTGACTCTTAGGCGTTTCTTAAAAATACCACAATTCTGTTTCGCTTGTCACGCATTCCTCCCTAACGATCGTGAGGGAGGTGAACTTGCGTGACGAGACCAAAAAGCGTAGCGTAGGAGGCTTTGGTTTTACGTGACACGCACAGTTAGATGAATAAAGCTCATTGTGAGTGCATACGTCCTGAATTCGAGGATGTAATACGTGCACTGTGAAAAACATTGTGGTGTTTTTAGGAAAGTGCTTTAGAGAGCAGAGCCTAATCTTGTTATGGCGTCACAATTTAGTGTTACCCTCCTTTACAGGCATTTTTCAGGGGGAGAGGGGAAGAAAAAAGAGGAAGCTGGGGGTGATGGAAGGGGTTTGAGGAGGGGTGACGGACGGACCTCATGGACAGCTACCATAAGTTTTGTTTCCTTTCGCCTTTTAATTTGATGCGCTTCTTCCCCTCGAGGATGGTATTTTGATGTTTAGAGCTTGACAGCACGGATTTAGTGATGTCCACAACTTCTGAAATTCTCGTTGCTTGAGGTCCTACTGGGAAGGAGACACAAATTGCTGGTTTTCACATGACGTCACTAAATTTCAAACTTCAGAAATATTGATCCTCCTGAAATTTTACTTTCATGCTGTATAAGAGCAGCTAAAAACTAATATTCGTACATATTTTCGCTCCGAATGGGTTCTTGGTTTAGTGATAGACTACGCTTGAATTTCTAAGCTTTTGCGTGACGTGACATTTACATGAAGGGTGAGAGAGCTGTTATGTTGGTTTAAAAGGTGATTTATTTCGGGGAATTCGGCTATCTGAACAGTTCTTGTATTAGAATAAAGTACTATTGTTACGTTTTTTAGTTATTCGAGAGATAAATTCACTCTTTCGTAGCAAAATTCAGTGACAGATGTTTCTGCTGGTTTCCGGCCGCCATGTTGGTGCCCATGTACATGGGCACCAGCATGGCGTCTCCATACAAATCTCTATAAATTTGGGGAAAATGTTTCTTCGCATATCTTCTATGAGAAAAATTGCCGTGACCTGAATCTTGGCGAGAGTCTTTGTATATGTACCTTCTTTCTATTTCCAGATTCTGGACTTACTCTATTGAACGGTTTTGATTTTTTATTTCGATCTATTCGTGACACTGAAAACCAGCATGGTTGTTCCTCGTGTTCCTGTGACCCAGCCTTCTTTATTCCCCCGTTTCGATTTTCGTCATTAAGGACTGGGGGACGATTCAGCTTCTTTCTCTGACGAGGTGTCTGTACAGGAGCTTAATTTAGCATTAAATGTTTAGTCTCGTGTACAGTAAGGAAATGTTTGGCTCACAGATTAGAAAAGCGTAGTATGAAATGCTGCGAAACAACACTCGACATTTTGTGTTTAAGATAATTATTAGTCGAAATGAATAAGGGAGATTATCGTTATTTATCTCACAAGTAGAATACCGTAAATTGCCGCTTATAAGCCCTTCCGCTTAAAAGCCCTCGCCCCCTAGTTATAGACCCATCTACCCGTAGACAAAGTACTACTTCCCCCGGATTTAAGCTCCTCCTTTTATAAGCGCATCCAAAACCCCGGATGAAGTTGTGTAGGCCCCGGGCTTATAACCGCAGTTTACGGTTTGATTGTGAAACGAAGACGTGTGTAATAGAGTCATTTGTAATCGACTGATGCAAGTAATTACCGGTATGTTCTCTAACCAGTCAGAACGAACATGTTTTTCAACCAAATAAGAGCAAGAAGGAAACCATTCGTGATTTGACTGACGCATGTTTTCCCGCGCTTGGCGCTGGTTGCATGCTCCTCGGGTTGTAGGCGTTTGTTGTGATTGGTCAGATTTGATTACGTTTCGGTTAAACTTATTTTAGTCCTTAGAAGACCACGTCGGTAAGTCTGCATGAATAATTATTGTCAGTCGAGTGCAGTCTTTCGTGCGTGACTCTGTTTTAGCTGTTTCGTTGTCATTCGCCGCTAATTGTTAGCTATTGACGCTTATTTCATTATCATGTCATATTCAGGAGCTCTGATAATTTTAAACGGGATGAACTTTCACTTGGAAGGTGGAGGGAAGAGTTCGTTATTGCCTCTCGAAAGAACCATGTCACTGTTTGAACGACGATTTTGATGGTGAAGCCAATACGTTGGAGTTGATGGTTTGATAGAGTATAAGTTATTGTCCACATAACGTCATTCTTACAGATGAAAGCTTCCTTCTGTTTCAGTGTCAGGATATCGTGAATTTAACACGAACCTCTTCAGATTAAATTGCAAGAAATTTTACAGGGTTGCCCTTTCATTACTTTCTCTAGTTAACTGAATTTCCAACGTGTTTGCCGACCCATCAAAATGGCTGCTAGAAACATGGCAATTTCTGCTGCACTGCCTTCTGTTCTCTTTAATTAATGAAAGCTTTGCTTTTTCGACCTTTAAATTCACCGCTATATGGGAAACAGAAGAACCGTCTGAGCCTGCTGTGTTCGTCACAGGTCTGCCAAGTTACACCGTATATATCGTCTAAGTAAAATGACGTCACAACTCTCCCAGTGCTCGTTCCATTTTTTGATTGGACAAATAAGAATCGGGCCATTCTCGGGTATCACCGCGTTATTTCGTTTCCCCCGGTCGTTCCTTAACTTTCGCTGCGGAACTTGGTTTCAACTAAATAAATCGACAGAAACAATACTTAACATTTTTCACATACTTTTCTCTAACAAAATGGTGGTAAGTATTTTTAAATCTTATCACAGAGCGGACTTTTGGGTTGTGTACTATACGATTTGTAATTGGAACATTTATATTTTTAAGCTTTAGTCAAGGTCTTGAATAAAGTTCTTGAAAGAGCATTGATGAAAATGTCTGTAAGAAGCAACTAATCACGTTTCTTTCAAGACGGTTTTTTCAATAAGTGGAGATTTTTAGTTTCTTTGGAATAAAGTTGACATTCTAAATTTGATTCCTGATTTCCAGAATTATCTTTGAAGTTTTTCTCAGTATGACTGAAAGACTGACGTCTTTTAGTTGCACTATTTTGAGAGGATGGGTGTTTCCTATGGTGTAGCCGGTGAAATTACGGCAATTGCTTCGAAAATGCACCCGAAACTCAACCCCGATCCCAGGCAATCGCGAAGGGCGCAATGCCCGGCTGGGCCACAAATGACAACTTACCAAGCAACTGTTGGAGTTCGTGTCGTGTGAACGAAATCTGTTTAACCACGTGTGCAGTTCTTGATGCGATTCTGAACCACGAAAGGAGGAAACAGACAAAGTCACCCTACAAAAGGCTTCTCACAATAGCGTCGCGCACAAATGACGTCACGAAAATGTAACCCCCGGTGTGGCTCAGACAAACAAACCATTCCATGCGCTACTTCTTTGAGAGCGATGTATGGAACAACGGCGCTCCTGAGCTCTTCAGTACGATACTCGGCTACTCGGCGATTTATTTCGCATTTTGATGGTGTCTGTTGCTCAAAATGTGAGAGAAAACCCACAACGTGCACCTTTGAATAATAATACAGAGTTTGAAGGAGGGCGGCAAAATATGATATGATCGGCTGCTCATGTATATGAAGGCTGTTTATGAATACACTCCTCACGTCCATAGCAGAAAAAGTATTATTACATATTATTGTATCCGACATTCAGGTTTTTCACTCGCAACAAAGCCAGCAAGCCAGCAAAGAAATGCCTCGAAGAAATACTGTAGCTGATCCGATCCGATTCGTTGCCTTGCTGTATATTAAAGTGAAAATGACCCGCTCTGTCTTCGCATATAAAAAAAACAGTGTTAGCCCGCGCTATTTATGTTACACCTATCGCGCCAAACCTATCTATGAAAAACATGCAGTTGAGGTCCTCCAAACTGCACAGTACATCTAATTCTGCTATGTATATGTCCTCCAATTCTATAGCATTTGTTTGAGTGTACGGCTCGGGTTGTCAAATTTGGGAATTTCTGGCAATAAGTCAGCTGATAAGTCTTCTCTTCAAGGCCAGGATAAACAGCAGATACGTTTCTTCCTAAAACATTTCCCTGTGAAGAATTTTGATCGGCTAGTCGCAACCGCAGCGCGAAACGTTCTCGACTTCCAGTTCCTGAAGGTTTTGGGATCTGTCAGACCGCCACTGCGACGGTGTAAGCAACCAATCCCACTTATAGATCGTTTTCACGTGACGTCATCACTTCCCAAAATCTAAAACTAAGGATCCACCAAAGTTTTCATCCTCATCAGGTATAAGAGGTGGCATATTTATATCTGTTTACAACTTTACAGCTCAATAGCGTGCTTCGTTTGGAAACTAGAGCATTTTGAATTTCCCGGTTATGGAGGTGCGTGACACAAGGCTACGATCAAATTTGTTGAAAAATATATACTTATCTCATGATTTTGAGCCCAGATAGAAGCTAGAGCATTAGGAAAAGTGCTTATGTAGATACTTGCTTTTTCAGTACTGATAATCAGTCGCCTAGAAAGCCAAAGTAAGTTCCAGATGTTTACACTATTTTCCGGCCGCCATATTGGTGTACCATGGAGGTACACCAACATGGCGTTTTCATACTGGGCTCTGTAAATTTCTGCGAAACATTTCGACGAATATCTGAAGTTTGGGGAAACGCACAGGCCTAAAACTTGGAGAAGTGTCTTATTTTTTTATCTTCTATAACATCACGATTTCTTAGCTTTTTACACTGGATAGTTTTCGATTTATTTTTTTATTGCGTGACAGTGAAAACGATCTATTCACCCCTCACGTGATTCAATCAGAAAAGCCAGTAATAGACCTTTTTACCGATACGGCGGCCATCTTTAATTCCAAGAAATTATGGGATACCCAGGGGGCAGATGAGAAATAATTATAAAGAATACTGTGACGTGATAACTTTTAAGAATAATTTTTCACTAACCATAGAAACCACTGCCAAATACCGTGACAGAAAGATGTACCGCTTGTAATATTTGTTTTGGAATATGAGAGACAAGCAGTAAAAATTTATCCTGAAAGCTGTGTATACAATAAATTTTCCAGCGATTGCCCCCTCGGCAGCCCATAATTTCTCAGTCAAAACAATAGAATTCAAGATGGCCGCCGTATCGGTAAAAAGGTCTATTTAGTAACATCTCAACCTGAAGAAGTCTGGTTTGCAGTGTAAAATGGGGTTGATGGTAGTACTCCTACGGTTCGTGACATTCAATGCCATTTTTATTTTATTATATTCTATTTTACCTTCTTTTACTTTATTTTGTTTCTATTTTAGTTTCATTTTATTTTTATTTTGTTTATTACTCAGTTTTTTTCCTTTACTTCTTTGTTATTTTTATTTTATGTCATCATCATTTTATACAAATATTATGTATAATGTGATTTCCCTATGCGAATAATTGGCCACCATAGACAGGAGACTGCACCGTAGAAGTCGTCGATGTAAACATCGACCGAAATTCCCTAGCTGGTCAGGATGTGTTCGACGCTTTTAGTGGTTCGCTGACAGATCACAATTGCAGAGCGCAGGCCAAATAACCTGCGTGGCTTGGCGGTTTAACTAATTTGAGCGCACGCAAATAGCGCGGGCGAAGCCGCGAAAACGATTCAACAGAGAGCCATCGACAGACCTACCCAACAACAACTTGACACTGCCTGAAGACATGACCGCAAACAAAAATGGGTGTAAGTAAAGAATGATCATCGCAGTAAATTTTCCAACTGATGAAGCCTGAAAAAAATCAGGGCTTCAACGAGGTTTCATGGCTTTTACTTTCATCTACAGCCGCAGTTCAAATACGAATTATTTCATATATACTTCACATCGTTTCACTCCTCACGGGAAGATATCAACTCATTTAATCACAGGTGGCCCAAGCTCGATATATGAGTAGCTCTATGTGGACCTTTGCATTGTTACGTGACTCGAGCGATTTGCATATTTATAAAGATTTGTATGGGGAAAGAAGTAAACCCGAAAAAAAAAACGAAAAATTACCGTTGAATTACAATAAAAACCACTTACCTGAATTCCAGCTCCGCTTTCTTTGTGTGCTGTGTGATTTTTTAACTGATTTAGAGCGGTTTAGCGTAGTTTAGGTTCCAACGGTTTCTTCTCTATTATAGAGTGTGTGCGGGTGACGTCATCAAATTCTCAAATCCAAAACTAAAGAGCCACTAAATGTTTTATCCTCACCAGGCTTAAGAGGTTCCAAATTTAGCTCTGTTTACAACTTTCCAGCTCAATAGCATCCTTCGTTTGGAAACCATAACATTTTGAATTTCGAAGTTATGGCGGTGCGTGACATATGCGAAGCTCGCTTTTGTCAAAAAATATACACTTATCTCGTGATTTTCGTCCATTTTAGGAGTTTAAGTATCAGGAAAAGTGTTTTTGTAAATATTTTTTGGTTCGGTTTAGATAATCAGTTGACTAGAGAGCCAAAGTAAGTTCCAGATGTTTACACTATTTACTGGCCGCCATGTTGGAGGAGTAAAGAGGTCCTCCAACCGGCAGGTATGTTTTGCAGGTTGCAGGTTGCAGGTTGCAGGTTGAAACGACGTGTTTATTCGAGTTAAAGTCGAATAAACCCCATTATAAAGGCTAACCGCAAGCAACCTAAGCTAATTTAGGCTAACCGGAGTGCTATTCAGGCTAACCGAAGTGCTAAGTAGACTAACTCAGACTTAAAAGTCCATTTTTCAACCTGCAACCTGCAACCTGCAAAACATACCTGCCCTCCTCCAACATGGCGGCTCCATACTACGCTCTGTAATTTTGTGCGGAACATTTCGACGAATATCTCAGCTTTGGGACAACGCGCACAGCTTAAACTTGGAGAACTGTCTTCTTTATTTATCGTCTACAATATCACAATTTTTTGACTGTGTCCGTTGCATAGTTTTTATTTTATTTTTTATTGCGTGACAGCCGCACACACTCTATATAGAGTCACGTAACAATGCAAAAGTCCACATAGAGCTACTCATATATCGAGCTTGGGCCACCTGTGATTTAATTGACCTCGCTCACAATGTGTGGCCTCATAGCTCAGTTGGTAGAGCATCGCACCGGTATCGCGGTCACGGGTTCGAATCCCGTTGAAGCCCTTATTTTTTTTTCAGGCTTCATCTTTCCTTAAATTTTCGAACATTTAAGGTGGCTCTGAACCCCATGTACAGAGTTGAGTCTTATCATGCTTATCAAAAGTTGATAATATAAAAAAAATTTACCGTGCCGTTTTTGAATTATAAGCCCCTAAAGCTGTAATTAAGGGTGTTTTTCAGAGGTAACCTATTGTGTCAAGAAAATGATGACAACGTGTTCACCAATGATTGGGCAGTTTTTTGATACCATGATTGTAGCATGAAATGATAAACAGTGGTTATAACGACCTATCCAAATATAAGTGTTGGAAACTGTTTTGAGCCACCTTAAAGCTTTTAATTACCCTTTCACATCCTTCCAGCCAAAAAGAACTCTCAAAACACTCTAAATTATTAATTTTTACATGACTGGTCAATGTTTATTTAACAGGCCAGGGCCTTGCTCAGATCAATGACTGGGGTCTTCAGTTTGACATTTGGCTATCAACTTTTAACAATGCTTGGGACTGACAATGTCCTTGCAGTTGATGTTAATTTTGTTAGTGCAAGAAAGTAATTCCAATTGGTGGTATCTTACACAATAATTACCGGTATCAGTTTTAAAAATATTCATTTATATAGACCCATGGGCTCCAGATCGACCTCATAACTATTCTGCAAAAAGACGCAATAATAATTATTTGAGACTAAAGCAGGGAAACAGTTTGACTAACAAACTTTCCACCATTCATAACCACTTCAATTTCCCAGTACTGACAATGACTATCTATCTGCGATATTGGACACATCAATTTAGTATCAAGTATAAAATTGTATTTCACACAAAATGAAAAATAATTTAATTTACTGTCCACTACAATTCAATTCAATTTTTAAATCATTTTTGCCTTTGTTTCAAAGGGTAATATAGGACACATTTTGGAGGAAAATAAACTTAAGATAGAGGGAAGGTTTTTGTTTTTTTGTAGGTCACCTTATAACCTGAGGGGGGGGGGGGGGAGACTCCAATATAAAATGGACAGGGTGCTCATCAGAAAGTTTGAAAAGAACAACCAAGAGTGGGCATGACTTCAAATTTTGTTAAATTTTTTTCAAATGCCAGTTCTAAAAGAACACACTTATCTCCAGCCATATTTTTTGGGGGGAATGAGGTACCACAAAAGCTCCTGCTGTGGGCCTTTTGAGGCTGATCACCTCAAGAGGTATCAAAACCACTTTATTAATTAAACCCCTTACTTTATATGGGAGTCCCTGCCCCACCCCAGCCTAATAGTTGCGGTTGTGCTTATAGAACAAGCCTATTATAATATATCCCAACAAATTAAGCACTGAACTGGAAAAACTTAGGTTAAAATTAGTTTGTCACAATCACAATCCTACAACAGTTCTCAAAACAACACTCTACAAAACATTATATATTACTCAGGCAATACTTAGCAAAACCTACATTCAATTAGTCCAGATTTCCTCTAAGATCGCATTTCAATGCCACGCAATGTAATTATGCCATTGTCGGCAACAACATGTAGTTATAGTGCCACATGGCCAGTGGAATGTGAAACCTGCCCAAGACATTTTGAGGAAGTTGTATATTGTGCAAAGAGATGCCATAGTAGTAGGTAACTAAAATTCAAGAACTGTCATGAAAACGTAAAGAAGCGGCTGCCAGTTTGTTAACAAGCACAACAGAATAGATACATGTAGTGAGTAGCGTACAGTGTAGCTAATCAGAGAATGGCATTTGTGATAGAATGCTAGTAGATTCATACTAATGTAAGATCTATAGACAACATTCATAGAAAACTTAGGAACCACAAGGTCTTAAAGCCAGTGCAATGGTTCAGTGTACATTATAAAACTAGATACTTATATCCAATTCCTACAAAAACAAACTTTGCATGTCACGCCCAAGTTTACATTAAGTACAAGTCTTTTTCTGTGTACTTTATAATTATTGCGTTTAGAGATGTACATGCCTTGAGAAACTATGAGGGAGTTAGAAGGACTGTATAAAGTCTATCAGCAAATACTGTAATGCAATTTACCATTCATGTACCGTGACATCTGCATCAGAGACTTCAAAGTTTAATTCAGTGTAGCATCTGTTGCTGGAGCTCTCTCTATGCAAGAACAACTTTTCAACATTGGGGCCTTTGCAATCTATCTTGGCAAACTGCCTCCTCATTGTAATTTAAACATGTACATTTCTTCATAATGTATTTAATATCACCTATGACTTAAATAAATTATCTCTAGCATCTTCAATCAAAACTGAACTGCCATTTTTGAGAGGCTGTGTCATCGCAGATCTCCATCTTCACTGAGGATGTTCCCACTGAGGCCATGCACAAACCAGATGCTGTGTGGTACAGCTGAAGAGTCTTCTGAAAGAAAAACAAAGCAATTGAGCTCCAAGCTTGAATTACATTTTAATGAAATCTCCTTCTGACTTACTATGCCTTTGAGAGAAGGGAGGGCCATTATAAAGGGTGTTGAATATTAGGAGCCAGGGAGACCGATATCATCCCTTACATCTAAACAATGGGCATCTTGGGCTAACTGGATCACTGTTGTGCCATTTTGCCACTATGCCATTTCACGTTTTTTTTTTTAACAAAAGTGAAGCCTTGGAGCCATGACTGGCTCATAGCTGCCGGAGGTTATCCCAGTTTCTGTAGCACGAAGCAGCTAGGAGTATTTCTACTCCTCCTGGATGGGATGCTAGTCCATTGCAGGTTACTTTCCTGAAATTTGTTAGGTTTCTCCAACAATTTGCCGGTACCCATCTATACATCTGGGTGGATAGAGGCACTGTGAGAGTTAAGTGTCTTGCCCAAGAACACAACACAATGTCCCTAGCCAGGGCTCGAACCTGAACCACTCTGCTCTGGAGTCAGAAGCACTAACCACAAGTCAAGGCCACCGCACCTCCCACTCATGTTTTAAATACGCCCAGTAGATGGAGACTGTTTTGTAGTAGGCAGTACTTAGCACTTTCAATGATTTCCACCAGGATCTGAGTAACAGACTTGGAAAGCCAGTGGCACAAAGCATTGATGAAACATTGCCTACTCAAAACCAGTCATTTTGATGGTTGCTCAGGCCTTAATTAAATGTGTCAAGGCTGAATTGAAGTACTGTACCTTATTATGTCGCCATTCCTGTGTTTCTCCTTGACCATGACACTTCATGACTTTCGGCACATCGCTATCTCTTGTGACTTCCAGACAAAGCAAACTATCAATCTTTAACTCATTGTCTTGATTTAGAGACCAGAACTAGAAATTGAAAACATTCTACATTAGCTAAGAATCTGCAAACTTGCTCCAATGCTGAAGTCAAATTATTTGGTGAGTCAGAACTGTTTTGCCATTATAAATGTAACTGCACTAGAAATTCACAAATTGTGTTTTGTGTTCTCTGCAGGGCAATATACTTTTAATTACTACTTTTTTCTTGATGCAACCATGAGTAGATAAAAGTCATATAATTGTCACAGCAAACTGACAAAATTGATGGGGGGAGGGGAAGGGGAGTGAGCTGTGATGGACTAGCATCCCATCCAGGGGGGAGTAAAAGTGACATGCAACACAGTATTGAAACAGTGTCGTAGAGACCGATAAAAATAGTGCTGACGAACAACTTGAATTGTGGACCTTTGGAAATTGTGACATGAAAAGGCTGGAAACTCAGATGGGGGGAATGGATAGCCATCCTGACAGGGCATCTCATTTTATGTTACAGAACCTGAAGTACAGCCAACTCTCTTGTAAGCGGACACCATCAGGAATTGGAAAACATGTCTGTTAGTAGAGCAGTCTGCTTAGGAGAATTATTCCCATAACAAAAAAAAGGAAAAAGGTAAAAAGGGGAATTGAAAACAGTGTCCATAAGTAGAGCTGTTCGCTTATGAGAGTGTCCATTAGCGGAGAGTCGACTGTAACGCACTCACATTACTAGGCCACTTGAACCGAAACCAAACAATATTATTATATATAATTACTTGGTTAAATGGCTCTATGTAAATAAACATTAATTAGAAAATAAATTGATCCCTGAAGTCAGTACCCACCTTTGCATTAGTGTCGTGGCAACCATGTAGCAGAACAGATGCTTTTTTTTCACTTGAACGACCAGGTGTATCAAGACACAAGGTTGAGCTGCCTACATTCATAAGCTGTTGGGTCAAAGAAGGGAGCAAGGTCACAAAAATTATTAAGACCGGTGTATTGGCACTGGTTGTAGTCCATAGTTACAGATGACCAAAAATAGATAGACACCAATGAATGGAAGGTATATTTTCATCAGCTTTTTAAAATTAATGCCTGGCAATTGAAGGTTTTCAGCTTTTACGGTAACTAAGAGGTTCCTACTAGTGATATAGTTTAATAATCAAAATTCATTAATGGAAATTTGCTGTTTTTGTTAGGGATAACTACCAAGTCTCAGTTTTCATTTATAAAGACTTCTTTTTTGCACTTTCATATAAAGTGATAACTTTTACATGCAGCTTTCAGTCCATATCATTTACCCAGATAATTTAAAATGCAAAAAGCAAAAATATGTCCAGTAGAAACCTCTTGCAAATAACAAACCCAAGAAGAGCTTTTAATTTGTATCACTTACGTTTCCCTTCCTTGTAATCACAGAGTTTTTTTGTGGTGAATGTTTCCAAGTGGCACCAGCCCCACCTCCGCCTTCTTGAGGAAGCATCAGTTCAGGATAGACATTTTCCATGTACCACTTAAAACTCTTGCAGTTTAACCTCTTTCTTAATGCCACTCTAGAACTCACATTCCCAAATGTTTTTCCCATCAAATTTTTCTTTGTTTGGTAGAAATATTTCTTGTAGTCATCAAGCCAGACTTCAGCCACTCTCATGGAGTTATAAGACATGGTGTCACCTTGCGAGTCTGATCCATAAGGCCGCCACTTGCGAAATAGATGTCCGACTCTGGAGCAGGGAATGATCTCAAGGGTCCCACCACACATCCAGATCTAACAAGTCCAAGTTGTAACTTACATCAGTATTTCAATATTTTCAGGACATTCTTACCCCTCCCATTACTTCAACCCCACCCCCTCCCCCTCTCCTCCTTTCTTATTTCTTCTAGTTGCTATAGTAATGAAGTCAATGTATTATGTGCTATGACATATATAAGCACTCACAGCTGGCTAGCTTGGCACAGACAGTGAATACCAGGTACACATCCTCAACATACAGTACTTGTACTTGGCTAATTAACTTTCTTTTTTTTTTTTACTCTTTATTGTTTATTGTTTAGGTAATTAATTATGTTTACATTTCTTTTTTACTATTACATACAACACTAACATTACCTACACTACTGAAACTTCTTACAATACAATCGTTACTTACACTACAATTACAAACACTACAAATATTACAGATACTCTGCCTTCACAACTAATAATACAAATCTTACTCTACATTTTACTCTAATTACACAAGCACCACTTACTCCTTTACAAAAAAGAATGGATTGTTATTCAAAACAAGATTCCATTTTGCCTGAAAATATTTTAAGTTTAAGATGCTTTGAGAGGCTATAAGCTTTTCAATTTCATATTTTCTCTCGACTACATCTTCGAAAGGCAAAAAGAGAGGGACTTGGCTAATTAACTTACCCTGAAGGAGATCTCCAAATTTTCACCACCCCAGATATTCATTCCTTCATCATACTGACCAAGTTGGTTGAAGTAATTCCGATCCATGGCAAACAAACCTCCAGCCATGGTTGGAGACCTGCAGAAATAATAAAGCAATATACATTGTATCACGTGACTACTTCTCCGTGGGAACCCCCATAACAATGGGGGATATAAATAGCAGGAAAAACTGAGCCATAAGGGGTGTCTAGTAAAAGTAGCCTGCGTAGCTTGGCGGTTTAAGCAATTCGAGCGGGCTAAAACGAGCGGCGAACCCCCTAGGAGCCTGGGGGAGAGACAACTTTCCTCGCGGCTTCGCCGCTCGTTTTACGTGCTCGAATTGCTAACCGCCAGCTACGCAGGCTAAGTAAAAGAAATTTCTGAAAAACATTTTTTGGACATTTTGGAGATTTCCAACCTGGATATGGGCCAAATCAGCTCCAATCTACTCAAAAAGGCATTTGCACCATGACAGCATGCCTTTCTTTCCACTAGAACCACATTTTACGACTCATTGCTCAGGCATGTGCAGAATCAAACTTGTTTTTTGACGAGAAAATGATAGATCTACATCTTTAGGCTTTTCGGTCTTTTTAATTTTTTTTTCGCCTTTCCTTTTTCTCCTTTTCTTATCTTTTTGTGGCAATGATTGACCTTTTACTGGGCTTGCCCCCAGTTCAAGAATTTCTGAGAAAGCATCATCGAGACAGGCAATTTTTACCATGGAGTAGCTAAGCGTAGTTGCAGGAAATTTCGCTGCACATTTTGCACTCAAATTTCTGAGCATTTTTGTACATATCAAAGGCTCCATTGAGATGATCACTCTGATCTGGGTATCATTGGAAAAATCTTTTCCTCCTGCAGAACTTGAGTATAGACGATGCCAATTTTGGTCAAAGGTGATGACGTCAGAAGTGGAACAAAGGCCAACGCTTTTCACAGGAGTCAATGGGTTAAATTAAAGCAAAAATAATTTCTTGACAACAAATCTTGTTTATCAGTGAAATAGTTTTTAATCAGTTTTATTTATAGTTCCCTTTCTCTCCTCTTGCCCAGCTCTACCTGAACTAGACATTTACAAAGCAAAGCAAATTGGGCCACTTGGAATTTAAAACAAAAACGAAAAAGGCTTTGATAAGGGCCAATGTTATTAGCAACACAAACAATATGGCCTGACCTCAACAGGAGATTCTTGGACCTCCATCAAGGGGAGGACACCACTAGCCAGCAGTTGTTTCAAGTTTAACTTAGGCTAAATAATTTAACAGTTAGCTTCATACAAATTTATTTCCGTCACCTTATAGCCTGCACAAAGTCTTCAGGTTTCACAAGTAAATGTTTTGGCACTGGTTCCCATGAAAAATGGAGACCCCAGTTGAATCCTCCACGCACCAAAGGAGACGACTGATATTCAAATGTGTCGGAGCTGATAATGTCAATTACTGGACAAACCACTGTTGTGGGATTTTCCTTGATTCTTTCTAGAAGTGGAGGAAGCCACCCCTTATTGACTTCGCAGTGACTGTCCAAGAAGACCAGCACCTCACCCATTGCATGCTTCGCCCCTATCATTCGCCCTCTGATAAGACCTTCACGCTTGGACGTTCGAACTAGCTGAAGTTTAGGAAATTTAGCCACATAATTTTCAAGTTCATCTTTTAATTCCTCTAGAGTACTTAGGTCATCAACCAGGATTATTTCATGTACTAGACTTTCTGATGTCCTGTTAAGAATGCTGTGAATAGTTCTTAATAATGTTGACCATGCTTCATTGTGAAAGCAAATAATAATACTGGCAGATGGCAAATTTGAAGAGTATGTCATCGAATGGCACCTACAAAGCAAAGAACATTAATTACCTTACACACTGAGGAAACTGTATTTCTTAGTAAACTCTTCAGCGAGGGAGGTATAGTAGTGTATGGCTACGTATCCATCAAATGCATGTAGAGAGATCAACATCTCCGAGGTATACTTATACTTGTACTTATTCAAACAAGAAAAGGTCTGTGCTTATTTCAAATTTGATACTTCAAGGGTAGTTTAAAACGAAAGTGTGATCAAGGGGGGAGCACTTACAAGCAATAGATGGTCCCCTGTGGTGGGGGGGGGGGGGTGGCTCGTAAGTGAAAAGGTTGGGATTGCCTGTGGGAAAAAATTGAATTAAACCCCTAAAGGGGAACAATCTGAGCATAGCTAAAGATTTATTTGAACCCTTAAAGACACCACAGTTACAACATTTCTTTGAGTGCAAACCTAAAAATAGTGGCATTTCATGGCTTGTACTAAAAGACTGAACGCCGGAATGCCGGAATGCCGGAATGCCGGAATACTAAAACCCGGAACACAAAATTACTAAAACCCGGAACACATGAAAAATAAATAATTTAAAAAATAAAATAAATGAATTAATCAATGAAAACCTGTATTCTAAAAACCATAACATACTTCAATTCAAACAGGAAAATTCCCTCGGTATCCCACCCATCCACAACCCACAACCCCTGCCCGCCAAAAAAAAACTTGATTATCTTTGATTGGTAAGAACGTTTTGCAGTGATATTTATCTTTAACTGATAATTATAATGTGTTTTAAGTAACCATCTAATATTTTGTGGTGATCCTTTATTTCCGGGCGGCAAAGATTTTTGTGATGTTTCCCGCCAAAATGTAATTATGATAATGTATTTCTCAAAGTCACATGTAGTGGTACAGTGTGGGAAAATGGACGCTTCTGCGAGGTACGTGTTGTTACGTTTTTTATTTAAGACTCGTGTCTTTTCGTTTATTACGTTTAAGATTAACAAAGTATTAAATATCAGCTAAGTAATCATTATTTTGTGTTTAGCAGCAGTCCTAAAAGCCCGGAAAAAAAGAGGTAAGCACTTGAGTTTTGGAATGTTTAGATTCAGTGGCTCATCGATTCTTGGAATACTACTGTATTAGAGTTTCATTCTTTTCAACACTATTACAACTGTACGTTTTATTTGATGAAATCAGTGAATCTGGTCAGTTCAAGCGGTCAAACGCAAAAATCCAACGCCTAGTGTTGGAAATCTGGTAGAACAATTTTTTTGGGATCCTAACATCCGAGTTTCGAGTTTTTTATTTTTTAAATTATTTATTTTTCATGTGTTCCGGGTTTTAGTAATTTTGTGTTCCGGGTTTTAGTATTCCGGCGTTCTGGCATTCCGGCGTTCCGTCTTTTAGTACAAGCCGCATTTCATCTTGAACACCCTTAGAAGTGAGGCAAAAGTCTGAATTACACTCCTAGCCACAATACAACAATCATCTCTGACATTTTCATATGGGAATCACCCCAGGCACACACAGAGCTCTTGATTGAATGGTTAGAAAAGTTATGAACTAGGCACAGCATAAATCATAAAGACTTTAGCAACAGAGCACATTTTCTGTGTTCACATAGCCTCATCTAGACACGAGATCTAGACAACTTCAGACGCAGTTGAGGGTTTGCAGAAAAAGTACTAATTATTACTTTCATAAGAATTTCTCAAAGTAAACTTTGTTTACTTTAACTCTCATCTAAACACTATCAACCAATGAGAGCACATGTAGTATCTCAGTTATTTTGTAAAAAGTACTTACAACTTGTCCCTTGTGTCTTTTATTTCACGATGAAACCCCAACCTGTTGCTGATCAGTTCATTGAAAGCATGCTTCTCATAGCCGTCTTCTCTAACCTTCTGATCCTCCCTATTTCGAATTAAACCCAAAGTGCTAATATCTTTATCCTGTCCCATCTCTCTTTCAAAATTGTCTGTTGGACTGTCGTTCTGTAGATGTCTCCCATGACCCCTGTTTTCGTGTGATTTGTCACTTGTTCCCACGTACATGGAAGACATGACATTGAGTAAAGCCCAAATTGAAGCCGTCAAAAATGTACACAAAAGAAAATATCGTGTCGGTAACTTGAAACCCATAATGTATACAGTATCCAAAGCTTCTACGACCGTAAAACCCGCTACTTTCCCCGGATAAAATTAATTTTATCCGACACGAATAACATATGCCGCTTCCATAACACTGCCTTGAGCACCCAGCTATCTGAGTTATGTGAAGCTATTTTAATGTAGTCCTCGCTAACATCACATTGAAAATTTGTCGATTCATGACAGTGGAACTGGTTGATTTCTGTTCTACTCCAAGCTAACTTGAATGGGAGCCAAAAATCTCGCTTAAACAGCGACAACTTTGATTTTTGCTCTCAAATTAAGCTTTCGGATCATACGCCATCGACCACATCTGTAAAATGAAACAAAAGGATTATTAAACGTGATTAAGTATGACATAAAAGAGAACCATATATACATGTACATTGGGAAAAGCAAGGAGATTTCTTGACAACAGTTGCCCAAGAAGAAAGCGACAACGTGCTCAAGTTAAATGCCGTCGAAATGCAGAAAGAACCAATTCATGTAAAAATACAATAAGCTTATTATTGTAAATAGATCGAATTTTATACAACAAAGGGTTCTCTTCTCACTTGTGAAAAATTTTCTGTCGTTTCACCGAACTCAAGTTCTGAAGCGAACATCAACGCAGCGAAAAAATTGATTTTACAGGCTAGTGCATTATCACGCGAAGAGTGAATTATTAGCGCAATTGACGAAACCTCTTCGCGCCAAATTTTGAATACACACGATAAAACTCACTTTCCCACAAGAATCACTCTTCTTCCTTTTCTTCAACCAAATATAAACATAGCGGACACCCGAAAATAAGACACCCACTCCTAGCTACAACATGTGTAACGAAAAATACTCGATCAATTCCGTTTGAAATATTGCAGCAGCAGCGCTTTTCAAGGCAAGGAAAATCTTATCGTGAATTCTACTGGCTGAAATCTATAATCATGATCCAATCACGTGCATATGTCATGCTGACTTTTCCGGAGACTATCCCCGGGATTCCTCGAGTCAGCAACCCTTGGACTCGTTAATACTCGGAAAACAACTCGGAAATAGTCGAAAGCCATCCTCAATCGTAGGTCACATGGTCACCGGTGCCACACACATCATTATTTCTCGGCCGCCATGTTGGTTCATGGTTTACGGCGTGCGGCAAGAACCGCTTTTAAACCTAACCTTGTTGCTCGAACTTTAAGACAAACTCAACAGAGAACACTTCCAGTATGTTCGCAACTATGTAAGTACATCAAATACCAAAAACTGTAATCTAATTTTGCACTTGAAGTGGGTTTCTTTTGGGAGGGTGCACGACAGAAGACACGTTGATTACGCTACTGACTATTAGAGGCAGGGGTAGAAATGTATTGCAAAATTCACTTAAAAGTGAATGAAGTTGAATTCTACTCAGTATATAGTGTACCTAGTCGCATTTAACTTTATGCATCTGCTGTACTCTGCCGGTAAATGCGGGGCGATATTGTGTTTCCCCTATCAAGGTTATTTGTTCAGACATGGCTTCTTCGTTCTCTCTCAGATAACCGTCGCTATGTTTCAACCGACAAACCCGTCTCGGCAGCAGCCGCTACTTCAGCTGCCGCACCCAAGACAACTTCAACCCCGCCAGCAGGAGCGCTTGCAGTTGGCAAAATTATCGCCGTTATCGGTGCTGTTGTAGATGTCCAATTTGATGAGGATCTCCCTCCCATTTTGAATTCCTTGGAGGTCGAAGGTAGATCACCAAGGCTCATTCTAGAAGTCGCCCAACATTTAGGTAAGAATTTATTTTGCCCTTTGAGAATGGTTTTGTAGTTAAATTTGTCTTGGTCAAATTGTATCTTCAATAATACTTGTCAAATTGACACCCCCCACCCCTGGGGCACTTCCATGCTGAATCCCATATATCCCATGTTTCTTTATGGAAATTATGCAAAATTTGTATCCCCTTTGTACAAAATAAAAGGATGCCTCTTGAAACCAGTTGACTTTTGGCTTTAAATCACATCAATCAATCTCAAAATTTAAATCAACTCAACAAATGTGTTAGAAGTGACTTCTAAAGTTCCAGTGATAGCAAGGTGGACCTCAAGAAAAGTTCCCAAAAAATGTCCTCAATTTGTTATCACCCAAAAAGGTCTAAGACCCAAGTGCAAAAATGCTAATATCAATTCCTGGTCAGTTAGTCCCATTTTGACATCAAACTTCTGTAACTGTTGTTGTGGATCAAGATCTGGTATTGTTGGACAAATCATCTGCACAGTCATTTAGTTTGCATGGTACCAGTCCTGTATGGCAATGTACGAGGAGTTTGTCATGTTCACGAACCTTGACATCTTGGTGAAACCCCTCTCCCAACACAGAAAGTCTGACAAAGACATTGTACAGCATAAAAGCTGTGCGTACTGCAAAGTACAATTTTATTTTAATAATTTTACTTCGTCAGGTGAGAACACTGTGCGCACCATTGCTATGGATGGTACAGAGGGTCTTGTGAGGGGCCAAAAGTGCAAAGATACTGGTGGTCCCATCACGATTCCTGTTGGCCCAGAAACACTAGGAAGAATTATCAATGTTATTGGAGAACCTATTGATGAGAGAGGACCTGTTGATACAGACAAGTAAGTTGTCACTTTGCACTTGCATGTATGGAAAACTAGTTCTTCTAGAAGCAAAATGTATATGTAACTAAATGAGAAGTATCATCGTTATCAAGACATGGCAAAGTGCTTCTTGATTCAGTCAAACATATTTTGTGTACAGCAGTTATATTTTAGTTGTACATGTACATTTCTCACATGTACCTTTTTTTACACTGATCTATTACCTTGAAAATACACACCACTATTTTCTATTGAGAAGGTGAAAAACACCAAACTACATGCAGGAAACCATAATAAACTGTAAAAGTACACCAAAAAGAAACAAAGTTCAGTGGTTTTATTAGCTTGACTTATTTCAGGGCATCTGGCAGGATGCGTTGGTGCAGATCCACATAATTTGCTAACATCTGCATCTTCCGCATAATTCGAGCTTTTTTCCATATAAAACAGGAAAATGGTGCCATTTCAGCTATAAAACAACTACCTTACAACCCCACAAGCAAAAAATGCGTAGAGATTGATTACTGGTATTTTGAAGTACGTGTAATTTTTATCCTAAAATGGTGGCGAAAGTTCATGATGGATTTTGACCCTTCGGGCATTCCAACGTACCTTAAGCAAAGAGCCTGGAAACTAGCGTATTTGGAAAGTGCCTGGTTGCTAAGCTATGGACTATTACAAATGCAACAATGAATTCTGCATGCAAAATGCACTAAAATACTCAAGCATATGTAAGCATATGTAAAAGTTGGTGAAAATGATGTGCATTCTATAAAAGATCTTAAATTGTGGGTAAGACTTTGAAGTGCTTTTCATTTCACTGTTGTTCAGTTCCAGGCTTAATTAATTGTTGAATTTTCTGCATAATCAACATATTTTTCCCCAAAACATTTCTGTATTGTTATTTTTTTCCACATCCTGTCAGATGGCATGTTATTGGTGTATGCAAATTTGTTTCTTTTCATCTAACCTTCTTTTCAGACGATCAGCCATCCATGCAGAAGCCCCTGAATTTGTTGAAATGAGTACAGAACAGGAGATTCTTGTTACAGGAATCAAAGTGGTAGACCTGCTTGCACCGTATGCCAAGGGTGGAAAGATTGGTATGTTGCACTGGGTTTTAACCAGTATTTTAGAAGTTGTTGTCCCAGGGTATTGCCTCCTCAGAAAATGTTACATAAAGAACATTCTAATATGGAATATAGCATTCTCTGTTAAAAAATTATTAAAACACCTAAGCTTTCAACAGCCAGTCTGCTGGCTTTGACTTGAATGAAAGCAACATTCATTCAAGAGTGAGGTGCATTCTGACTAAACACTTGACCAGATGATTACAGAGGACACACCTACTGAAACTCAAAAAGGCAGTGGCTGTGCGTCACACTCAAACATCTAAAAAAAAGTTAAATTAATGCGTGTCAAATTTTGTACGTAAAGATGCAGGTACACATAAATCTACCACTTGGGACGATGGTAAAGGCACATTTAGGTTTGAGATGTATGGTTGTGATGTTGGGCAAGATGTTTCACTCTCACTGTCCTTCCCTACCCTGGGATAAACAACTGGATGAAAAACAGTTAGTGTCTTGATTCCAGTGATAAAATACCAAAAGCTACAACTAGTAATAAAACTCTTTAAATGCTTGTGGTTTACCTCAGATCTACAAATAATTATCCCATCAAGGACAAGCAACATTTCAAATTGCTTTAGGTCAATGTTTCTTTATGTACTGCATCTTTAATATTGGTTTGCAACAATTTTTTACTACTAGGTCTCTTTGGTGGTGCTGGTGTTGGAAAAACTGTGCTTATTATGGAATTGATCAACAATGTAGCTAAAGCTCATGGTGGGTACTCTGTGTTTGCTGGTGTGGGTGAGAGAACGCGTGAAGGAAACGACTTGTACCATGAAATGATTGTGTCAGGTGTCATCAGCCTGAAGGATAAGAGTTCCAAGGTAATCTTTGAAAAACTAACATCAACTTTGTTGTGTGAAATTATGGCTCTATTTCTGTCTGGCACATGTTAATTGTCTTTCTTGTTAGGTGGCCCTGGTGTACGGCCAGATGAACGAACCCCCAGGTGCTCGTGCTCGTGTTGCCTTGACTGGTTTGACTGTTGCTGAGTACTTCCGTGACGAAGAGGGACAAGATGTGCTGCTTTTCATTGACAACATCTTCCGTTTCACTCAAGCTGGTTCTGAGGTGGGTTCAGTTTATCTACACTGTAGTATCATTGTTCAAAAATATTTTTGTCCATTGCCATAAACTTCTTTTGATGCCCGTGTTGAGAAAAAGATTAATATTAATGTAGCAAGGTCATCCAGTGAAGAATCTATATTATGGTCACCTGTGTTGGTGAGCTATTGAAATGCAATATGGCAAGATTCTAAGGAAGTTGTTACATCAGCATGGAGTCTGGAGTTGGACAGAATTGCCCACAATGAGACTGCTTGCTTTCATCAGAGTGGACAAATCTTATAGTTTTTTAACCTTTCTAGTAAACAAAATGAAAAAAGGGCTGTCAGTAACTGTGCACTAATTTTGATTTACATACATGTATATGAAAACACGCAGTAGAGTAACATTTTCCTTTTTGCTGGTAGTGTCACAAAAACACTACTCTCAGTTTTAGAACTGGACTTGCTTCGTATACAGGAAGAGCAAACCAAATACATGTACAAGTACATGTAATTGTTTTTTGATGTGGTTTTGGTTGCAGGTGTCAGCTTTGTTGGGACGTATTCCATCTGCTGTAGGATATCAGCCCACTTTGGCCACAGATATGGGTACTATGCAGGAAAGAATTACCACAACGAGAAAGGGCTCTATCACCTCAGTACAGGTCAGTGTTTACACATGTATTATATACATGTACATGTACATGTAAGTCTCGCAGTATACCCGTGAGGTACAGAACAAGTGACACATGGCAAGTCCTCACTCAATCATTTGACATTCTTTTACCCAGGCTATCTATGTGCCAGCTGATGACTTGACAGATCCTGCACCCGCCACCACCTTTGCTCATTTGGATGCCACCACTGTGCTTTCCCGTGGCATTGCAGAGCTGGGAATCTACCCTGCTGTGGATCCTCTGGATTCTACATCTCGAATCATGGACCCCAATGTTGTAGGACAAGAGCACTATGAAGTTGCCAGAGGTGTGCAGAAGATCTTGCAGGTGAGTAACACATTCTGGTTGGGATTCTTTAGCTTACTCCCTTAGGGTAGCTCACTTCATTGAATTGCTGTAGTTTTTTTTTATTTTTGTCTTCAGTCTCATGACATGTACAATGTAGGAGCAATGCTAAACTGGCTGATCTGTGTTGCTTGCAATAATTCTGTTAATTTGGAAACTACTTTTGACCTGCGAGAAGTAGTATTTCAAACATGAAAGACTGTGTCTGAACACATTTCCAAACAAAGAGAGGGAAATTGAAATACAGCATGCAGCAGAGTATTTTTGATGAACTTCAAGGTGTTTGGAAATGTGGCCAAACACAGTCTTGAGTGTTTGATATATCTTCTCAATTGATACTACATATAAAACTACAATGTAAACAGAGAAATAAAATTTAAAAAATATATGTTAGTGAAGAACAGATATTCCAACACCATCACAGTCATGATTTCCTTTGGTTTAACTTGAAGACTCGTTAATGAGTTTGAGAATTGTGAGTGCCACAAATGCATCTGGTAATTCAAAAGTGTCAGACAGACTCCATTATGTTTGCCAGAGGGATAGAGCAATTTATGCATGTGCATTTTATGGCAGTTGCTGATGGGTTGTGTTGACCTCTTAGTTGACATCTGAAGTGATCATTTCAGGACCACAAATCTCTCCAAGATATCATCGCTATCCTGGGTATGGATGAATTATCCGAGGATGACAAACTGACTGTATCCCGCGCACGTAAGATCCAGAGATTCTTGTCACAACCTTTCCAAGTTGCTGAGGTGTTCACGGGTCACGATGGCAAACTTGTTCCCTTGAAGGTAAATTCCCACAGCTGTTGAACTCCATAAAGTATTCTTGATTTGTCTGCAGTTACCTTATTTAAAGGTGATTACCTTTGTAGTTGTAGTCAGGCCATAAGGATCTACAGCTGTAGGCATGTTAATGATTTGATTGTTGCTATTCACTTCATTCAGAATAAAATGGCCATAGTAACAAGATGTCAACATTGTTGAAACTGGGTTTCACTTTGTCCATACTTTGTGTATTTTTAATCTGATTTTTTGAAATTGTATTCTTGGAAACATGCCCACGACATTTTGTGTTTCTAGATAATGTGAATCTGCAGAATCTGATGTCTGCAGAAATTTTTTTAAGTGCTGTTTTCTTTTCTTTTATTTTTTTTAATAACAACAGGATACCATCTCAGGATTCAAGAAAATCCTCCATGGTAGGCTTTGATTGCATCTATAATTCATTCTAACCCACCATGTAGTAAAAAAAGTGCATTTAGGGCTAGTAAAGATTTTGAAAATCTTAAGAGTTAAAATTTTCAAGCTGTAACACGTTAGTATTTGAGTGGAACTTCATGTAAGAGAAATCTGTGTCGGCTAGCGAAATGTCACTGTTCTAAACAGGGTTGGTACGGGTCCTGGAAAACCTGGAAAGTCCTGGAATTTTACTGTGGCATTTTCCAGGACTGGAAAGTCCTGGAAAAATGGCTACTGGCCTTGGGAAGTGCTGGAAATCTGTTAAGCTCAAGTGAAAAATATAAACTGTATAGCAGACAGTAAGGAGAATAAAGATTCAGATCTTGGGAGTGAAAGGGTTGATGTGAATTTTAGAGTCCTGGAAAAATCAATCTGAGTCCTGGAAAAGTCCTGAAAATTTGATTCTGTTAAAGGGTACGAACCCTGTCTAAATGGATGGCAGTAGCATTGATTGTGAAAAAGAAAAATGTGATTTTGAACGAAATCTATGGAAAAGGTACGAAAATAAAGTATCTATGCAACGAAAAACTGGGATGAATGAGTTTAGTCGATTATGCCCTCCTCCCACCAACCATCCCAACCCAACTAATGTATATGAGCACCCTTCTTTTTCCCTTCCTGGCGTTTTCTTCCTGTACCCTCTAGTGCAGACATTTTACTGGCAATGTTGTTTGTCCCGCTAGGTGAATATGATCATCTACCTGAAGTTGCATTCTACATGGTAGGCGACATCAGTGAGGCTGTTGCCAAGGCAGAGAGACTGGCTGAGGAAGTGCAGTAAACAGTTCCCTTCAGACTTGTAAATGTAATGTGTTCATACACTTGTATGCTGTTTTTTACGTCATTGAAACTTGAATAAATTGAAGTTTAACACCTGGTTCAACGTATCTGGCATTACTTGTTCATTGTCTGTTTTTGAAGTCACATGATTACAAATTTTCAATGCAAGATGTTTGAAACAGAAAAAAATAAACCGTGACTAAGAGTAAGTTCTTCCGTAGGAGGGAGGAAATTATTCAGAATTTGCGAGACAGTATGTACCAAATGCCGGCTTTCAAATCATTTACGAGGATAGCCGGGACTGAGTATCAACGCCACCTCTTGTGGGTTCCTTTGGGGGCGCAGCAGAATAACGCAGTATGGTAAGCTTGAAGGAACGCTGATTGCGATGGTTTTTCCTCACTCGGACCATCACACAAGACGAACTACCGGTGGTTTCAGTGTTATTATAACTCTGGAAAACTGAGACCACAGAACAGAAGTCATCTCAGCAGCTGTATATTTTCACCTTCGCGCTCTGTAACAGTTCCGTTGTTTTTCACGACTAAGGGAATTGACCCTGAAATCCTAGTTGCTTGGAGTGTTCTCTTTGCGCGATGCGCGCGGAGTAATGTGCCTAGGTATCAATCCCTACGCTCGTTTTTTCCTGACTTCCCGACAAAGTGCAAGAGCGGCTGGGAATGAGAAGGCTGGATCCCAGACATTCTCCTGACTGAAGACATGTTTGATCGGTTAGATTCTTGGACAAAGGCTGCGTTCACACTTGGTGCCCAAGCACTGGTGTCATTCCTGGGCACCAACACAAAATAGTGTTGTGTTCACACACTGGGTACTCCAGGTACCATTTAGTGCCCGAGAAAAAGGCCAAGACCTCGTACCCGGTCGGGCACGGACACTGATGAAGAAGGAGAAAGGGTGTTGTCACATTAGTGCCCAGCGAAAATGGTACTTGGGCACCAAGTGTCAACTTAGCCTAAGATTTTCACTACTTTAATAATCTATTCCTTCCCGGAAATGAACACTTCACTGAAACTGATTCTCCTCCAAGCCCCGCCGGCTAAGAGGGACGGGCGGCTCTGGAGACGAGAATGGTTGGAGGTGGCTTGTCACACAACACTTCCAGGGTACCTGAAGGATTGCGAGTGACGAGTGAAGGAGACAAGGCTTTGATCTTTGGTGACCGTATGGCAAACTTAGTTTGCCCGTGGAGCCAATTACTGTCGATTTGATGTAAAATGTGGCACGGTTTCAGAAATGAAAACCTGAGCTTGTGTGAAACGCGTTTCAACAACCATTTCATGTCCCATCTCATATCTCTCCGATTTACTCCATTATTGATGGCAAATTTCTCTGCTGAAATCAGAAACAGTTACTATTTGTTTAGCTACTTGATACAGTATATTTTCCGGCCTGCGTAGAAAAATCTGATGTTATGATTATTGCTTTCCGTCTCGTAAAGATACTTTGTATAAATCAGTAATGCGCCCATCCTATCATACTGAGAGGTTGAAATCTACCTTTATCTCCACAGAGTTTTCCTCTCTCAGTTTCCAAGTCCGTCATGGACGAGAAAGAAGCCCCTAGATGAAAAATGGCCGCGCGCGAACGTGGTCTAAGAAGCTAGTCTAAGAAATAAGACTGCGTAGTCTGTTATTCACGTACTTTCACAAACAGAAACAAAAAATAAATGATTTGTCAGGGTTGAAGGTGAAAAGATTTCATTAGTTATTTAATAATCCGATTAATTGTGTCGATGCCACAAAATGAACTGATATTGTAACTTTGAAGGGAGTGACGTCATGTAGCTTTGCTTTCAACCAATAAAAGTTTAAGAGTGCGGATTAACGAAATGGTTTCTGTGTGCCAATAAGAGAAGACGAAATGTCTGTATAAAGATCCTATCGTACTTAAAATCTCCAAGTAGTATCCTGAGAGCTTATTTCATGCACAACTAGGAAAGAATCATGGATGGCAAGATACGACTTTAGGAAGAGGACCCGGCCGTGAATTTCCGAGAAAGGCGATTTTTCAGTTAACAATTCGTCAGATTGAGCAAGTATCGTTTTGAAAGCAAACACGATTCCCTTCCAGCAGAAAAGGTAACTTGTGCGTCAGAAAACATGAAAGACTTGCCTGTTTTTTCCGTGGTTTGTGGCTTGTTGCTGGTTATGTTATTTGCCGAGGCAGGTTACGGAGAAACCCAGTCACAAGAGCAAGTCCTCGGATTGTAAGTATCGCAAGAATTTTTGTGGTTAAACTCTTGATCCCAACTTTTTTAAAGAATTTCCTTGTGCAAATTTTTCAGAGGAAACTTGTATCTTTGTATAAGTTATAACAGTAGTTGACTTGTTGATTTGGCTAACTCTTGACGCGCCTCCGAAAATTAAACCTGTACCCTGATAGTTGATCCGGGTCTAATTTCTCATAGCGTTTTAGACATAAGCTCAATAATGCCGTCATGAGAATTGGAGTAATGATCACGAAATAAGGTGCATGTATTGTTCTGCCACTTTGTGCTATGCACGCTTTTTATGTTGATTTCCGCCTAGTTTACCAATTCTCTGTTGCAAGTGCTGACTCAAAAACCTCTTAGAGAGTCGCCCAAGATAGCAGAATGTCTAATCTTTTGGGGTTAACTAATCAATTAGAGAGGGGAAAGTAAGCTTTTCATCCGGCTTCGCAAACGAAACAGATGCTCGTATTAATTTATTCGCAGTTAACAGGGCCAATGGCACGGTCGCGTGCAAATATTTCCTCAGACGCGACAAGTATTTACGAAAAGATTGATCCCCTGTAAAATTGTTTCGCATATCAACTTATCTGATATTGTGTTCAAGATAATTCAAGTTACTGTCAGCAGGTAGAGACTTGTAATGAGCGAGTCGTGGGAAGTTCCAGTTAGACGTCGTGACTCATTACATGAATATACTTTCTGGAGTTTTGGGGTTCCACGAAACATCCATGTTTGCTGATTTTTGGTCTTCCAAAAATTAGTGAAACGATACGTTTCAAAATGAAGAAACTATTCGTGGGTTACTTTAGGTCAGTCTATTTTTGGAAAGTGTCTTGTCTATATAGATCTTTTTTAAAAAAATTGTTCATTCCTACGGATGTAACTGTAGAAGTAACATCGATGACTTCTGAGAATTAATTGGTCACCTTTCAATTTCCAACACTGATGTCACCCTTGTAACAAACAACGTTGAAAACTGTTTCCTTTCATCCAGCAAGGAGACAAGAATGGCGCAGCTGAACGGGCAATCGCGATTCTCGCCCCCCCCCCCCCCTCCCGCATTATTTCCCCGGGTTACAAACTATGGACGTCGTTATAACTTTGTTCCAAAGACTATTTTTTTCTGGTTCACTGGTTTTTTTGAAGCCTTTCCACAAATATCCGGATAATTTTGGTGATACTTAGAAGTTTCCGAGATATCTAGAAAGAATTAAGATATTTAGAAATATTTATAGCTTAGCCCTGTGTTTTCCGCGCAATTTTGTTGAAGCAATGCACAGTTCTTTGCCAGAAACAATCCAGTTCAGCTATTTCCTGCTTGAAAAATTTATTCCATATCACGAAAAGCACTAAAGCAGCGATTTTCCAAAATTAAATGGCGGATGCTGGTAGAATCGAAGTGCCTGAATCTTCCTACCCAACTCCTACTAATGGCTGAGTGAGCTACAGGCTTTTCGGTTGAATTATTTTGCATTTTTTTCAGTATTAATGAGGTTTGTTTTGACTATTTGCACCTACTTCATGCGTATTTCCTCATTACAAGAAGTCCTATTTTATATCAAACAAATCATGAAAACCATCCCTTTTTCTTTTACAGCTTGGATGAATTAGACAGGCTTGCAGATCCGAATTCTGATCTAAACAACAAAGGACATTTTTGCAAGTTCTACGAGCCTCGGTTAATGCGCAGTCCTCAAGAATACAAGAGAAGAACTGTAAAGAGCTTTCAAGTGCCCTGTGTGAGGGGTGACGGTATTAGACGATGTAATAAATACAGGTAAAAGTAAGGCGGTGTTGTAATAGGATTTGATACGGTTGTGAAATCTTGGTTAAAAAGGCACAAACATGAACAGGACTTGGTAACTTCATAACCCGCAAAAACATATTTTTGTTGATCAATGGAAACCGACAAAAAGTAGTCTGGTTTTGTTAACATATACCATATAACATGCACTGCACCTGTAAAATGGCGACGTGCACAAAATTGTCATGTCGTATACGTAGTGACGTAGTGAAAACGTTGCGCAGACTTCTTCAAAGCCGGTTTATATGACTTGGGAAAAAATGCTCAAAACTGTTGACAGTTTGCTCTCCTTTTAACAATCCACTCATTTACATTGCGTTTTCGCGCAGAATATTTTAGTACTGTTTTGACGTAAAACCCCTGACAAGCAGCGCAATCGCTAGGTTTGCGCACTGAATTGTGAAACGAAGACCGCAGTATCAGGACTTTACTGCAGCCTAAGTGTTAAAGAACCTCTTTTATACTTTTACGTTTAGTCTTCTGTACAAACCGGCTTTGATCTACACTTGTATTTCTTTGTGGGCAATGTGGAACCCATTGGAAATATAACAGTCTCAAAGATGTCATCAAAATCGTAAACAGGTGTCAGTTTCTATCCTGGATTTAAATGGCTTAGTTGTTTTAAGCCGCAACGGATCGAAGTGAATAGTTTACAGCTCAAACCTCAAGGTTAAGTACTTGTAATGACTGCAAAATATTCAAGTCTGTTGAATCCATACAACGAACGATTGATGTTAGAATTATTAGCCTGAGCTGAGTCAGAAGACGTCGATCATCCAGCGCTCAGTCCATGTCTTCAAGAAAGAAAACATTGGTTAAAACGTAACTCAAGAAGGGGCTCGATGATTGGCTGGCGCGTAGATTAAACAACCAATCAAATGTTCTTTGCAGAGATGCGTCATCAATGTTAATAATGACTCTTTTTCGAGCGGGGGAAAATGAGAGAAGTTTGTTTACTCAGGTGATATTGCAATTAAAAGCACGAAAATCTGCGCTTATCAGTAACAAACCGGAAGATATTAACTTCAATTGTTGGCAAATACTAAACATCTCCTTTCAATGATGAATTAGAACCTGTCGAGCGAGTTTGGGAAAGCGAGAAATTTCAGAAGTGTGGCAGAACTTATCAAGGGGCTTTTGTAAGCCAGAAATTCGCACGGACACGGCAGCGTCATCAACTAAAAAAAAAACATATCGAAACCTAAAGCATGCCTTATCACTTCATTTTTACCAGAAAATAGTTTTCAATAATAATAACTTATGACTTCTACCAATCACTATGTTAATATTCAATTAGCAAAATTCATTTCATCTTGCTTTGATCTACGAAATATTCTTCTTTCCGGCGAATCAACGTAACTTGATTGCTATGTCATAACCTTATTACATGTTTACGATAATCATTAGACCTTCATTACTGTTTTAGTTTCAGTTAACAAAAGCTTTGGCAACACTGTATGTATTTATGCTCATGCAAATAAAGCTTGTTGTTGTTGTAACACTGCTACGTTTCGTGGCTCACTAACCGAGTTTAATGTTTTAAGATTCCTTCTCTTCAACCTACGCGGGTTTCATTTGTTCCAAAAAGAACCTTATTAAAATCGTGTTATTGAGGGACTACACTCACGCACATTGTTTGGCCTTAGTCGGCGGGAAGGAGGAACATGTCAAAGAGCTTGCATAATAAAATAAACCTGTTAAAATGAAGGATTAACGCTTTAATCTCAGGCTTCCTGCTTTCGGGAGAGATCAGGCTCAATGCGGGTCGTTAAATCGTTAATGTTTCTCTGTCAATGTTTATTGAGAGTCTATTGATACAGCGTTATAACGGTGCTAAGAATGTTTTAGTTATCTGTCTCACTGTAGCGATTATAAACTTTCGGCGGCTCGGTCAGCTCGTGAACTTAGCACCCCACCCACCCCCCCCCCCTCCGGGAAATTAGTCTCTTTACTCTCGTGTTATACACTGTAAAGATACAAAGTCATGAGTTAAAGAAACATTTACATGCATACTTCAAGGTCTAGTTGCGTTCACCTTTATGAAACTGAAGTTTTGATCTCCAAATTCCGCCCTTCTGCCTGGCTCAATTCACCAAAATCTAGCTTAAAAACCTTGCTGTCGTCGACAATTCACCTAATATCTTTATCTTCGTGTTCAGTGCATTTTTAATGTCAGCCAAGGGACCCAGTCATGTTTACAGCACCGTTCCGTCCAAAAATGAAGCGAAATCCTCTTAATGGCTCTTAAATAGGAAGTATCGATTTATTTAAGTTGCAATCGCAAATTATCAGTATTAGTTATTCACGTTTCCTGTTACTCACAAGTGAGGATTTCCACAACAAGACGCCATTCATTATCCAGTACTAGTTCGTTTAAAATTTCCATGCAGTTTAACTGCTGAAAATGTCGTTTACCACCGGCCGTATTCTTTTGATAACGATTTCTTTGAAACTGAGACTTTCACGTTTTTGCTTCAAACTTCGAGGCAAGGAAAATCATAAGAACCGTGGGATTTTTGCGTTTGGGTGTTATGAAACTTCTTTTTTCTTTTTTTTTTCCTGCAAGCTTTTTATTTATTTATTCTTGACAATACATTACTGTTTTAGGTACGCTACTTTAACTACATAAACCTACTTACAGAGCTTGTACTTACACTACTGTTATACCACAAATTACAAAAATTACTCAGCCTACTTACCAAAAACTATTAGCTGCGCGTGTACCACTACAGTGCTTGCAAAGTATACTACTTTATATATTTATTGACAATTAGTTACTTTTAATTATATTTAAATTAAATTTAGCTATGAAACTTCTGCTTCTGGTTGTCACTAGCCAATCAGAGGCCGTGTTTACTGTCCTGATATCCTGCGATATCAAGTCACTGTACTGATATGTCTACGATATATTACCGGGTCAGTTGGCCGAAAGTTTGGTACAGTAAATTTAACAAATTGACGTCAGTTTTTCATGCGTCTGTCCTGTTATTGATCATAAATTTCGTCATCACATTGTCAAAGTAGCTGTGGATCCGCAGACTACTTTGACAATGTGATGACGAAATTCATTGTCAATAACTGGACAGACTCATTAAAAACTGACATCAATTTGTTTTTTACGATAACAAATGGTCGAATTGCCCGCACTCGCTCGCTGACGCGTCGCACGAATTTCAAATTCATGTGTCTGTCCGCATATTGACGATAAAAATTAGCCAATGAGCGCGCGAGAATTTCTGCAGTTATCGTAAATACATTATTGTACCATGTTTGGGACGCTTTGGTGACATACCAGGTTCCCTTGGTCTCACCATGGGTATTTTGGCTCAAGTACGATTCGCCAAAATACGAACCATGATAAAAGGTATTTTTCGGTAAAAATATTGTGGAGCTCGAGGGTGTCAAAGCCCTCTCAAATTATAAATTGAAAATGCACTGCAGACTGATAAATTGTCTCTTCCCTCCCCTAACCTCCCTTTCCGCGCTCTATGGAAGTCCCTCAAGACTCTGGAAGTATTACAAGTAACACCCATTTTAACTGACAGTTTGCCTGATTTAAGGATACTTTCATCTAACCCCCTTTGAAGATAAACCGACGTTTTGTTGTTAAAATCAATCAGTTTAACGTTTTTACTAGGAGTTTATTGCGTCGTTTGTTCTACTTTTCAAATTTTCTGTCCTTACTTTCAGATCAGTATTTGAGCCCGCGGTTCGTGAGGTGACCAAAACAGTACTGAGGAGGGTACGGAGGTGTTGTAAAGGCTGGAAAGGCATCAACTGCAATCAACGCATGTTTGGTATTTATTGTGATAACAAACGTCCTGACTTTGAGAGAAAAATCTGTGATTAAAAATTGTTTCATTTTCTTTTTTTCTTTCTTTTGTAGGTGATGAAGGCTATTCCTTCAACGAGAAGAGGCAGCTTGTGGGCTCAAATTCGTCCAGTAAGTTGGTTTACAACAGAGGCGGGAACTTCTTGTCCTGCGAACCGAGGAACTTACATGTTTACTTTTGAAGAGAATCTCGGTGATCATAAAAAACAGTCTTTTAGGGAATTATAGCTGAGTCGGTGCTGGTTTAAAACTGTACTTACTAGAGGTTTTAACTCGATATATAACTCTTTCTCAGGATTGAAAGCAGACGGGTCTTTTGTTTCTGCTGTATAATTTTTTTGCTTTCAAATTTCCCGCTCATAGTCATGTTCATTCTTGGCGAAGCGTAATGCAACCTCGATCCTAGGCTCTGTCTCCTTTGCCTCAACTACAAGGGAGGGAATGGAGAAAGAGCCTGGGAGCGAGATTTTGCTGAATGAGGTTTTGTGACTTCACTGGGTGATCAAGGGTTTTCGATGGAAACAGTAGTCTTTGAATTGCAAGGCACATGCGTGCAAAATTGTTTGGATGATTCTTCTATAATGAATTCTTTTACTTTTCCTTCAAAAGCTCCAGTCGAAGAAGAGACAAATTGCTGGAAAATCAACGTTACCATTGAGTATGGAACAACTTCTGTCAGCAACGTCAGCATTACTCAAAACCAGGCTCTTAGTGTGATGAAGAAGATTGCCGGCACGGCCAGAGCTGAGCTCTACCTATGTCGAAATGTGACGGTGAAATTGCGTGACGTGTCACACGTGGAATCAACGTGGAATCAACGTGGAATCAACGTGACATACATAATGGGAGTATTTCATCTTGTACCAAAACTAGTCACAGCCAAATTTCTGTCAAGCAGTGCTATAAACTGTGTCAAAGGAGCTGGAATTTTCATGGATTTGAAAACTCAACCTGGACGTAACGCGCCAAAACTACTCGGCGCACATCCCGCAACTGGAGCCGTCGTGACGTATTACATGAGGGGATTGTGCTGCGGAGACGGCCTGGTGGAGAGTAATGGCATATGTGGTGAGTGATTATAAACTCAATCGGATTTCCAGAACCTTTCTTTTTTCTGGTCAGAGGCAAGGAACAGAAGGAGGTCTGCAGTCTCTTCTTAATAGGATGTTTATTGCAGGATTTGCTGTATAAATTATGCCTCTGTGAGCAATTTACCGCAGTCACAAAAAAAACAAAAACATTTTATTCCTCGTTTGGAATGCCAATAGGCTCTTTGTAGATACCACGTTGTATGGTCAGTCACAAGTCTTGATAGAATTTAAACAGAAATAAAAAGTGTGACAAAAACTCGCTATAAAAACTTGCCAATCTTGATACCACTGAAGTAAAAGCATACAATTTGTGGTGGTTTGAAAAACGTTATGATTATCCAAAAGATCTATGAGGTGTAGAAGCTTAGTAAATTTATTTTTTTAGAGTTTTTACAGCACCTATACTCTCGTTAATAGATAGCGAAACAGTCAAGCCTGCATATACGCCTTACGAAATGTCCCTAAAATCTTGTTCTGTGTACATAGTTCCTTGTAAAGCAGGTTCATATCATGACATACATGTTGAGCAGTGTATTGGATGCAAGCAGGACACTTATCAGCCACACGATGGACAGACATCTTGCTTGGCATGTCCTAATGATACTGTTGCTGACGGAATGAACGCAACCAAGTGTACAAGTGAGTGTCCATACATGAAGTACCTTGAACCTCCTTAGATTCCTCGAGTCTCACGGAAGTCAGCGATAGAGCATCTGGGCTAGAAACCAGTAGGTCTTAGGTACAACTTCTACCTGGAGAACTCGGATTATTTTCCTGGAGTATGCATGTGTCACTAACAGAAAACATCTTCTTTCTCATGACCTCTTATAGAATCCCGCTAAAACACATTCATTTTTTTGAGCAATCTTTTACCCAGTACGAAACTTAATTGAAATCTTGTGGATCATCATAAATTCAAATTTATGTTAGTCTAAAAAATCTCTCGTCGTATCTTTGTTCGAAAAGAGTAGGGGACGTAAATGCTCGGAGATATTAGCTGCATAAGCTACTCTAAAATCCGAGGGTAAAGAAAGTAATGTATGTATGTATTTGTGCAACAAGTATTCATATTAGATTTAGAGCGTTTTCAATTAAACTTTAACATTGTTTTCGCATTGTTGTGCTTTCCTTATAACAGAGATATGTTCGCCATCTTGTCAAAATAACGGTTTATGTTCGGATGGCCTATGTTTCTGTTCGTCTGGTTACACAGGAAAGGCTTGCGAACAAGGTTAGTTAGTCTGATTAATCTATCGGTTTACAAGAGATCGAGATCAACATCTTACCTCTCCTTGCAGTCTAAATACATTTTCAAAGGGACAGGTAATGAGAATTAACAAACCTATCAACAAGAGGATTTTTTTTTCATGTGAAAAAGGATTCTAATGATCAAAATAAAGGTAGAGAATTCATTATTCTAGCCTGGCCTGTACCGGTTTAAACATTAAATAAAGACGTGATTGTTTGTTTATTTAGAACTAATTTTCCTGTGATAATAACAATTTGTAAATTGTTATTTCTCAATATATATTAATTGGTTTGTTTTCTGATTTCAAGCTGTTTGTGCTCCAAGTTGTTTGAATGGAGGTCTTTGTATAACACCCAACCAATGCTCATGCCTGCCTGGGTGGACTGGACAGAGATGCAGCATACGTAAGATATGCTCGTTTTTGTTACATTTACTTTTTGTTACATTTCATGATATTTTGTTGGTCTGTGTTCCTTTCATGTTGCTTTTTATTTCTTGGCGAATCAACGACCACGAGGAGTTCCTATTGTCTGAGCACGTTGGCATGGAGTACTCTTTTTTCACTCTCAGTGAATCAAATCTGAGCGCGTTTGTGAACGCGAGATTCATGTTATTTACCATTTAACCCCAAATTCCGGAATATCGGCCAGAATTTAAATGAGAAGACAATCTTAGCTTCACCGACCGGAAAATTTTCGAAATAAATGGTACGTCAAGTCCAAAATTTCCAACCGAAATATCCGAGTAGAAAATGCGCTTACCGTTTGCAATTCTTCACCGCCATTTTGGAATTATGATCAGGTCGAGTTTGTTCCACGCTCTCTCTGTAAATTGAGGGTTTTTAGTAAATCCCAACGAAACTTACCAGCAGGCATTTTTGCTTACCACAGATTTGCAAAACCATTGACCAGCCGGTTCCTCCGTGAAAATGGTAAACAACCTCAAACTAAGTAACCGAGAGGCCCATGATGACCAATAGGATCGCGGTCTCTAGAGACGAAATCGCCGACTTATAATCTAGTAACATGCAGATGAATAAGTTACCTTATGCTTAAGTTTTAATCCTGGAAACTAATTTTGTTTTTTCTTAAAATTTGTTTATTGCAGCTCTGTGTTCACGCCCCTGTGAAAACGGTGGCACATGTGCAGCGCCTGACACATGCATGTGCAGGCCTGGTTACTCTGGGGTCACGTGCAAAACAGGTCAGCGTCTTTCGCTGCTGGGTTCAATCAATCTGAGAAATTCTAATCGAAAGCTGAGCCCATCAATTTTAATTTAGAATAGAAAGGTAGCTAGTTCTCTAACTCAATGCAATATTTCTTGTCCAAATTCACTTTACTGTTTGAAAGAGCAACTTAATGATCAGAGAAATCAAAGTAATTTGTATACGGGCCGGGAGAAAAACGTTCGTGACGCATTGAGAAAAATTGAAATAGTGATTCGTTTTGGTTTTACTGGAGACAAACTAGAGCTTGTTTGTTCAAAGTAGTATTGTGAATGTTTTCTATTTTCTTTGTTCTGCAGCAATGTCCTTCTGTTCTGGTTTACCCAATGGTAATTACAAAGATCCAAACAACTGTTATGGATTCATATCATGTTCTAACGGTTTAACTTACAAGATGGACTGTCCAGCGGGCCTGAGGTATAACTACACCATCAATCAATGTGATTGGCCAGCTAATGTACCATGTGATCAGGGTATGTGTTTTACAATTACACCAGTTTACTATGCGTACGCATTACATTTGTGGGGAACCTGCTGCATAGGCGCAGCCAGTGAGAGAGTGCTTGCTCCTCACATCATATTTCCTGAATTCGATTTTTGTTGTTGCATCTTATAACATAGGTTGGGGTTAAACAAAACAATTTCCCCAACAAAACTGAAATGGTATCACGAAGGTTTTGGGCTTCAAACTAAAGCTTTTAGGGGGATCAGTTGTACGAACATACTGTACACAGTACGAGGGATTTCACTATTATGTATTATTTATTTATTGGGCATTATAATATAGACTGGACCCTGCGCGCGCTCATGATTGGTCGAAAACCCATGTTTTATCAGAGTATAAAACATAGAAAAAGCGTGTTTTATTGTTTTTCGCCACCATTATCTCTATATCATAAAGCAACTGAAGAAGCCTAAGTTGTGTATTACACTGTGATAAAACACTCCGGACATTTGACAACACTCGAGAAATGTAGAAAACACTCGCATGCGGCTCGTGTTTCTACATTTCCCTCGTGTTCTCAAATGCCCGTCGTTTTTTATCACTGTGTAATACACGGCTTAGGCTTCTTTATTTGTGAAATATTTGCTGCATGCGCAAACAGTGATGCTAGTAATGCTTCTGCCTTCTCTGTAAGTTTTTTGTGTGCAAATTTTTACAATAAAAAAAGCTATACTCATTTACCATTTCAACCTTGATGTTCACATAAACGTTTACCACAGTGAAATTTCATTTTAATGATCACTAACAAGTCCCACACCTTCTCATTGCTTTTTCGCCATAGCTAACTCTATGTCATATTTGCTGTTGCAGATATCATAACAATTGAGACAAGAACAATTCTGTCCACTGCTCGTAAGTATTTTAAAAGCTTTCTCATGTGTATTGTTATTCGATGTAATTAGAAATATTTATATCATATCTATTATAACCACGTTGTACGATTTCACACGTGCTTTTCTTACATTATTTTATGAGGGTAAGAAATAAAAATACTATCTTACTTCTATTCTTTAATTTTTTAGTTCCTCGCGGTGCCATGAACGAGCCGGATCTGTGTTTCACTTGGCGATCACATGTCAAGACTTTCGATGGCCGCTACTTTTACTTCCCAGGTCGCTGTACGTACAAACTGATACACGACTGCCAAGATGACCTCTTCTCTATTCACGTGTTCACTGATCCTTTGTGCAACGATCTTAAAAATTGTCGTCGCGCGGTCAATTTGTATCTGGGAGGACTGGACATCAAGGTAATTTTATTTCGTGTAAATAAAATTAAAGTATACTTGTAATTAATTAATTAATTAATCAATGTAATTACGGAAACGCATGCAACGCGTAATGGCACGGTAGTACCCTTGAGAGACACTACAGAGCAAACCAAGGAGCAAGAGAGCGTAAATAGTGAGAGTGTTAATCCCCCATATAGGACTAAGTTATTTCTAGACATAGTACCCAGTTCTCGCGCGTTGCGTAGATGTCACTTGGAGGATGAAAATGCGTGTAAAGCCGTTTGTGTTGTCCACGTGACTAAAACTCGCCACAAGATCGGCCATTTAATTTCTATACACGGGTGGGAACTCTAAGCGGCCTTCACACGGTAAGATAAAGTTGACAAAACTCGTGTTGGCAAACTTCAAAAGTTGGCAAACTCGTTCCTTCACACGTCAAACTCGCGTCAAATCACAACACACGGTAATTTGCAACATAGCCGACTTAGTGCAGTGGCACTCACTTAAAAGAGTGAAACAGAAGAATAGGAGAGAATTAAGAAACAGAAAGCGGTGGAGAAATAGAAAGGTTTGGATGAAACCCAGTTTGTCCGCTAGCTCCTCCATTTCCTTGTTTGTTTTTAGTATCTTTGCAGGCTACAGATGAAACGTCCCACACAGCTGGACGATTGTGAACTTCTTCGATGATAAATTTAAAAGTAGCCTCAACTTCATCTTGAGTTGCGTCCGCCATTTTGTAAAGTGTTACGCAAATAAATCACGTTAATAGAGCGCGTGTTTTGGTTTGCCAATCGTTCACACGTCAGATACGAGTTTACCAACACGAGTTTACCAACACGAAAAAGTTGGTGAAAAGGTTTGCGAGAATAGAGACCAGTTCTATATGTCACCAACAGTTTGCAACGTGTTTGTCGACTGTTTTTGTGCCGTTTACACACACCAATTTGAGTTTCCCAACACGAGTTTGCCAACTTCAGTTTCTTAAGGACGTTCACGCTAACTGTTTCTGCGCATCCTTACTGCGCACGCAAATTCACACGCCACGTCATGCAAAATGCACCATAGAATTCCGTTCTTTTTAGCTCTTCCTTTATCTTTGTGGTGGTTTAAAATGCCTCTTGAATGGTTATGTTTTGTGAAACGTTTGCATCATTTGAAATTATTTACGCAACTGACCCACGTCTACAAAATATGACAAAGATCGTTTGCCTCCATTGACTCAAAATCAGGGTAGTTTTCCACACGCTTTATGTCTGATGCTTTATCTCTAACCCTAACTCTAAACTCATCTGACTGCAGTAAAAATTTGAAAAAAAAAATCTATGGAATTTCGCGCGAACGTCCTTAAGTCGAGAGTAACTGATCTAAAAATAACTAAAGATGGTTTCCCAGTTAAGAATAAAGTCTGTGTGGTGGATGAACTCTCTTATCCTTCATTTTCTCTCCTCGTGGTTTTAGTGTTTCTGTATATTAACGACAGTGAAAATTGTCTCATCTATATCGGTTACAAATTCATATAAAATTTCATAGGTTTCTTTCCCTATTTGTTTTCATAGAAAAATATCTGAAAAGAAAAATAAATTTTGTGTATTTTGCTCATGTATAATTTTATGAACCTCGTCAATCATTAGTGTCAGCGGACTTATCACGTTTGTTTTTACTCACATAAACCTAGATCGATCAACAAGAAGGGTGTAGTAGATGGCAACATAGTAGCCAGAAGCCATAAATGTTAAGAGATCTCGATCTCCATCTCGTCACAACACATAAGCGCTAAGTAAATCATTAAAGAAGAGCTTGAACTACAATGTTTGATTTCTTAGTACATTACTTTGCAAAAACTTTCGGACGTTAAAATTTCGGAAGTGTAATTTTCGGACGCTTTTTATCTCACTTCGGACAAAAATTTCGGACTCTATGATGAAACATAGCTAAAGTAAATTTAAATTTATCAAACTGAAACATTATCCTTGAAAATGATAGTTTTACTGCACCCTCAAGGTTATAGAGATACACTGATGAAAAATAACACAAATTCTATCAAGTCATTACTTATCTCAAGCAGTGTCTCAACCAGAGCTCGCCTCATAAAGGAAACTAAGAGCTCTGGAGCTACTAACAAGTTTTATGCTGCACTGTAAAAATTTCGGACGCATTTTTTGTCCGAAATTAAAATCGTCCGAAGTTTTTTGCAAGTCATGAATGTTTGACCAAAGTCCTCCATTTCTTAGATCCATCTAGGAGAACAAGATCAAGTGATGGTCGGTGACAAAAATGTCTCACTTCCTCACGTCGTAAACAGCGTTGTCATCGAAAAAGTCTCGAACTATGTTATCACGTATGGCTACAATGGAATAAGTGTGTTATGGGACGGGATTGACGCAGTGTACGTACATGTCTCAGCCAATCACAGGAACAAAACCTGCGGCTTATGCGGCAATTACAATGGGTACCCGGATGATGACGTCATTACGTATAGCGGTCAGCAGGTTTCGTCTATCGCAAAATTTGGAAACAGTTGGCGCATGACAGACGTTAACGACCTGTGTCCAAACGTGCGTGACGAGGAGACTAGGAGTCCTTGTAGTTTGGTAACGCAAGGCAATATGACGCAGGTAACTGTCACGAAACATTATCAAGTCTTTATTTGTCAATTTAGTAACGCGCTTATGTTTCTTCTTTAAATTACCCCCTAAACAATCCGTATTGTGAGTTAGAAGAAAGTTACGAATTAACTCTACATTTAAACCAAAAAGACCTGTACATTTTGCAATAACATTGTTCTAGACTGTGATTTCATTTGTCTCTTCAGATACAAAACATCTGTTCCTATCTGCGCAACTCGACGTTCTTTCTTTGTCACGTGATTCTTGACCCTGCGTCGTTCATCAAGATGTGCGAAGAAGAGCTATGCAAGTGCAACTTGACTGACCGCCTCGACTGCGCATGCTCTGCATTTACCCAGTACTCACGAGCATGCGCACGAAATGAAGCCGCAATTCAATGGAGAACACGTGACATTTGTCGTAAGTGCCTCTTGATTCTGCATTCAACGCGTTTAGTAAGATGAAGTCAAAAACTAGAAATCAGTGACAAAGAACTGAAAGTTTAATTTTGCTCAAGATTAAACAAGTCACTTTTGTGGTCAGTTTATTACCGGGGTATCAAGAGGAAGCCAATTAACAAACCTCTGTGAAGAACATTTGTAAGCACCTTAACAATGCCTTAACAGGTTTCTAGATGGAAACTACCTTTATATTTTTGTGGGGTTTTCGCTTTGTTTAAGTTTTCATATTCCATACGTACGTTTGCAGCCAGTTTGAACAGTACGAAACGAATTGCTTCGTTTAAATAAAACCTATACCAAGCATTTGATTATCACGTAAAAGTCGTACGTTTGGCTGTAAAAGGGCCTCTACAATCAGTTGTGAGAATGTTACATGAAGACGACAATAGTGAATAAAAATCGTATATCGTCAAAAATCCGTTCTTGGCTACAACTGGCATGTGAAAAGATATAGAAAACTCGCGATCTTCTAGAACACTGATGCAACTAACCTAAAATACCACTTTATTCATACAGCTGTCACGTGCCCAGAGACTCTGGAGTACACTGAATGTGGCTCGTCTTGTCCTCCCACGTGTCAAATAAAAAAGAGAAATTACGTTTGCCCTCAGCGGTGTCTTGACGGCTGTCGCTGTGGCAACGGCACAGTGTATGATGGTCAGCGGTGTGTGCCTGTGCAGCAGTGCCCGTGCCTTCACAACAAGAAACATTTCGCACCAAACTCAGTTATCAAGCGAGACTGCAACAACTGGTAAGTAATTTTCCAAAACGTACGGTAAAAGATATGCTTATAACGAAAATGATAGATTTGGAAGTTTGCGCTGTGCATCATAGTTAACCAGAATTTGCCATACAACAACAACAGCTACAAAAGAAACTACAACAGCAGATACATAGACTACAAGTATTTACTGTAACTTTCTTCTCGCGTCGGCACGTGAGCTCAAAGAAGTGAGTATGGGCACCTGAGCGGACGAGAAGCTCAATTTTGACGCTCAATTCTGAAGCTCAATTCTCAGACCCATTCCGCATTCTATATGAACAGTGTATTCTAACAAAAGTAGTGTTTTAAGACAATCATGGAAGTTACCAGACTTTTTCATATTCATTCAAAAATAATATTATTCAAGAGAGCATGAAGGGTAAGACAGTCAATCCTCACATGGGCTTTCTTCCAAAGGTGATGTATTCTCATGTTATTTTTAGAACATTTTCTATTTGGGAAATCCCACGAAGGTCTAAAATAGGTAGTCCTGTGAAGAGAATTCTGCTCACATTGACAGCCCAAGCGCCAATGTGAGCTTGGAGACGGATTACCTTGGAAAGAAAATTTGGAGGATTAACTCTCCTACTAACGATCTCTTTTGTTTTACTAAAGTAAGTCACAATGTAGTGCAAGGTGAACTAAAAAAGTGTAACTAATAAATTCGTCTGCTTTGCTTCTAAGTACATGCGCTAATGGTCGATGGGTGTGTACAACCCTGCAATGTCCAGGTAAGCTTTGACAATCAGTAACTTATTGAAATTAATTCCAAGAGAATTTCAAGGTACCGAATGTACGTGAAGTCATTGTGGCTTTTCTCGTGTTTGATTAACCACTGTTTTAATGAAAAAACGATATCAATCTGTCTTAGCTCGTTGAAGTTCCTATTTTAGCCCCCAAATTAAACTGCCAACTGTAAAGAACAAATTTCTCTGACAAATAAGAGGTAACAAATACTCTAGAGCCCAGAATCTGTATGAACATCAAGACATGCCCAATGAACCACTGCATAGTGGTCGGTGCCTGAACCACTGCTAAAGGAGAGCCCTGGAAGCTCTTATTATAAGGCCTTAGTCCCGTGGGTTATCTGTAGCTAAGTTGAGGAGTGCTTGAAAGGTGTGCGACAGGTCATGGGTTGGAGTCCTTTTGGCAGACCTCGGGAATTTTTCCTGGTAGCTTATGTCACGGAATGATAAACATCTTTCTCATAACTACACCAAACGTTGTATACGTTGAATTTTTGTCACAGTATAAAAACGTCGCCTAGGCAAGAAGAAATAACAATTTTTCACTTAATAACCAGACTATATCATATCATATATTTAGGAATCTGTTCCGCTAGCGGTGACCCGCACTACAGAACATTTGACGGGCTTCGCTTTTCCTTCATGGGAAGATGCCAATACATTTTAGCTAAGGACTGCGTCAATAACTCCTTCACTGTCCTGGTTGATAATGTGCAATGCGGCTCAGATGGCACAGTGTCATGCACCAAAAACGTGTACGTTCATCTCAATGGTACAACTATCACACTCAGGGGAGGAGGGACAGTTCTTATTGACGGCATTCAAGTGGCAAATTTTCCCAGAGTTGCAGAGAGTAAGTAAACGTTCCTATAGCTAAGGGTCAGGTAAGACAAAGAGTGAATAATATTGACTTGGCAGCTAAACACCCTGAAGAAGGCAGTAATGCCGAAACGTCGGTTTATTTATACCGCCATTTAGCGTCCTTTGAACAATAATCATTTACTTTTACTTAAGACATAAAGAGTGTTTTCACGTGACGTCACGGCAGCCATGCTAATCCGGCATGTGTGAGTTGAACTCTTTTCTTGTGTAAGCACTTTCTTGAGTTCCACGGTACCTTTGCATAGGTGCCGGCCATGTGAGTGGAAACGCTCTATAAGACAAATGTAGACATAGCTTTATAAATATATCCTAAGACCGTTTATAGATAATTATTTTAATGAAACGTTCCCTTGTACACTGGTACGGGCGAGTGTCGTTTACTATAGTTCAATGAAAGCACAAAAAAATCTATCTGAAACGCTTATTTCATACAATATATCAGGAATGATGTTTCCTTGCATCTCGACCGTTATGTAAACCCTCATGAATGTTTGGAATAATTCTTACGTACTATGCAGCCTTGCCATTGACAACACTTCCCGATCCAAGGCTTCTGTTTCCACATCCATTCCTAATTTAAGTCTTCAAAGCTGTTGTTTAATCCCTGTAGGTTACGTCATCAGGCAGCTGTCGTCATCAATGACGTCTGTACACAGTCCTGTTGGCCTACATGTTAAGTGGGATGGTATCTCACGCGCTTACGTCATGGTACAGCCTCGTTTCCGTGGAATGACTTGCGGGTTATGCGGAACTTTTAACAACAACCAAAATGATGATTGGACAACTAAAGAAAACGTGGTAGAAACGAGCGTTACCGCTTTTGGAAATTCCTGGAAGGTGAATCCTGCTTGTAATGACACGCAGCCATCAAACCATCCCTGCGAGATGCAGATTCAAAGGAAAGCCACCGCAGAGAAGCTGTGTAACAGACTCCTGTCTCCTCCGTTCACCAGGTGTCATCACACTGTGGATCCTTCTGATGGGTACATCGCCAGCTGCATGTACGACGTGTGCGGGTGCCAGCAAGGAACCCAATGCCTGTGCAGTGCGATTGCTGCTTACGTACATGACTGTGCCAGACAAGGGGTCGTTATCGAATGGATGAATTCCAACGTCATGCCAGAGTGCAGTGAGTTTTTAGTCTTCTTATCTTTGACTCGCCTTTTTCTCACCTCTTTCTACAACCACAGCAACAACAAGAACATTTATTTATACTGAAATGGAAACAAAAAAGAATGCATTTCAAATACTGTCAAAGAAATAATATAGATGTCAAGACTTGATTGATCATCCCAGTTATATACAGAACTTTAACAGTTGTGAAATTAAAGCCTGAAAAAAAATTCAGGCCTGAACGGGATTCAAACTGACGACCTCTGCGATACCGGTACAGCGCTCCACCAACTGAGCTATCAAGCCATCTGGGAGTTCGTAATATACCCGTAGATGATGAAGAATGCAAATAAATATATGAAAGATCATATATTTGAACTGCGGAGGTGAAGACATGATTGATCATCGCAATACACAACTTAAGCACCTTCTACGGGTTTATTACGAACTCACAACGTGACCAGCTCTCAGTTGGCTTGATAGCTCAGTTGGTGGAGCACTGCACCGGTATCGCAGAGGTCATGGGTTCGAATCCCGTTCAGGCAGGAATTTGTTTCAGGCTTTAATTTTACAGCTGCTTAAGTTGTGTGTATAACTGCGATAATCAATCATATCTTCATATCTTTCTTCGCAGTTCAAATTTATGATCTTTCATATATTCATTTCCATAAATATAATATAGATATGCATGAATTTCAGAACAAAAATCACCGAAATGGCAGTGACACTATTAATTGGCCTAGGCGTGACCCCTCACCCTTTTTTAAACATTGACCCGTCTCCTTTCTTTCTTCCTGCTATTCCAGGAAAACGAAATAACAAAGACTGTTTACCTCGAAATCGCTTTACGCGGACGAAAAGCTAACGCTCAAAACGTCATTTTCACGAGTGTTTAATCTAACTTGAAAATGATAAATAACTGAGTTTTAAAGCTGAATTAAAGGGCCATTGTCACGATAAAGCGCATGTGTGGTCTTGATTGACACCATTTTTTGAAACCAATAAATATCCTAATACTCTCACGCGCGCCACGGATTCGCCGCGAGTCAGTTTGGAGTTTCACGTGCCTTTTGAAAATCTCTTTGTCCGCTGGCTTTTGACCTTTTGTTTGTAAAGAATATTTATCATGTTTATGTTTATGTTTATATTGTGTGAAGGCCGTGTCCGTTGAATATAAGCCCCCTGCACTTTACTTTCTTCCAACTTGCATGCACATCTGCCGCTATATAGTTTCTGATGTTCGTCCTCCTATCTTTTCTTCGTTGCCATTTCTTTTTTCTTTCGAAATTTTCGTCTCTAGCCGCTTCGAAAAACCCCTTCTCGAGGACAGCGCAATTCTCGACGGTATTCAACTCAAAACATAAAATATGCCGTTGAAATCTTTCATAGATGACTAAACAGTCCTCCAATTGCGGTATTACTATTTTCACACACCTCGCAAGGTCGATGGAGAATGATTTTTCTCACAAATATCAACTTTGAAAAATGTTCCGTCTGATAAGAAATCAAACTGCCGCACTTGCGCAGAAGGGTGTCAAATGCCCTTTAAATCCCAACAGTTGGTTTAACATTGTACCTATATTGAAGTCGCTTGTTCATCTTTGTGGTAAGAAGACTCGTTATACGCATGCGTAGCATACTTGTATAATCAATGAGACGTCAACAGCGCCTTTTGCTTATTTTCAGGTGCGGTTTGTTCCATTCAGGGCCAGGTGTACCAAGTCTGTGGTTCTTCGTGTCAGCGAACGTGCCGCGAAATCTCCATGGACCTTCCTTGTCGGGAGGAATGTGCCGAGGGCTGCAACTGTCCGAAAGGCAAGGTCCTCAGAGAGGATAACCTATGTGTACCCCTCTCGCAGTGTCCCTGTCACCAGGATGGACGTCCCTATGATCCTGGGACAGTAATTCAACCAACTAACTGCAACGAATGGTGAGAGCTGTTCTGTTCCTACTGACTTGTAGAAACCCAGAAAACCAGCGCGGTGGAAGACATTTTTTCTTTTTATCCATAATTTAAAGTGATGGAATGAAGCCTATCATCTAACTAAAATCTGAATTATCTATCGACATTCTTATCTAGAATAACAGGGATCTAGAATCAGATGTAATTGATATGTCGTGTCAGTTGTTTTGACGTGTCAGTGACCAACACGAAAGCCTATGCTACTTTGGTCACTGAGCACACTTGATTTTGGCTATTTATTGTTATATTTCTTTTCTCTTTTTAATTAATGTAATTTCTGTAAACACTGTTAAAGTTATAACTTCTGTAAATAGTGTAAAACGATAAAAAAATCTGAAATCTGATGCTTGGATTTCGAAATCAAAATTTCCATTGATTACCTTAGATGGAATAGGATCTAGAGGCTACGGTTCGGCTTGAAGAATTCGCCTCTTCCTGCAGATGAAAGTTTCCGAAAACTTGTCAAGAAGCTAATGGGACTATTAATTATTGACTTTAAATGTAACTTATGATCCAGCTATAAAATAGTCATAACACTACAGTTAAATATTGTAAAAGAATGCATGATTAATCACCTGTGCTCGTTCAAGGAAGCTACCAGTTGTTAATCGCAAACCTTGCTGTACTATTACAAGAGTGCTAATTAAAAAAGGTAGAAGATATCTGTACTATTGCGATGACAAAAATGACGCATATCCAAAATTAAAATTTCCGACTTTGCTCCCTACAGTTTGTGCAAGGATGGACGTTTTGTCTGCAGTAACAGAACATGCCAAGGTGAGTTATTTTCGCTCTCTTAGAGATATGCAAGCTGCCCATCCATACAAAACACTTTAAAAACAATTAAGTTACTGTCACTGTTAAGTACGATCAAGCAAATGTTTGAAACACTTAATTTAATTGCTTAAATCCGCGTCTTTCAAACTTTGTGTTGTCTTTCTCGTGCACCATTGTGTCGACAAACGTCGACACAAACGTCGACACAATCTTTTATCCAAAGCGTCAATTTAAGTTAGCGTTCAACTGACTTGTTCAAGAAAGACACATACAGCTGGTATATTTTTTCTGCAGTTTGTCCTTTGGGTCAAAAGTGGGTAAGCTGTGGAGCACAATGTGCTAAGACCTGTGACAATTTCCACCTGCCCTGCCTGGAAACAACGTGCCAGGAAGGTTGTGTCTGCCCTGTCGGTATGGTACTACACGGTCAGCGGTGTGTAAACTCGTCTCAATGCCTTTGCCATCACGGTGGCCACAGCTACAGGCCAGGACAACAGATCAAAGTGGACTGTAATACTTGGTACGTTTAAAAAGCTAACGAAGCTCTATAGCAAGTAAGTGTATTCATAATACTTACCACCCAGGGGCCGTTCGTACGCGTTGCATAGAAAGTGGGGAGGTCCGCATACAAGATAGACGCAAAGAAATATTTCAGTGCTATCCGGAGCAAGCAAAGTTTTATCACGGAGCTCTCGTTATCGTTTTACTCAGTACCGTTTTTTCCAGTCAGCTGGGCATTAACATCTCTCATAATGCTCATAAGCATTACGGGAAAATTTGGCCACGACTATTAATCAATAAAAGCGCGCGTTATGTCTTAACATTTTCTAGCCATCAATCAACCAATCAGCCATATAATAAGAAGATATGATCAAGCGCGAGAGCAAATTGTGGCGATTAAATAAATCTTCCAAACTAATTATACCATAAATGCGTTACGACAAGTAAAAGAAACATTTACCACATCATCGCTGATTGTGCGAGCTAATGCCATGTTTGGAACTAGAACTCCTAACAAGAGATATATAAAGCATTTGTACAGTACTTGTGCGGAAAAGGTTATGCGGTTTTATGGGTTTAACCTGATGGATAAAGGCTTTGAAGGTGGTTATATTTAAAAGCTGAGTAATGTCCTCTCGATGTCTTTTTAGTTCTTGCCAAGGCACTCAATGGTCGTGTACAAATCAAGTCTGCCCCGGGACGTGCTCAGTTTACGGCGAACTTAATTACATCACATTTGATGGCAGAAGGTTCACTTTCAGTGGGGCCTGCGAGTATCTCCTTGTACAGGACTCCTGCAATGCCACGTCCACGGGCACCTTCCAAATACAAGCTCAGAACATGCCTTGTGGGAGCAGCGGCTTGACGTGCACCAAAAAAGTTACCATTGCCATCAATAACACATTGATAGCTTTAGAACGAGAGAAAGCACCTGTCGTGTCACCGCTGCCCGGTGCTGTAGGCTCAAGCACCACAGCGAGGTTCCAAATTAGTGAGCGTCATTTCTTTACTGTTTTAGAGACTGACCTTGGCTTAACGGTCACGTGGGACAGAGGAACAAGACTGTACATCACTCTAGACCCAAAGTTCAAAGGTCAGTGGTAAAGGTCGACGTTTTCTAGTCTGTATTTGGCGAAATAACCAAATATACCTGTAACTACCTGCGACTTATTTTCTAACGAAAACCTCGCTTCCCGTTATGATCAATTGCTGTTAAATATATATGTTTGTGGAGAGCAGGTATGGCGCAGTGGTGAGAGCGGCCGCCTTCCATCAATATGGCCCGGGTTCGATTTCGGCCCGGTGTCATGAGTGGGTTGAGTTTGTTGTTGGTTCTCGCCTTGCTCCGAGGGTTTTTCTCCGGTTCTTCGGTAGGGTTTTCCTTCCTCCACGAAAATCAACATCTCCAAATTCCAATTCGACCAGGATAGAGGAACCACATGAAAACCAGCTTAGGTTGATGTGTCCTCCTCTCTAAATATTGTAAATTATATTGTTACTTTATTTATCAGCGTTTCTGGCTGCTTCCCCCTTTGTTTTGGTGAGCATATGATTTTTAGTCATTGGACGAGAAATTCCTGATACATGGTGTTCTTCATCAGGACAAACTTGCGGTTTGTGTGGAAACTTTAATGATGACAGAAATGACGATTTTATGACTCCACAAATGTTGCCAGAGACTCTAGCCAATGACTTTGGCGACAGCTGGAAAGTCGAGTCATCATGCCCGGATGCAGTAGTTCCCAATAATCCTTGCGCGACAAACAAGCACCGTGCGCCCTGGGCTCACAAGATGTGCAGCGTCATTCGAAGAGATGTGTTTAAGCCCTGTCATGAAATGGTTAGTGGCTAAGCTTTAAAGAACAGAATCGCAGTTGCTAGTTCGAGATTTTTAGCTTCTTGTAGCCGTTGTGTGGCTTATGTTCATGTTCAGACTATATTAAAATAAAACCGTTAAGTCCGACTCTTCACACGTCCTTTTGTAAACCAGTTCAGTCCCAGAACCCACCTTTCCATGATTGGGATTCGGGATTGGACCCAGGACGGGGAAAGGAGAGTTCAGAGACTTGTCCATCGTTAGACGAGCCTAAGTTCAACTAAATCATGCTGAGCGCAGACCTCTCGTACCGTTAGAAAAACATGTTACATTTGACTGCCAAACAAATCCTCCTGATGATGTAGTTTTCTAGAGTTTCATTCAGTGCCTCTCATGGAATCCTGCTCGTGGGAGGTAGACCAGCAAATTTTTGCAAGTACTTTTGGTAGTCGTGAGTGAGCCACCTGCCCCTTCCGATACCTAGCATTGAAAGGGACTCTATCCTTACAAAAGGATCTTTCCAAATAGTGAGGAAAAGTCGATCATATAGTGTGCGACTGAACACGCAGTTAATTATCAGGATTATTAGTTTCTTACGGAAGTCAGTCACATATGATTGATCCCAATTTTCCAATGGCAAAATCCGGCGTGACATTCAACGTTGGATGTGCTCACTCTCCCTATGATTGAGTAACAATAACAATCAGACTGTCTTCAATTGATCAATACTTTTAAAAATATTCTAGTTGTGGAGATTCATTCGCCTGAGCTGATCCTTACTATATGTCCGACCCTTAGGTAGACCCAGATCCCTGGTACGATGCATGCTACCGCGATGCCTGCGCATGTGACAGCGGAGGTGATTGCGAGTGTCTGTGTACAGCCATTGCTTCGTATGGTCACGAGTGCTGTAAGCATGGGGTACCAATCAAGTGGAGAACACAGGAACTGTGCCGTGAGTATTTAAATAATAGATTTCATTTTTAAATTAAATTAAAACATTTTCCCGTCCTAATGACCACCAGAAAGAGAACGAACTACGGCTAGTCAGAAAAAGACACTACGCTAAGCCGGGAAAACGACTCCTTGTACGTAGACTAAGCCTACTACTAAAACCTCAGTCACCTATGACACAAAACTGTTTCCTAAACTGTTTAGAGACTTATTTCCTCTTAACCAGAGAAAATGGGAAGTGGTGAAAAAGGCTTTAAAATCCGGTATCTTAGAGGAAGACGTGCTTCCGTGAATCAGGGGACGTTAACTTTGCCATCCCACATTCGACTTTCCTTCCTGGATATCGGTTTTGTCCGAGGGTGGACAAAACACCCTCTGGTATTTATATGATGAATAACGACATCATCCAGGGGTGGGGCTCTTGACATCTCTCTGTTTCATTTCCTAATACAGCGATTCAGTGTCCGCGCGAGGGAAAAAATTGCTTCGAGTACACTGCCTGCGACACAGCGTGCCCAGAAACATGCGACAATTTGTGTGACGTCACTCCAGCTCGTTGCCCTGTGCGATTTGAGGGATGTTCTTGCCCAAACGGCACAGTACTGCATGGTGGAAAATGCATTGAGCCCGGAAGTTGTCCATGTCACGTTGGAGGGGTCGACTTCAAGCCTGGGTCAATTATTGTGAAGGACTGTCAAAGATGGTGAGCATACATTCTTGGAAAGCTAAGAATATCGAATTATTTATTTATCAATTATCAATTTATTTTGAAAAACCTATAAAAATTTTAGCCTAAATATTTCACGTTCGTCGTTTGTAATCCGCGTCTGTCTTCTCCATCCTTGTTCCTTTATGGTATATTATTATCCCTTTGCTACGTTTCCATCATAGTAAACTATTATTTTCAGGTTTCCTTACTAAACTCCTTTAAGCTAACTGAGTTTCTCCTATCGTTTCTCCTATTGTTTCTTCTATCGTTTCTCCTATCGTCATCATATGGTCTACTTCTCAACTTAAAGACTAAAAGACACATCTTATGTTAACTTTCATTTCAGTACATGTGAGTCTGGATGCCTTTCATGTACTGGCCCTAGATGTTCAACTTCAGGTACGAAACTTCTTTAAACAATTTTGAACTGGATTTTTTGTGACTGTGTCACTTATCCTGTGTGATTTGACATGTAGGTACAATCGCTACCTTCACAGTCGTAGCATCGTCCACAGAACAAGAAACAACTACAGCAAGATCACCAATAACATCACAACCCACTACACAAGTACCCGGGGCAACAACAGTTTCCAGATTACCAGGAACAACCAGTTTCAGATCGCCTACAACAACAACTACTAAATCACCAGAGGCAACGACACTCTCTATTTCAACTGGAGCGACAACAACAGCACCTAATCCACCAGGAACAAAAACAACAACGTCCAGGTCACCAACGACAACAACAACTACTACCAAGTCAACATCAACAACAACTCTCAATCCCCCAGGAACAATAGCAACAACTACTATCAAGCCACCTGAAACAACAACAAGAACAAGCACCAAATTATCAGAAACGACAAAAACTACAACCAAGTCACCAGAAATAACAACTACTTCCACCAAGTCATCAAAAATAACCACAATATCATCAACAACCAAGTCACCGGAAACAACAACAACATCAACAGCAACCAAGTCACCACAAACAACAACAACTAAGTCACCACAAACAACAACTACTTCTACCAAGTCACCGGAAACAACAACATCATCAACAACAACCAAGTCACCAGAAACATCAAGAACATCAACAACAACAACCAAGTCACCAGAAACAACAACATCAACTATCAAGTCACCAAACACAACAACAACAACAAATATCAAGTCACCAGAAACAACAACAACAACCAAGTCACCAGAAACAACAACAACAACAACAACCAAGTCACCAGAAACAAAAACATCAACAACAACCAAGTCACCAGAAACAACAACAACAACAACCAAGTCACCAGAAACAACAACAACAACAACCAAGTCACCAGAAACAACAACAACAACAACCAAGTCACCAGAAACAACAACAACAACAACCAAGTCACCAGCAACAACAACAACAACAACCAAGTCACCAGCAACAACAACAACTAAGTCACCAGAAACAACAACTACTTCTACCAAGTCACCGGAAACAACAACATCATCAACAACAACCAAGTCACCAGAAACAACAACAACAACAACCAAGTCACCAGAAACAACAACAACTAAGTCACCAGAAACAACAACTACTTCTACCAAGTCACCGGAAACAACAACATCATCAACAACAACCAAGTCACCAGAAAAAACAACAACAACAACCAAGTCACCAGAAACAACAACAACTAAGTCACCAAACACAACAACTACTTCTACCAAGTCACCGGAAACAACAACATCATCAACAACAACCAAGTCACCAGAAACATCAAGAACATCAACAACAACAACCAAGTCACCAAACACAACAACAACAACTATCAAATCACCAGAAACCACAACAACAACCAAGTCACCAGAAACAACAACAACAACAACCAAGTCACCAGAAACAACAACAACAACAACCAAGTCACCAGCAACAACAACAACAACAACCAAGTCACCAGCAACAACAACAACTAAGTCACCAGAAACAACAACTACTTCTACCAAGTCACCGGAAACAACAACATCATCAACAACAACCAAGTCACCAGAAACAACAACAACAACAACCAAGTCACCAGAAACAACAACAACTAAGTCACCAGAAACAACAACTACTTCTACCAAGTCACCGGAAACAACAACATCATCAACAACAACCAAGTCACCAGAAACATCAAGAACATCAACAACAACAACCAAGTCACCAAACACAACAACAACAACTATCAAATCACCAGAAACCACAACAACAACCAAGTCACCAGAAACAACAACAACAACAACCAAGTCACCAGAAACAACAACAACTAAGTCACCAGAAACAACAACTACTTCTACCAAGTCACCGGAAACAACAACATCATCAACAACAACCAAGTCACCAGAAACAACAACAACAACAACCAAGTCACCAGAAACAACAACAACTAAGTTACCAGAAACAACAACTACTTCTACCAAGTCACCGGAAACAACAACATCATCAACAACAACCAAGTCACCAGAAACATCAAGAACATCAACAACAACAACCAAGTCACCAAACACAACAACAACAACTATCAAATCACCAGAAACCACAACAACAACCAAGTCACCAGAAACAACAACATCAACTACCAAGTCAGCAGAAACGACAACAACATCAACAACAACCAAGTCACCAGAAACAACAACAACAACAACCAAGTCACCAGAAACAACAACAACAACAACCAAGTCACCAGAAACAACAACAACAACAACCAAGTCACCAGAAACAACAACAACAACAACCAAGTCACCAGAAACAACAACTACTTCTACCAAGTCACCACAAACAACAACAACAACTAAGTCACCAGAAACAACAACAACAACTATCAAGTCACCGGAATCAACAACAACAACAACCAAGTCACCAGAAACAAAAACATCAACTACCAAGTCACCAGAAACAACAACAACAACAACCAAGTCACCAGAAACAACAACAACAACAACCAAGTCACCAGAAACAACAACAACTAAGTCACCAGAAACAACAACTACTTCTACCAAGTCACCGGAAACAACAACATCATCAACAACAACCAAGTCACCAGAAACATCAACAACATCAACAACAACAACCAAGTCACCAAACACAACAACAACAACTATCAAATCACCAGCAACCACAACAACAACCAAGTCACCAGAAACAACAACATCAACTACCAAGTCAGCAGAAACAACAACAACAACAACCAAGTCACCAGAAACAACAACAACAACAACCAAGTCACCAGAAACAACAACAACAACAACCAAGTCACCAGAAACAACAACTACTTCTACCAAGTCACCACAAACAACAACAACAACTAAGTCACCAGAAACAACAACAACAACTATCAAGTCACCGGAATCAACAACAACAACAACCAAGTCACCAGAAACAACAACTACTTCTACCAAGTCACCAGAAACAACAACAACATCAACAACCAAGTCACCAGAAACAACAACTACTTCTACCAAGTCACCACAAACAACAACAACAACAACAACTATTAAGTCACCGGAAACAACAGCAACATCAACAACAACCAAGTCACCGGAAACAACAACAACAACTATCAAGTCACCGGAAACAACAACAACATCAACAACAACCAAGTCACCAGAAACAACAACAACATCAACAACAACCAAGTCACCGGAAACAACAACAGCATCAACAACAACCAAGTCAACAAAAACATCAAAAACATCAACCACAACAACCAAGCCATCAAACACAACAACAAAAACAACAACAACTATCAAGTCACCACAAACAACAACAACAACTACGAAGTCACCTGAAGCAACAACAACTATCACGTCACCACAAACAACAACAACTTTCAAGTCACCGGAAACAACAACTACTTCTACCAAGTCACCGGAAACAACAACAAAATCAACAACAACCAAGGCATCAAAAATAACAACATCAACTATCAAGTCACCGGAAACAACAGCTACTTCTACCAAGTCACCGGAAACAACAACAACAACTATCAAGTCACCGGAAACAACAACAACATCAACAACAACCAAGTCACCAGAAACAACAACAACATCAACAACCAAGTCACTGGAGACAACAACAACAGCAACAACCAAGTCACTGGAGACAACAACAACAGCAACAACCAAGTCACCAGAAACAACAACAACATCAACAACCAAGTCACCGGAAACAACAACAACAACCAAGTCACCAGAAACAACAACAACATCAACAACTATCACGTCACCACAAACAACAACAACTTTCAAGTCTCCAGAAACAACAACTACTTCTACCAAATCACAGGAAACAACAACAACATCAACAACAACCAAGTCACCGGAAACAACAACAACAACGACCAAGTCACCGCAAAGAACAACAACGACCAAGTCCTTAGAAACAACAACAACATCAACAACAACAACAACCACGTCTCCAGAAACAACAACAACAACCAAGCCACCAGAAACAGCAACAACAACAACTACCAAGTCACCAGAAACAACAACATCAACAACAACTAAGTCACCAGAAACGACAACATCAACAACAACCAAGACACCGGAAACAACAACAACAACTACGAAGTCACCTGAAGCAACAACAACTACCACATCACCAGAAACAACAACAACTTTCAAGTCACCAGAAACAACAACTACTTCTACCAAGTCACCGGAAACAACAACAACATCAACAACAACCAAGTCACCGGAAACAACAACAACAACTAGGAAGTCACCTGAAGCAACAACAACAACCAAGTCACCACAAACAACAGCAACTTTCAAGTCACAAGAAACAACAACTACTTCTACCAAGTCACCAGAAACAACAACAACATCAACAACAACCAAGTCACCACAAACAACAACAACAACAACCAAGTCACCACAAAAAACAACAACATCTACGAAGTCACCTGAAGCAACAACAACATCAACAACAACCAAGTCACCGGAAACAACAACAACAACCAAGTCACCACAAACAACAACAACAACTACGAAGTCACCAGAAACAACAACAACAACAACCAAGTCACCGGAAACAACAACAACATCAACAACAACCAAGTCACCACAAACAGCAACAACAACAACCAAGTCACCACAAACAACAACAACAACTACGAAGTCACCACAAACAACAACAACTTTCAAGTCACCAGAAACAACAACTACTTCTACCAAGTCACCGGAAACAACAACAACATCAACAACAACCAAGTCACCAGAAACAACAACTACTTCTACCAAATCACCAGAAATAACAACTACTTCTACCAAGTCACCAGAAACAACAACTACTTCTACCAAGTCACCGGAAACAACAACAACAACCAAGTCACCAGAAACAACAACTACTTCTACCAAGTCACCGGAAACAACAACAACAACCAAGTCACCAGAAATAACAACTACTTCTACCAAATCACCGGAAATAACAACTACTTCTACCAAGTCACCAGAAACAACAACTGCTTCTACCAAGTCACCAGAAACAACAACTACTTCTACCAAGTCACCAGAAACAACAACTACTTCTACCAAGTCACCAGAAACAACAACTACGACGTCACTAGAAGAAACAACAACTTTCAAGTCTCTAGAAACAACGACAACAACTGCCAAGTCACCAGAAACAACAAGTACTTCGAAACCACCAGGAACATCAAGAGCATCTTCTAAACCGCCTGAAACAACCATAACGTCCACACACCCAGGACTAACAACTTTCCAATCATCTGAAATGACAACAACAACAACATCGCCAGGAGCAACAACAGCACAAACAACAATAAACGAATCAAAATCAACAGTTTCTCCAACAACTCCTTTGTGTCCTCAAAACAGAGTGTATACACCGTGCAAATCAATTTGTGATGAGACTTGTCACTACATGAACAACACGTGCACTTCTCCACCTTCAGGAGGTT
>OZ026601.1:32028347-32040847 GCA_964020085.1 Micromussa lordhowensis | reverse complement strand
TTCTTACGTTGTTGCTATTCGATTACGACTACTGCAGAGTTCCTGCGCTAATTGTTGACATTCCTGTTCTTTTCGTTTTTAATACCCTCGCAAAAATTCTACAGGAAAGACAGGTGATTATTTCACGAAAGTCTAAGTTGTTCTCTGGTCTTTGGGTTCTGTGATTCTCCTGGTTCGTGGTTGTCTGGTTTTTGTAGTTCTGGTGGTTCTCTGGTTTACAATGTTTCAAGTTGGTGATCACAAGTCTAAAAGAATAATATTTCGATACATTTCCTTCAGTATTAATTTATGTTTACGAACCTGATTGAACGTTTGTTTTAGAAGTGTTAAACTGATTTGCTCAAGTTCTTACTACAGATCGCTTTGTGATGGCAAGCAAGATTGCTTTGATGGCGAAGATGAAGATAATTGTCCAACCTCACCCAACGTGACAGGACCTCATACTACCACAAGTGCTGTTATGACCACTAAAACTTCGATCAACATCTCATCCACGCATGAAACGACAAAGACGACCTCACTCAAAAGCGAGTCGACAGCAAACGTTTACACAACCGAATCGACGACCACGCGGGTGACAACGAAGATGACGTCACCTAAATCGGAAACGCAAACTCTTCCTACTTGGATCACGACAAAGTTTTCTTCACCGACATCAGCACCAACAACCAGTGGCACAACAGCAGCTGCAAACACTTCGAAGGGTACGCAATTTTATTCATATCTTCAATAACATACAACGGCCTGGTGAACGAAGACGTACGATAGTCCGGCTGGAAGGTAGCTAGGGTAATTATGTTATTAAGTTGGACAATACACTTTGCTGCCAAATTGCCTGTTTTCTCCCAGTAGTAGGATACATCTGCAGGTACCGGAAAGCTTTGTATTTTGGGTCACTTGGGATTAGTCTTTATTTGGAGTTGTTTTGTTTCCTGTCTTTTATTTCTTTTGTTTTACGTAAGCTTACGTAATCTGTGCTCCGGTACCTGCAGAAAGATCCCAGTAGTATTAATGAGGACTCTATCAGGATTCCAGCGGACTAACCGTAAGGACGTCATCGTACCTCCAACTACCTACTTCTAAGGAGTTCATTTCTTCACTTAATTCAATTTTTGTGTTCCAGTGTGCCGAGATGAATGCACGTGTTTTATGAATTGTGCTGGAAACATCATATGCCCATTCAGCGGACTATGCTCAAACTGCACCTGCAGCAATGGGACACTTATGCGTGCAAACAGATGTGTTGTACCCATGCCTTCGCCGTGCGTGAAGCGGTGTGATCACAAAGGACAAAAATTTCAGGTAACAGTTGAGGGGAAAATATGAATTGGAGGCTTTCTTCAGCTCAGAATCTTTTTAGTTCTGATGTTATTCTTAAATTTGTTTGAAGAGTCAAGTAAAGCCTGAATCGTTATAATATGTCAACCGTTTTGGATGTTGAATTCCTTGCACACACCATTTGTGTTACTTTGGCGTCTACAGTTGTCACTTGGCATTCTCTTTAGCTGCTTTAGCTCAAGTAAAATTGTGAATACCTCATTCTCTTTGGTTCTTTCCTCCGAATCTAAAAATTGATTTATTTAAATATATCCACAATCATCATTAAGAAACGAAGGCAATATATAGATTTAGCCAAACCTGGGCCGGGATGGTCAAAGCCCGATTTAGCTAACCCAGGATAAGCGAGAATTTTGATTTGAGTTTTGTAACTTAAAGGTGAGGTTTTCTGTTTATGTTGTAAGGCCTTCTGTTTTGCGTTTGAATAATCTCAAAGTCCTCAAAATACACAAAGCAAAAGCAGTGAAAAACATTTGTATAGAAGAAGAATTTCGGTAAACTTTTAGAATCATGGGTTAGCATTAACCGGCCCTCCGAACAACGCGGCCCTGTTAACAAGTTAACCTGACATGATCCCGCGATCCAATCGAAAACCAGCACTTGATCAGCGGTCAACTTCCAATAACACGTGACTTGAGCCCGCGATATGAACACGTGATACGGGTCAGCGGGTAACTTGTTTTGACAGGTGTCAATTGACCGTAACATGCATGTCCAGTATCGAAGAAGGACGCTATACACCAAGGGTGCATGTCTCTGTCAACCTATTAGATGGAGTATGACCGCCATCTTGCGCGACTCCGTCGTCGTGCGTACGCGCCCACAAGCAATACCGCTAGCCATGATAACCATGGCAAAATCAATTCATGGGATTCCTTTTCTTTCCTCTATGGGAATGGGGCTCCGCTTGGCGGCCCTTCGGGCCGCCGGAGCTCCGCTATGATCCATGTAGAAACAGTCGATGCCGCTTCATAACTACAGGCGACTCAAGCCCTGAGTGTGTTGTGATCTCCTTACAATTTAATATAGTATAAAGGAAAGACTGACAAAAATCAAAAACATATTTGATGTTCATGATATAACCTTAGGTTGGTACAACCATCCAAGACGGACTGTGTGACACTTGTACGTGTCAGCGGAAGCCTAACACTCTCGACCAATCACAAGTATTTTGTCAGCGCACGTGCTCCCAGACATCAACGACGTCCCCAACAACGCCAAAGATGACAAGACAAACAGTAATTTCTTTCACGGAAGAGTCCACCACAGCATCAAAGAAACCAAGCCCAACAACAAGGACATCATCATCAACAGCAACATCAAAGGCAAAAGTCTCAACAATAACAGCGCCCAAACAAGAGTCTACAACAACCAACACACAGGGAGCACATCCAACAACATCGACATCCAAACAGGAGTCAACTTCAGCATCACAGACAATGAGTCAGGCATCAAAAACAGTCACAAAAGGGTCAACAACAACAAAGATAACAAGTCCAATCACTTTCCCACCAAGCTACAAACAAACTACATCAACAAACTCAGCTCAAAGAAAAGTAACGTCAACGACGCCTACAAAAGAATCAACAGCAACATCTAAGATAACTAGCCCACCGTCAACAAAATCCGCACAAACGTTGACAACAACATCAAAGAAAACAAGTCTGACATTAATGACAGGCACAAAAGAGTCCAGTACAGCACCGAAGATAACAAGCTCTACAAAAACGGAAGAGTCAACAACACCAAAGACGACAAGCTCCACAGCAGAAACATCCACAAAAAAATCAACCTCAGTATCAATTATAAACTTTACACCAGGAGGGACGACACTAACAAACGCAGCTCAACAACAACAAACATCCACGACTTCTACACAGGGGTCAACAGTAACATCAAAGAAAACACAGACGTCCACGTTAAAGAAAGCAAGCCTTGCATCGTCGTCATCCACAAAAGCGTCAACAACAACATCAAAGATAGCGAACCCGACGACAACGACGTTCACCCAAAAGGTCACAACTTCCACAGCAGGTTAGAAAAGCCTTTGAGTTATACTGATATAAGGTTAGGGACGTTGTAGTCGGGAAAAGTTTCAGTCGACTTCAAATACTGCATTTCCTGCTCGTTATAGAAAACAACCTTAAATATTCGGGACAAAATAAAAAGCCATCAACCTTTACAAACTTATTTTTTGACTATTTGACTCTTGGATTGTTTTTTCCAATTTTTCATGTTATTTGCAGATAGCTTACCGCTTTGTTTCTGCATCCATTCTTGAAATCACAAACATTTAAAGAATTGCCAGACATCCAAGAGGAATTCTTGTACTTTAAAAGCATTTTGCCATTGAAAATGTATTTTAAACCTTCTCCAGGTCCTTCTGGCTGTGTATATAGCAACTGTTCCTGCACCAAGACATGCGCCGACCTCGCCGAACCTAAAATAGAAAGGTGCACTGAGGAAACTTGTAAGCCCGGCTGGGCATGCCCACCGGGTTTGGTTTTACTCAATAACAAAACGATCTCACCTGTTCTGGAGTGTCCGTGTTACCACAATGAAACGTTTTACAAGGTGAGAAGTTTTCAAGTTATCAATATCATGCTGTAATGACTTTAGAGAGCGAGTTCTCGCTTATTGTGAGAAGTAATTCTTCTTATTACATGGAGCTGAGCGAGCAGGCAAGGTAACCCACATCCTGCGCTATGTTAGTAAGGAATGGCCTTGCCAGCTCGGGAACAGACTCAGTTTCCAGCAAGAGAAAATAATGTTCTATGCCATATAGTAAACAAAATCCTTTACTTGCTAAGCGTGTTCAGTCAAGATGGCTAAATATTGGCCTCATTTTTTTTTTTTTTGGGGGGGGGGGGGGAGGTGTTAATTTTGTGTAAATTTGGACACAATCTAGCTATCTCAACCTCACGTTTGGTCAATAACCCATATTTATTATATGGCTAGCTCCGTGAGCGGTAACATGAACCATCCTGCGCTGTAATTGGCTACCCGAGCGGGTAACATGACAATATCTTGCCCGCTCAGGATAACCTGCTGTGTCTCCGAAGAAAGTAGCGTTCTATTTCCATACATAAATCCTGTATTGACCAAAATGACTGGACATTGGCCTCGTTCCTTTTTTGCGTGTTTATTAACACACGAAACAGAACTTGGCCAATATCTAACCATCTTGACCCACGCTTGGTCAATAACTCATATATCATGTACTTTTATTACCTTCCAGATCGGCCAAAAGTTTGAAAATGGAACATGCAGCTTGTGTATGTGCCTCGGTGATTCCGTCATCTGCACGCGGACCTGTAATATCAAGACATGTCCAGAGGTAAGTATCTTGATTTAAAACTCAGGGTCGTCGAAATTGTTCTACGCATGCACAGAATTTAAGCAAAAACTTAAGACATCTACAACCAAGTTACCCGCTTGGACAGGACCTGACCGTGTTTCTACTCCCGCATCTCTCTCCCTCCTGATGCATAGGAAACTGAAATTGTTTAATTATTTCTTGCTTAGTGAATGTTATCAGCATTTACAGTTTGGGAGAACTTGAAAAAGCTGTGAAAACACTCGCCTGTCAGCTTGTGTTCCCACAGCATTTCTCGTGTTTCTTTAACTCAATAGAAACACGGTATATGTTTTCGATTTCTTAAAGATTAATACAAATTACTTTCAAATTTGTTAAATTAGCCATTACAAGTAATAAACTAGAAGATTATCATTAATAGTTGAGTAGGAGCTTTCTTCAATTTATAGTTTTTTTATTTAGGGCGAGGAGCTCCTTGACGAACCTGGAAAATGTTGCTTTTGCCGCAAGAAATCAAGTACGCACTTATTTTATGTTTTTAGATTTGTGTTGTATATCAGACATATATATGATTGTTGTGAGCGGTTGCTTTAGCCGGCCGAGTATCAAGTTATATCCAACACCTCTCATACCTATCCAACAGCTCTCTACAATTGTCTAGGACGCAATAATTATGAATTGTTTCTTGGTAATTTCTCTTCCTTTTATCCTTAACAGCTGTGATGATTTCTACGGCAACTCCGCCTGCCATTTCAACGGGAGAAGTGCCATCAAAGAACTTGACGACAGTTTACACAAAGACAAACGTTCAGACGACGTCGTCTTCAATCTCGACGCCAAAACCAACGGCGACCACCGAGAAGCAAACAGGATCAGCCTCTGAGACAAGCACAACATACATGAACATAAGTTCCCAACCCACCGCTCCGTCAAGGCCAAACATGTCTACACTTGCATCAACAGCGTCGCCAAAACCAACGACCGAAGTCCAGATCGAGCGATGCAATGTTCACACAGAAAATACCAGCATCGTTGACGAGTTTGGCTGTTCTAACATTCTTCCAATTAATCAGACGTCTTGCCAGGGTTCGTGCAGTTCAAGCGCAATTGCAAATGTAACCTCTCCATGGGTCCACGTTCATTGTTTCTGTTGCAAGCCCAAGAATCTTAGCGGCGTGAGCGTTCCTATGAGATGCCCGGATGGTGGCGTGAAAGTGCTCAGTTACTTTATCATAACCGAATGTGGCTGTGAGGCTTGTGAAAGCCATGGTTACGAAACAAAACTAAAACTTCTAGTGGGGACCATGTTTGGGAATGCCACTAAGGAAACAGATGACGAAATTGCGCATTAGCCATGTATCAGACGCGAAGCTGGTAGCTTCAAGGCAGCTTATAGAAAAATATACCAAAATTATCATTTTGTTCTTAATTGAGTTTGGCATTCAAGTTTCAGAATTATCTTGTAAAATAGTTTAATTTAAGTTAGACATGACTGACGAGTGATTTCATCAATTTAGTTGTGTCAAAATCGCGCTAGGAATACTGGATAGAGCTTTGCCTCTAAATTGTGCTCTTTTCTGAAAAATCCGTGTGGTAAGTTCAAGTATGTAATCGCGAATTCCGATTCTAGGTTCCAAATTAGTGCTTCGTATGAATGTTCAGTGTAACTGAAAAGATGCCTTCATAGTCAATAAAACGGATTGTTAAATCACCTAAATATATTTCTTTTAGTTTTTGACTAATCTTTGGCATCTTTACAAAGCGATGCAGGAATTTACCAACTTAAGTGTTGTAGAGCGCCCAGCTGGTTTCTGGGAGGTCAAGGGTTCGAGCGCCTTCTAGGAATCAAGATTTCGTGACATAAGAAACAATTTAAACTTATCATTAGGTACGTATTTGCAAAGCAAAGGGTAACTCAGTGTCAAAGATTGAGGATCACAAGAGTTCACTGTTGATTTAGTGCAGTCACTACAGCTTAATAGACCTTTTTACCGATACGGCGGCCATCTTGAATTCCGAGGAAATTATGGGATGCCCAGGGGGCTGATGAGAAATAATTAAAAAGAATACTGTGGCGTGATAACTTTTAACAATAATTTTTCGATAACCATAGGAACAACTGCCAAATATCGTGACGGAAAGATGTAACGCTTGTAATATTTGTTATGGAATATGAGAGACAAGCAGTAAAAATTTAACCTGAAAGCTGTGTATACGATAAATTTTCCAGCGATTGCCCCCTCGGCAGCCCATAATTTCTCAGTCAAAACAATAGAATTCAAGATGGCCGCCGTATCGGTAAAAAGGTCTATTGAGGAAATGCCCAGCCTTCATTATAAATATAATCGAAGAGAGCTAGATTTTGCGAAATGTAGCCAGTTCCCTCACTTGCGGTGGAAGTTTCTGAGACCCAGCAGCATGGTTGGGGGGGGGGGGGGGGTGGGGGAGGGGGGAGGCCATACTCCTTTGACCCCTTGGAAATTTCACTTTTTCTCCCTTGCTCCCTATTAATAATAGTAATAATAATAATAATAATAATAATAATAATTCCATTGTTCCCTTAAGTATCTTTTTTTTGGCAAAGTTCCTGTTAATAGTAGAAGTATCCCTATACCTAAAAATGGATAACGACATGTAACTTCGCTCTACTTTTCTACTGAGTCCTCTGTGTGTCTGACGTAAATTCTGAAAGCTTTAAAAAGTCTTCAAATAGCCGCTGGGCATTCTTGAATGACCGTCGTTACAAAATAACAGTTTGCCTTCGTAATAAGAGTATCCTTTAGCTCCACTCTTCTAGTCGCCAGTGAGTCTCACTCTGACGTGATTTATTACAGTCTACAAATATGCGCTGGGTAATGCTTTCATAGCTATTCAAACGCCAATAAATGACCGTCTTGAGAATTAGCCATTTGTGAATTGTGAATTTGTCAAATAGCCGCCGAGAAAGACTTTTAAAAGCTTTTAGAATTCACGACAGACTCACAGAGGACTCAGTAGAAAAGTAGAGCGAAGCTAAGTTACATGTCGTTATCCATTTTTAAAATGGTGACTGTCTATGAAAGCATTAGCTAAACAGCAAGTGTAAACGAAAGAAATTGATCTGTAGAACTAAAAAACACCTAGTGTGATTTTTAGTGTAACAGAGCTGTCAATATAGTCATTGAATGGTGTTTAAATTCGTATCTATGGAAGCATTAATCAAACAGCAGTGTGTGAAATCGCTTTAGGCATACAGGCGACCAGAACTGTTGAGATAAAAACACGTTTTCTTTTTAATTTAAGATGGGAAAGCAGTTGACAAAGCAATCAATGAGGATAACTTATATCTATGATTTGGTTTTATCAACTGAGTTGATAATGTGAATTGGCCACCGTAAAGAGATTCAAAAGCTGACGTTTCGAGCGTTCGCCCTTTCGTCGGAGCGAATCGAGGAATTATGGGTTACGCTATTGGTTGGTGTATGGTAACGTGAAAAACAACAGAATAAATTAGTTGAATGAAAAGCATTCGTTGATACCGTGAGGATTGACAGTGCCGATTTGAAAAATAAATTTTTGTTCTAGAGTTTTGCGGCTTTTTGTACTTTCTTGGTTAAGGTGAAATGATCATGCAGTGAACTTGATAGATCGCTTGGGTCCCGATATTTTCCCAACGTTGCGAATGAAAGGACATGTTTTGCATCGTGCGCGTGCGCATTTAAAAGTAATAGAACGGGTGTTGATGGAGATGTACGCACAAAACTGCACGCACAAAACTGCACGCGATGGTCTTTCATGTAATATATCAAACAAGAAAGATCGTGTTTGACCACACTTCCAAACACCGAGAAGAGAGTTGAAAATACGCAGCGGAGTATTATTAACGAACTTCGAGGTGTTTGGAAATGCGGTCAAACACTGTCTTGAGTCACGGTTTAATATATCTTCTCAAGCAAAACTAAAACTAAGAAGGAAACGGAGAAATAAAATCGTCAAAATCTATCCTAATTAGGAATAAAGGGGGTAAGGTTCTAAAGAAACTGTGGTGCTGCGTCGGTGGGGAGTGTTACAAGATGATTTGGTTTTATCAACTGAGTTAATAAAATTATCTTATGCAAATTAAGGTCAGATATCCAAACACAGTCACGGTAATGATTTCCCTTGTTTAAACTTGATGAATTATTAGTGAGTTTGAGTAAAAAATATTTAACAGTCAGTATTAACTCGCATAATGGTGGCACACTATTTTTTTTTTCTTAAAGGTAAATGGAGTCTAACGTGAAATATGAATAAGGAATGTTACATTGCCGAACATTATAGTAGGCATTTGACGAAAAGCAAGCTGAAAGGCAAGAATAACTCAAAAACATTTCTAAGAGTAAGTCGAATATGCTTAGGCCAAGGTGACTGTCACCACATAACAAATATTGTCTACAGCGTAAACCTGAATGCAAACAGAGCTGCAGTCACATATGCCTCACAAAACAAAGTGAAACAAAAGATTTATTTAAGTAGCTGCTGTAAGAATTTATGTAATGCGTGGCTATATTTTGGCAACCCAAAGTTCAAGTACGCTGTGCTTGCTTAGCTGGTCCATAAGTAAACTAAGGTATCTACATCAAACTGATGTGTTGTCAGATATTTACTCTACGTATGTATCTACGACATTCAACGAGGATGCAAATTATCGCGACAGGTGTTCAGTTTGCTCACTTCCAATCTCGGTTTTCTGCAGAGTAATCTGTTGGCTTCTGTGTTTCTGCTGTCATTCGTCATCGACGTTTAAGTTTGCGAAGGTGACCAAACTGTGGCCTAGGTAGATGCACTGGCCGGGATTCTGGCAAACGATTAATGTAGGTAAATTTGTGTTTATCAAACCTCTTTTTGTTATAGAAAAAAGCTCATTCCACCGAGATTGCTCGATAATTCTAAACAGTGTTCATTAACACAGGATCAGAGCGGGTTAAAAATGCTCTTAAACGAACGGGTATTTAAAAGAGCTTCTAGAGCTTAGAGACCGGGGCAGACTTGAAATGGGGATTGGCCGATTTTCCCAAAAACCCACACACAAAACCCTTATGTAGAGGCATATTATATACAAAATTTGATCGTTTTACACCCGAGTTCTGGATATCAGCCCCATGAGGATCCCCTGATGTTCATTTTCGATCAAATTATGGGCACTTTTCAAACAATTCTACAGCAGAGTACAAAATAATTTCAAACAAGACAAAAGTCGTTTTTCTAAATGCCAGCGTTAAAGCTTTTGTATGTGGAAGAATATTTCTGTTGGCTGTACCATTAATCAAAATGACTATTAACTACTAAGGCCTATTACTTTGAATACCCACATTTTTTATCACAAAGTTTAAGCATCCCTGTAATGTTAAACCCCTGATGTAGTAATACCAACAAAAAAATAAGGTTGAGGCTTTTTTACTCTGCGGAGATACCATCAAGCCCACGTTTGGCAAAAGTCCATTGAGTGTGAATTTAGATAAAAAATTCCTATTGATTTTCGTTGCAAAGCTGTCAAATAGAAACTTTTACATTGTTTATTTTATTTTATTCAAAATTCTCTTATGTATTTTGTTATAAGGGTAGAATAGATTTTGGCCCAGTCGGAGCCAAAATTTCAGTGGTAAGTATCAGTAATTATCTACTTCATAAAACGCGAAGTCATCGATCGCCCGGCGAACGATAAACCAAGCCGAAATTAAAATGTTAAAGGGTTAAGGAAGTAATTAGGCCTTATCTCCATTTTTATAAGATCCCATTTCAAACCTTTGTCTTCAACATTTTCGTATTTGACCTTGTCAGGCTCGATGTTTTTGCGAAGAGCGATAACATAGTTGTCATCTACAAGTAAAGAATTATTAAATTTCCAGAAACCTGGGCCTCGGTGTTGTTTTTTAAGTCTGGCCTGGAGGTGTAAGGAAATTGCAGAATGATCCGTTTCGGGTGCATGAAAAATTTTACACGTCGCATGTAAATTAGCAAGCTCTTCTGAGATTAGAAAGAAATCGAATCTACACTGTATCTTGTGAGACTTATTTCTCCAAGTGTACGATTCGAGGAGAGGGTTTAACCGACGCCAGATATCGACTAAATTATAAGATGTACACAACTCTTCGATTTCCTTAATTACAGATACTTTCTGGGTGACCGCGTTTCCACCTTTTTTGTCTAGCTTTGTCCGATAAAGCACAATTAACTATTTCATATATATTTACATCAAAGCACAATTAAAGTCGCCTCCGATAACAACATTTTCCTGTGAAAAGTCTTGCAGCTGGCGATGAAGTGATCTAAAAAATTTGGATTGTTGGTTTAAGTCATTTGGGGCATAGATGTTGACTAAAGTTAAGCGTGTATCGTCAACTGATACGTCCAGAATGATATATCTTCCGCTTTTGTCAGAAATACACTTTTCTATTTCACAATCAAGTTTTGGGTTTATAAGTATCATTACTCCCTTGCTGTTTGATGTACCATGACTGAAAAAAGCTTTGCCACCCCACTCAGCGGACCAAGTGTCTACGGTTAGCTTAGTGCTGTGGGTTTCTTGAAGAAATATAAATTGAGCGTTTTGGTTATGGATCCACCTAAAAATGGAACGGCGCTTAATCGACTTGTTGAGACCTCTTATGTTAATTGAGAGGCACTTCATGTCCAGGTTTTCAATAGTGTCTATTGATGGTGTGAATAAATTGACTTAAGTTATGCGTAAGTAAGGCAACTTGAAGTGAGATACAGTTTTGACGGCTTTCTTCTATCCTCAGGGACTGGAGAAATTTGTATTTGTTGAAGTTTATAGCATAATATAACAGAGTAAAATAAAATGGAAATAGATAAACACTACCTATAGATGAAAACACTACAACACTCAAGTAAACAAGGACTGGAATGTTAAAAACATACATCTAAATTTAAACAAGACCTTTTTAATGATCTTACAGCCAAATCAAGTGGTTTACCAACGGGCCATAATTTACCTCTAATATAAAGTTTATCAGGCTGAGACTTACTGAATGCGGCTTGGATTTTGTTCCTATTTGCGAGTTTGAAAACGTCCATTTGTTTTCTTCTTCTCTCTACAATGCCGTGAGGCAAGTCTTGGTACATTCGGAATTCGGTGCCTTTCAGTCGGTGACCAAGAGAAAGAATGCGTTCACAATCCTTGTAACGTAAAAATCTGGCGATGATGGGCTTTGGTTTTGTATCATTGCTAGCGCCGGATTTCTTTATGTTTAGGCGGTGTACACGTTGCAACTCGACCGATCTGGCGTTTTCGTAACCGAGGTGTGTTTCGAGGAAGTTACGAAGCACATTTTCAGTGTCTTCTTGGTGAGTGCCATGGCCGGTTTCTCCTTGGATATTCTCGAATTTAATGTTCTCTCGCCTGGAATATGCTTCTAGGTAGAGACTTTTATTTTCCAGCTCTTTGATGTTGGTCCGTGCACGGTTCGTCCACTCATTATTTTTAATTTCATCATCTATGTTGAACAACAGTCAAACCAATGTGGAGCCTTGTTTTCATTTTTCACTCTACATTATACTAATACAGAACTTTGTTTGACCTGAAACACGTATCGTTTTATTAAATTTTAAATCAAAACCACTTGACCTGATTAATGTAAGGAATAAAAACGTCGAAATCTACCAAAATGTCCAAAATTTAAGAAATAATCATCTCTTTACTTCTGCGTTATGACAAAAAGCCAAAAACAAATCAACTTCTGTTTTATCGTTTTTCGTTTTATGTGCAAGTTTAAACAGAAAAACGATAAAACAAAAATCGACTTCCGTTTTAACGTTTCTTGTTTTATTTACAAATTGAAACAGAAAAACGAAAAACGAAAATCGA
>OZ026601.1:31998347-32023347 GCA_964020085.1 Micromussa lordhowensis | reverse complement strand
TCCCAAAATTCTGACTTGCGATGTTTTTTAGTACCCACGCGGCCGGGAGGAATGAGACGAGTACAAATATCGTGTGATATTTGTACTCGTTTCGCGCGTTATTTGTACTCTACGAAGCAGAGTTGGATAATAAACAGCGATACTACACACCAAAACGTCTAATAAGATATATATATTCTCGTTTGTCTCACGATGCAGTCACTTGAGATGTAAATGGCGACGTTTCGACTGTTTAATTTACTGCTGCAATCGACCTCATCACCTGAAGAAGACCTGTAGTAAGCAGTCGAAACGTCGCGATCCCTGACAACTCAAGTGACTAAATCGTGAGACAAACGAATATACACCACATTATTAACGTTAGGTTTATTCGTTTTCTCCTCTACATTGAACAACTAGCAATCGCTCATTCCCAGCCTCTGTCCGGCTAGCAAAAATGAAATTTGATTCCCTTTTTCTCGCCCACCTTCTCTCCCCCTCCCAGTCTTAATGACGTGCCTTTGTTTCATTTTTCTCGCTAAATGGTTTTCGATATCTCTAAAGACTAAGCAAGAAAGAGGGCGTGTTCATAGTCTACCTTTGCTACTTCATTCCGGTTAAAATTTGAAATGGTTTAATAATACGTCGTTACAGGAGGTGTAATGCGCCACTTTTGGCCTGATGTTTGAGTTACTTGTATCCAGCTTATAAAATTAATGTTTCCTTATAACGCAGTAAGACTTTTCAAAACATTTTAATTATTGCCAATACAACGAATAATGTATCATTTCTAGAAACTTACTTGAGAACTTGAATTTTACTGAACGGTTTCGTTTACATTTTCCAGCAAAGTTTGTCAAACATATTATTTCTACCAAGTGTACTTAACAATTAGACTGTGCCTCTTGTCCTTGTTACTATTTATGGATTGCACTACAAAAGGAACATGTGTAGTCTTCTGTGAGAAAAAAATAAAAATTATTGGCGAGAAAGGTGTCTTGTTAGCTGTATGTAGTATGAGATAGCATCTCTAAAGAATACATAATTTCCGTTAGCAACTGCCTGAAAAATTACATCAAAACGTGGGAAATAGTTCTTAAATGCTGTTTTTCTAATATCTTTCTTTGCTGGCTGTTGCTCCAGCGGATCGATTCCAAACGTTTGTTCTGTAGTCAAAGTCTCACTGTACCGTTGGTACAATGTTTCGATTAATGGCCACCACCTTGATTTTTGTCCATCGTCTTTCCAATGGAACACCTTTGCCTGCATAACAAAAGACAAAATTTCAGATATTGTCCTCGTTATGAAATTAATCCCTTGAAGGGTAGTTTCCCTTTTTTAAGCCCGGTCAAAGGCAAAAGACATCATGTGTTTAAACTGCTCGCTAGCTGGTGCTCTCAAGTAGCTCGTCGTACAATCAGTGAGTACTCACAAACAAATCAATTAATCAAATCGCGAGGAAAACACCGTCTGTTTTTTCTAATTATTATTATTATCAATTGGCAGAAAAGGATGATTTGTAGTGGGAGCCCGCGGTTACCTGGAATTGGGTGCGAGTTCCAAGAGCTAACTGTGTACTCCATTCCCACTTCTACAACTTGCCTCGTTACCCAAGAGACACAGTATTTGGTAACTTCATCCTCCATATCGATGACTCCTTCATTTTCCATCTGGACAAGTGCACGCTTCACAGGATAGTTAGTGCGACAGTTCATTTCCAAAAAAAAAATGTCAAATGTTTGTTTATAGTGGACATGCACTTAGCTACACTACACTCAAACAGCTGAAACAAATAATTCAAATTAAACATAACATTGTTAAGAATCCCAACTGGCCGGAGGCAGACCAGTTAGCTATTTACAAGTGTGGCCAAGGATTTGAACTCGGGCGTTCCGTGAAACAAATCCAGCTAGTGGCCAGAGCGGGACTCGAACCCGGGACCGCTGGATTGCGAGTCCGACGCGCTGACCACTCGGCCACGCTGCCTCTCCAGCACCCACAGTCGTTCCATTGCATGGTTCTAGAAGAAGAAAAATTTGCGCTGATGCTAATTGCCACCACCGTAAAGACCTTCGCTCACTTTGGTCATTACTTACTTGTTTTGACTGTGTCTGTACATAGGACTGCCTTGTATTGTTGTTTCGATGCAGTTTTAGCATTTCTTGTACAAACAGCACAAGATAAAACTCCTTGTCGTGATCTACTCTAACTTGATCCCAGACACCGTAATGTAGTAATGTTTCTCTAGAACAAAAGATAAAAAGCATTTACAAAATGTTTTCCCTACATTACTACTATTATAATTGTTATTAATGTACTGCGATTACAGTTATTATTATACAACAAATTAGCTCAGTAACATTGCTGGGGATGAAACTGCCCCTCGTCAAATGGCAACAAGCCACCTTAGATTCATTCATCATCGTCATCGAGGACTTACCTATACACTTCCTGATAAATAACAAGGTTGTTTTTTAATGGCATAACGGACTTAGCCGCAATGAATGAACTATAGCCATCAACAGCAATAACTTCTGTTACACCGTAGCGAATTAGTTTCTCATTTTGATCAAAGTGGAGTTTATGACCAAAATATTCTGCGTAATATGGAACTGGATTGAAATGCCGCGTAGTTGATGTCTGTCGCTCGCGATGATACTGAGGGTTGACTCTTTTGAGTGATTGTCCCACTCTGTTTACTCCTACCCGCAAACCTCTTGAATGTCTGAGATGGCCTGTCATCATCTTTCTTCCATACGTAGAACCAACCTTGTGCGAAACATGAAGAAAGTGTGTCAAGATAATGGCTAGACAAACATTACAAGCCACTTATATTAAACGAGTCCACTGAAACTGCGCCAGTGAATTAAACAGTTCATCGTCAATCCGTTCCTATTTCTTCGTTAGAGATGGAAGCGATTGTTTTTTATATTACTTTGAAAAACAAGAGCGGCGAGATTCAATTTTATAGTCGAATGGTAATGATCTCATTGGGTCATTTACTATCACTGTACTACATAGAGTGATTAAGCTCGCTGAAAGAAGTTGCTTGCAAAAACATCACTTAGGGTCCGCACGCACTAGGCCGACAAAATTTAAATTGCATCGAAAATAGCTTCTGAGTCTCTTACTCTACTCTGTACTAGATACAGCGCAGACAATTACCTCGGCAACAGCTGACGAAACAACAGCATCAAGGTCTGCTTTCGATAAGCTTCTATCTCGACTGCGAATGCTGTGTTGCGCGCAAAATCTTCTCACGCTTCTCTCCGATAATCTATTCACTCCAGGGTAAGCCTGTCGCAGTAGAATGCTTACTTCCTTGTGGCTTTTCTTGTCATTTTCCACAAGTTTACGAAGATACTTATCGTATCGATACCGAGACTTTCGATCGCCATACTTGAGCGAAAATTCCCGCCAAAACGATAACAAACGCATATATTTCAGTGCTTAAATCTGCTGACCAGTCAACAGTAAGGGCAAGACTTCCTCCCACTTCCCCGACCCCTCCTACGGAAGGGTCTAGGGATAGGCCTTTCCCTACCCCTCGAACCACTCACCCCATGCCCCTAAAGTGAACGTGACATAACGGAAGTTGATTTTCGCTATCGTTCTTTGTTTTCGTTCTATTGGTTTAGTTTAGACAAAAAAAAAAACAGAAAACGATACCACGGAAGTAGATGTTTGTTTTTCGTTCATTTGTTTTAATTTGGGCAAATAACAAAACAACGATAAAACGGAAGTCGATTTTCGCTTTTCGCTTTTCTGTTTAAATTTGTAAATAAAACAAGAAACGATAAAACGGAAGTCGATTTTCGGTTTTCTGTTTATTTTTGTACTGACGAAAAACGATAAAACGGAAGTCGATTTTCGTTTTTCGTTTTTCTGTTTAAATTTGTAAATAAAACAAGAAACGATAAAACGGAAGTCGATTTTCGTTTATCGTTTTTCTGTTTAAACTTGCACATAAAACGAAAAACGATAAAACGGAAGTTGACTTGTTTTTGGCTTTTTGTCATAACGTACAAGTAAAGAGATGATTATTTCTTAAATTTTGGACATTTTGGTAGATTTCGACGTTTTTATTCCTTACATTAATCAGGTCAAGTGGTTTTGATTTAAAATTTAATAAAACGAAACGTGTTTCAGGTCAAACAAAGTTCTGTATTAGTATAATGTAGAGTGAAAATTAAAACAAGGCTCCACATTGGTTTTGACTGTTGTTCAACATAGATGATGAAATTAAAAATAATGAGTGGACGAACCGTGCACGGATCGTTTATGACTTGGTTTGACGTGGCTTGAAACGCTTTCCAAGGCGCGAATTCGGTCGTCCATTCGAGCGAGTGTATCTTGTAGGCCTTTGACAGACGTTTCAATTGCATCCAGCTTCTCTAGCTTCGATAAGATCGCTTCCAGTTTTACATCAAGGTTTGCCGGCATCTTTGGTGTTGTTAAGGAATTGTCGTCTCCCTCGTGGTCAGAAGTCGAGTCGAAATTGAAAGCAGAACTTTTTGGTTTTCTGCTGCTCTTCGACGTTCGGATGGGAGGTGAGGTTTCCTCCGAAGAAGAGGACAGAAATCTTTTCTTTTCTAATAATTTTTGTAGAGTTTGTATAGTTTCAGCCATGAATGGCTGCAAAGTGTAGCTGTTTTAGCGGACGGCCATAGAAGCACGTCTTTACGCCATTACGCCCCAGGCACTGGTGACTAGCTGTCTATGAAAGCATTAGCTAAACAGCAAGTGTAAACGAAAGAAATTGATCTATAGAACTAAAAAAACACTTAGTGTGATTTTTAGTATAACACAGCTGTCAATATAGTCATTGAATGGTGTTTAAATTCGTAACTATGGAAGCATTGAATTGATCAAACAGTTCTAGAAAAGCGTCTCAAAATTCTGTATAGGATACTCCGAATTTACTCATTCCTACTACATGCGTCTTAACGTCAAAATCTCAAAGACTATATTCCGATTACGTAATCAAGTACGCGCCCTTTACTCACTTACAGATTTCTTTCACCATGTAACCCTGAACATGCTCGTTTTTTGTCGATAGCCATTTGCCATCAAACTGATGTGTTGTCAAATATTTACTCTACGTATGTATCTACGACATTCAACGAGGATGCAAATTTTCGCGACAGGTGTTCAATTTGCTCACTTCCAATCTCGGCTTTCTGCAGAGTAATCTGTTCGCTTCTGTGTTTCTGCTGTCATTCGTCATCGACGTTTAAGTTTAATTTGCGAAGGTGACCAAACTATGGTCTAGGTAGATGCACGGGATTCTGGCAAACGATTAATGTAGGTAAATTTGTGTTTATCAAACCTTTTTTTGTTATAGAAAAAAGCTCATTCCACCTAGATTGCTCGATAATTCTAAACAGTGTTCATCAGGATCAGAGCAGGTTAAAAATTCTCTTAAACGTATATTTAAAAGAGCTTCTAGAGCTTAGAGACCGGGGCAGACTTGAAATGGGGATTGGCCGATTTTCCCAAAAATCCACACACAAAATCCTTATGTAGAGGCATATTATATGCACAATTTGATCGTTTTACACCCGAGTTCTGGATATCAGCCCCACGAGGATCCCCTGATGTTCATTTTCGATCAAATTTTGGGCACTTCCAACAGAGTACAAAATAATTTCAAACAAGACAAAAGTCGTTTTTCTAAATGCCAGTGCTAAAGCTTTTGTAGGTGGAACGGAATATTTCTGTTGGCTGTACCATTAATCAAAATGACTATTAACTACTAAGGCCTATTAGTTTGAATACCCATATTTTGTATCACAACGTTTAAGCATCCCTGTAATGTTAAACCCCTGATGTAGTAATACCAACAAAAAAATAAGGTTGAGGCTTTTTGACTCTGCGGAGATACCATCAAGCCCACGTTTGGCAAAAGTCCATAGAGTGAATTTAGATAAAAAATTCCTATTGATTTTCGTTGTAAAAGATAAGTCCTACTTTAAGCTGTCAAATAGAAACTTTTACATTGTTTATTTTATTTTATTCAAAATTCTCTTATATATTTTGTTATAAGGGTCGAATAGATTTTGGCCCAATCGGAGCCAGAATGTCAGTGGTAAGTATCAGTAATTACGCGAAGTCATCGATCGCCGGCGAACGATAAACCAAGCCAAAATTAAAATGTTAAAGGGGTAAGGAAGTAATTAGGCCTTTCCACGAACATCCGCATATTTTTGGGGATATTCATTAGGAGTTTTAGAGATATTTAGAACATAATAAGACATTTAGAAAGTTTAGGGACATTTAGATATATTCATAGCTTTTTTGGCTCAGCCATGCGTTTTCGCCTCGCTATTTCCTTGAAACATGCCTAGTTCTAATCAAGTCCAGTGATTTCCCACTAGAAAAATATATCCTAAAAGCGCTAAAGCAGCATTGTTACAAAATAGCGGATGCTGGTAGCTGAATTAATCTTCCTCCTTTACTCCTATTACTGCAAAAGTTAAAAAATGCTATCCAAACTGATTCAAAATCACGTTATTTTTGAAACAAAATAAGAGTTATTTAGAAAAAAATTGTGATACAGTAAAACCTCGCATATAAGAACCTAGGTATTTCACGTTAGTCTCCCTCGGGTTCTTATATAAATTATGTTTGCTGTGAAATTAGGCTACCTAGGTTTTGTTTAAGAAAAACAACATGTACTCATGGGTGTGGCATTTATATTGAATCATTCACAGTACACTATTGTGGCCTTATAACACTGCCAGTACTCTGGCTAGTTTTTGTTACCTTTTGTTTTGCATTGCATGTGATGTACTGTATTATACTAAAAAAAACTCCATATTTTGAAAATAAGAACCTGTAGTGAGATTTTAGCCTAGAATGGCTCTGATGTGAACGGTGCTTGACTGGGAAATTTTAACCTAACATGTTCTTAAACGCAGGTTTTTGATGTATTTAGAATTTTTTCTGTGCGGAAAGAGTTTTATTATTATTATTAGGATTTTATGTAATATTTGTGGAAAGGCCTAAGGAAATTATACTGAAAGCTATTTACACCGAGGTAATCTGTCAGTTGATGGATGGAAACCATTCGAGTGCACATTATAATGACAGCTGCTCATTAATTGTACACCTGAGGTAATCACGCTCACATCAGTTGTCAAAACATTGAGCCAAGGACCAATCAAAATCTCGAAATCTTTACGGTGCCAACTAACACTGAGTTGTAATGCGCAGGTAAGAAAAGTAAGAAAGAATTAATTTTGCCAAAGTTGCTGAATTTACTAAATATGAGACCCTATTCTTTTTTTAAAAAACAAGAATCATTTTGTATCATGCATAATGAGAAACTGCAGTTTGCAATCGGCTATTAGGATTTATAAATACGATACTGTATATCAGTAAGGCCCGCTTTAAAAGGCCCTCTAGTGTGTTTCTATCGAAAGGCACTGATCAACGCGCATATCGCTTCTCGCAAACTGTCGCTTTTATGCCCTGGGTCCTGTTTCTCGAAGGTCCCAAAAACGTTTTCGCACCCGGAAAGCAGTAGCAAAATCTCGAAGCTTATGATTATAGAGCTATTTTATTCACGTATTATTAATATAGACAGAGGTTCTCTTCATACAAGAAGTTTCGGGCGTATACACTTCTCCGTTTTCAGATACAGATGAACTAAAAATGGCTTTACGGGCCCGACAAATTTCCGGGACTTTCGAGAAACGGACCCCTGGGCTTTTAGATGGGCTTATAAACGGAGGGGCTTATGTCCGAGAGGGCTTTGACTGGGGCTGATAACCGGGATAAAAAAACCCTATAGCTGCACAACGCGATCGAAATAGGTGTTTCATTACTAGTAAAAGCTTAAAAATCATCATAATAAAACGATCGACACAAAAGGAGGAAATGCTTATATCCGGGGGGGGGGGGCTTATACCGGGGGACTTATATCCGGGGGGTGCTTATATCCGGGGGGGGCTTATAACCTGATGTATTTTTTTTGGTTTACATGTAGATGGGCCTCTTACAAGGGGGGGGAGGGGCTTTTAAACGGCAGGTTACGGTATCGTGTGTCTTCTGGATATGCGCGTGGGAGTTTACCTTGACCGAGGGAGACTTCTCTAAGAGAAGAGCAATCCCAAGAGCACCTATCCAGAAAAACGTCTTCGCTTTCTTCCTGCATGCACGCATTTCTTTTCGTTCCAAACCCAAAACTTAAAAACTATCATCCTATTTTTTCTGTAAAGGCCGAGTTTTCGATTGAACGCCCATGGCTTTTATTCCAAGCACCGGCCTCTATTTAAAGTCCGCGGTTTATTTGAAACCGATCTAATGAGTTCGATTCTTGTCGGTCAATAGGAGAGGAAATCATTCCACGATCGCCAGGAAGGTTTCCAACAGAATAACCCGAATGAAAACTACGGAAAATTTTAACATGTTATCCTTTAAAAGGCCTAGTGTTAACCGCATACAGTCTCTCTGGCTTCCCATTCATTTCAAGTAGCATTAGTTTGGAGGATATGGTCTCAAATCAATCAGTTCAAACAAGCGACAATTCTCATCTGAGTCAGAAGTTTGACCAATTCTCAGCTACCAGTTAAAGCGCATCTAGACCCTCCGTAATATATCAATTGCTGGTCGTTTGAGTAGTTCCCAGAACAGAAAGCATTGACTTTACAACAACACGAATTTCCGGTATACAGCGGCAAAAAACGAGCGGGTTTAAAGTTGAGTTCAACAAGACAAGAGTCGCGAAAATGGCATTCAGGGCAACAGTCAAAGACGTAGGCTGAAATCTGTTGAGCAAAACCATCAGACAGTTATAAGGTAGATAGCACGCTAAAAGTAGACAATAAATTTTACACATGCCGACCACCGATCGTTGAAAACGTAACGTGTTGAAGTGGGATCCAGAAGCGCCATGAGCCACTGCGCTGCCAACGTGTCCCTCGACGCGAAAACGGTAGCGCCGCATGTGCTTGTAGATGATGAAGTAGCAAGATATGGTTGTTGCAAAACAAAGGCTGAAGAGTGCAATCCTTAAGCAATTCTGCACTTTTTTGTCCCAGAACCAAAGCGCTGACCAAATCAATGACGCTAACCAGCTGGCGAAAAGAACTGCAGTGACATGTTTGATTGTAACGACCTCGCGGTAGCGGAGGCGCAAACGCAGCGCCAAGTAACGGTCGATTGCAATGGCGGTTGACGTGACGAATGAGGCGGACACTAGGGTGCTTCCTACGAAATACGAGCCGATCCCGGAGACGCAGAAAATCTGATAACTTCTCGTTAAGGCCGCGAGTCTGTGAATAACGAACAGAGGTTGCGCTATGCAGCCAACTCCGAGATGAGATAGCGCCAGGCTAAAGAGAAGCGCTTTAGAAGGAGCATGTAGCGAGGTACATCTGCGGAGAGCATCTAATATGAGACTGTTGCCCAGACTTGTTATGATCGACATCACAGTGTTTACCACGAAAACGACGATGTAAATTGCGTCTGCGCTCTTGGCAATGATCTCGTATTGCTCCTTGAAGCCTTCACAGAACTTAGATGTGTAGTTTTCCATTTTGCGACGCAAATAAAGAGATCAACTTTGCGACGCGTTTTTTTTCTTTGCGTTTCTTGTTTAGATTCCTTCCTCAAAAGCCAAATACAACTTCCTGGTTTTAAGTCGATCGGTTCAATTTTTTTCCGTGTCAAATATAACTTGTAATCAGCATCGGTTGCGATCATTTGCTATTTTCTTAAGTCAGGAAACAACTAATAAGGACTGACTTCTTCTTTTCTTCATTTAATCATACTTTACCCAGAAGATAAATCCGAGTTGTTGCAGTAATTAGAAGAAAATGAAGCTTACTTATTGGTAAATTTGATTTTTAATAACGCATTTTGAAAAGGTTTAAACAAACGCGCTTGAAAAATTGGTCGCATTTAATTTACTCAACAAAATTTATTGATTTAATCGTTCGAAAACAATTTTTGCTCCATAGTCTAACCCGCCATTTTAGAACAAATTTGATATGTTCAACCTTGCTCGGAAGAGCTGTGGGTATTTTTGTTTTTTCCATGGCCTTACATTGTGAATCCGCTTTCAATTATAATACAATAAAGTGAGATTCTATTTCAAATGAACGAAGCTCACGTAAATTTTAATTACTTAAAATTGTTCAAACAGAAAGATTTTCATGTTAAGCGCGTAAAAGCATATAAACCAACAGTTGTGTTCGGTTTGTAGTAACCGTCGAATTTGAAGTTGCTTGCTCATTTATGTACGAATAGTTCAGTGTTATTATAAACAATATTTCATTTAAAAACAATATTTTACTCACACGCTGCGCTTGTTGGTAAAAAGAGTTTTGTTTTTACCACTCGCAAAAAAAGCATACCTAGCCTTCGAGCCACCATGCCATAACCTCTATCTATTTCTAATAACATATTATTCTAAGCTACGCTCTGAATCGAAGAAGGATTTATTTGCATCGGGTTCCAGTGACCATTGAATTGTTCGTCGTAAGGACTTTACTAGGAGCGCGGACGAGGGGTTAGAGCGTTCGACTTGAAATTTGAAGCTGTTCGAGTTCAAGTTCCGTCTAGCTGCTGGTGTTGTTTCGCTGTACCCCCGAGTTCAGCTCCTCGAGCACGCTCGTAAAAATTGCTTCCTGCCAGTTTGGGGCTTTAGCTTTGTTATGCTCAATTTAAATTATTTGGTCGACCTACGAGCCTTTGGCTACAAACAACGACCAAGGGTAAATAACGATTATTTATTCATTTTATTTTATCTAGCTGACAAGCCGAAATACGGCGTTGACCATTAGCAAAACCTAGTCAATAAACGGAGCGATTGATTTCAATCAGGCAGGGACTGATGTAGGACAAAAAGAGACATGATATGCAAATTCCAGGCGTTCTGTTCCAACCAGTTGTCCGGAACTTATAATTTTTCAAGAAAGATTTCCGGATGTAATTGTTTGTAGTGTTGTATTTTTTCTGTATGTCGAGGACAACCTCGTTCCCAGGTTTTTCTCTTGAACTTTGGAAGAGGCCCAAGAAGGCAAGTAAAACGAGTTTGTAAACGCGGCGTTATTATGGAAACGCGGCGTTATTTCTACCGTTAGGCAAGTCGTCCACACTAATCTGTCACGAAAACGCGACTTCTCGAAAACGCTCTTCAAACCAGAGGAGTTTGAAAATTCCAGCTTCGCGTTTTCATGTGGAAGAAAAACAATCTGAAAACGGAGCTTTTCCAAAACGATGGTGTCACGATAATCATGTGATTTCCTTGTCCGAGTTTTCCTCAAACACAAAACCAATAAGACCAGTGATTGTTCCGTTTTAAGTTCCTCCGGCGTAGTGTAAACGGAAAACATTTGATGCGTAACACCGTTTTCAACTGCGGACGAGGCTTGAGGCGTAGAGTTTTCTAGAGAGCCTTTTCTCTCGCTCGAGTTCAAAAAGAGGCCTTGGATAAACATTTTTTTTATTAGAAACGATTTTTTGCCTTCGTACTTGTTGCTCAGGATTGCATGCAATTGATAACAATACACGTATTTCTTATAGAGAGATGCGTTGCACATAAGCGCTGTAAATCAGTAAAGAAAAATGAAGTGGCGCAACAAGTTCTTTTGAAATCTAGCTGCTGTAATTAAGTGTTGTTAAAATAAAATTAAAAACTATTCATACAGGAAAAAAAATTCCTGAGTTTTTTGTGCTTGGTCTCAGATTTGTGTTAGACGCATTTAAGGGTAATATGCCTTTATATACGCTGAACTTCTTTCATATCTTTGCTTCAGCTATCATCAGTGAATTATCATTTTTTTAGTTAAAAAATGTTTCGCCGCGCTCTCAGACTAAACTAATGCAAAAATAAAAATAATGTACAGATTATTTCGTCTTTGCTAAGGGCCGGGCGTCTGAACAAAAATGGCGCTTAGGTTATTTTCATGTTAAGTAATCTGATTATTCTAAAACGTGCGATGTTGCTCTATCTTCATTCTTTGGATTAACTTATCCAATTGAGATCAAAGGCAAAACAGATATTTTCACCGGAATTGAAAGAACCTAAAATAACATGTGTTGTATATAAAATAGCAGCTTCCAACCACTCAAAGAGCTCATTTACTAGACAAGACTAAACTTCATGTATTCACAAGCTTAAGCGCAAAGCTTAAACTCAAAGTTTATACGAAACGCACTTTCAATGAATCCGCCAATCGACGTCGCCATGTTAAATCTAATCTAAAAGTACACTCGATTTCAAGTATGGCGAGCAAAATCAACTTCACATGTATCAAGCTATGTTTAGTCTTCCAAAGGTTTCAAGTAGATCTCACATCAAGAAGCATTTTTACCTAAGGGGCGGGGAATGGAAATAGCCCTGAGAACAACCAATCAGTTTCAAAGGACATGACTTGTCACACCATCCACTGACAAACACTTTCTCTTGAATCTAACTTCCGCTCAGGTTGACGAAACGTCAGTCACCAACAACAGTTCTTTTCAGAACTACCCTCACCTGGTTCCATTTCAAGACGTAAAACAATTTTGTACACTTTATCTTTCCACGGGTTATGCCATTTTATATTCCCTTCTGCACATAGCACGAAGAGTAACATATAACATGGGAAACGAGTACAGATTTTCCTCGATATTTGTATTCTAGAGGTGCCTTTAAACAGTCCGATCGGTTTTCGAGAACGGAAATTGTTGGATGATAAATTTCTTATAATACATGTTCCTTTGTAGTACACCAATACATTTTACCTGTACTTCTTTTTCTCACACTGCAATAGATCGTTTTCACGTGACGTCATCACTTTCTAAAATCTTAAACTAAAGATCCACCAAAGTTTTCATCCTCATCAGGTATAAGAGGTGACATGTTTATATCTGTTTACAACTTTACAGCTCAATAGCGTGCTTCGTTTGGAAACCAGAGCATTTTGAATTTCCGGGCTATGGAGGTGCGTGACACAAGGCTACGATCAAATTTGTTGAAAAATATATACTTATCTCATGATTTTGAGCCCTGTTAAAAGCTAGAGCATTAGTAAAAGTGCTTATGTAAATACTTGTTTTTTCAGTACTGATAATCCGTCGCCTAGAAAGCCAAAGTAAGTTCCAGATGTTTACACTATTTTCCGGCCGCCATATTGGTGTACCATGGAGGTACACCAATATGGCGTTTTCATACTGGGCTCTGTAAATTTCTGCGAAACGTTTCGACGAATATCTGAAGTTTGGGGAAACGCACAGGGCTAAAACTTGGAGAAGTGTCTTATTTTTTTATCTTCTATAACATCACAATTTCTCAGCTTTTTCCACTGGATAGTTTTCGATTTATTTTTTTATTGCGTGACAGTGAAAACGATCTATACTCATAAAAATATATAGCGACACTACTGAAATGGCTGAGAAGATGTATTTCGCGCATGCGTTGCCCCTCGCCCCTTGTTTTCTTTTGTCGATTACGAAATCGCAAATGCAAATGCGGAACGATAATACTCAAGACTTTCATGTCACACCTGTTAAGGTTGTTTTACAAGACTAATCGCCGCACGGTCTTAATACAATATTAGACCTTGACTACCCACAGAATCATATACATGTACCTCAAACTGGAGTCTCATTTTTAGTTTGCTCAATTGCTCCTGAAATAAAACAGAGCCAACTTGATCACGGAGCAAAATACACTCATTTTTTATAAGAATATATTTTATAAGAATATCGAGGCTGAAATTTGCGAAATCTTAAGAATATTTTAAGAATAAACTCGAGGCTGAGATTTTGAAAAGAATCATGAGTTTTGTGTGTTAAAAGTTTGTAAATACAATACAGTTATATGTTTTTGATTAAACCAGATAAAATTGTTCATTTCTCTAAAAAGCAAAACTGGCCGAAAAGCAACAAAAATAGCACTAGCTCGATGTAAGAAGTTATGTGCGTGATGATTAGGCTATATCGCCTGCAGGCTGGCACTAAAATTAGTTCAACACCATCCAGACATCGAATAAATTCGAAAACAGAAATGTCATACCGCTATAATCTAAGCATATTCAAAAGAATGTTTTCAACCTAAAACTGGCGGCAGAAGCATAAGAATATTCAGCCCCGGCCGGAAAAACAATATTCTTATACAAATAAGGGTGTACTCGAACAACTGTTTAGTTCATCTCGGGCGGTGTTGTGTGCACATTTCTCAAGATTGTCTTCCGGCGGAACACGCAGAGAGACGCTCCATCAAAACTATTAATTTCAGGCTGCTTGCGTAAACCAAGTCCAATTCTTTTAAGGTTACTGTATACCTTTAGAACACCTTTAGAGGTGTCTCGCGTCCTATACCTAAACCCCTGCATTAAAATTAAAGCTTATAGAGCTGGCTATCACACTATACCAAGAATTTTAAAATAAAATAAATTGTCGAATTTTTTAGGACCTTTCAATGTGAATGAATGTCCGAATCATCGTTTGGGTCCCTTTAATTTTGAAAGCTACAAGTATAAAAGGGAAATTGTTCGTTTGCCTTCAAATTTGGACAAAAATCCGTGTGTAAATTATTGATTATTCGACAGCGATTTTCTCCGATCCCTCTAGTCTATATTTTTTTAATACCATTTCAAAAGTGTTCTGTAAAATTGAATAAAGCAAATCGTAGACACTATAAGTTTTGTCAGCGCTTTGGGTCCGAAAACTGAGGGACAAATTAAATATGGTCAATAAGCGAAAAACGAAATTCGAATTGAATTGTAGTTTTCAAAAGGTGATTCAAACGTTCGCAGTTAGGTGGTGTAAAAAAATTCGAAAATTCATTTAGTTCATTTCAAACTTTTTGGTATAGTTTGATAACCAGCTCCACAAGCTTTAATTTGATATAAGGGTTTAGGTATCTACAGTCAAGAGGAGGCGCTGCATTAACCTTAAATCCCTCGGAGAAAGAAGTTTGCAAATGATAAATAGTTCATTGTTTACGTCATCCCTTGTGACGAATTTCAAACTGATTGGTCCACATTACAAGCTGAAGATAATACTCAGATAAAACCTATTTTATGTCGTTGATTTACTTACTTTGGTACGCACTCGTATAAAGCGACATCAAGAAATTCCGGTTGGGCACGCTTGAAACTGTGGTTACAAATTGAATTAGGCTATCGTGATATTAGCAGTTAACGATGAATCAGATCGTCAACAACATCCGTCTCTTAAAAGGTTGCCTGTAAAAAGAAAGTGAAAATTAAGACGCAAGATAAGAGAAACTTTAATTGAAACCACCGGTCGTCAGTCAAGATGTCGCCGCAGGCGGAGCTAATTAAAAATGCCAGACATTTGAAGTACAGGTTATGTTTTTTGTAATTAGTGTAGATATATGATCCATAGTGTTCCTTGCCGATTTAAAACTGTTATCTAAACCTAATTTCGAGGCTATAAATGACAAAATTGACTTAAAACATGGCCTTAAAAGGTAACGACGCTGATATCTTGAGATAGTTACATCCGATTCAGATAAATAACAATTTTATGACCTGAGGTAGAAACTACGTACTCGTAAAAACTACTTCCTCACCCATCGGAAGTTAATTCGAATTCAAAACCGGTTTCCTTGCAGGTTTAGTCTCTGGCTCTCATTAAAACTTATTGCATGTGTCTCGGGTGAAAAAAATGAAGACGCGAAGTTCCAGTCGTCGTCTGTATACGAATAATTTGGACTGAGAAGAAGGCTACAGTAGGGAAGACAGCCTAACAGAGAGATAGGATTGGATTAGAGGTAGGTTGAGAGAAATCGCTATTCAATGGCGAAAAAAGCTCTGAGAGTAAAGTTAAGAAATGCAGTAGGCTGGTTCTTTTTTGTTAAATGGGGAAGTTTTACTTAATGTGAACTAGAAACTGTTCAAGTATGTAAAACATTTTGAATTTATGCATTTCAATTTTTTCGAGTTATCAAGATTATAGACAACGTGTATAATATATATTAGTGTAGCCCAAGGAAATGAAGTTGCTGCGGTTATACCAGTCTATTTTGCATGTCTGTGAACTTTGTATTACATGTGATTTAAGTGCAGGAACTTTTTTCTAAGCCCGTACGATTTCAGTTCTCAAAATACTTCAGTTTGTAGAATTTTAGTGTGAATACCTGAAAGACTCACGCTCAGAACCACGGGCGTACCACCATATGTGCTTTTTGCTGCCGGAATAACTTTTCTCACCTCAGCTTCTACACACATGAATGAAGTCGCCGTCCAGTGTATTCCGAAAAAATCGCGATTTTGCATAGATTTCGTATAAATTCTGATTATAACTGCTGCGAGCTTGGCAGCAACAAATACACTGACCGCGGAAGAAAACGCTTAATACATCGACGAGCTAGTTCATGGCGTAAATATCTGAGCAAACTGTGTCGGCGATAACACTTAAAGATAACACTTAAAAGGAAGTAAAAATTGCTTTTCTTGGCAGATCACAACTATTTCAACGAAGCAATGCCATCGACTGCCTGACTAGCTTTAACTGTCAGACGTCTTCTCGCCCTAGTGCGAGGGCAAGAAAGAAGACGTCTGATATTAAAGGAGCTAAGCCACGGTTTTGCGCATGTTGAAAAGTTAAGCCTAAATTTTTCAAGTTCGTCGTTTATCATTATCTCCTGGGTGTTTTTTCTTTATCTTACTAGTAATTTACTGCTTTTTTCATGTTTCCTTCAACCTAAAGATAATTTTGTATGTGGCCAAAATAATAAGCACTTAATGACTGGCCACAAGGGAAACAGTGAGTTTTGTTTCCCCGAGACCCTCAATGTTCCCCGAGGGGCCGAAGGGAACATTGAGGTCGAGGGGAAACAAAACTCACTGTTTCCCGAGGGGCCAGTCATTAAGTGTTTTGTTATACCTCCCGACTCAAATATAGAAAAAGCTCCGAAAAAAATGATTCGCTTGACGCCATTGCATACACTGGCCGCACGTGCAAAATTGAGCTTCTGCCAAAACCAACCTGTCCTATCGAACAACCACGATAACAGTCTTTTTCTTTGCAGCAAACAAAAAATATAGACAGTATTAAAGTTGCTTTGGCGTCTTCTAATGCTTAACTCGAGCATTTTGAGTTTGATTTGATCAGGAGCAGCATATTTTGTTGTAAATTACACGAATACTTTCTTACCTGGCGACGGCGATCGACGAGCGAGTTGACGAACGTGGGCAACCCATTTTTGGCGCCAAACCAAAAGCTTGGAGACACAAAACGTTCATATTTTCCCTTTTGTTAATCTGCACGATATGTTTTTGCGACTATAAATCCCTTTTCTTGAATAATGAATGCCGTCTCTAATGAGAAACGTTGTTCTACTTCAATGGCTTTTCAACATCAGGCCGACTGGTACACAAATTTCCCGCGGTTTCAAGGTGCACAACTTGATCACGTGCGAGTCCAAATTTCAAAGTGTTGTTTCCTAGGGCGTATTGAGGTTTTGACCAATGGCACGTGACACGTTCTCCTCCAATCAGGAAACGTATGTGAGTTGGGAGGTATAACAACTCAAATTGACTGAGCTCCTAGTAACTGATGTCACTTTCATTTCTATGCATGCAAATCAAGCTTGTTTTTATATGAATGCTTCTGTACTGAAACAGAATAAAAAGGCAACTTAAGGTAAATTGGCTATTGAATATCTTAAAAAATTGTCTATTTTCATTTGCCGTCGAAAAATTGGATCCCGATTGATAATCCCAGGTCGCTAGTCCCAGTTTTTTCCCTGGCGTTTCTTGTACCTCAGTCCAAAAATGTTTAGCCCCAGGGGTACATCAAACCCCCTTTTAACCCCAAGGAATTTCTTTATGCTTCAAACGAAAAGAACCCCAAATTTTTATTTCTTTCAAGGCTAGACTTTCAATATTCTCATGGCTGTAGCCAGAAAAAATTTTGACCAAGGCAATATCCATGGTTAAAATCTCTTCTTAGATATTTAGCGTGTTTATGATGACTATAATCAACAAAAACGAAAACACATTTCTGAGGCAAGTGCCTTGGTTTCCCTGTTACTAGCTACAGCCCGGATTCTGTTGATTTTCTTAAAAGTTCTCATCACGTGTTTTCTTAATAATGTGTGATGTTGTAGAGAGATATTAAATACTGATCAGTAAGAGAGCAAAGAAAAACAGCACCCAAAAATGTTTTTTTTATAGAACACTGAAAACTGAATTAATTAAGATCTCTTGGGCATGCAATTTTCTGCCCTTTCCACAGCAATAGATCTCGAGCAAACAGGCCATGAAAAAAATTACATACAGTAATGCGCTTTTGTTTGAGAGCGAATTCTTTTTCGCGCGTTTTTCCTACTGTACGCACTAACTGCTTCGTCCCCAGTCGCCCGCGCGATAGTAAAAAGTGAGGACGGGCGCAGACGGGCGCAGAAAAACCTGTGGAGGAGTCAGACGCACTAATAAGATAGACAGCGCTCATAGTGTTCATAATGAAAAACGCCGGCATACATTCCAAAACGCTGTCCAGTGTAGAGACATTTGTAAACGGAGCCTTATCGTGTTAGAGTGGAAGCGAAAGCTGAAGCCGTTTCAAAAACTTCGGCATGCCAGCGTTTCCGAGCGTTGTAATGAGAACGTGTAAAACGCTGCGGAACAGCAGCGTTGAAGCAAAGGTTAAATCTTTTTTTGCACGAAATCAAGTCGCAGAGTGTGAATGGGCCCTTTAAAAGGTCGGCAATTGTACCGGCGATGAAAAGTAACAGCCGTACAAAGGATTTAGTACACAATGCAGATCTTTTAACACCATTTGTTATTTTCATGACTTATTACTCTTCGCATTCAGTATTGGAAAGAAATAAGCTCTTGTCAGACTATCAAACATCCTGCTAGCAAGTTGAAACCGAGAATTACCAAGACGTCGAGTCTTAAAGCTTAAGCAGCGAAGCGCTATAATCGACTGACTCGTTAAGAGGCTATTTCAATGATAATCACGAATTCAAAACCCTTTCGCACACATTAATCACTGGACAATTGAAAAATTCATCTTGTGACACCGCCTCTCAAAAGAGAAAAAGAAAACAAAAAATTACATGAGAAAATAGAAGTGGATTTGCGTACTTAAGACACAAATCGACGCATCACACAGAGCTGTTTGCAGCGTGCTGCTCGACTCGAGGTCAATATAATAAACTGTGAGCTGACACTTAGGATGATTTGAACTCAGCAACAATTAAGCAAGAAAGGCACGCGTTTCTTGTTTTTCCAAGTGCTGCGGCGCCACAAACGAAGCTGACGGCCTTCGTTAAAAGGTAGGAACATGTTAGAAGCTAAAAAACTCATGCAAAGCTTGCTTACGACCCTACAATTTCAAGTAAACGTCGTCGCTCAATTGGCTCGTTAAGTTTCCTAACATATCAGTTATTCGAGCCACATGATCTGTTCATAGCGCTGTTTTACAGTACGGTTCTACAATTCAGAACATTTTATTTCAGTTACCTAACTGTTCTCTTCAATTTCACACTTTTTTATCAGTTAACTTTGTTCTCTCTTCTCTTGAAGTGCTTTTAAAATTTCTTGTTCTACGAGACGTTTATAAAGGCAAAATGTGTGGTCTCTAAGCAGAAGGAGCATTGACAATGACTTTCCAGGCGTACGCTTTTCGCAATAGAAAACGAAGTCGTTGTTGCTAAAACAGAGCTTATTTTTTTTCACATTAGATTCAAATCATGTTATGTAAACCTCATTGTAGATTGAACGGTGGCCGCGCAAACAAAAGCAACTCAATTAGCATCTCGTTCTTTGGGAAAAGGGTTCAATGATATGTCTCTAAAATGCTTAATTTGCTTTTCTAATTACGCTGCGCAAAATGCCTTTCGCGTACGTAATCAATATATTCTAGTGTTGCGGTTGGCAGGGTTGATGAATTGCCACTCAGTTGTACGTATTTCGCAGTGACTTAAAGATTAGTTGCTACTTTAACGATCCTTAACTTGAATCATCTCGTCTCGAAATGTCTTGAAGACTAAAGAATTTTAAACGATTAGCGACTTGCCATAAATCAATTCAGAGCTCCTTTAAATCAATGCGCAACAAGCTAGATTTAAACATAGGGAATTCAGCTGGACGTTTTAATATGATTAATATGAAAAATTTAATTTGTTGATATCAATTTTTAATACGTTTTATAAACACTAAACGACAAATGGTCGAAATTCTACTACTGACAAATTTGTGCAGACGTCCAAATGCAATAGTTAGTGAGATATAGATAGAACTACATAAAGTTTAAGGCAACCTTTCTTTAACGGTCACTTGGTTGTAAAAAATGAAACAAAATGTAAGGAGATTGGGAGCGGGTAACCAGCATTTGACGAACATCCCCTGCTCATTTCTGAAAAATGAGGAAATACTTCTTTTGTCAGAAACCCTCCAAATGGAATGAGTTCTCCCCCACCACCCCCCGCCCCCCAAGTGAAACGGATAAAATCCGACCCCCTCTCCTCCACAGGGACCCATTCACTTCATTCATTAGAGACAATTTAGATTCTGCGTACAATCACGTGGGTGTCCACTTTTAACTTTTTGTAATTGGATATCTACACCATTCGCACGTCAATTACATGGGCTTTAATGGCTTCCTTCTTAATGTTTCTACTTATGGAAAACTCTACGGACTTTTCCATTCAAAAGAACTCCTTAATAATCTCGAAATTTGTTATTGATACGATTAATTAGTCACTGGGGCTCATGTGGTACAATTCAGGAAGCAATCGTGCTCGCAATCAACCTCGTTCCCAGGCCCTGGAAACGACGTTGGCTCGTAATCTCAAATCGGATTTTGAAATTATTCGCCTTATTACTCCCTTAATAATATACATGCAAAAATGTCATCATGCTGATTGGCTGAGAGCACGTCAATTAATCCCAAACAGTGCAGAAAGATGAAATTGAGTACAAAAAGTTGAAATTAAATTGATTGACAGGAAAGTCGCAAAAGCCCAACAAAACAAAATGGCGGGCAACAATATTTTAATACAGAGTTTGAAGGAGAATGCTGTGAACAAAACACCTTACAAAGCACAAATAACTGGGTAACAGTCTGGAAGTCTTGGGCTTCTCAAAAGGAATATGGCGAAAGCATTGAAAAGTACGAACCAGAGGCCCTGAAAAAATCCTCGAACAGATTTACGCAACAGTTCGTAAGAGAGACGGGAATGATTACGAACCTGATAGCCTTCGTGTGATGGTTACTGCTATCGACCGATACCTAGCAGATAAAGAGTGCAAACACTCGATCATTCGCGACAGACAGTTTAAAAGCTCGAAGCAAGTTCTTGAGGGAAAAGCCAGACGGGCTACAAAGGCCTTTTTCACAACTGTAAAATAAAGTTCATGTTGTTGTTGTTGTTAAAAAAAAGACTACTGGGACAACAAGGCAAAGGCAAGCGGCCGAACAAGGCAACAACAAGTCTGGCAACAACTGAGGAAAATGAGCCACACTCCAATTTTTGCATGTATAGTATTAACAAGTAATCAAATGATTTTTCTCGTGCAATTTGGAATAAATAAGCACTCGTAAATTTTTCAAAGACTACAAATTGCACTCACCCTACGGGCTCGTGCAACTTTTTGTAGTCTTTGAAAAATTTACTTGTGCTTATTTATTCCAAATTGCACTCGAAATCATTCGATTACCTATACGAATTGTACTCCACTCGGTCCAATTACTAGTACTCATAATGTTTGACCGTCTCTATGATGCTGGTTATAACGCAAGAAGATGTTCCCCACCACCTCCCTGCCCTGGAACTAACGTAATTCTTATGATATATTATACCTTGAATTCTCCCGACCCTCCGAGTATTTGGATTAGGCTATGTAAACACGGAAAAAGTGCTCTATTGCTTTTAAAAAAATAATTCTTAAAAATACGCGCGAATCTAAAACGTCACTACCGTGTTTACCTACTCTCGTCTAAACACACCTATCGACCAATGACAGCGCGCGTAGTGGCTCAGTTATATCATAAAGATTTCCATTAAATGGTGTCGAAAGCTTTTTGAAAGTCAAGTTGCAGAAGGATACCTGGAATGTCCTGGAGTTTTGTTTGTTCCAAAATTAAGTTGACTAATCTAATATTTTGGCCTATGTATCTTCCCTTTACAAATCCTGACTGGTCTGAGCAAACGAGAAGTGAGAGGACCTTTTCTAATCTTTTGGCAATTACTTTGGATACAATTTTGTAATTTAAATTTAGTAGTGCATAAACAGAGGGAATTTTTCTTTGATTTTTGTTCGTGCAGATTAAATAACCTCGCCTGTAGTTTTGCAGTTGGAATATGGGGTTTAGGGTTAAGGTTAGGATTGGCTTCCTGATAATGCTGTTTAGGAGTTTAAGTTTGAATTTTTTTAAAAAAATTCAGGTTTGAATCGCCGATTCCAGAAGATGGCCCGAAGACTTCACGATGTCTTCCCTCTGCTTTGTTTTTCCCCTTATTTTTTGTCTTCAGAATTTGCAAATTGCCTTCATCGCTACGCTACTCGAGGGCGACGCCCAGAAAAAAATGAAGTTATATTTTACAAGCAAAGGTCGCGATTGTCTAGGTCTGCGGTACGCCAATGGCTCTGAAAACGTGCTTAAGCTAAATATGCAATAACGGCGTTCAATTCCAAATGGAAATACAGTCAACTCTCTCGTAAGCGGACACCCTCGGGAACTGGAAAAAGTGTCCGTTAGTGGAGCTGTCCGCTTACGGGAATTATTTCCATAAGAAACAAAGGAAAAAGGTCAAAAAGGGGAATTGAAAACAGTGTCCATAAGTAGAGCTGTCCGCTTACGAGAGTGTCCGTTAGCGGAGAGTTCACTGTAAGAGAAATTAGCCGTCGTCGTCCACGTTCAGTAGTCGTCGTGGTTTGCCAAACCACGACGACTTCTCTCTCTCAACAGATTTTATACATATAAATAAACAAAAAGATATATAAAAGAAATACATCAGTGTGTTCAAGACTCTAGAAATTTGGAGATTAGATATCAGATATTATTAAAAACTGGATCATTGGATAATGCAATTCGAGAGTTTTCATTGGCTTAGCCATCATGGTATATGAGCCATTATACCATGATCTACAAAGATGGTGAGCGTATGCGTGATTTTTTTTGGGCCTTTTTGTTTTTATTGTAGCCTAGTTTTCTATTTTTGGGAGGCGTTTTTAATAAAACAATTATTCCACTCGCGCTTGTTGGATATGAGATGATTATAGCCAACTCGGCGCTACGCGCCTCGTTGGCTATCTATCATCTCATATCCAACGCGCGCTCATGGAATAATTGTTAATTAGATAGTCCTTTAGCGAACGTCTCAACTTGAGCGCAGAGTCTAACGAGTTCCAAAGTTTGACAGTACTTTAGAAGAGTGTTTTTTTTTCCCGGCTGCGGGGAATCTGTAAACTCTGCGAGTTTCTTGTTGTGTGTTTGGTGATGCTAGCACTCTTGGTATTATATAAATAACTTCGCTCGTGGAATAATTCACTCGTGGTATACGGTAATACCACTCTGCAATATTACACAGATAATACTTCGCACTGAAGCATTGCGAAATTCGCTTCAAATCTCGGTAACCTATCACCACCCACAATACCTTTCGGCATTGTCTCGTATGCTTTCGTAAGAGAAGCGACCGCTGACATTAACTGTGATAAACAATGTGCCATAAATCCCAATAAAACCTGTTCGCACGCAGACTTGAACGCAAACATATCATTTACAAACGTGTTTTTCTTTTCTGTCTGAAGACCCTTATTCTGTTTGGAAATGAACATTAAATTACCCAAATTACACCGCACGTGTTTATGACGAAGAGAAGGAAATAATTTAACTTACCTCACAGATTAAGGTAGATATACTATCACATTTACTGTGTTTTTTGAGATATATAATTTGTTTTCAGTTGTTTAATTTCTTGTGTTGTATACAAAGAACCACCGGCCAATAAAACTTATTCGGTAAAGAGTATTTCGGGAGACTTAATATAATTTCGTACCCTGCGAATACAATTGGGTTTTTAATGCATCCTCTTGTTGATTCATGACAACCCAATAGTCCATCAGCTGGCTCGTTTTCGTATACGCGTTTTTTTTTGACAGGGAATTACAAGCTGAACCAACCAAACCAGTGGCTGTATTCACAACTGACTAATTGTGTGAATCCGAGAAAATGATTTCTGATACATTTCACCCCGTCGTTACCAGCTTATGATACTTAACAAATTAACACTTAGATATTACGCCCCCGAATTAATGAATTTTCAATTAGCAATCGTTGGAGCCAATTTTTTATTCAACTTTACTGTTGGTAGCGAATTTAAATTCGTTCTCTGCCCACGCAGAAAGAGTGTAAACGTTTGCTAGGTCGACGAAACGAAATGAGACCAACGTAAGGTGAGTTTATTGCCCCATTGGCAAAAGTTTAAATGCGATTTGGCTTGCTCAAGGTTTTCGTTTAAATTCTATTTGCGCTTGTACACAGAACTGGCAGGTGATTCAGCAAGATGAATTGATCCGGTTTACGATCTAAAGAAACTAGATAAGAGTCAGTTTGAAGTACGTCAGGCGAACATTCTAAGCTCGCCTCGTTTGTGTGTATTTCACTTCAGCAGGGTTCAAAATATATTTTTTTATCTTCAAGCCCATATCATCAGAACACGAATAACTAAATCCGGCCTCCCATGATTAATGAAAGCTCGTTCGAGTTCCAGCCGAGAATTTGGTTTTTCGCGGTTTCATTCCTCGCGTAATGTCCAGCTCCTCTGGAACAACTCAAGATCACCGTAAGGGATACAAAATCAGTTATTAGGATAAAGGATGACAACAAAAAAAAGGGAAAAAATAGAAACGGGTTCTTTGTCAAATCTTGTTTTAAAATTAGCCAGCTGATACCACAAACCGCGGGAAAACCACTCGTCGCAGTATGTTCAACACGGGAATATTTTAAATTTGATTAATCACGGTGAATTCATTTGAAACATAAACATGTACCTCATTTATTCAAACGAAATAGAATTTTCCCTTCAATTGAAATTTTACAA
>OZ026601.1:31980847-31993347 GCA_964020085.1 Micromussa lordhowensis | reverse complement strand
AGTTAATTGACTGAAAGTGTGTTTTCAACCACTTTCCGTAGACCATACACTGTTGACGTGCAGTGAATGTTAATTATAGGGCTATTAACACAATTCCTTTCATATTTAAATGTGCGGATTAGCACTTATCGTGTAAAGTCACAGATTTTGAAAATGATCGATTTCGCACAGAGGAAATTGCTGTAACAATTTAAGTCTGCGCAGTTGAAAAGATTTCTGCCAGAAATCATTAAATTCTCCAAATTACGCAACCTGAATTTTAGTTCGTTTAAAATTTCCTTTGACCAGATTTTGTGTGACATTTGTGATGAAATAGCAAGAGCTCTCAGCTTAAAAGTCCAAAAAATTTGATACAGAAAGTGTAAAAGTTCAACTCCCACAGAATATGTTTGAGACACCAACATGGCAACCGTTTCATTGTCTTGGAAACCAATATGGCTACGTCACGTTCAACATTTAAAATGCAAATTTTGTTGTTTCTGAAAATTTGCTGAGAGGCACAGTTATTCCGAAATTAAAGGCATCTATCTACAGAAACACCATAAACGTCTGATGATACATCTCTCCCCCTTGATAATAGATTGTCCCGACAATAAGTCGAGCAAAGATATCATTTGTTTAATGTTTTGAACATTTAAATAACAAAAACAGTGTTGTAAACAAATATCTTCCCTATCGCAGACAACGTCACGTCAGCTGGGCACAACTTAAAATGGGACCACTTTGATATATTAGCAAAAGGTCGGTCAGATACACATTGCAAGATGAAGGAGACTCTACTGAACGATAAAGCTTTATTTTTATTAGTTTGCATCTTTTATATGCAAATTTTTCTCAGCTTCTGCCACTGTTATTGTTTATTAATTCCTTCTCTTGAATTTAAATTTAGTTGCTACTTCTAGTCCAAACGGTCACTTCTGAAGATGTATGTCAAAACATACGAAACGTCAAGTTGAATGAATTTTGTTTTATTGTCATGTTTGTCACCGCAGTTTGTGTGCTATTTCTTAAAAAAAAAGGCTATATAGAGAAGATATTTGTTTACAAACACTGTTTTTGTTAATTTAATGAATTATTTAAAACATCAAACAAAATAATTCTTTGTTTCAGCAGCCAATGGTATAATATTCTGCCCTGGGTCAGTATTGTTATTCATGAAATGTAAATAAGGTATGAGGAATAGCTCTGGCTTGGGACGAGCCCAAACCAGATGCATGACAGCTACTCGTGATCCGGGGGGGTACTTCCTTATAAGAGGCGGGTGTCGCTGGATGGGGTCGCATTTTCAAAACTGGATTGACTATCATGGGGTCGCATTTTCATTAGAGTTACTAGAATGGGGTCGCAAATTTTCTGATTTTTGGGGTAAGACAATTCTTCATATTTACGGTTAGCAAACGTACCAGAATGTTTGTACTGTAGGCGAAAAGTAAAGTGTTCTTTACACAATAATATAAGGTACCTACATGAATAACAAGTGACTAAGTTGGTATCGCGAAAATTACATATTTGCCCAAAAGAGACTAAGATGGAGTCTATAATTGGCCACAGAATAGACTGTAATGGGGTAGGGGCTCAGAGAGGCCAGCGGCACTTATCAAGGAAAAATTAACCCACATACCTCCCCTGGGTCGTGATCGCTTTAAGAGTGTGTCCATGAGAAAACCAGGCAGAACCAGGCAGCAGGTGATACAGCTCAAATCACCAATTTTGCTCAAACTTGGCATGAATGTTGGGTTTGGTGAGCAAATGATTATGCCAAGAACTTAGGTTAAAATATTTTATTCCCTTCAAGTTAGGGGGACCCCTCCAATAATGGCCCTTTGCCACTAATTTATGCATATTTAATTAGTTGTCTTTCATTTAGCACTTCTACAACAAAAAAGGTCATGTGAAAATGAAATCCACTGGATCATGTTCTACTATTATTAGTCTCAAAGCACAGATATTCATTTGAACCAGACAATTCGATTTCTCTCTGTGGCTCTATCTTAAGTAAGGTACATATTTTGTAGTGTTGTGAATAGCCTTTAAGTAATGGCAAATATCTGCACTGGGCAACAGCAAATACGCATTATTCTAACATGGATAGTGAGAACAATCACTAAAGTTCTCAAAAGAGCCATAAAATGTTTGGGGACCTCAACATTTTTTCTGTGCTGGCATACTCTTTACATAGGATTTCACGATTGTTGGCCATTTAATGGACATTCACTAGAACACGGAAGCTATTTTTTGTGTTAACCTAACTTGAAATCAACAAGAAATATCTACCTAAGTATTTTCCTATCAATATCCAGTATAAATTCGGCGAAAAGAAGCACTTGACACATTTCTGTCAAATATTTTCAGAGCTACTTCTCACGGTTATCGATAAATCGCGGCAGAAGAAGATTCAACGTAGAAGCTCCTTACACTTAGGTTTTCAGGCGTAAAGTACAATGGAAACATGAAATACCTACTACATACATGTCACTTGGATGCAATTTTTGTGACTCTCGCTGATTCTTGGACCGCGAAATGTCCAGTTTTGTTGCATCTGTTTCGGCGACGGTTGCTTCGACCCGAGGTTTAAAGAGAATGTCCTTTGCCATCCCGCTTTCGTCATCAGAGATATCAACATTTGTCGAAACAGCTACTCACAAGGCCGTTAAAAATCCAGGAAGAGCTATCACTGCTGTGAGTGTTGTAGGATACAAGTTTCTTACAAAACACACCACAAAACATTCCGCCATCTTTGTCGATATTAAGCGGCACAATTCGTGAAACCATACATGACGTAGTTATCGGATTACAAGGCGTAACCGCTGAGTTTTCAATGTCTAAGTGGACCTGGCGGAGTGTTTTGTGATGGGATTTAAAAAGCAAACTGTATGTTAAAGTGATCACTCTCCCTGTATTTTAAACGGCCTTTTGAGTAGCCTTTTCGACAGCTGTTGATATCTCTGATGAAGGCGGGATGGCAATGGATATTCTCTTTAAGCTTCGGGTCGAAGCAACGGAACAGATGGCACAAAACTGCATGGACATTTCTTCAATCCAAGAATTGAAGAGAGCGCAAAATCGCGTCCAAGTGACATGTGTAATCGCTGTATGTAGTAGGTGTTTCTTGTTTCAATTTTATTTTACGCCTGAAAACCCAAGCTGAGGGAACTTATGCGTTGAATCTTCTTCTTCCGCATTTTTTCGATATCGAGAGAATGTCACAAATGTACTTCAGTCTCAAGTGCTCTTTTTCGCCGAATTTATACTGCATATTGATAGGAAAATACTAAGGTAGATATTTCTGGCTAGTTTCGTGTTAGGTTAAGACAGAAAAATGGTTTTTGTGTTTTAGCGAATGCTCATAAAGTGGCCAAAATTCGTGAAGTCCTATTTAAACAGTATGCCAGCACATAAAAAATGTTGAGGTCCCCAAACATTTTATGGCTCTTTTGAGAACTTTAGTGATTGCTCTTACTATCCATGTTAGAATAATGCATATTTGCTGTTGCCCAGTGCAGATATTGGCCATTAATTAAAGGCTATTCACAACACTACAAAATATGCACCTTACTTAAGATGGAGCCGCAGAGTGAAATCAAGTTGTCTGGTTCAAATGAATATCTGTGCATTGAGACTAATAATAGTAGAACATGATCCAGTGGATTTCATTTTCACACGGCCTTTCTTGTTATAGAAATGCTAAATCAAAGACAGCTAATTAAATATGCATAAATTAGTGACAAAGGGCCATTTTTGGAGGTAGTCCCCCTAACTTGAAGGGAATATAATATTTTAACCTAAGTTTTTGCCATAATCATTTACTCACCAAACCCAACATTTAGGCCAAGTTTGAGCAAAATTGGTGATTTGAGCTGTATCACCTCCTGCCTGGTTTTCTCATGGACACACTCTTAAAATGTTCAGTTTTTCTGTCATGCAATCTACGTTGTTTTGCTGGGAGCGGGAGAGGGTAACCCCACGATGGACTAGCATTTTATCCAGGGGGAGTGGAATACTCCCAGTAACTTCATGCTGAGGAAAATGTGATAACCTCCTCTGGTAATACCACCTGTACCAATATAGGGGAGATATTTGTTTACAAACATTATTTTTGTTATTTAAATGTTCAAAACGTTAAACATAAGAATTCTTTGTTTCACCAGCCGATAGTTCTCTTGTTGGCATATTAATAACAATAGGTGACATCTTTGCTATAGACTTTGCCTTTGCCTACTTACCATAACAAGCATCTTTTCTTGAGTACTTACTACGGATGCTGATTTATTATTGTTTTATTACGGTTTTACAGTTTTTAAATTTAGTCAATTTTAGATAGTTTTTGGTAAGTTTTTAGTAAATTTTTAGCGAATTTTGGAATCTGTAAGGCGCTGTTGAACCGCTGAGAATACAGCGCTAATGTGTTATTATTATTATTATTATTATTATTATTATTATTATGGATTAATACAGTTTTCTCATTATAGTTCGTATTATGTACTTATTGACTGAGTGGGAGGGCCGGACGGGAAAATATTAGGCTCGAGGTCAGGACGTACGGACCGAGCGCAGCGAGGTCCGTGCGTCCTGACCAAGACCCAAATATCTTCCCGTCCGGCCCTCCCACTCAGTCAATAAGCATTTTATCATATGACCACTTTCTTTTTTCATTTTCATTCTCTGGTGGAACGGGGCCGCGCGCGACAGCATTGCTTCGTTTCGAGAGTAGTGACTTTCTTTCTGTTCCTTCGCTGTGAGTAGGTAATTGCAGCATTTCGACGTCCGAAAGCTCACCGGGGTAACGAAATCTAACATTGAATTTCTTGATATTTTCAGGAATACTTCAGCACATTTGTTCGTAACGAACCCTCCGACACACTGCAGTTCACTGTGTTCCTAGATGTCCTTAAATACATTGAGAAAAGGCGAGCTTTTGTTATAGTTAGCGACGAGACGTCGTATGGACTGGTCATGCAATATTACAACGACAACGACTTTGCCTCTGTAACTATTATTAACCTAGGATCGCCTGATATTGAACAACGAGATATTATCCAGGAGTTACTAAGAATCAAATCCAGCACAGCACATGCTGTTTATCTTCACTGTAACTCAAAGCTAGCACACTTTATTCTATGGATTGCAAAGGATTTTCGTCTCATCAATGAAAACATGTTATGGATTCTCTCCGAGAAATCACTTCATAATATACCAAATCTTTACACTCTTCCAAGTTTTATTTACGCTATTCGAACACAGAGGTTCTCCAGCGAAGAGGAGTTCGATAGAAGACAATTGACTGACAGCTTGTCAATAATACAGAGAACGTTCGGATCGATGAACGAACGAGAAGTGAGAGAATATTTACGACAACCTTCAGACTGTTTTAGTAACTCAGCATGGAATAAAGGGCAGCAGCTTCACAAGTAAGAATTTAATATGATTTTCGTAAAGCATTCGAGCAAAAATTAAGTTACCAAAAACACCTCATGGCATGGTAATATTCTAAACACAGTTAAGAAGAACTTATCAAGACGTTAGCTCTCAAGCTGACTCAACGAGGGAAAATTGAACTTGAAGTTATCCATATTTCAGTTAAAACACATTTTGCGTCAGTTAAAAACACAAAAACTCACGCTTTTTCGCCATTTTACGAGGTTTGACATTAACTTCCTCGTGAATGCTTAAGAATTTAATCACGTGGTCACTCCAAACGTTTATACCAGTGCTATGAGTAGATTTTTAGTAAATCATTTTTGCACTTATTGCTTTAACTTTGATCGGAATCATTATGAAGAATTATTATGAAGTGTAAAAAGACGAAATAACGAATACTTGTCATTTGAGAAAATCGTATCGTTGTTTTCAATTGATTAATGATTCTATCGAAAGGGTCTGGATGGGAATTATTGGAGACCTTTAGATCCACGTTTACCGTAAACGTCTAACTGCGGTTTTAGGTTATCGTTTGTTGTTCGGCGTTCGGACGTTTGTTGATTTAGATTGGAGTAAATTGTAGCGAATAGAAACCATCCTATCAATGAATTGTCAAAATAACGCCAAAAAATCGAAAAAAATTATTGGATTTCTACATAGAATCAGAGTGCCATTCTTCAAGGGTTACTTTATTCGATTTCAGTATTTTTACGTGGTATAGAATAAAATTCAAGTCAACTAAGCTTGAGTTAAATGATTTGAGTGAAAGTTCAAACATCTGGTTCTGGTCACGTGACTACTAGCCGTTTGCTGTTTGCGGTAAACGTAGCCTGCGCATTCCTTCCTTCGTGCCACGCGAAAACCTGCTCGCAGGCTACGGTTAAGGTTGATCTAAAAGTCTCTATTGAATGCTGAAAATTCGTCCATTTTTTAGTCTGCTGATAAATAACGCGTTTTTTTAAACAGATAGCCGAGGTCCGAGATTTGTAAAATTCACTTGTGAGATTTCAGCAATCCCATGCAGACCGTCTATTGAAGTGAGGAAGGTTTTCCAATCCCATTCGAACTCGTAAACCTAAAGCCAATGAAAAAGAAAAGAACTCGAAGCAAAACAACCACTGAGGCTTGCGCGGCTGAAGGTGCGAGAAAAGTCTAAACTATTATAGGGCCGTTTATACGAGGAAAATAAGCCGCGGAGTACACAAGCCGCGACTGCTTACTGCCATAAGACGCAAACCATACCGCATAAAAGGGAAATTTTAAAACATTTCATGTCTTACACATGCCCCGGACACCATAAGCCGCGGCTTGTGTAAGACTAGGGTTTCGAGTTCGGCTTAAATAAGCCAAGGCTTATATATAAGACGCGAAACCACTCGTATAATTAGCATCGCGGCTTGTTTGCAGCTTACGTAAGACGAAAACTAACACTGCGCAGGGACAATTTTTCCCGCGCAATTCCGCGATTGTTATGACAACCAACACAAAAGCGAGGTAATAGTCACGAGATGGCCCTTATATCAGGTGTCGTGCTCGGCTTATTCTATACCTGATTAGCCGATTGACAACATCCTAACTGATAGATAGATAGATAGATAGATAGATAGATAGATAGATAGATAGATAGATAGATAGATAGAAACTTTATTAACGTGTCTGAAGCCATCTAGCTAGGGAAGAAGAATCCCTTACTAATTTGGGGACACCAATTAGGAAAAAAAAATTTACAAACTAAATGCTATATAAGTGATAGGTAAAATATTTAAAATTATCTAATTACGGGATTTGTAGTAAAAATATATACAGTTATCTAATAAACTAAATAATATACAGTTATCTAAGTATAAAAAGTCAAGAAGAGCAGAGGCTACAGCCTGCGCAGCCATCATCTAAAAGTTCGTTTATATTAAGGTGGCGGATCTTGCCTTTGAACGACATTAGGGTTGTGACTTCCCTGATACTCTTGGGTAGTTTTGTCCATAGCCTAGGCCCTAGATATCTAATAGAATGCTTGCCGTAGGTGACTGTTTCATACCTGGGTATAGAGAAATCTGCCTGCCTCAGATTGTACTGAATTACTATTTGGTTCTTTAAAGATGTTACTTATATATGCAGGGCACAGTTTATGCTTTACCTTATACATAAGGATGCACAGATCCTGTAAGCGTCTATTTAGTAGGGTAGGCAGATCTGCCTTCTCTAATAATTTTTCATAACTGGAGTTATTGTCCTTGAAAACCGCCCTAAGTCCTCTTTCTTGTAGTCTTTCAAGCTTTCGAGTGTCGCTCGCTTTGCAAAAATGCCACACTAGATGACAATACGTGAGGAATGGTAATATTAGAGCTTGGAAATCTTATTCAACTTTTCGCAGTAACTGGGAAACCTCTCTGTCTAATGTTAAGACGAAACTTACTAAACTAAGATAACAAGGCAAGTAAAGGTAGAAAACAGGAAACAAACCCTAAGAACGTAACGCACCATAAAGCAATAGACAAAGTAGAGCGTTAAGTAATATGAATATAATGCATCGCCATAAAACTCGTTGTTGTTGCCCGGGCTTTATTGCATTATAGTGTAGTACAGTGCTGTGAGATGCAATGCTGGTGTGTTCTGTTGTGGTGGAGTAGTGTAGTGTATTACAAGCAAGGTCTTCGTTCGAGCCAAGTGGCCCATCAGGCCGGCGCTTATCTCCGATTTCTGTGCCATGAAGCGACTAGGAGTATTTCTATTCCCCCCCTGGATGGGATGCTAGTCCATCGCAGGGTGCCCCCAGCATTGAATTTCCCGGTACCCATTTATAGACCTGGATGGAGAGAGGCACTGTGAGAGTAAAGTGTCTTGCCCAAAAACTCAACACATAACTTAGGGCTCAAACCCGGACCGCTCGATCTGAAGACCGACGCGCCAAAAATGAGGCTAACGCCCCTCACCCATGGAGAGTATTGTATGATAGCATGTGTAATTTTGCCTCTGTATGATTTAAAAATATTCCTCGTCTTTTTCACTGAAGCTTAAATAATTTAATTATTTACTGTTATCCTGTCATAAATCTATTTTTAGGTTACTCGAGGTGAACGTTAGATCACGTGATTCAGAGAACACGGAACACACCAACACAGCACGACTATCTTACGAAGTTGTTTATCTACAAACCCCTCACGATCAAGATAAGGGCTGGGTCCAGATAGGAAAATGGACGAACAAAGGATTAACATTGCAAACAGGAGATCTGTCTTGTGCAAACGATAAGAGCACAGGCGAGAAACCAGTGTTAAGAGCGGCTGTCGTGGAGTATCCTCCATTAACTATGAAAGCAGACTTTGATGCCACGGAGGGATGCTATCAAGGTTTAGAATGCGTGAAATACATTGGGGATTCGCAGAATTTTACAAGACACTGTTGCTATGGGCTGGCGATAGACGTGCTGCGCTATGTCAAGACAGAACTTAAATTTGAACCTCTGGTTTACTTCGTTCGCGATGGCAACTACGGTGCTAAAAATTCCACGGCGGGCACGTGGAACGGGATCGTACGGGACATCCTGGAAGGAAAAGCGGACATCGCCATCGATTTGATGACGAACGAGGCGCGTTCCGAAGTGATCGATTTTTCTCTGCGCTGGACGCACGCTGGCCTAGCTTTGCTCGTGCTCGTGGGAGAGCAGGAAGTGGAGAAACTTGACTTTTCGTTTTTTCGACCATTCACAGTTTATCTATGGTTGGGCATGATCGGAGTAGTGAACTTTTATCTAGGGCTATTATGGTACACGGACCGTTTGAGTCCTTATGGTCATCATAAGTCTTTCCGCGCTAAAAACCACAAAGGCTTTGATCTGAGTGAGAGTATGTGGTACTGCTGGGGAGTATGTTTTGATAATCAATTCGTGGACTCGCGACCTCGTAGTTTGAGCGCGCGCGCCATGGCTGTGTTCTTGGCGATATTCGCTCTGATGTGCGTGACATCATACACGGCTAACCTGACAGCTCATCTGCTCTCTGACGACACCAAACCTGAGGTTACTGGTATCAAGGATCCAAAGGTGATCATTTCTCCCTTAATTTTTAAGAAAGAAACCTCTACCTTAACTAGACTTCTTTAATTTGCATGTCCTCCTACAGTTAACTTTTTAGGCTCGTCAAACGTTTCTCCCCAACTTGGGTAAGGTAAGATTGCGTGACGGTCAAAGAGCGCGCCTGCGTAGGAGCGTATGTTCTGATATCTGAGGCATTGTAGCAATCTCGTCCCCAGTACCTGCGTCATAAACTCCTGGTTCCAGTTTGATTGTACACATTCAAAAAGCCAATGATGGTTTCTGAACACGCGTAGCGAAAGTAACCGCTGTGACTAATGCTGGCTCGATTCTTGGTGCTAACCGTAACGAGAGTAGCGTTTGGTAACGAAGTTGCCGTTACTGTGGTTTTTGCTTGCTCTAGCATTTTCAAAACAATGGCGCCTGGTGTTTGACCAATCGTGATCAGAATAGCATAGACGAACGAGGAAAATTCGAAACTTACTGGCTAACATGGAGGCGTCTTTTTTTCTTCTCAGCGACTCCCTTAGCCTCAAAATATCCCAGTTTTATAACTTGTTAGTTGCTGGGTTTTTAAAGTCTTGACAATTTCGCAAACTTGTCGAAATTTGCCTTGCGTCGACTGAGTGTCAAGTTTCATTTGATATAATTTGATAATGGGACGTTAGTAAAGACATCACTAGACGCAGTTTAAGATTTTCGTTTTTTCAAAACATGTCTGCTTTCTGTTGTAATTATAAGGTGTAATGCAAATTAGAAATTACCTACAGTCCGTGTATCTGGTAACGCTTTCATAATGAATTACTGTACTTCTTTTTTCTCCTCCAGATCACAGCTCCTGATTCTATTATAACATACGGGGTAGTAAAGTCTAGCTATGTGGATTCGTACTTTGAACTCAACGAAGATCCAGTCATGCAATCCATGTTTCGACGCATGCGTGATAAGAAACACTTGGTAGATAATTTTACAGACGGCGTTGAACGAGTTAGGAACAGGTTTGACCTGCTTTTCAATTTCAATCTCATTTAGTCAAAGGTGTCCTTTTAAGAAAATTTAGCGCTTTTCCCAGTTAGAAAAAAATCAAGAAAATGCTTCAGAGCAACTGAAGATTCAGGAGAAGATCTGTTCTTACCCACCATACAGTTTCTGGACAACGGCCAACTTAGGGACAGATCGAGGAGAGTGGCCGTTGTAGATTGGTAGCCGTTATCAGCGGCGTAATATACACCTGCATTTTTTCGGGTTTGCAACATTTTTACCTTTAAAAAAGTCTTATTGTAACAGAATCAAAACATATTAGGGAGCTTTATAAGCAAAGGCGTTTTTGAGCAACGTACGGCAACCGGAAATGAGACGTTTTCTCTTTTTACTCGCTTCGGCGCTACCACATTTGTAATACTAAGTGTCTTTACTCGTATAGAGATGATTTACTTGAAAATTAGAGCGCATCCACTGCCCAAAAACGAGGAACGTCCACTTCCGGTTGCCGTACGTCACTCAAAAACGCCTTTGCTTAAGCTCCCTAGTGTAATGATGAAACAGAAACCGAAGAGAAACAGAGGCTAATGACAAGCATATGGACAGAGTTACATCAAAAAGGGAGTTTTGTACACACCGTTCGTCAATCGTTGATTAACTGGCCGTTGTGGAGAAGTTATTTAGGCAGTTGAGACGTCCTTTAGGGGCCGTTTCCGTTGTAGAGAAGTTAAAATAAGAGTGAATGAATGCATGAAACGTCCGCTAGCTGGGACAAAAAAGTGCGGTTATATAGAGAAGTAGCCGTTGTTGAGAGGTGGCCGTGAGAGGGGGTTCGACTGTTTTACTACGTGAAAGGGTTTTACTTTTCCCTGTAAATGCTTATTCGCTACTTTCACGTGACCCATAATCCCTTGCGTTTTTGAGGGGTAACCAATAGAAGAAATGTATGGTATCATGACAAAAATTAGTTCGGTGAGCTCGCAAAACCAGCTACTAATGCTTAAAAATGCACCAGAATTTACCAAAATCATGATAGCAGAAATTTGTACTAGTTTATAACGAAATGTAGAGAAATTTTTTTTTGTCCATACATCGTCTGTAAAATTACAAGACGATGTATGGACAAAAAAAAAATCTCTACATTTACTTATTAACTAGTACAAATTTCTCCTATCATGATTTTGGTAAATTCTGGTGCATTTTTAAGCATTAGTAGCTGGTTTTGCGAGCTCACCGAACTAATTTTGTCATGATACCATACATTTCTTCTACTGGTTACCCCCCCAAAACGCAAAGGATTATGGGTATGTGAAAGTAGCGAATTGGGCTCCCTTTATATTTACCTGCAGGAAGCTGGATATTTTCATCAGTGAAGTGTTATCAATAGACTACGAAGTTGCTAAACAGAAGCCAGCATCGTATCCGAGACTGCAGGTTGTCGGAGCGACTGCGCCTTTCGCGGAGAGTGGATACTCCTACGCGTTCAAGAAAAATTCACCATGGAAACCAAAATTCGACCTGGCCATCAACAGAATGAAGGCTGAAAATAAGTAAGTAGGTCCGCAAAGCGTGCGTAAGTGCTGTGTATGGCGCCGCGGCGCACCATTTTGAAGATGATGTCAAGCTACCAGCGCGCGGTAAAAAAAAATTACTTCAAAACAATGGGCGTTGCATCAAAAAGAAGTCGTTTTTGTTACAGACGAATGAAGATGGAAGTTTTGTAGTTGTAGCGGCTTATTTGGTAGAGGCGTTACCTCTCATATGAAAATAGCTCAGCTTAGTGGCGCTGCTTCGACGACTGAAGTGCGCAAATTCAGCCCGCCGCTTCTCGCTGCAGCTAGAGTTATTTTTAGAGTCCTTTGGTCGAGAGCGCCGAGCAGTTTGAAAGAGGGTCAACATGGTGAAAAAACAGCAACGTTTGTTTGATCCAAATGCGAAATAATTTGCACAAAATTATAGTTCTGAAATATCCAAGTTTGTAGAGGAAAGATATCGGTAAAAGATTTTACTCTTACATTTTGGAGATATGGTTGAGCTCGTAAACGTGTCTGTTATGTCTCGGTCAACGTCT
>OZ026601.1:31973347-31975847 GCA_964020085.1 Micromussa lordhowensis | reverse complement strand
CGCTGTAGGGAACTGGCCGTTATGGGGAGTTGGCCGTTTGTAGAGCTTTGGCTGTAATTCCAGAGATCTTGAGGTTTCAATTGTGTTCAGCGCCAAAGATTTTTCTGTACCTCACGTGGTTTCTTTTTCTTAATACAACCCTAGTACTGAGCCAAAACGTGTAGGGACATTTTCCCTTTTTCTAGCTTTTTCTGTAGGTAAATTAAAATGGAAAAGGAAATCTTAAATAAACGTTTTCAAGCCCGGCTATTAAAAGATTTGAACTGCATTTTGATCCTGAAAGGCATGCAATGGTTCGCATAAATCGATTCACCTTTCTCGATCCACTCTTTTTCTCTTTCAGTGATACTTTGTCTTTCATCAGTGGTGTTTGTCTCTTGGTAACAGCCCGCTTGTTCACTGATAACTTCCTCTTCAATGACCACTCTGATCAAAGAATAAAAAACCGAAACAGTCACACAAAAAAAGTGTGACACAAAAAAGTGTGTCCTTTATATAAAGTAACAGCAACGCCATGCAGCGAATCGCATCTGAGGCCTCGACTAGACAAAAGGGTTTTCGTACCCTAAAACGCATACTTTTCGATGCGTTTTCGCCTATCGTCAACACTAAAATGACCAAAAATACTGATGAAAACGAAGGCCTTCGAAAACGGTTTCAAAAGTGGAGTTTCTAAAAACGGAGGTTTTTGGGAACGGTGCCAATACTGACGTTTCCATCAGCGTTTTAGTGTGGACGATAGACAAAAATGCATCAAAAAGTAGGCGTTTTCATACGGAAACGGATTAGTGTGGACATGTGAAAACAAACGCTAGTGTAGTCGAAAAGATTTTGCTTCGGTTTTCGTTGAGACGAAAACGGATACTTTTTTAAAAAAAAACGCATTAGTGTGGTCGAGGCCTCACATGTCTATGGATTACTTTTTGACAACTCTGACTATAGTTAGTAGAGGTTAGTTAGTACGATTCGTCTTTCGCCTTCGGCAACTTCCAAATACCAATTCCTTTCTTTCTGCGACTCGATCCGCAGCCAAATACTGCGCCGTTTTCTCCCAGCATAACTCCTACTCAAAACTCTAATAACGATCTTTCGAGACAGGCGGAAAACTTGACATAAACAAGACTACTCACGAGTCGCCATTTTGTTTGAGTGTGCAGGGTCATGATCACGTGACCAAGCGAAAACCATAACAAAGACATAGTCCTTTGAAGTTCGTCGGTTTTTCATAACCAGTCTCCTCTACTAACTATACTCTGGCTGACAAACTTCTGTTGGCTTTCCAACTTTGCAAATCAATAAAAAAAGGCAACAAACGCACGTTCTCCGCGCTACCGACAAACAACTTTTGATTGGTTGTGGAAAGAAAAAAAAAACTTTATTAAATCCATTATTTATTATTTTACTAAATACACATACAAACTTACCTCTGTTGTTCTTGCTTTTTGTCTGCCTGAGTACACTGAGATGCCTAGAACGGAAGAAATGACTATCATTTGTAGAAAAGCGACAGAAGTCACGTCATCATATCTCTCAGTAGGAAGTTTAGGGAGTTAAGCAACCACTACGGCGAAAAAACGAATTTTACCAGCGAAATTCAAAACTTTGAAATAGAAACTTAAAAATTAGCCGTCGTAGTTCACGTTCTCCAGACAACGCAGAATTTGGTCATTTCACGTTGTTGTTTTGTAACATTTGTAACCTCCCAAATGAATCATCACGTGATCTGAATTAAGTGGCAACAAGGATGTAAACAAGTTAGCCAAATCAGTCTATTTACCCACAAAGAACCAGTTTGTTACAGGTGTGAAGATAAAGGCAACATGTGACTCAGAACGTAATGACAGCCCTGTCATATGTGTAAAAAATCCAGAATGAGTATTTAAATAAACCAGTATGTTTTGCAAGTAAAACTATTTGTGTGTGTTCACTTAAACTACTACATTGTACGATTCACTGCTGGTTGTTTTACGAGAGGAAACAGGGCATTAGGCTTTCCACCGGCTAAAAAATATTCTCACATCCTTGGCCTTGAAGAATCTTTTTTTTGTCTGAGACGATCAGCCACTTTATTCTTCAAACCTGCCAAGAAGAATTTGTCCCAAAGAGGTTGAGAGAATTCAAGGATCGATATGAGACCTTTCTACTCACCAGAGTCTGGCTGCTTGTGAACTGAGGGTCGGGAGGGTAAATCTGCAGAATGTTGCCAGGAGTGATGTTGAGGTAATGCTTCCTCGGCGCAGGACTGAAAACTGACACCTGTAAGAATAAAATTACACATAAAGCACATCCAGGGCTTGAACAAAGTGCCGTCCAGATGTCTGGGACAAGTACATGTACACTTTCCCGCCAGGCAAGTAGCTAGATTCATTCTTGTTTGCCCACTGGGCAAGGGCCTAGGCAAGTTTTCTGTCAACTAAATTAAAAAAAATGTAAACTAATACTTCCTCGGGGCAAGCAAAATTTGAGAGCTCCTTGTCCAAAGGGCAAGCTGGAAATTAAG
>OZ026601.1:31943347-31970847 GCA_964020085.1 Micromussa lordhowensis | reverse complement strand
TGAAAGTTTGGGAGAACGTGAAATGCTGTGGGAACACAAGCCGCGCCCTTTTAGAAAATACTGTGACAAAGAAAAAGAAAAACAACTTGTTTACTTTGATCATCAAAATGTAAATTCTCATTGTTCGCGCCATCATTACGTCAACAGCTCGTGCTAGTTCTGTGTTTCTATCGAGTTATAGACTGAAACACGGTTTTAAACCAATCAGCGTGCATATTTGCTTTGGGTTATTTTCTAAATTATATTATTGCTTGTCATAATCACATCACATTCACATACATTGTACTGTACCATACAATAACATACAGGTGTACTTGTACAGATAGATAGAAAGACCCCAAGTCACTTCATGCTACATTAAACAAAGATAGGCAATGGCCTGATGGGCTACATGTATTTTGCCTTACTTTTACCTATTGTACTATGAAAGTTCCCATCATACACTTAACAAAGTACCAATAAAACATGAACTTGCAAAGGCAAGACCTGGATATTTAAAAACTCTGAGCACAGAGTTCTAAACTTTTGATTGTATGTGTTTAAATGCGGCCAGGGTTGCCATGGATACCTCCCCTTCAGCTTATAGCTTTTGCTCCCCACTAACTTTTTAGGCACCAGTTCCCAAGCTCATCCATTGGTGATGAGTTTAACATATACATGTAAATATTCATACTGACTTTTTAAGAAGTCCTGATGCATGTATGTCCATGGATCTCGATTGAAGTCGTCATCTTCTGAAGCGTTTGAGTGAGAAACCTTTGATGAATGAATAACAATGTGTATCAAATCTCAGAAACAGCTTTACAAATAGATTTCATGTTGTTGTGTCTATATTCAGTATTAGTATAAATTTACTAGCATTCTATCACAGATACCGTTCTCTGATTGGCTTTAATGCTACTCAGTATCTATTCTGTTGTTGTAGATAGTGAGTAGCATAAGGTGAGCATTTCTTAGCAAACCGGCATCCGATTCTTTGCAGTTTCAAAGTGTCTGTGAAAAGGACTTGCTATAGATAAAATTTTGAACTAGTAGATCTATACTAAAACAATTAAATTATTCGCTATTGATTTCTATCCGCAAAAGTTAACTATTACACGATAGAAATCTCGAGCTCATACATGTAATCTAATGATGTTAAATAGATCACAGATGATATCAAAATGTGATAAGAACAAAGAAGTGGCACTTGAGCCATAAGGAGAGTGGGTCACTGATGTTACCACATTTTGACGTCTTTGGTGATCTACATGTATTCCTGAACTGATGCACGGCAACATGTGAAGCCCTGATTTTTGGAAATATACATTCTTGGAAATATACTGCGATGATCATTCTTCACTTTCATCTACAACCGCAGTTCATATATGAATTATTTCGTATATACCTCACATCATTTCATTCCTCACGGGAAGATATGAACTCAATAAATTGACCTCGCTCCCAATGTGTGGCTTCATAGCTCAGTTGGTAGAGCATCGCACCGGTATCGCGGAGGTCACAGGTTTGAATCCCGTTGAAGCCCTGATTTTTTTTTAGGCTTCTTCTTTCCAATTGCTTAAATTGGAAGTATACTGCGATGATCATCCTTCACTTTCATGGAATTTATTTGTTAAATATATACATGTAATAAAAAATAAAAAAGAAAAGCCACAACATCTAAGCATCTGCCCTCCAATACATGTAGATTGTAAGCAAGAAGCAATTTTCTGATAGTCTGTGTACATCTTTGTACACTTTAAAAAAAATGAATTATAGCATTACACATGAACAAGCACACATTGTACATGTTACTGATACATATTAATTTTAACTTACATGTACTTTGTTCTCTACTGGAGATTTTTTCCTCATGGATGGAAGTGGAGATACTAAAGATGTATCATCAAGCGTTTGTCCAGGACTCTATAACCAAGAGTACAAAATATGTTCAACATTATTGATTTTAATAGAAGCATTGTTCTCAAACTCATATATTATTCATAAAGCTTAAACGAAAGAAATCATGACCATGACAGTGTACATGTGAGTTTATTTGGAAATCTTATCCTAATTAGCATAGACTTTGACAATTTTATTTCTCCAGATTCTTCTTAGTTTTAGTTTTGTTTAAGAAAAAAAGAAAAAGCACTCAAGACCGTGTTTGACCACATTTCCAAACACCTTGAAATTCATAAAAAATACTCCACACATGGTATTTTAAACTCTCTTCTTGGTGTTTAGATGTGCAGTCAAACACCCTCTTTTGTTTTTGATAACACTATCTTTTCTTTTTGATACTTATGTATAAACTTAATCTTTAAATGTGTATGGTAAAATTTATTGCCATGATAGGGAGTCTCTAGAGAGACCAGAGCACTCATCAATACTGGTGCTTAACTACAGTTATTCTAGAAAAAAAGACAATCATGGTTTTTTCCTGAAAAAGCCCTTGTTTTATTAGCTTCCTGCTACTCTGTTAAATTTTATTAAGAATTGTGACAGTCAGTCCTAAAGATTTTTAATACTCCTGGTAGATTGCTTCCCTGAACTCTTTTATCGAAAAATATTTTACAATTATCGGATGAGGTTGACCAAAATAACATGTGTCAGTGGTGAGCAGATCAATTATTTGCCGAAGCTAAAGGCCAAGGCAAATAATTGACCAGGAAGACAAATAACTTGTTAAAACCATTTGATCACCGAGTTTGTTTTCATATTTACATCACTCTCTGACAGCTCAAGGAAGCAATCTGTCATTTTCACCCAAGAGCTTGTTTATATTACACATGCGCTGAATGTTATTTGCAGCAAACACATTTCAACAGTATTGCGCATGAGCAGACCATTATTTGTAGGTATCCATTTGCATATCACATGGTGGCCTTTCAGTCAATGAAAGGAAGGGAAAAAAATGCCTCAAATGATAGGGTGGTTTGTCAGTGTATTACAGATCAATAATTTGCCTCAGCCTTCATCTTTGCAAATAATTGATCCACTTGCCACTGACAAACAGCAATATTTTGTTCAATGTTGTCCAGTAACTGTTAATTATTCACATGACTATTTCACACACCAGTTTAGGCAGAAGACCAGCGGGTCCAGGAAATTTCCTAGATGTCGGAGTTTTGCTAACAGATGGAGTTCTTGAATGGCTTCTGTTTATTATGGGAGTAACAGCTTGGTGACCCTGTGGAGTGTTAGAACCAGTACGTCCACTCTGTCTAGGCATTACAGTGTTTTCAGAAGCTTTAGTTCCATTTAGATTGCCACGAAAAGTGTCGACAGAATGCCTTTCTGTTTGATTGCACAAGGAAGAACTTGCATTGCCTATAGGTGAAGAAGAATTTCCTGTTTGACTCTTTATGGCTGGTGTATATCTCAAAGGCCCTCTTTGCTGCAAGACTGGACTCATTGTTTTTGTATCTGTAGCTTTTGAATGATGGAAAGATCTAATACCAGTAGAAATATTTGGACTGTGTAGTACTGAAAGTTCTTTTCTGGATAGAAAGTTTGATGTTGAATTAGATGGGGAAGAAACTCTGGCCGAAGGATCCAGTCTTCTATTAGATTCAAGTGAATCTCCAGGTCTTAAGTTGCACTTTGAAAGTTCCTGTAACTGTGAATCTCTGCTTGATAGCTTCCTCTGAAATCTAGAGGAATTACACTGATACATTTCGTCTGACGAGCATACCACTGTGGTACTTTCTGCAGTCTTGATCGATGGTGTAGAAGATGATCGTAACAAACTAGCCATATTTTTGGACAAAGGTTTAGGTGATGACTTATTATCAAATGCAAACCTTTTAGCCAGAGGGGTATTAAATCCGTCAGCTGATGAAGTTGTGTTGTTCCTTTGCAGGACAGTTGTACTTGCAAATGAAAAACTTCTGTGCATTTGCTCTGTGGAAGTTCTTTTTTCACTAACCCTGCCACTAGTGTTTATGTTGCCGAGTGATTCAAATGGCCTCCTTGAATAATGACTGTTAAATTTCTCTAGTTCTTTTGTTCTCAAGAGCTGTGACTTGGAGCTATCTGTAGATCTGTTTTGCTGTAAAGCTGAATTTGCCTGGGAATTATCAGGGGTGCAGTGAGCTGAACTCCCCGTGACAGAAGCTGCCAACAAGCAATCCTAACAAGGTAACAGTAAAGGTAACAATCACATGTTAGATTTACAACATGCAAGCTTACATGTACATTTCATTATCGTCATCATTATCATCATCATTGTCGTCGTCAGTCCTTTAGATGCCAAGTGACACATAGGGCATCAAAAAGCTTTCACCATTCCTGTGGGTCCTAATTGCAATCCATTAGATAGCTGGTAGATTTTATTTAAGCACAGTTAAAATATTTTAATGATATTCAGCACTAACTAAGATAAACTGTTTTTATGTGAAAGATTTGCAGCTTCTTTAGATCATGCAAATCTTTCACGCTTTCCGTCTCCATAAATTACATGTACATGTACATGCTAAGAGTACAAACCATCACTGGGCTCATGGGCTGAATAAGAAGCTGAACACATGTAAGCTTCCATGAGATATACATGTAACGTCTTTATATAGTACTCAAGCTTATTAAATAAAGCTTCGAATATTCGAGTAAAAGAAGAACTCTTTCCTTTGGGTCAATGTATGAATATTTTTGTGCGAACGAGTCGAAGTTTATATTTATGGTGATAACAAACGTGTAAGGTGTAGGCTACATTTTACCCGACTTACCTCATCATCAAGATCCATTTCATCTTCACCGATTGAGAACAAAGACGACATTTTCACAGCCTCAAACAATTACTACTGGGAAATATCTGAGGGTTATATGACATAAGTCGACCTTAGTTAATAAAAACAGAGCTATTAAAATAAATGGAAAACCTTCACCGCGATGATCAACAACGAAGCAGCCATCGCCATTTTGTTATTCGAAAACAGCCGCCAAATCATGCGCATGATCATGGCAAATGAACAAAGGTTCCTGTTAAACGCGGGCTCATGGCCGTGTAAGTCTCAAAGGGAATCAAAGCAACAAAGAACTGCATACATAATAAATGTAAGGGGTTATACGGAAAGAAAACGGTGCTTCAGTTTTTCTGACCCTTGTCGACCCACCTTCTTGAATATATTAGGACGCGAAACTAGCGGAAAGGCAAAATTCCCACAGAACAGCAGAACAGGTGCGCGGTTTAGTGGGGCGGACTGTGGCGATAAAGGAGCATTGAAATATAAGTCTGGGCAATTTTCGGTCTATCAGGAGCCATTATTGGGTTGTCTATTATATCTCCTGTTTTTACAAGCTTCTAGCCGATGGTCCCTGCCATCACATGCAAAATTACAGTAAATCTTAAAATGTAAGAGAAAAGTTGGAAGTTCAATGCCCAATGATTTGAGGAGCGGAGTTGTAAACGTTGTGAAGTTTTTTAGACTTACAAGGTAAACTGAGATAGAGCAATTTTCAGTTGAGTTGATTTTGGTTTAACTTCTGATTGGATAAAAAAGTGGCGCGAGTTTTTAAGCCAATCGTGTAGGGAAGTAATGCAATCTAGTAGCAGGTTTATTTGATCATATTCGAAGAACACTGCTTTACTGAGAAGCGAAGAATCGCATTATTAATTTTTCATACAAACGTGTCTACATTCTCCAGCGAAATGCATCTCGTAAAAATCAACAATTAGTTTGACATCTTTTGAGTGCCTGTTGCTTGGGGCTGCTGAGCTGTTAATTAGCATAAGGTCCATATCGCAGGCGACGGGGCAGAGGAGGCGGAAGGGGGTGAAGATGGTGAAAGGGCGTGGGGAAGAGTAATCGCGCTCTTACCGTCACTACATGCAACTTGTATTTGAGACAGGTTATAAGTCAAGTCTCCCAGACTGACGCTTGCGCTTCGATTTCTTTAGCAGGAAGCAACTAGGAGTATTTCTACTCCTCCCTGGATGGGACGCTAGTCCATCGCCGCGTCAGCCGCGACATTATTCGTCCATACCCTTTTATAAACCTGAGTGGAGGGAGGTACGGTGAGAGTTTTAGTGTCTTGCACAAGGTAGGTAAAGGTAAAGTCTGCATACGAGCCAAGTGGCCCATCAGGCCGGAGCTTATCCCGGTTTCCGTGGCATGAAGCAACTAGGAAGATTTCTACTCCCCCCTGGATGGGATGCCAGTCCATCGCAGGGTTACCCCCAGCATTAAATTCGCCGGTACCCATTTATACACCTGGGTGGAGAGAGGCACTGTGAGAGTAAAGTGTCTTGCCTAAGAACACAAAGCAATGTCCGGAGTCGAGCGCATTAACCATGAGGCCACCGCGCCTCCCTCCCTCTTGTACAAGAAAACAACACAATGTCCCCGGCCAGGGTTTGAACCCGGATCGCTTGATCCTGAGGCGAGCGCACACATACTAATGTTGAGCGTAACTGGAAATCGTACCAGGAAAGCTTCTCGTAGCCAAGGCATCTTTCCTATCTCCTTACATTTCACGAGAAATATCCCATAATTATGACATAATCTACAAATTCTTATAGTGTCTCTGGTTGGCCGATTCCATGTGCGCACATTCAAAGTGTGTGTGGGGAGGGGGTGGGGGGGTTAATGTTATAAGGGATGATGATGCTGAATATGTCAGCTTACCGCTTATTAATCCCAATTGGCCATCTTTGGACTGGAACTAGCTTGCAGTGGAGGCTCATGCGGGAGAATATCATTAAAATGAGATTTATGTCATTTGTATTTGAAAAGACTCCCCGAATATACCATTTCTGATATATTAAAATTCTAACTTGGCTCCCGGCGAGGGTTGGGGGAATAAAACAAATAAATCGCATCGAGGTTGAGGAATGAATAATGAATTTCGTTTGTTTTATTCCCCCAAGCCTCGAAGCCATGTTACAATGGAAACGGCCTATCAGCCTCCGTTGCAAGCTAGTTCCAGTCCAATACCGAGAATACGAAGCTGACATAAGTCAACGAAGCTCAACAGTCTTTTTAAAAACAAATCTACTATTTTTATTTAACTTATAAATCGTGTCGTCTTCCAATCGACTTTTTAATACTACAATGAAAACATTATGGAGTATTCACAGGTTTTTCATCTTGCCTGCATAGTCAGAAATTTCTATCATTTCAAAATACCTTGGTATTAACTGTTATGAAAGTAAATCGAATTTCCTGCAAAACTTGAACGAACTATATTTCCTACAAAGCTTAAATGCATTGAATTGTTCAGTCTGCAAGCATCTTCTAAATTATAATTTTTACAAACCCTAACTGAATAATATACTGTGTTCTTCAGAACTGATTCTGAGTTTTCTGAGTTTGTAATTAATCAAGCTGTGGACAGAAACTCATTCGTTTGACCTAAATTATATTTAAAGCTAGATCTACTGACTGAATGAATTGAATATTTCTGTCTACAAACCTTTTATTTATGAATATAACAACTTTTCAAAGCCTAACATGCAGTTTTTATACTGATATTATACATGTTCGAGCCGTGGATGGAATCTCATTAGTTTCATCTAAATCAGCATATTTACAGATCTACTGCAAAGTTTGTCCTCTTTTGTACAAGAATATAGTTTTCCAATCCAAAAAGTTCCTTCCAGTTCAGTTGCAGCGAATGGAATATGTACAATTGCCTTTGTCAGTGTAGTCGCACCTTGTTAATGCATTACACAAGCTAGACATTGGTACCAGAAGCCTGTCAGAATAAAGGCATTGGGATTCTCAATCAGTTACTAATGCGTCCTCCAGCCACCGGATTCTTCTGGAAATTCGAATTCCAACTTCCAATTCAACTTCTTCTGGAAATTCCACCATTGTACTCTTTTAACTAATGAAGCTTGATCCTGTTGTCAAAAAAAGAAAGAAAAGGTGAAATCGAAATATTAAATCGCATAAACATCATGCTGTACAATAAGGTGGTCGGTCTAATGAAACACACAGATCATTCTTATTGTGCGGGAAAACCACACATGCATGTTATGTAGCAATGAAATATGTAACTGAATCAAGAGGGAAAAAATCCATTCCGATTTATTTCAGTCACAACGGCCTAGGATGGGCGAGGAGGAGTTACAGGACAAAAGAATCAGTAAACTGAACACCGTGAGGAAATTGTCTCAAGTCTGATGAATTTAGAGACAAGCTAAAGTGAAACGTTTTATTGGAAAAAAAATCAGAGTCCCTGATAGCACTCGAACCTAGGAACTCCCGCTACAAGCTATTAGACGCTCTGACCACGGAGCTACCCACAACTCCTGGGGAGCTGGGTCATGTTACTTGGTTCTATAGTAACACGCGCCTCGCCTATACTGTAAGAATCTCGTACCTACGGAATATATTAAAATGACCGAATTCACCAGGGGCTATCAGAAGCTCAGTGGTTAGAGCGATGCACTGGTACATGGTAGTTCATAAGTTCGAATCCTGCGGGGAAGTTTTTTCTCCATTGTCCCGTGTTCGGGACACTGGTTGAAGCCGTATCATTGTTCACCGAGTTTCACGTTTATCATAATTTCATTTCCATCACAAGTTTGATGTTGATATCCGGGTTTACCTCATGGATATTAGTATTGATAAACGTTTTAAACCGTTTCAACTCTGTGTGTTGCTTTTACGGTGTTATGACTTCAACTGTGGTTCGCGAAGAGTTTTCAGCCAATCACAGCACGAGTTTGAACCAGACGTATCTGAGTTTGCTCGTGATTGGACCAATCGTGTTGGAGCAGCGTCAATGTTCGCTAGCGCTGTTGTCGTTGACTTGAACAGCTTGACTAATGAGCCATAAATAATTTGAACCAAGCACATACACTCTGAATGGTCGCATGTCATGCACTCAATTTTGGGTGTTACCAGATTCAGGGTGTTAGCTAGTTTTTCCCTGGGTTCCAAATTGTTTTCGTCACAGGACCGAATTCACCCTGCAAGCAGAAGAGATAAAAGAAGCTCTGCTCACGGGGTAGACCGAATTTTTCAGTCGAGTTGAAAATTATTTCTTCAAAATTATCACTTTTTTGTCGCTGGAAAGTGAAGGATTGTATTCTACGCGCTGGGTTCAATTGAAATTATTTTCATCCCTCGCTCAAGTCAACGAAATTTGAAATCTGATCAATTCCCAGCTAATCAAAGTCGTCCGTTCGAAGTACTAAGAATCGCACTACTCGAACACGATTGGTGAGACAAACTTAGATTCTTTTGTTGGAAAAACGTACTGTGATTGGTTAAAATCTCTCAGGTGGCTTGGTTGAAGTCATTGTATTGTAACTTTGTTCCTTGTTAACAAAACCTGACCTATTGCTCTTCCTGCTGTGTTTATCTCCCGGTAACTTGGAACTTCACTTTAGAATCGTGACAACCAATGACGACAAGACGTTCACGAGGACAAGCTGCTAAACTGTATATATACCTTTCGACACCAATTTGACTAAGCAGGTCACCTGACTTGACATTAAGCAACTGAAGAAAATGACCACGGAAAAATGAATCACTTAAGCAGGCAACGCACTCCTCCTCACTAACAAACTCACACTTGCGGATTAAAGGGATACCGTCGTCATGAGTACGTAGTTTTAATTTGTGGAGTGTTTTTCCCAAAACCACATCGAGGACGCAAAAGGGTGCGTCATATGCCAGGGGTCCAACAACTCCTGTGTGTACTGGTTAATCCACTTAGAGAGCGTAAGAATAGTTAAGCCAAAAGTGGGGAACCAAGCATAAGGAAGTCTCATACCCGAGGCTGCGCGGGAGGGGTAGGGGAAGCTAGCTCCGTCTTCACACTTTGTTTAGCCCAGGTACCAAAGGTTTTGTTCTTCTCCTCTCCTGAATTGGGATGGCCGGAAGCTGCAAAATAATCTTGGTGGAAATGGAAACCGTACAAAAAAAGGCTCTGTTACCAGATATTTCCCATGGTGATTCTAAAATTTGCGTGGCGTTTCTGACTGGCTGAGAAATGGGCGCGAAAACTTGCCGCCGTTGTCAAACTAAAAAGGCATCTTTATATCCCTTTGCTGCTACCGCGATTGATCATTTGACTTAAGCTTCGCTCGCACACTGATATAAAACAACAGCTTTTTTATTTTACAAACCTATCTGTTTTATTCAATTCAAATCAAGTCGTGTTCGAATCGATTATTTCAATGACTTTTTACAAAATAATAAACTGAAAACTTTTATATCATATTTACAGGTTTACCATATTGTCCCTGTGTGGTCAGACGCTTCTAGAAGTTTGAATCTTCTGGGTAGCAAGCGTTATCAAGATACGATTTAATAAAAGTGTATAGTAAAACGATCGGTGAGAAAACATCTTCCCTACAAGGTGTGTCTATGTACCTACTTTTTAAATACACGTTTAAATTGCCCGGGATAGTCAATCACCCCATGCCCTTTCAATCAGTTTTAAAAGCTGATATTGTGGTGGCTCGATCAAAACCTGAGGCGTTTAAGGTAATTATTAGTATTGCATTGCGCATCCCTACTGCGCACGATTTTCACGTCATTAGCGCGTGCGTGTACAAAACCTAAGAGATTTTTCCCTCAAGCTGAGCTCGATAGCGAAATGAATGCTCCTTTTCTATTAAACGAGCTCGGTGACCCCCTATTTTTTTTTGGAATTTGCTAAGAACAGTCCAATAAAGAATATATTTGAAGAATTAAAAAAGTTTGATAGTAGAACATGATTTGTTTTTGCAAAATAATTCCATACTGGTTGTATTTTGAACAAGGCGAGGACCACGGAACTGTCCGAAAAAGTGCAACATTACCGCAACTAGGCAATCGAAAACGGCTTAAATGAGGTAATTCTACTTACGTGAAAAAAAGAAGCTTTAGTTAAAGCTTTAGCTTTACTTTCAAGAAAAAGTTTGTGTCTTTCAAGTAATAAAGACTCAATTCTGTACAAAAGATGATTCGAATTTTTAACGCGAAACCAGCAAAAATGTCTCATTTTGAGATCCTGCTGAGGCTTTAACAAGCAGGGGTGCCCTCATTTTTATTGCATTTTTTTAATGGTCATAATTATCATGAATGTTTGAATTCTGAAGTAATCATTCGGCACCTTACAATATTTGTGGACTTTTTCCGCAATTACATGGCCTCATCTAAACACAAGAGGGGTTGGGAGAATTTGACACAGTTATACAAACACGAGGCGCGGTCGAGGGTTTGCACAACTTTCGAGATTTCTCCCTGCAACCCCCAAATGTTTAGATGACGCTATGTAAATGCGGGGAAAAAAGTCCTCTAATGCTTCTGTAAATTAAACTATTTCTCAGAACGCAACCGTGTTTACATCTTCTCAACTTAACACACCTAACGACCAATAAGAGCAAGCGTGAAACATTAAATATCTTATAAAAATAGTTTGGTTCGAAAAACAACTTGGAACTTTTGAAAATGCTTGTCTCATTAACTTAAGCTGTTCTCTAATGCATCTGAAGTTCAAACCAGCATTCGTTTAAACGTGACTAAAACATTCGTCTTTTTGAGCATTACAAGACTGACTTACGCACATCGAAATGCTAAATTCTTGACTCCATTGCAACCAGGAAATCAAAATAATTTATTAAATTGAAAACACTCCAGGAGAGGTTCATTAAGCGTCTCCAAGAAGAATGTTTGATTCAAAATTGGTCACGATTATTCTCATGTACTGGCAGCATGTGCACTCTTGTCTCGCACGTTTCTCCAATTTCCGTCATTTCACTAAAAAGGTAAATGTTATCATTTGTTTAATTACCTCAGTTTAACTTCGTAGCTTGAAATTAGTTTTCACACCACTGCCCACGAACTTATTGTGTAACTTATTTACACTTAAACTTACATATAAAATTTTTACAATTGTATTTTAGCAAATGGTAAATTGATTCCTTACGCAATTTGAAACCTGTTAGTTTTCACAGATGTTCGTGGAAAGAAAAGTACTCGTGACCGAAAAATCACCCGACAACTGAGACTGTACAGCGGTTTTCTCTTACTTCCCTCGCGCTCGATTCTTTGGTGTTGCGCACCTTGCACGATCTTCTAAGAAATAAAGAGGCTCTCGGTTGCCTAAGATATCACATTTTCACTTAAATCCTATTTGCAAATCTGCGCAAAGTCTGTCCTCTTCTTGGCTCAGATGGCTGGAACTCAATCAGCTTACTGCTACATCATCCAGTCGGCGGATTCGTCTGGAAATTCCAACTAGCTGCAGTGTACTCTTTTCACTCTTTGGGCTTGATCCTGTCGCAAAAGATGAGAAAGAAATAGTAAAATTGAAATGAGAGATCAGATAAACATATACAATAAGGGTGCCAGTCTAATCAAACACACAGATCATTTTTATTGCGTGAGAAGACCACACATGCATGTTATTTACCAGTAAAGCATGTAACTGAATCAAGAAGAAATATTTTCGTTCATTTATGTCAGTGATACAGGCCTGGGGTGAGGCAAGAGGAGCTACAGGCCAAAAGAATCACCAAAGTGATGAAATGAATTTGACGAAAACTAGAGACAAGCTATGATCAAAAGATTTATTGGAAAAAGTTCGAAGTCCTCTACAGGATTCGAACCTATGACTTCCCGCCACTAGTTAGATGCTCTAACCACTGAGCCACAAAGAACCCCTAGTGAGTTAGGTCATGTTACTAGGTACTATAGTGACATGTCCCACCTACACTGCAAAATGCAAAAATCTCGTGTCCTTACGGAATATAGCAAAACAACCGAGCCAGGGGTTACTCAGTGGCTAGAGTGGCTTCAACTGGGTTTCCAAAACGTTTTCAGCCAATCACAGCATGAGTTTGAACCATACGTATCCGAGTTTCTTCATAATTGACAAATAGTGTTGGAGCAGTGTCAATGTTTGCTGTTGTCGTTGGTTTGAACAGCGTGACAAATAAGCGACAAAAATAATTTGAACCAAATGCTTGCTTGCCATGCATTCAATTTGTGTTGCCACATTCAGGGTATTAGCTATTTACCTGGGGTAAACAATCAAAAATTTTGGTCTCGCTTACGGTTTTCAGGACGAAACGCCACTATTTTTAGCTGTCAGAATAACGTTTAGGGTGCACCCGAAGAAATATTAACAAAAAAACACTCCTACTTTCGTTCTTTGGCTCGATTTCCGCCGGTCTCTCGAGCCCCGTCTGCCAGCGCGGGCTTCTTTCCTGAACAGCGACTGGTAACCGAACCAGTTTCGGTTTGGTGGTATCTTCTGGCGTTAAATAAACCCCAGCCATGCCCATATTAGTCTCCTAAAGGAGTTCAATTAGCATCCCCGACCTTTTCAAATGGCATGGGAGTAACCCCTGGGGGTCTATTTATCGCTGGGTTCAAAATTGTTTTCGTCACATGACTGGTTTGTTTCAGTCGAGTTGAAAATTATTTCTTCAAAATTATCATTTTTTGTCGCCGGACCGTGAAGCATTGTTTTCTACGCGCTAGGTTGAACTGATGTTATTTTTATCGCCAGCTTGTGGTGCTGTTCAAGTCAACAAGACTGAACCCAATTACCAACCAATCAAAATCGTCCGTTCGAAAGGCTAAGAATCGCGCTACTCGAACATGATTGGTGAGATAAACTTGAATTCCTTAAGGCTGGTTCTCACTAGGTCATAAGCGTAAGCATACGCCGACGTACGTAGACGCAGTAAGATGCTAATAATCAGAGCCTTTTGCTGGAAATTTCCTAACAAAAAACGCTAATTATCAGCATCTTACTGCGTCTGCGTATGTCGGCTTATGCTTATGTCTAGTGAGAAGCAGCCTTTAGTTGGAAAATCATACTGTGATTGCTTAAAATCTCTCCGGTGCACGTGACTCGGTTGAACTAATCGTATTGTAACTTTGTTCCTTTTTAGTAAAACCTGACCTTTTGCTCTTCCCGCTGTGTTTATCCCTGCTGTGTTTATCTCGCGGCAACTTCACCTGAAGAACTTTGAAATTCACTTCGGAATAATAAAAGGCAATGGCGATAAGCCGCTCACGAGAACAAGCGGCTAAACTGCAAATCAAGCTTTCCAAAGTAATTTCACTTAGCAGGTCACCTGACTTGACATTAAACAGCTGAAGAAAATGACTACTCAATATAGTTATGGAGGCAACGCACTCCTCCTCACTAACAAACTTACAATCGTAGATTAAAGGAAAACGGTCGTCATGAGTACGTAGTTGTAATATGTGGAGTGTTTTTCCCAAAACAACATCGAGGACGCAAAGGGCATTGACATATCCCGGTAGTCCCCTAAATACGCAATACTGTTCAGTAGGAGAAAATGTTTCGAATTCAGGAGAGCCCGCAGAGGATCTGAAAGGCTGGGGCATCTTCCAGAGTACTTTGTCTCCACATTGCATCTGTAATTCCTCGCGATCAGCGGTAAGCACGTGAAATTTACTGTTACAAGCAACAAAATTGGAATGAATAGGAATTGTTGATAGAATGCCTTCCCTGGTTGTATCCACAATGATGACTTTTTTCATTGCTTCACAGGCCACTCGTTCTTCTGATATGGAGATTACTTTCTTGATGTTCTCTAAGTCAGTCCAACTTAGGATGCACTCAGACAACTCAAAGTTCCATAGCTCAAGCGCGTCGTCACTGGTTTGCAACAGAACACCTTCTCTTACAGCTACAAGATTACGTACATGGAACCAAGAAAAGTCTTGCAAAACTCGTTTCCCAGGTGTGAACATGCCACTTGAAATGTCCCAACCTTTAAGTGTTACTGGACTGCCGTCAGTTGCAGAGATGACAAACAGCGTCTCACCATTCAATGATAACACGACTTTCATCACATAAGTATTTGAAACTCTGCCACTGTCTTTCGCCGGTTCAACAAGCTGCAACATCTCTATGATGTTACTACCATAAGCAACTGTCAACATAGACTGTTTATTTAGCACAAAAGCAAGTCCGAGTCTCCGTGACTGGATGGTATCTCCTTCAGACAGCAAGCAAAAAGGATCTCCTAATAAAAAACCAGTTTCACTACTTAATTCAAATTCCCACGGCTGGTAAGGCAAAGATACTTCCTCAGGTAAAACATCTAAAGAAAAGTCGCCGCCATTTTCCATGTTGAGGTCTAAACGAACGAGATCGGGCATACCTTCGTTGACAACCAAGCAATAAAGGCATCGACAGTCAGGGGAGAACTGAATCATTCCGCATACTTTAGAAATAGTTCTCTGTACTAGAGTTCTATAATCGTCCATTATGTCTACCAAAGTTATCGAACTAGAAAGGTCAGAAATTGTTAGCAGTCTACCATCCCGAGACCAAGCAAATGACACAATATCGTCACTCCATGGAAAACGATTTATCTCTGAACCATCTGTCAGACACCACATGGTAATTGATTGAGCATCGTTCGGGCAGTCAGTTAGCATCTTGGTCTTGTCTGCAGAAATTGAGCAAAGCTCAAAACAGCACTTGCTCGAAAGAAAAAGTGGTTTCAGGTCCCCGTCAAACGTATAGGCATGGCTGAGGATTCCTGGTAAGACAAGGTCCTGTGTAGGATGAAACACTACTGACCGGTATAATGACCAGTAGTAGTCCCGAGTTGTTCTCGGTACTTTATATGGTTCGCGGGCGACGCTGTAAAGTTTCCTTTCTATGACATCTCGTTTCCATAGCTGCTTAGCAGTAAGAAGCGACCATAGCTGAATCGTGTTGTCTTTACATTCGCACACCATGTAGTCTAACTGTGGTGAAACATCAAAACATGTTACGGCAGCTGAACAGTGAAATTTGGTTTTAACACGCCCTTGCAGATCTTCCTTGTGCGAGTATTCCATATACGCCATTTCACAATATTTAGTCTCTAAAAGCTTTAAAGCTTCAGATGACAGTTCAGGTCCTCCCTCGTTCAACAGGGTTTGAAAGATGGTGTGGGGAAGTTTTTGTAATGCGTCAATGTGCTTTCTTAACAAGACCAACAAAGTGTTAAGGGCCCTTTGAAGTTGTTCGATGCCCGCTTGCTTCTGAACACAAATAATGTCTTCAGAAGCCGCTGTGACGTTCACACACAACTTTGCGTACACAAGCTCTAAGTCCAAAACAAATTTCGTAACAATTTCCTCAAGGCTGCATACTCTCGTATCCTCTAGCTGTAGCATGTGTTGAACTCCATGTCGCAGAGCGTAATTTGTAGTTTCAGTAAACTGTGCACAGTCGACACCTTTTCGTTTCAATTCATCAAGTTCATCAATGCAGAGCTTAGAAAGGACGTCGTGGCCTTCTTGTTCGTCCACACTGAAATCGTGATGTCCATAATTAGATTTATCAATCAGCCAGTCTTTGACTGACTTGTGAAAGAAGTGAATACACTCGTCTTGAACTGGTAGAAGTGCCGAGACAGAGGCAATGGTAGCATTTACTTTTCGCTGAGCTAATGATGTCGATTTACCTGGAAGCAACAATTTAGAAACAAAACCGAGTGGCAATGGCTCTCTTGCAGCTGCGACCGCACTCAGAAATGTCAAAAACTGGTCTTCCATGACGTTAAATTCTTTACAAAGTTCAGTCTCCAGACGCTTGAAATACGAGTGGTATACAGACGAAATACCTGATGGTAAGATGTTGTCCAGAGCTTCAAGGGTTAAAACTGGCACTTCCTTCTTTACGAAATCTACCAGGTAATGAGCATATAGCATGACTCCTTCTGACTTTTGAACTAGTGCTTGCAAGATGTTTTCTCGATGCTCAGATTGCAAGAAATGGCTGATTTGCTTTTCAAAGCAATGGTGAATATCCTTGACGTTCTCTTCAACGTTTGGATCCAGCTGTAGGGGGTGCAAATTCTTTAGAGTTCCTGTTATGTTTCTTTCCGGTCGCGTTGTCACCAGAAATCGAATCCACAGTGGAAGACTTTGGAAGTAATTAGCAATCACCTCTAGTAGCTCATTTCTTCCCTGGAATTCACTTTCGTCTAACCCATCTATTACCATCAGACAAGTCAAACCAGGGTCATACAAGCTGGTCAGTGGTTCCTCAAACAGCACATCGAACAGATCCTTCACTTCCATGTTGTTAATCTCTACACCCAGATTTCTTGACAGCTTTTCCACGAGAGCTTTCTTGTAGTCCGGCAGAAAATCACACAGCTGACTGGCTAAGGACTGTAGCATCACCTTGGGATTCCTGTGGCGCGCCCTGTCATGCTGACAGAAGTGGCTTCCAGCTAGCCGTCCAACCTTTTGCATCTTTTCACACATGACAGCTGAGATTACAGACTTCCCCATCCCAGCATTTCCACTGATCACCATCACACGATTGGGGGAACTTCTGTCATCTAACCAACTCTCGACTTTGGCAAACATTGACAAACGGGTTCCATCTACGTATCTGTCTGCATGATGTCTCACATTCCTCAAGGTATCAATCTTTGCCAGTTTCTTGAGGATTTCGTTTTCTCTGTGCTTTTCTCTCTGTCCTTCCAAGTCTTCAGCTCCTTCCTTGAAATCTTGTCGTGTAGCTTCAAAGTGTTCATCTTGGGTTCTTAATAGCTTCTTGTGAGTATCTTCTATCCTTGACTTCGTTTCCTGAAGTGTCAGATGGAATTCTTCCTGTCTGTCGAGCAGTTTCGCAACACCCCTCTCCGTGTTCGTTTGGCTCTGACTCATTTTCTGAATTGCTTTGCTATCATCAATTTGAGTTTCACGAACATTTGTAACAACTTGATGTGTTTTTCTGTCGATCTGAAAAACCTTTTGCAGCTTCACGTTGCTATCTTGAATTGTCCCACGATCTTCTAGCTGGCTCTGACGTACTTCATCAACGATTTGCTGTGTTTTAGTCTGTACCTCATGGACTTCTTCCAGCTTCCCCTTGCTATTCTGAAGTATTTTATGATCTTCAAGTTGAGTCAAATGTACTTCATCGATAGTTTGCTGTAGTTTGCTCTGAGATTGATGTATGACCTTCAGCTGTGACTTGATGTCCTCTTCACTGTCAGCCCACTCAAACAACACGTCAATAAAGTCTTCCTCTCCACAACGCTCTGCCTTCAATCTATCAATTTCCCCCTGAGGCAAGCCAAGAGCAATAAGAACAGCACTAATTTCCAGCCACAGAGCAGAGAACGTAGGTGCATCAATACCAGTGGTGGTAACATGACCGTACAACTGATTGCGGAAAAATTTGATGCGAGCAAGGTTTGCCTCAACAGAGGTGTCACTTGTGGGTGGTTTGGTGTGCCAACCTGAGGGGGGAGGGGAGAGTCCACAAATGTTGGTTAGAAGGAGAAATAACAAAGTGATGTCAAATGTGTTGGAGTCTGGTGTGGCTCCACCAAGTGGGAACAGCAAATCCCACTGAGGTTTATGTAAAACCCTCATCTTTAAGAGATTGTTCAGAATGTGATAGTTTGCATTGAGATCAGCCAACAGATTTGCTGGGGGACGATGTCTATCGAAAATCGTCCTAAGAACCGTTGTTCCTCCATCAATGAGAAGTCTGCTGAGCTTGGCTCCATTTGTCTTCTCCACAGTGCTTGCCAAGGGTGAAGGTACAGCAGCCGCCATCTTAATACAAGGATCTGCACGAGGTAAAAAAATTGATCTTAGATAGCAAATACAGGCCTTCCTATTTAGCGCTTTCAGTCGTGATGTTGTTTGCTGTGAGTTTGGCTGATTTTGAAGAAACATACATGTATCTTCCTTGAGTTTTTGCATGATCAAGGTTAGCATTAGCTTTAGTCCTTTGCACGCATTGCGGTCCTGGTAAGCTAAACAAATTAGCCAGCATTCATTGCTTCCAAAAGTGACGGAGCTTGGAGCGAGTGACCCAAGACAGCACTTTCATATTGTACAGATGTACTGAAGTTCAAATAATAACTACGCTATAACTTTAAACAGGGCTTTCTAAATAGAACTGACTGATGACATCTGTTTGGCTGTCAGATGTGTCAGAGGTTGGCCAGAGTCCATGAGAGCTTTCCAAGTAATTGCCCCATGGATATGCCATGTTGAAATGCGAAATAGATGAGGTCTAATGAAAACAAATTCCAAATATTTGACAGAGCTCAATTCACTCTCTCCCAAAATCAAAACCTCAAGGATGGCTGCCAGTGGTTGAATTACAAATTGAGTTTTCTGCGGTAAAAAATGGCTACCCTTCTCTGTTTTTTTCACACTGTTTATTGGACACTGTAACAACAAGTTGACAGATGGATTTAAACATTCCTGTAAGATAGAGTCACACATTCATATATATATTTACCGCAATATTGAAAGGTATCATTCTATTACTGTTCATGTCCTAGGTATGCTAGTACAACACATATTGCTTGCAGGGAGATTTCTACATGTAGCTGCAGGGCATCACACAGACTGGCTAGTTATTACAATTCACTGGTCTTCACCCATCATTAACCAGCAGTGATCTCTTCAACATATGTTTGCATCACATTAAATTATGACATATTTTAGATGCTGACTGACTGAGTAACCCTGATTGAAATTTTAACTGTGTATGTAATATTATTTTTAATGAAGTTCGTAAAGTAATGAGCGGACTGGATGTAAACAATCATACCATTCAACAAGTGTTCCTCCAGTTAGTTAATTCTCCATCCTCATTAAGCTTCATCTCCACTTTCACTGCAATCAAGATTAAAATAATTGAGTAATTTACACATTATAAGATTTGCTCTAAGAAACTTAAAACTGGGCAGTTAAAGATTAACTTCATTTTTTTAAAAAAAATTAAATGGTTATTCTTTCGAAAGAGACTCAGTGTGCTTCTCATTGTTACATCTCATGCATTAAATTCCCAAAACATTTTTAAATTCAGGTATTGGTTTCAAAAGATTAATAAATTATCTCCTTGCAAACAAGCATGAGTCTCGCTATTCAAGTGTTCTGAAAAAAATTTGCTGGGAAAATATTCTTTTTCCCCATCCATGTGCATTTTGCTTTTTAAACTTCTATTTCTAATTCCCTTGATTTGTTCAACATATGGAAATCCCAACCTTCCAACCCTCCCTTCCCCTAATTTAGCCTTTCACTTACTGACCCCTCAGACCTCTCTTCTCAAATTCCACCCTTTTTGCCGTTATCTCAATGCCTACTATACTATAATGCTTTGATTTGCCCGGTATTGAGTTATGTGAATGTTATCTGGTCATCGTGCGACAAGGAGTTAAATAGTTAAATAGAGTTTTAAAGTTGCAAAAGCGCGCAGCACGAGTTATCTTGTACGCAGACCGCTAAGCATCATCGGTAGCACTATTTAATAAGGTACACTGGATTTCTTTTTATGAACAATGTAACATAGACAAATGCTCCATTTTGTATAAACGTATACATGGGTTTCTACCAAGCTACCTGGATGATCACCTAGTAATTAATCACAAACGTCATTTACGGAATACACGGTACGCTAATTTCAACACTATTTGCCCAAAATAAAAAAGAGAAACCGAAGGTGGACGCACATTTGCAGTATCCGCTTCAAGACTCTGGAATAATGTACCCTCATCTACTAGGAAAGTAGATTCTGTAGCCTGTTTTAAGCAAAATATGTGGAGTAAGATTTTTAGGGATCAGCAATTTTTACATCATTTTCATATTTAGTAATTCGAGTTTTACATGATCATTTTTCGATTATTTAAATCGTATGTTTTTATTTATTCATAATTTTAAGTGATGTTCTATTTTAATCTTGTAATTAGTTGTTTAAATCAGGGCCACAAGTTTATTAGCCTGTGGCTATTACGTGCTACCCTGGAAAAAATAAAGTCTTTATTATTAATATTATATAACCTCCCCTGCACCCTGCCCCATCTAAATATGTCTGGCATGGGATGGACCAACATCTTTTCCTGCAATTGAAGAGACCCTTCCCAGCTTGCATATTTGTACCTTTTGTGGCCTAGTAAAGAGCAATTTAGGTAGATGAAACGGATTTGTTCAATTTATTCTTACAGGTAGTCCGACGCATAATGGCCAACGAGTATCGATCGATCCTAACCAAGTTGTTCTTTCAATTAGGCACGAGTTGTAGTGTTTTGAACTTCCGGGGGGGGGGGGGGTGGGGGTGGGGGGGAGAATCAGGGGACAAAACCCTAACCTCAAGAGCTTCATGAAATTATCATTCTACTGTTCCTTAAATGAAATGAGCATCTCTGTGGTCACGCCTTGCCATGAAATTAACGTTTTATTTGTTTGTTCAGTGAAAAAAAAAACATACTTCAGTCAAGCATTGGCAAGAAATCAACATTTTCCTCTTTCTTTAGCAATATAACATATTTGCAGTCACATGTGAAATCAATGTTTTCCTGTTTTTTTTTCATGTGACCTCAACATCCATCTGTGAGATTTTGCATTGAGATGCAATCAACATTTTACTGTTTTTTTAAGTGAAATCAACAACTCTGAGGTCGCCGGTTGACATGAAATCAACATTTTTATTACTGCATTCAATACATGTGATTATAATAATATTCACATCTCTGAGCTTTCAAGTTGATGTGAAATGTACATTTTCCTGTTTTTGAAGTGAAGATAAAGTTATTGTTTTCAAAACTTGAAGTGGGTCAAACTTCTTAGCTTTGTTGTGGAACAGAATCTTGTTTTGGGCTTTTTGGGGGCTATTCAGAGTGAAAAAAGCCACATATAACTTAAAATTTGACAGAACGTTTATATATACATGTAGACATTATTCATAGATGGCTGCCAATTAAAAAATATTTTGTAAGTATTAAAACTAGCCCAATTACAGCTGTAACCTCATTTTTGAGTTGATAATTCGTAATAATTTTTACTCTCAAACGAGGTTAATTGGGCTAATTTAATACAAAAGACTTTTAAATTGGCAGCCATTTTTGAATATGGCCTATGCCTATGGCACTATTGTTTAACTCATGAATATATGAAAAGATAAGACCATAGAATTATTTTTCCAGTGCATGACTTCTGCCACCGGTGGGTGATTCCAGAAAATATCCATACACTACAATGGGCGGCATCTTGGAATTTCAAGGGAGAGGGGTTTCTTGACTGGAATTCTGAAGACATCGGGGAGGGGGGTTATGCAGTTTGGAATTCCAAACACATGGGGGGTTTCAGTTCTGAATTTCCAGAGAAGATAGCAAAATCTTCATGTGAAATCGCTGATCTGTTACCTTTTCTAGTTGTAAATCAAGCACGAACCGACTACTAAAGCATTCATCAGCTTAGACAGCAAGCTCCACATTGAAGAGGCCTTAAAGTTGATGAATTAGTCGCTAGGTTAATAAAATATAAATTAAAGCAAGTCTGTGTTTCTTTCCGATCTAAAATTGTCTATCAACATGTTGCATGTAAAAAAAACTTGCACCAATCTCTCTTTACTAAATGGAACACTTGACAGATTTGTAGGCTGCATTACTATTGGTCAGCGGTTACTCAGTGAACAAAATAGTTGGGTGACAGCCAGCACATCATGAACATTACTTTTGTCTTCCACTTGTATCAATTTTTTTTATTTGATGTTAAGCAACTTCAACATAACACTTGGAAGGGAAAGCTACAGTGTACTGCACTAAACATTGACAAACTTGATTTGCTTTTTGCTTGACTGAAAATTGTGAGCAGAACTTTCTTGGAGAAGAGAAAAGGCACAAGTTTCCTGTTCGTTAGAAATTTTATGTGGCTAAATAGAATTTAGGCAAAGTTAGACTCAAACCAATGCGGCCAGCGGTGTTTCGTGTAACAGTACGTGACTTGCGGGGCGGTCCTTTGGGGGTTTGCAGGGCCATTGTGTATTGTTGCTTTGCATGTGCTCTACTGCTTGCTGATTGTTGCGGATCATTTGCTCGGTGTTTAGCGAATCTTTGTGGATTCTTGCTCCCTCCCGCCCCCTCCTCTTTGGTGGTTGGTATCTAGGTAAGTATGGGTCAGGTAAGTTGTTTTCACTGATTCTTTCAGTGTGATGGTGCTGGTTAGCGGCTGCCTTTGGGGGTGGTTCCCGCTTCCAGGGTTGCCATGGATACCTCCCCTTCGCCTTATGGTTGCTGCTCGCCGCTAACCTTTATGGCACCAGTTCCCAAGCTCATCAATTTGTTATGAGTTTAAAGGCAGTCAAACAGGAATATGAGGGGGGGAGGGGGTAGAGCATTTAGGAATTTCCAAAGGTAAGGGGGGGTTAAAATGTTCATGCCACCCGCGGTAGGGTATGGATATTTCTGGAATCACCCGATCTGTGTAATCAGTGCTACAGTGCTACAGTGCATCCTCATTAGAAAAACTGAAAAAAATGAGGTTTTCCATGCAGATTTTAAAATGGTGATCAATAAACCAGAACTTAAACAAGCCTTTTTTGGTAATAATTGTTGCAATTTAACGGCAAGCATAGACCACTAAGTATCTTTCTCAATCCTTATTGGGTACCTCTTCATATAAGGCAGCCTAAGTAAATCTAAAGAAAATGCCGAGTGTAAATTTAAATATCAGAGTTTATTATCCAACTCTGCTTGTAGAGTACAAATAATCAACAATTATCCTGCGAAATAGCGCGAAACATCGTCTGAAAATCAGACGATATTCCGCGAGATTGAGCAGGATAATTGTTTTATTATTGAACAAATTGATAACAAAACAGCCAGAAGGAAGGAAAATTAAATATTTGCAAGCTAAGCAAAGAACGTGTCACAACGTGCAAGGATTATGTCATTGGCAGGGAAATAACCACGATACTAAAGATAGCCATGGATAAAGTAATTCTTGAATTATGTGACTGTTGTGACTACTTTGCTAGCGCTTTACTCATAACCATTTTTAACCATTTTAACCATTTATTATTAACCATTTAGTATTATTGAGTCTATAGTTTAAAGGATTACAAACCCGCTTATAGCAGAGCTAATCTAGGCGGGTTGTACTATTTACAATATATATTTACTGTGCTAAAAGTGAATTGATACAGTTGCTAAATAGATACACGTACAAAAACAATACAAGGGAAAAACATGGAAAAAACAATTAAATTTAATGGTGACTGTTAAGAAAAAAAGCTGTTGTTAATAGTATTATTATAGGATCGTTCGTATCGTTCATGCCTATACAGACAATTATGTCATCGGAGATTTCACAACGGCTTCGACTGATGGTGCAATCGGGGTTCACAACGGCTACAAGTGATGGTGCAATAAGAGGCTTAAATAGTTTGTGTGTAGTCGTTGCTGTCAGTTGTTGCATTACATATTGATCAGGTGATTTTGTGTCTACAGTCAACAGTGAATCAACAAGGACTGCTTGCAGACAAGAAACGTGAAGGTAGATGTTTTAACAACTTTTATTTGCACCTGCAGTAAATAAAATATCAAATTGTTTTGGTGTTTATTTCGGAAAAATGCAAGAGTCGCGTGATATTACTGTTTGTGTTGATCAAGGGATGTGCTGTCTACAATAATCACTGAATCATCAAGGACTGCTTTGGAATGTCCACTGCTTTGCGGCTGTGGTGCGAAGGAAACAGTTCAATTTTAAAAGCGCGGTTATAAGATCTAAAAGAAGAAGTTTTGTCGGAGAGCAGGCCCAAACTCCCACTTACGGCCAACTGTCTTCACCGGATGAGGTCATCATCAGCCAATTAAGTTAGCGAATTAACTGTTTACTCAAAAAAATGGCGGCCAAATGGAGAAAATGTTTATTGGTCCAACTTGGGCCAAAATCCTTCGGCGATGGGCGTCAGGACATTTGCAAGGATAAAGAATGTAACTTAGGACCAGTTGCTGGCTACTAAGGCTGAAATCATCCAGAGTTAAGCTGAATTTCGTTTTGGGTGCGAAACAGAAGATTTTGTAATCTGGAATTGTAGTTTCTGTTCGCTTTTGAAGGGAATAATTATTCAATGCGCTAAAAAGGGTATTACGTCTGGCCATGGAATGCGCTTACAGTGATAAATAAGATCGTGTTTACTTCGCTAGAAGCAATGGTGGAATTTTCTGGGAAAAAATTAAAACCTAAGCGCTTGTCAAAAACCCCTTTAACATATGTAAATTTATATTCGTTTGAAAGGTCAAGGTATTTTTTTGTTGGACGTAAACAAATATCTACGATTACAAGTCACGCTAAACTCACGCTATGCAAAGATTGTAATCAGATACTCCTTTTATATTATATTTGCTGAAAGGCAGGAGAGTCAAGTTTCGCGTAATGAAATTAGGTCGTTATGTGACAGTAGATGTCTTTTGCATTGCTCGGGGTCAGACAGTGTAAGTATATAACTGAGTTTTTTTTAAGCGCGGTTTACAACTGCACCGCAGTTCTTGTTAGATATAATATGTATGGAGTTTGTATAGATTACTGGTATTAATACTAACACATATTAATAGAAACTTCTTCCAGTATCTACATTGTCTGTCTTGTTAACTCTGGGAACTATCAAATCTTATTATTTTAAAAATGTCAGCTTGCTGTGACACTCAACTGATCTACAATCCCAAATTTTGTGCTCTTGTTCATTGAGATGCTGAAACAAATTTTGTTGGCTTATTGGAATTTAACTGTAACTCATTAAATGCATGAGTAAGTATTTGAGACTATAGAAAGTCTTGGTATAATTATGTCTGCTGTGCACAAACTGGTCTCTGAGAGCAAGGAAATATAAACAAACTGGTAAATATTCAAGGTCAAACAATGTGTACATGTAGGTCCAGAAAATATCCATACCCCCACCACAGAGGGAATTTCACATTAGACCCCCACCTCCCTAGAATTTCATTCTTTTTCTTTAAGACAAAGCTAACCCCCACCCATCCAGAATTTCCATGTGCACCCCCCATACCCTCTGGAAAGATTCATTTTGACAAAAAAGCGTGTTAAAGTTAAACTTAACACTCTAAACACTAGGCTGTTTGCATTACATGTCACTGCAAAGAGGCCAAAAATGCCTGCCTGCAAAGGCTGTGAAAACGAGAAATGCCCACTAATTAGATGCGCTCCATTGATCTCCCGCAAATTTTCAGGCAGCCAATCAAAATGAATTGAAAGCTAAAATTCACTTCCGATAAAATTAAAAACACATGAAGAGTCCACTGCCTGCTGAACATTGGCAAGACTAATGGCTGAGTAGGACTAGAGTCCAACACAAAATTTAGCCGGTGCCAAAAGTTTGAAAAATCTGAAGCGGCAAACAGATGTGTGAAAAATTGAAAAATATTTTTACATGGCTCTTTTTTCACAGGCGATGTCAAGATTCTCCAATACCGACCAACTGATCTTGGTTAATAAGATGTTTATTATAATGGCAAACAAGAAAAATTTAATTTGTTTAATGTAACTGGTTTGTACTAACTGACATTTAGCTTGCGAAAAGCCATGAGCTGAACTTAATTCTGCCAAAGTTTGCTTGTCCTTTTTACTCTTTTTTCGCATCAGGCTTTTTGGCACTTCTATAAATAAATATTGTTAGAAGAAAATAGTCAATATTTTTGCATTTCAGTGTGCAATTTTTTCATCGCAAGACATTACCGGTCTATACGCCAGTCAAGATGGGAAAATCTAGACCTCTTTTAATACCGATTTCAGTCAATCAAATTTGTGAATTCGGTAGTTCCCAGTCCTTGTGAGACACAGCCATATAATAATCAATCATCCTACACATTGCAGGAGTCTTGCTCTTGAGCCGCTCATGATATTCAGCTCACAAGCTAACCTCATTTGATCATTATTGCTTTTTCAGCTGAGGAGTGTTTCCCTCAGTCATAGCCACTTCCATTTCATGCGAACTCAGACTATCAGGACTGACAGAGCTCTTGCTAGCTGTTATAGCTGGACCGCTTGGAGTAGCGGCCAAACAGGCAAAGAATGTTGAAAGTACTGAAAATTCGACGGGAAAGAACCGGTGTATGGTAAAAGGGAAATCGGCCAACCATGATGAGAAGCCACGTGCATTTAGATGAAATTTCCACAAATTCCAAACTGTATACAGATCAAATCCATTAGTGTGACCGCATCTCCTAAAGCAACGGTTACTCAGGTAAGAAACGCCAAAACCTCAGCAGTTGATTACAGAATTTCAACAATGTTTTTTTCAAAACATTTTTTAAATTGCTTGGGGTCTGTATGACTCCAATATATCAATTTACAGTTTATTGGCAGGCTTTGATTCCTAAGCTCCACACCTCACCAATCAGACTCAGTTCCTGGACAAACACCGTTCCTCAAATGAACAATGGCTGCTGGTAACATATTTTTCCTCCCCCTCCCCCCTTAGCTTTACTCCTACTCCCTATGACCCCTCTTTGTCTAATATTCCCAAGCCTCTTGTGAGGTTGAATACCCGCCAAAATACACCTGCATTGCAGGATACAGCAATCCTTAGACTTTGAATATCTACATGTATCCGGAAATGAAACACTATTTCCTTCCATAATAGCTTAATTCTTGTTGTTTCTGGGACCATGTAGCAAAGCAAATTTATGGGATGGATTTTTTCAAATGAAAATGCCCCAGTCCTTATTAAACTGTTATGGAAATAATTCAGGAAGTCCAAAGCGTAATATGTGATTACTTCGAGTGTAAAGACAGTTAAGATTTGACAGTAATTAACAACCAATC
>OZ026601.1:31883347-31940847 GCA_964020085.1 Micromussa lordhowensis | reverse complement strand
TGCTGTTAATAGGTCACGGAAAACGAATATCATTCAAAACTAACCTTGATCATTTCAAATCTCAGCAATACAGCTAAAATTAATTAACCAGCTCTCTTCCTTGGAATCCAAAACCATAGTAAAACCCGCAAAGATATCTATACCCAGAATCCTCAACGAACAAAGTCAGAAATGGCGATGGAATTTCAACTTGTGAACTGTGGAATACTGCCATGAGAGAGCGTGACAGAGGAGAAAGCTGAAATTCAGGCTACATGAGATGATGTTTCGTCATTTACATTTGTATTTGCTATTCACTTTCATACTGTTGTGTAGTCATTAAAGGCATATTATTTTACTGAGACAGAGAAGTCTTACTTTATTCATTGCGTATGTCAGAACCGTTCTCTATAATTTATTTAGTTCAATTCTACTTCCAAACAGGACTAGTATTTTTACATCATGCATTAGTTTCACAATGTTACAGTAACGAGTGATCGGCATAATAGGATAACGATGTTGCTATGGTAATCAATAAACTACACGTACCCAGAGACTCAAGGTTTTAAAAATAGCTAACACTTTCTGAGACCCCCAAGTATTTTCACTGTCTTCCGTCTCTCCTCGTATGCACTGCGAATGACCGGAAAGTACAAATAAAGCTTCTGCCACCAAAGTTTCCCATAATAATGTATCCTAATGTGTCAGTTTAGTACTCTCGTCTTCGGCTGACCAGGAAAGGTCTTCCTTACGGTTGGACGCTTAATCCAATTCGTCGTGGGCTGTTAACCACCAGACAGGGTCTCTACCTAATACTATTTGTGACAGCAGTCCAAGCGTTGTAACCAGCGGCGAATCCCTTTTAAGTGTGGAAACCCTCTGTTCCAGGCCCATCCTCTGCCATCCCTTCAGGTCCTTCGGTGTGTCACGGTAGACCGCTAACGCCATCACCTAATGACGCCATGGTTCCCATACCTAGCAGAAGCCCAATACCGGTTCGTACCAGTTGCTATTTATGTGTTTTGGGGAGGAGACAAGATTGGGAACAAGTAGAATTGGGTAGTCATGGAAAAAAAAGAAAAAAAATTCTCGTATCCAATCTTCTCTCGCCCACAAACCACACAAATTGCTACTGGGTACGAGTCAGGACTCGCTGGAACTTCACAGAGTCAGCTGGTGAAAGCTGCCACCCCACCTCTCTCTCCCTCTCCTTTCTCTCATGGAACGGTAGAGTTCAGGGACTAGACTAGAACCAAAGAGCTTGAAAGCTATGCATGGCCAAACAATGTTATAAATGAACAGCATATTGGCATTCCGGCTGAGAGAAACATTTTGGCTTTAGATACGAGAATGAGCCTCGAAGATGTTTATGTGCAGTTGTAGCAACTCGAAGTGGAGATTGTCTAAAGGACTTCTAAAGCGTTTTTCTTGAGCAATAACGTTCCCTGAGTCCACGATTCTTTCTGTCAGCACTAAGAATCGAGACTTCTTGTCGAATTCGGAAGATGAGATGAGACAGCATAAATCACAGCGGCTGCTCTCTCTACACACGTTAACAAATCTCCAACTTGGACGTACGCACAAAATATAACAATCTCGTTCTTCCAGTCATCGTTCGTTACTGCGCAAGCTTGACGAAACGAGCGACTCTCGAGAGTTCCGTTGCAGACAAGATTTTGATTGTTTTTTAAAACAATGGAAATGAGCGCAGGTAAACCAGCAGCGTGTCGATTAAACTATTTTCGTCCTCAGTGCTGCTCGTTTAAAATGTCCACCGTTTCGCCGACCACGTGACCAAAAGAAACGGACGCTCTGTGGACGAGAATGGATTGAGCCACGTGACCCAGGCGCAATTCAACCTGAAGTCCGATAGTTTCGGAATTCAATTCGGATCTTTCCAGGGTTGGTCGTTTCTCGACCAAGGGAAACAAAGACTCTGGGTGGGTTCCGGATTTTCTAAAGAGTTCGCCGCGTTTGTTTACCGCTGACCCTGACGCTTGGGTTCTGGGAGCGAGACTGTGGATTGTCCAGCCATATAAGAGCGTGGTTTGAATGTTATTCAGTTATATGTATGGCGGAAACAACACGGGATGGTATCCAATTGTATGTGCATGAAAATTTATTTTCAGGCTATAAACACATTTCCTGCTGTGCGGAATTTCCCATCTTAGGTACAACGCTGGGAGGAGCGCAAGTAATCGGTCAATTATCATTGCCATTATTAAAAGTTGAAAAGTTTTTATTGTTATTGTTTTTATTGTCATGGTCTGACATTAACTCAATATCCGGGACATGCGTGAGCGAAGGAATAGCTCGTAAAACGACATGCGGATTTTCCACTTCTGCTCCAGTTTGTTTATTTAGATACCAGGTCTTTTGACAGTGCGGCTTTGTCAGCCTTGGAGGTCGCTTGCAACGCAAACCGAGCCAAAGTTTGCTGAGAATATTGCGATTTCCTTCGCGGAAGCGATTGTTTCTAATCTCAAAGATAATCTGGCGTATTGAGGATTACTGATAAGTTGAAAAATCGGCACAAATACCCCGGTATAGACCTAGACAGATTATTCTCAAAAGTTGTGAAAACGTTGCTCAAAAATATCCCTAAATGTTGCTAGAAGTTGCTTTAAAAATCTGAAAAGTTGCTTAATGACACAGTTAAATAGAAATGAACAAGGTCGCTGTCTTGATCTTATCACAGACGGATCGAAGAGCAGCAAACCGGCCCTGCTTCTGCAGTATCTTTTGATGACAACAAAACGATGACAGTTTCAGTTCAGTTTAAGTTTCTTGAAGATCAATCAGTAACTCCGAGCTTATCTTACAGCTGATCTGGAGCTTTCTCGTGGGAAGAAAAAGGCATGACGTCCGCCATTTTGCTTTTCTAGTTGCATTATATTTGGAATAACATTTTGGAAGTCATATTCGGAACACCCATTTTGGAAGCGATCAACAGATGATACGGCCCAACCGATCTAAAAAGCAGAGATTTTCTAGCTCAAATTCTTGTGAAATTCCAAAGAAAACGCGTCTAACTAGTTCATCAATCACTCATGAATTTGAACACCTTTAAGGAAAATATAGTGAATAACAGCTAAAAAATGTGCTAACTTTTGGAAGCGATTCTCGGAAACTGATCACTCGGTCAATTTTGTAGATTCAGTGACCGGTGTCCATACACGGAATGCTGAAAGCAACTGGAGTGCGGCAAAGGAAAAGCTGAAGACCACATATAGCAATCTTCTTCAAAAATATTTACAAGAATTCACGTGGCGGCGTTAGTATGGAGAGCCACACCCAAACAGTTGCTTAGTTGCTTAGTTGCTATAGAAATTTGTACTAGTTTACAACTAAATGTAGAGAAATTTTGTTTTTTGTCCATACATCGTCTGTAAAATTACAAGACGATGTATGGACAAAAAAACAATTCTCTACATTTAGTTATTAACTAGTACAAATTTCTCCTATCATGATTTTGGTAAATTCTGGTGCATTTTTAAGCATTGGTAGCAGGTTTTGCGAGTTCACCGAACTACTTTTTGTCATGATACCATACATTTATTCTAATGGTTACCCCCAACAACGCAAAGGATTATGGGTATGTGCAAGTAGCGAATACACAGATGTCATCCTCAATCTTTCTTATGACGTAATAGAGTCTGAATGAAGGAATCTTTGCTGACGTCATTGTTTATATTTTGCCTCATTTAGGTAACGACTTTGCGAGGAGAACTAAGGCAAGAACCATGCTAGACATACTTTAGCTCTTTGGGTGTACTACTGAACGAAACATTGGCTTTCAAAAACTGCTGAAAATAAACCCTAAAAAGAGCCGATGCATTCCTTTTAAATTTTAAAGTTTTTAAACCCACGTTACAATACACGTTTAAATTGCCCGGGATAGTCAATCACCCCATGCCCTTTCAATCAGTTAAAAGCTGATATTTTGGTGGCTAAATCAAAACCTGAGGCGTTTAAGGTAATTCCTTAGTATTGCATTGCGCATCCCTACTGCGCACGATTTTCGCGTCATTAGCGCGTGCGTGTACAAAACCTAAGAGATTCCCCTCAAGCTGAGCTCGATAGCGAAATGAATGCTCCTTTTCTATTAAACGAGCTCGGTGACCCCCCATTTTTTTTGGTATTTGCTAAGAACAGTCTAATAAAGAACATATTTGAAGGATAGTAGTACATGATTTGTTTTTGCAAAATAATTCCATACTGGGTGTATTTTGAACAAGGCGAGGACCACGGAACTGTCCGAAAAAGTGCAATATTACCACAACTAGGCAATCAAAAACGGCTTAAATGAAGTAATACTACTTATGTGAATAAAAGAAGCTTTACTTTCAAGAAAACGTTTGTGTCTTTCAAGTAATCAAGACTCAATTCTTTATGAAGATGATTCGAATTTTTAACGCGAAACCAGCAAAATACCCCATTTTAAGAGCCTGCTGACGCGTAAACAAGCAGGGGTGCCCCCATTTTTTATTGCATTTTCTTAATGGTCATAATTATCATGAAAGTTTGAATTCTGAAGTAATCATTCGTTACCTTACAATATTTGTGGACTTTTTCCGCACTTACCTAAACATCTAAACACAAGGGGCCTCATCTAAACACAAGGGGGTTGAAAGAATTTGAGACAGATATACAAACCCGAGGCGCGGTCGAGGGTTTGCGCAACTTTCGAGATTTCTCCCTGCAACCCCCGAATGTTTAGATGACGCTATGTAAATGCGGGGAAAAAAGTCCTCTAATGTTTCTGTAAATTAAACTATTTCTCAGAACGCAACCGTGTTTACATCTTCTCAACTCAACACACCTAACGATCAATACGAGCACGCGTGCAATTTTAAATATCTTATGAAAATAGTTTGGTTCGAAAAACAACTTGGAACAACTGAGACTGTACAGCGGTTTTCTCTTACTTCCCGCTCGCGCTCGATTCTCATTTTCACTTAAATAATATTTGCAAATCTGCGCGCAGTCTGTCCTCTTCTTGGCTCAGATGGCTGGACCTCAATCAGCTTACTGCTACATCATCCAGTCGGCGGATTCGTCTGGAAATCCCAACTTAGCTGCAGTGTACTATTTTCACTCTTTGGGCTTGATCCTGTCGCAAACGAAGAGAAAGAAATAGTAAAAATGAAATGTGAGATCAGATAAACACAATGATATACAATTAGGGTGCCAGTCTAATCAAACACACAGATCATTTTTATTGCGTGAGAAGACCACACATGCATGTTATTTACCAGTAAAGCATGTAACTGAATCAAGAAGAAGTATTTTCAGTCATTTTTGTCAGTGATACAGGCCTGGGGTGAGGCAAGAGGAGTTACAGGACAAAAGAATCACCAAACTGATGAAATGAATTTGATGAAAACTAGAGACAGGCTATGATCAAAAGATTTATTGGAAAAAGTTCGAAGTCCTCTACAGGATTCGAACCTATGACTTCCCGCTACTAGTTAGACGCTCTAACCACTGAGCCACACAGAACCCCTAGTGAGTTAGGTCATGTTACTAGGTACTATAGCGAATAGCAAAACAACCGAGCTCACCAGGGGTTACTCAGTGGCTAGAGTGACTTCAACTGGGTTTCCAAAACGTTTTCAGCCAATCACAGCATGAGTTTGAACCATACGCATCCGAATTTCTTCATGATTGACAAATCGTGTTGGAGCAGTGTCAACGTTTGTTGTTGTTGGTTTGAACAGCGTGACAAATAAGCGACAAAAATAATTTGAACCAAATGCTCGCTTGCCATGCATTCAATTTGTGTTGCCACGCTCAGGGTATTAGCTATTTACCTGGGGTAAACAATCAAAAATTTTGGTCTCGCTTAGAGTTTTCAGGACGAAACGCCACTATTTTTAGCTGTCAGAGTAACTTTTAGGGTGCACCCGAAGAAATATTAATAAAAAAACGCTCTTACTTTCGTTCTTTGGCTCGATTTCCGCCAGTCTCTCGAGCCTCGTCTGCCAGCGCGGGCTTCTTTCCTGAACAGCGACTGGTAACCGAACCAGTTTCGGTTTGGTGGTATCTTCTGGCGTTAAATAAACCCCAGCCATGCCCATATTAGTCTCCTAAAGGAGTTACATTAGCATCCCCGACCTTTTCATATGGCATGGGAGTAACCCCTGGGGGTCTATTTATCGCTGGGTTCAAAATTGTTTTCGTCACATGACTGGTTTGTTTCAGTCGAGTTGAAAATTATTTCTTCAAAATTATCATTTGTTGTCGCTGGACCGTGAAGCATTGTTTTCTACGCGCTAGGTTGAACTGATGTTATTTTTATCGCCAGCTTGTGGTGCTGTTCAAGTCAACGAGATTTGAACCCAATTACCAACCAATCAAAATCGTCCGTTCGAAAGGCTAAGAATCGCGCTACTCGAACATGATTGGTGAGATAAACTTGAATTCCTTAAGGCTGGTTCTCACTAGGTCATAAGCGTAAGCATAAGCCGACGTACGTAGACGCAGTAAGATGCTAATAATTAGAGCCTTTTGCTGGAAATTTTCCTAACAAAAAACGCTAATTATCAGCATCTTACTGCGTCTGCGTATGTCGGCTTATGCTTATGTCTAGTGAGAACCAGCCTTTAGTTGGAAAATCATACTGTGATTGCTTAAAATCTCTCTGGTGTACGTGACTCGGTTGAACTAATCGTATTGTAACTTTGTTCCTTTTTAATAAAACCTGACCTTTTGCTCTTCCCGCTGTGTTTATCCCTGCTGTGTTTATCTCGCGGCAACTTCACCTGAAGAACTTTGAAATTCACTTCGGAATCATAAAAGGCAATGGCGATAAGCCGCTCACCAGAACAAGCTGCTAAACTGCACATCAAGCTTTCCAAAGTAATTTCACTAAGCAGGTCACCTGACTTGACATTAAAAAGCTGAAGAAAATAACCACTAAATACATCACTTATGTGGGCAACGCACTCCTCCTCACTAACAAACTTACAATCGTAGATTAAAGGAATACGGTCGTCATGAGTACGTAGTTGTAATATGTGGAGTGTTTTGCCCAAAACCACATCGAGGACGCAAAGGGCATTGACATATCCTCGTATTCCCCCAAATACGCAATACTGTTCAGTAGGAGAAAGTGTTTTGAATACAGCAGAGCCCGCAAAGGATCTGAAAGGCTGGGGCATCTTCCAGAGTACTTTGTCTCCACATTGCATCTGTAATTCCTTACGATCAGCGGTAAGCACGTGACATTTACTGTTACAAGCTAAAAAATAGGAATGAATAAGAATTGTTGACAGAATGCCTTCCCCGGTTGTATCCACAATGATGACTTTTTCCATTGCTTCACAGGCCACTCGTTCTTCTGATATGGAGATTACTTTAATGATGTTCTCTAAGTCAGTCCAACTTCGGATGCACTCAGACAACTTAAAATTCCATAGCTCAAGCGCGTCGTCACTGGTTTGCAACAGAACACCTTCTCTTACAGCTACAAGATTACGTACATGGAACCAAGCAATGTCTCGCAAAACTCGTTTCCCAGGTGTGAACATACCACTTGAAATGTCCCAACCTTTAAGTGTTACTGGACTTCCGGCAGTTGCACAGATAACAAACAGCGTCTCACCATTCAATGATAACACGACTTTCATCACATAAGTCTTTGAAACTCCGTCACTGTCTTTCGCCAGTTCAACAAGCTGCAACATCTTTATGATGTTACTACCACAAGCAACTGTCAACATACACTGTTTATTTAGCACAAAAGCAAGTCCGAGTCTCCGTGACTGGATGGTATCTCCTTCAGACAGCAAGCAAAAAGGATCTCCTAATAAAAAACCGGTTTCACTACTTAATTCAAATTCCCACGGCTGGTAAGGCAAAGATACTTCCTCAGGTAAAACATCTAAAGAAAAGTCGCCGTCATTTTCCATGTTGAGGTCTAAACGAACGAGATCGTGCGTAACTTCGTTGAAAACCAAGCAATAAAGGAATCGACAGTCAGGAGAGAACTGAAACATGCCGCATACTTTAGAAATAGTTCTCTGTGCTAGAGGTCTATAATCGTCCATTATGTCTACCAAAGTTATCGAACTAGAAAGGTCAGAAATTGCTAGCAGTCTACCATCCCGAGACCAAGCAAATGACACAATATCGTCACTCCATGAAAAACGATTCATCTCTGAGCCATCTGTCAGACTCCACATGGTAATTGATTTAGCATCGCTCGGGCATTTAGTTAGCATCTTGGTCTTGTCTGCAGAAATTGAACAAACCTCAAAACAGCACTTGCTCGAAAGAAAAAGTGGTTTCAGGTCTCCATCCAACGTATAGGCATGGCTGAGGATTCCTGGTAAGACAAGGTCCTCTGTAGGATGAAACACTACTGAGCGGTATAATGACTTGGGAGCAAATGGAAACCAGTAGTAGTCCCGCTTATATGGTTCGCGTGCGACGCTGTAATGTTTCCTTTCTATGACATCTCGTTTCCATAGCTGCTTTGCAGTAAGAAGCGACCATAGCTGAATCGTGTTGTCTTTACATTCGCACACCATGTAGTCTAACTGCGGTGAAACATCAAAACATGTTACGGCAGCTGAACAGTGAAATTTGGTTTTAACACGCCCTTGCAGATCCTCCTTGTGCGAGTATTCCATATACGCCATTTCACAATATTTAGTCTCTAAAAGCTTTAAAGCTTCAGATGACAGTTCAGGTCCTCCCTCGTTCAACAAGGTTTGAAAGATGGTGTGGGGAAGTTTTTGTAATGTGCCAATGTGCTTTCTTAACAAGACCAACAAAGTGTTAAGGGCCCTTTGAAGTTGTTCGATGCCCGCTTGCTTCTGAACACAAATAATGTCTTCAGAAGCCGCTGTGACGTTCACACACAACTTTGCGTACACAAGCTCTAAGTCCAAAACAAATCTCGTAACAATTTCCTCAAGGCTGCATACTCTCGCATCCTCTAGTTGTAGCATGTGTTGAACTCCATGTCGCAGAGCGTACGCTGTAGTTTCAGTAAACTGTGCACAGTCGACACCTTTTCGTTTCAATTCATCAAGTTCATCAATGCAGAGCTTAGAAAGGAAGTCGTGGCCTTCTTGTTCGTCCACACTGAAGTCGTGATGTCCATAGTTAGACTTGTCAATCAACCAGTCTTTGACTGACTTGTGAAAGAAGTGAATACACTCGTCTTGAACGGGTAGAAGTGCCGAGACAGAGGCAATTGCCGCTTTTACTTTTCGTTGAGGCACTGATTTACCTGGTAGCAACAATTTAGAAACAAAACCGAGTGGCAATGGCTCTCTTGCAGCTGCGACCGCACTCAGAAATGTCAAAAACTGGTCTTCCATGACGTTAAATTCCTTACAAAGTTCAGTCTCCAGACGCTTGAAATACGAGTGGTATACAGACGAAATACCTGATGGTAAGATGTTGTCCAGGAGTTCAAAGGTTAAAACTGGCACTTCCTTCTTTACGAAATCCACCAGGTAATGAGCATATAGCATGACTCCTTCTGAATTTTGAACTAGTGCTTGCAAGATGTTTTCTCGATCCTCAGATTGCAATAAATGGCTGATTTGCTTTTCAAAGCAAAGGTGAATATCCTTGACGTTCTCTTCAACGTTTGGATCCAGCTGTAGGGGGTGCAAATTCTTTAGAGTTCCTGTTATGTTTCTTTCCGGTCGCGTTGTCACCAGAAATCGAATCCACAGTGGAAGACTTTGGAAGTTATTAGCAATCACCTCTAGTAGCTCATTTCTTCCCTGGAATTCACTTTCGTCTAACCCATCTATTACCATCAGACAAGTCAAACCAGGGTCATTCAAGCTGGTTAGTGGTTCCTCAAACAGCACATCGAACAGATCCTTCACTTCCATGTTGTTAATCTCTACACCCAGATTTCTTGACAGCTTTTCCACGAGAGCTTTCTTGAAGTCTGGCAGAAAATCACACAGCTGACTGGCTAAGGACTGTAGCATCACCTTGGGATTCCTGTGGCGCGCCCTGTCATGCTGACAGAAGTGGCTTCCAGCTAGCCGTCCAACTTTTTGCATCTTTTCACACATGACAGCTGAGATTACAGACTTCCCCATCCCAGCATTTCCACTGATCACCATCACACGATTGGGGGACATTCTGTCATCTAACCAACTCGCGACTTTGGCAAAGATTGACAAACGGGTTCCATTTACGTATCTGTCGGCGTGATGTCTCACATTCTTCACGGTATCAATCTTTGCCAGTTTCTTGAGGATTTCGTTTTCTCTGTGCTTTTCTCTCTGTCCTTCCAAGTCTTCAGCTGCTTGCTTCAAATCTTGTCGTGTAGCTTCAAAGTGCTCACTTTGGGTTCTTAATAGCTTCTTGTGAGTATCTTCTATCCTTGACTTCGTTTCCTGAAGTGTCAGATGGAATTCTTCCTGTCTGTCGAGCAGTTTCGCAACACCCCTCTCCGTGTTTGTTTGGCTCTGACTCATTTTCTGAATTGCTTTGCTATCATCAATTTGAGTTTCACGAACATTTGTAACAACTTGATGTGTTTTTCTGTTGATCTGAAAAACCTTTTGCAGCTTCACGTTGCTATCTTGAATTGTCCCACGATCTTCTAGCTGGCTCTGACGTACTTCATCAACGATTTGCTGTGTTTTGGTCTGTACCTCACGCACTTCTTCCAGCTTTCTCTTGCTATTCTGAAGTATTTCATGATCTTCAAGTTGAGTCAAATGTACTTCATCAACAGTTTGCTGTGTTTTGCTCTGGGACTGACGTACTTCATCAACAGTTTGCCGAGCTTCGGTCTGTACCTCACGAACTTCGCCCAGCTTCCTCTTGCTATCCTGAAGTATTTTATGATATTCAAGTTGAGTCAAATGTGCTTCATCGATAGTTTGCTGTAGTTTGCTCTGAGATTGATGTATGACCTTCAGCTGTGACCTGATGTCCTCTTCACTGTCAGCCCACTCAAACAACACGTCAATAAAGTCTTCCTCTCCACAACGCTCTGCCTTTAATCTATCAATTTCCCCCTGAGGCAAGCGAAGAGCAATAAGAACAGCACTAATTTCCAGCCACAGAGCAGAGAAAGTAGGTGCATCAATACCAGTGGTGGTAACATGACCGTACAACTGATTGCGGAAAAATTTGATGCGAGCGAGGTTTGCCTCAACAGAGGTGTCACTTGGGGGTGGTTTGCTGTGCCACCCTGAGAGGGGAGGGGAGAGTCCACAAACGTGTGTTAGAAGGAGAAATAACAAAGTGATGTCAAATGTGTTGGAGTCTGGTGTGGCTCCACCAGGTGGGAACAGCAAATTCCACTGAGGTTTATGCAAAACCCTCTTCCTTAAGAGATTGTTGAGAGTGTGAGAGTTTGCATTGAGAGCAGCTAACAGATTTGCTGGGGGATGATGTCTATCGAAAATCTTCCTAAGAACCGTTGTTCCTCCATCAATGAGAAGTCTGCTGAGCTTGGCTCCATTTGTCTTCTCCACAGTGCTTGCCAAGGGTGAAGGTGCAGCAGCTGCCATCTTAATACAAGGATCTGCATGAGGTAAAAAATTGATCTTAGATAGCAAATACAGGTCTTCCTATTTAGCGCTTTCAGTCATGATGTTGTTTGCTGTGAGTTTGGCTGATTTTGAAGAAACACATCTTCCTTGAGTTTTTGCATGATCAAGGTGAGCATTAGCTTTAGTCCTTTGCACGCATTGCGGTCCTGGTAAGCTAAACAAATTAGCCAGCATTCATTGCTTCCAAAAGTGAGGGACCTTGGAGCGAGTGACCCAAGACAGCACTTTCATATTGTACAGATGTACTGAACTTCAAATAATAACTACACTATAACTTTAAACAGGGCTTTCTAAATAGAACTGACTGATAACATCTGTTTGGCTGTCAGATGTGTCAGAGGTTGGCCAGATGCCATGAGAGCCTTCCAAGTAATTGCCCCATGGATATGCCATGTTGAAATGCGAAATAGATGAGGTCTAATGAAAACAAATTCCAAATATTTGACAGAGCTCAACTCACTCTTTCCCAAAATCAAAACGTCAAGGATGGCTGCCATTGGTTGAATTACAAATTGAGTTTTCTGCGGTAAAAAATGCCTACCCTTCTGTGTTTTTTCACACTGTTTTTTGGATACTGTAACAACACAGATGGATTTAAACATCCCTGTCACATAGAGTCACACATTCATATTTACCGCAATATTGAAAGGTAGCATTCTATTACTGTTTATGTCCTAGGTACGCTAGTGCAACACATATTGCTTGCAGGGAGATTTGTACATGTAGCTGCAGGGCATCACACAGACTGGCTAGTTATTACAAGTCACTGGTCTTCACCCATCATTAACCAGCAGTGATCTCTTCAACATATGTTTGCATCACATTAAATTATGACATATTTTAGATGCTGACTGACTGAGTAACCCTGATTGAAATTTTAACTGTGTAGGTAACATTATTTTTAATGAAATTCGTAAAGTAATGAGCTGACTGGATGTAAACAATCATACCGTTCGACAAGTGTTCCTCCAGTTAGTTAATTCTCCGTCCTCATTAAGCTTCTACTTTCACTGCAATCAAGATTAAAATAATTTAGTAATTTACCAGGGTCCGAAATTAACTTTTTTTTAAGGGAGCCAATTGGCGACTAACCTAAAAATTTTGGTCGCCAAATGGAAGGGTTTGGTCGCCAATGACAAGTGTTAGTTTTTTTGGTTAGGTTGTATTAATTTTTCGTTTTACTCCAATAGTTTTAATTTACATTAATTTATAGTAAAAGCCTAAAATTTAAACTTTCTTTCACTATAATTAAACAAAATGTTTCCATTTAACACAATATTATTACATACAGCTATTAAAGGAGAGACTCACAACAGCCGTGTAACGATAACATAGTCCTACATCTCAATGAGCATGTTTGTCAACGATCATGCGAAGGCTTCAGATTTCTTTTTCTTATTATTTCCATTAAGCAGGAACTATATACTGGTCTCCTGTAAAGTTCTGTGTACTAGACATATGGGGGCCCTCTTTCAATACTTAGATTTAATCAAGTGTGTAACTCAAGTATCTGTTCTTCGCCAAAACGCAACGAAAACGCAACCAAGCCAACTCGATTGCTCGGAAGCAGCTCTTGGCTTCTGGTTGGATAATGATTGCACGATAGACTGTTCATTAGTTAAAAGTGGCCATACTTTTGGACCTCTTGTTTTGTTACTGGCATTTACTATGTTTACTGGTATTTAGGTAAAGTATTAAAAGATTAATTAAGCGCGCGTGTTTCGGATGATGATTGTTTTTTGGATAATGATTGCACGATAGACTGTTCATTAGTTAAAAGTGGCCATACTTTTGGATCTCTTGTTTTGTTACTGGCATTTACTCTGTTTACTGGTATTTAGGTAAAGTATTAAAAGATTAATTAAGCGCGCGTGTTTCGGCTGACGCTTTATTCGTCACGATTTTCGCCACGTCCCATTTTCACCCGCGATATCAGAATTGCGAGAAGCCACTGAAACAATATGGTGCTGGGTAATTATGGCGATCGTAAAATCGTCGTTTTGTTTTACTACAATTCTCCACAGCAGCTTTATGCTTTCTTTTTAAAAAAAGCCCATTTACCTTGGAATTTCAAATGCCGAGAGGACAAAAGGTTATTCGCCTGTTGGCTACCAGTTCTAAATTTCTGGTCGCCAACGCTCAAGTTTTGGTCGCATTGGCCACCAGTCAGTCGCAATGTCGGACCCTGTTTACACATAATAAGATTTGCTCTGAGAAACTTAAAACTGGGCAGTTAAAGATTAACTTGATGTTTAAAAAAAAATAAATGGTTATTCTTTCGAAAGAGACTCAGTGTGCTTCTCATTGTTACATCTCATGCATTAAATTCCCGAAAAATTTTTAAATTCAGAAGTATTGGTTTCAAAAGATTAATAAATTATCTCCTTGCAAACAAGCATCTCACTATTCAAGTGTTCTGAAAAAAATTGCTGGGAAAATATTCTTTCTCCCCATCCATGTGCATTTGTCTTTTTAAACATCTATTCCTAATTCCCTTGATTTGTTCAACATATGGAAATCCCAACCTTTCAACCCTCCCTTCCCCTAATTTAGCCTTTCACTTACTGACCCCTCAGACCTCTCCTCTTCAATTCCACCCTCAGCCTCCCCTGCTCCCCTACCCCCTGGCCCATCTAAATATGTCTTGCATCGACCAACATCTTTTCCTGCAATTGAAGAGACCCTTCCCAGCTTGCATTGCACCTTTTGTGGCCTAGTAAAGAGCAATTTAAGTAGAGGAAACGGATTTGTTCAATTTATTCTTACAGGTAGTCCGACACATAATGGCCAACGAATAGCGATCGATCCTAACCAAAAAAAAAACATACTGCAGTCACGTATTGGCAAGAAATCAACATTTTACTCTTTCTTTAGCAATAAAACATACTTGCAGTCACATGTGAAATCAATGTTCTACTGGTTTTTTTTTTCATGGGACATCAACATCGATCTGTGAACTTTTGCATTGAGATGCAATCGAGATGCAATCAATTTTACTGTTTTTTTTTTTTTTAAGTGAAATCAACATCTCTGAGGTCGCCCGTTGACATGAAATCAACATTTTTATTACTGTATTCAATACATGTGATTATAATAATATTCATACCTCTGAGCTTTCAAGTTGATGTGAAATGTACATTTCCCTGTTTTTGAAGCGAAGATAAAGTTATTGCTTTCAAAACTTGAAGTGGGACAAACTTCTTAGCTTTGTTGTGGAACAGAAACTTGGTTTCGGCTTTTTGGGGGCTATTCAGAGTGAAAGAAGCCACATATAACTTAAAATTAGACAGAAGGTTTATATAGACATTATTCATAGATGGCTGCCAATTAAAAAATATTTTGTAAGTATTAAAACTAGCCCAACTGACCTCATTTTTGAGTTGATAATTCAAAATAATTTTTACTCTCAAACGAGGTTAATTGGGCTAATTTAAGACTTTTAAATTGGCAGCCATTTTTGAATATGGCCTATGCCTATGGCACTATTGTTTAACTCATGAATATATGAAAAGATAAGACCATAGAATTATTTTTCCAGTGCATGACTTCTGCCACCGGTGGGTGATTCCAGAAAATATCCATACACTACAATGGGCGGCATCTTGGAATTCCAAGGGAGAGGGGGTTTCTTGACTGGAATTCTGAAGACATGGGGGAGGGGGGTTATGCAGTTTGGAATTCCAAACACATGGGGGGTTTCAGCTTTGAATTTCCAGAGAAGATAGCAAAATCTTCACGTGAAATCGCTGATCTGTTAACTTTTCTAGTTGTACAGTGTAAATCAAGCACAAACCGACTAAAGAAGTGGGATAAAGAGATCAATCAGGCAGGTGTTCTAAAGCATTCGTTGGATGAGTGAGCGGATGGCTTAGACAGCAAGCTCCACATTGAAGAGGCCTTAAAGTTGATGAATTAGTCGCTAGGTTAATAAAATATAAATTAAAGCAAGTCTGTGTTTCTTTCCGATCTAAAATTGTCTATCAACATGTTGCATGTAAAAAAACTTGCACCAATCTCTCTTTACTAAGTGGAACACCTGACATATTTGTAGGCTGCATTACTATTGGTCAGCGGTTACTCAGTGAACAAAATAGTTGGGTGACAGCCAGCACATCGTGAACTTTACTTTTGTCTTCCACTTGTATCAATTTTTTTATTTGATGTTAAGCAACTTCAACATAACACTTAGAAGGGAAAGCTACAGTGTACTGCACTAAACATTGACAAACTTGATTTGCTTTTTGCTTGACTGAAAATTGTGAGCATAACTTTCTTGGAGAAGGGAAAAGGCACAAGTTTCCTGTTCGTTAGAAATTTTATGTGGCTAAATAGAATTTAGGCAAAGTTAGACTCAAACCAATGCGGCCAGCGGTGTTTCGCGTAACAGTACTTGACTTGCGGGGTGGTCCTTTGGGGGTTTGCAGGGACATTGTGTATTGTTGCACTGCATGTGCTGTACTGCTTGCTGATTGTTGCGGATCATTTGCTCGGTGTTTAGCGAATCTTTGTGGATTCTTGCTCCCTCCCGCCCCCTCCTCTTTGGTGGTTGGTATGTAGGTAAGTATGGGCCAGGTAAGTTGTTTCCACTGATTCTTTCAGTGTGACGGTGCCGGTTAGCGGCTGCCTTTAGGGGTGGTTCCCGCTTCCAGGGTTGCCATGGATACCTACCCTTCGCCTTATGGTTGCTGCTCCCCGCTAACCTTTACGGCACCAGTTCCCAAGCTCATCAATTTGTTTTGAGTTTAAAGGCAGTCAAACAGGAATATGAGGGGGGGGAGGGGGTAGAGCATTTTGGAATTTCCAAAGGTAAGGGGGGGGGGAGGGGGTTAAAATGTTCATGCCACCCGTGGTAGGATATGGATATTTCTGGAATCACCCGATCTGTGTAATCAGTGCTACAGTGCTACAGTGCTACAGTGCATCTTCATTAGAAAAACTGAAAAAATTGAGGTTTTCCACGCAGATTTTAAAATGGTGATCAATAAACCAGAACTTAAACAAGCCTTTTTTGGTAATAATTGTTGCAATTTAACGGCAAGCATAGACCACTAAGTATCTTTCTCAATCCTTATTGGGTACCTCTTCATATAAGGCAGCCTAAGTAAATCTAAAGAAAATGCCGAGTGTAAATTTAATATCAGAGTTTATTATCCAACTCTGCTTGTAGAGTACAAATAATTAACAATTATCCTGCGAAATAGCGCGAAACATCGTCTGAAAATCAAACGATATTCCGCGAGATTGAGCAGGATAATTGTTTTATTATTGAACAAATTGATAACAACACAGCCGGAAGGAAGGAAAATTAAATATTTGCAAGCTAAGCAAAGAACGTGTCACAACGTGCAAGGATTATGTCATTGGCAGGGAAATAACCACGATACTAAAGATAGCCGTGGATAAAGTAATTCTTGAATTATGTGACTGTTGTGACTACTTTGCTAGCACTTTACTCATGGAAAAAACAATTAAATTTAATTGTGACTGTTAAGAAAAAAAGCTGTTGTTAATAGTGTTATTATAGGATCGTTCGTATCGCTCATGCCTATACAGACAATTATGTCATCGGAGATTTCACAACGGCTTCGACTGATGGTGCAATCGGGGTTCACAACGGCTACAAGTGATGGTGCAATAAGAGGCTTAAATAGTTCGTGTGTAGTCGTTGCTGTCAGTTGTTGCATTACATATTGATCAGGTGATTTTGTGTCTACAGTCAACAGTGAATCAACAAGGACTGCTTGCAGACAAGAAACGTGAAGGTAGATGTTTTAACAACTTTTATTTGCACCTGCAGTAAATAAAATATCAAATTGTTTTGGTGTTTATTTCGGAAAATGCAAGAGTCGCGTGATACATGTATTACTGTTTGTGTTGATCAAGGGATGTGCTGTCTACAATAATCACTGAATCATCAAGGACTGCTTTGGAATGTCCACTGCTTTGCGGCTGTGGTGCGAAGGAAACAGTTCAATTTTAAAAGCGGGGTTATAAGATGTAAAAGAAGAAGTTTTGTCGGAGAGCAGGCCCAAACTCCCACTCACGGCCAACTGTCTTCACCGGATGATGTCATCATCAGCCAATTAAGTTAGCGAATTAACTGTTTACTCAAAAAAATGGCGGCCAAATGGAGAAAATGTTTATTGGTCCAACTTGGGCCAAAATCCTTCGGCGATGGGCGTCAGGACATTTGCAAGGATAAAGAATGTAACTTAGGACCAGTTGCTGGCTACTAAGGCTGAAATCATCCAGAGTTAAGCTGAATTTCGTTTTGGGTGCGAAACAGAAGATTTTGTAATCTGGAATTGTAGTTTCTGTTCGCTTTTGAAGGGAATAATTATTCAATGCGCTAAAAAGGGTATTATGTCTGGCCATGGAATGTGCTTACAGTGATAAATAAGATCGTGTTTACTTCGCTACATGTAGAAGCAATGGTGGAATTTTCTGGGAAAAAAATTAAAACCTAAGCGCTTGTCAAAAACCCCTTTAACATATGTAAATTTATATTTGTTTGAAAGGTCAAGGTATTTTTTCGTTGGACGTAAACAAATATCTACGATTACAAGTCACGCTAAACTCACGCTATGCAAAGATTGTAATCAGATACTCCTTTTATATTATATTTGCTGAAAGGCAGGAGAGTCACGTTTCGTGTAATGAAATTAGGTCGTTATGTGACAGTAGATGTCTTTCGCATTGCTCGGGGTCAGACAGTGTAAGTATATAACTGAGTTTTTTTTAAGCGCGGTTTACAACTGCACCGCAGTTCTTGTTAGATATAATATGTATGGAGTTTGTATAGATTACTGGTATTAATACTAACACATATTAATAGAAACTTCTTCCAGTATCTACATTGTCTGTCTTGTTAACTCTGGGAACTATCAAATCTTATTATTTTAAAAATGTCAGCTTGCTGTGACACTCAACTGATCTACAATCCCAAATTTTGTGCTCTTGTTCATTGAGATGCTGAAACAAATTTTGTTGGCATATTGGAATTTAACTGTAACTCATTAAATGCATGAGTAAGTATTTGAGACCATAGAAAGTCTTGGTATAATTATGTCTGCTGTGCACAAACTGGTCTCTGAGAGCAAGGAAATATAAACAAACTGGTAAATATTCAAGGTCAAACAATGTGTACATGTAGGTCCAGAAAATATCCATACCCCCACCACAGAGGGAATTTCACATTAGACCCCCACCTCCCTAGAATTTCATTCTTTTTCTTTAAGACAAAGCTAACCCCCACCCATCCAGAATTTCCATGTGCACCCCCCATACCCTCTGGAAAGATTCATTTTGACAAAAAAGCGTGTTAAAGTTAAACTTAACACTCTAAACACTAGGCTGTTTGCATTACATGTCACTGCAAAGAGGCCAAAAATGCCTGCCTGCAAAGGCTGTGAAAACGAGAAATGCCCACTAATTAGATGCGCTCCATTGATCTCCCGCAAATTTTCAGGCAGCCAATCAAAATGAATTGAAAGCTAAAATTCACTTCCGATAAAATTAAAAACACATGAAGAGTCCACTGCCTGCTGAACATTGGCAAGACTAAGGGCTGAGTAGGACTAGAGTCCAACACAAAATTTAGCCGGTGCCAAAAGTTTGAAAAATCTGAAGCGGCAAACAGATGTGTGAAAAATTGAAAAATATTTTTACATGGCTCTTTTTTCACAGGCGATGTCAAGATTCTCGCATACCGACCAACTGATCTTGGTTAATAAGATGTTTATTATAATGGCAAACAAGAAAAATTTAATTTGTTTAATGTAACTGGTTTGTACTAACTGACATTTACCTTGCGAACAGCCATGAGCTGAACTTAATTCTGCCAAAGTTTGCTTGTCCTTTTTACTTTTTTTTCGCATCAGGCTTTTTGGCACTTCTATAAATAAATATTGTTAGAAGAAAATAGTCAATATTTTTGCATTTCAGTGTGCAATTTTTTCATCGCAAGACATTACCGGTCTATACGCCAGTCAAGATGGGAAAATCTAGACCTCTTTTAATACCGATTTCAGTCAATCAAATTTGTGAATTCGGTAGTTCCCAGTCCTTGTGAGACACAGCCATATAATAATCAATCATCCTACACATTGCAGGAGTCTTGCTCTTGAGCCGTTCATGATATTCAGCTCACAAGCTAACCTCATTTGATCATTATTGCTTTTTCAGCTGAGGAGTGTTTCCCTCAGTCATAGCCACTTCCATTTCATGCGAACTCAGACTATCAGGACTGACAGAGCTCTTGCTAGCTGTTATAGCTGGACCGCTTGGAGTAGCGGCCAAACAGGCAAAGAATGTTGAAAGTACTGAAAATTCGACGGGAAAGAACCGGTGTATGGTAAAAGGGAAATCGGCCAACCATGATGAGAAGCCACGTGCATTTAGATGAAATTTCCACAAATTCCAAACTGTATATAGATCAAATCCATTAGTGTGACCGCATCTCCTAAAGCAACCGTTACTCAGGTAAGAAACGCCAAAACCTCAGCAGTTGATTACAGAATTTCAACAATGTTTTTTTCAAAACATTTTTTAAATTGCTTGGGGTCTGTATGACTCCAATATATCAATTTACAGTTTATTGGCAGGCTTTGATTCATAAGCTTCGCACCTCACCAATCAGACTCAGTTCCTGGACAAACACCGTTCCTTGAATAAACAATGGCTGCTGGTAACATATTTTTCCTCCCCCTCCCCCCTTAGCTTTACTCCTACTCCCTATGACCCCTCTTTGTCTAATATCTCCAAGCCTCTTGTGAGGTTGAATACAAGATGGCGCTCGCTTGAAAAAATTGTGCTTGCTCTCCAAAATACACCTGCATTGCAGGATACAGCAATCCTTAGACTTTGAATATCTACATGTATCCAGAAATGAAACACTATTTCCTTCCATAATAGCTTAATTCTTGTTGTTTCTGGGACCATGTAGCAAAGCACATTTATGGGATGGATTTTTTCAAATGCAAATGCCCCAGTCCTTATTAAACTGTTATGGAAATAATTCAGGAGGCCTAAAGATTAATATGTGATTACTTCGAGTGTAAAGACAGTTTACATTTGACAGTAATTAACAACCAATCAGCCAGCAAGAAACCTGCCATGAGCGAGTTGACGGTACACAGAAGATCTTCATCCATCAAAGAAGCCTGCAGTCGATATTAATGATTGCATGACCCCAGCAGCCAACAGGAACCGGCAAGATTTCTGTATAACCCCATACATTAATTATCATGTTTACAAATGTAACTAAACAACAGCCTATTGAAACTTATCCACTTGCAAAAACTATCAAATTTGCTATTCTTGCATTCTTTTAGACTTAAAAAAGTTTTTTGATTTTTACATCTAAAATATGGAAAAACAAAAGCATAATATAATTTTTTGGTGCATTTACCATATTTTTTGAAATTGAGCACAGGCTTAAAACTGCTTTAAAAATAGCAAATTATGCGTATGGGCCAGTTTAAAAATGCTTAAAAAACAGCAATTTAGGCCAAACAAAGGCAGCTTGCAGTTAGCTATAAAATGTTGTTAAGGTCAGCGAGTATTTGATTCTCTAAATTAACGAAAACCCAGTGCAATACACTACTGCCATACCACGGTTGTGTGGTCTTGTATTTAATTTGTCCCCCTGATTTACTTGTGAAAAGTCGTAACCTTTCATTTCATGCGATGTATTATGCTTCTTTCAACGCTGAGGGAACACGAACAGCCATTCTTACTCACAGTAACTAATAAAAATTCCTACCTCCATGCCGTCAATCACATTTCCGCTTCGAATTCCACAGAACAAGATCTGCAAATTATAGATGACAATAGTTCACTAGACGAAGACAAATTACTGAACATCGACCGAGGAAATCAAAAGCGGAAGTGAATCCTATGATCGCAGAAATATATGTTGAAACAAGCAAATAGAAACGCTGTGTTGCTGTTAATAGGTCACGGAAAACGAATATCATTCAAAACTAACCTTGATCATTTCAAATCTCAGCAATACAGCTAAAATTAACCATCAGCTCCCTTCCTTGGAATCCAAAACCATAGTAAAACCCGCAAAGATATCTGGGACATACCCAGAATCCTCAACGAACAAAGTCAGGAATGGCGATGGAATTTCATCTTGTGAACTGTGGAATACTGCCATGAGAGAGCGTGACAGAGGAGAAAGCTGAAATTCAGGCTACATGAGATGATGTTTCGTCATTTACATTTGTATTTGCTATTCACTTTCATACTGTTGTGTAGTCATTAAGGGCATATTATTTTACTGAGACAGAGAAGTCTTACTTTATTCATCGCGTATGTCAGAACCGTTCTCTATAATTTATTTAGTACAATTCTACTTCCAAACAGGACTAGTATTTTTACATCATGCATTAGTTTCACAATGTTACAGTAACGAGTGATCGGCATAATAGGATAACGATGTTGCTATGGTAATCAATAAACTACACGTACCCAGAGACTGAAGGTTTTAAAAATAGCTAACACTTTCTGAGACCCCCAAGTATTTTCACTGTCTTCCGTCTCTCCTCGTATGCACTGCGAATGACCGGAAAGTACAAATAAAGCTTCTGCCACCAAAGTTCCCCATAATAATGTATCCTAATGTGTCAGTTTAGTACTCTCGTCTTCGGCTGACCAGGAAAGGTCTTCCTTACGGTTGGACGCTTAATCCAATTCGTCGTCGGCTGTTAACCACCAGACAGGGTCTCTACCTGATACTATTTGTGACAGCAGTCCAAGCGTTGTAACCAGCGGCGAATCCCTTTTAAGTGTGGAAACCCTCTGTTCCAGGCCCATCCTCTGCCATCCCTTCAGGTCCTTCGGTGTGTCACGGTAGACCGCTAACGCCATCACCTAATGACGCCATGGTTCCCATACCTAGCAGAAGCCCAATACCGGTTCGTACCAGTTGCTATTTATGTGTTTTGGGGAGGAGACAAGATTGGGAACAAGTAGAATTGGGTAGTCATGAAAAAAAAGAAAAAAAAATTCTCGTATCCAATCTTCTCTCGCCCACAAACCACACAAATTGCTACTGGGTACGAGTCAGGACTCGCTGGAACTTCACAGAGTCTGGTGAAAGCTGCCACCCCACCTCTCTCTCCCTCTCCTTTCTCTCATGGAACGGTAGAGTTCAGGGACTAGACTAGAACCAAAGAGCTTGAAAGCTATGCATGGCCAAACAATGTTATAAATGAACAGCATATTGGCATTCCGGCTGAGAGAAACATTTTGGCTTTAGATACGAGAATGAGCCTCGAAGATGTTTATGTGCAGTTGTAGCAACTCGAAGTGGAGATTGTCTAAAGGACTTCTAAAGCGTTTTTCTTGAGCAATAACGTTCCCTGAGTCCACGATTCTTTCTGTCAGCACTAAGAATCGAGACTTCTTGTCGAATTCGGAAGATGAGATGAGACAGCATAAATCACAGCGGCTGCTCTCTCTACACACGTTAACAAATCTCCAACTTGGACGTACGCACAAAATATAACAATCTCGTTCTTCCAGTCATCGTTCGTTACTGCGCAAGCTTGACGAAACGAGCGACTCTCGAGAGTTCCGTTGCAGACAAGATTTTGATTGTTTTTTAAAACAATGGAAATGAGCGCAGGTAAACCAGCAGCGTGTCGATTAAACTATTTTCGTCCTCAGTGCTGCTCGTTTAAAATGTCCACCGTTTCGCCGACCACGTGACCAAAAGAAACGGACGCTCTGTGGACGAGAATGGATTGAGCCACGTGACCCAGGCGCAATTCAACCTGAAGTCCGATAGTTTCGGAATTCAATTCGGATCTTTTTAGGGTTGGTCGTTTCTCGACCAAGGGAAACAAAGACTCTGGGTGGGTTCCGGATTTTCTAAAGAGTTCGCCGCGTTTGTTTACCGCTGACCCTGACGCTTGGGTTCTGGGAGCGAGACTGTGGATTGTCCAGCCATATAAGAGCGTGGTTTGAATGTTATTCAGTTATATGTATGGCGGAAACAACACGGGATGGTATCCAATTGTATGTGCATGAAAATTTATTTTCAGGCTATAAACACATTTCCTGCTGTGCGGAATTTCCCATCTTAGGTACAACGCTGGGAGGAGCGCAAGTAATCGGTCAATTATCATTGCCATTATTAAAAGTTGAAAAGTTTTTATTGTTATTGTTTTTATTGTCATGGTCTGACATTAACTCAATATCCGGGACATGCGTGAGCGAAGGAATAGCTCGTAAAACGACATGCGGATTTTCCACTTCTGCTCCAGTTCGTTTATTTAGATACCAGGTCTTTTGACAGTGCGGCTTTGTCAGCCTTAGAGGTCGCTTGCAACGCAAACCGAGCCAAAGTTTGCTGAGAATATTGCGATTTCCTTCGCGGAAGCGATTGTTTCTAATCTCAAAGATAATCTGGCGTATTGAGGATTACTGATAAGTTGAAAAATCGGCACAAATACCCCGGTATAGACCTAGACAGATTATTCTCAAAAGTTGTGAAAACGTTGCTCAAAAATATCCCTAAATGTTGCTAGAAGTTGCTTTAAAAATCTGAAAAGTTGCTTGATGACACAGTTAAATAGAAATGAACAAGGTCGCTGTCTTGATCTTATCACAGACGGATCGAAGAGCAGCAAACCGGCCCTGCTTCTGCAGTATCTTTTGATGACAACAAAACGATGACAGTTTCAGTTCAGTTTAAGTTTCTTGAAGATCAATCAGTAACTCCGAGCTTATCTTACAGCTGATCTGGAGCTTTCTCGTGGGAAGAAAAAGGCATGACGTCCGCCATTTTGCTTTTCTAGTTGCATTATATTTGGAATAACATTCTGGAAGTCATATTCGGAACACCCATTTTGGAAGCGATCAACAGATGATACGGCCCAACCGATCGAAAAAGCAGAGATTTTCTAGCTCAAATTCTTGTGAAATTCCAAAGAAAACGCGTCTAACTAGTTCATCAATCACTCATGAATTTGAACACCTTTAAGGAAAATATAGTGAATAACAGCTAAAAAATGTGCTAACTTTTGGAAGCGATTCTCGGAAACTGATCACTCGGTCAATTTTGTAGATTCAGTGACCGGTGTCCATACACGGAATGCTGAAAGCAACTGGAGTGCGGCAAAGGAAAAGCTGAAGACCACAAATAGCAATCTTCTTCAAAAATATTTACAAGAATTCACGTGGCGGCGTTAGTATGGAGAGCCACACCCAAACAGTTGCTTAGTTGCTTAGTTGCTATAGAAATTTGTACTAGTTTACAACTAAATGTAGAGAAATTTTGTTTTTTGTCCATACATCGTCTGTAAAATTACAAGACGATGTATGGACAAAAAAACAATTCTCTACATTTAGTTATTAACTAGTACAAATTTCTCCTATCATGATTTTGGTAAATTCTGGTGCATTTTTAAGCATTGGTAGCAGGTTTTGCGATTATGGGTATGTGACGTAATAGAGTCTGAATGAAGGAATCTTTGCTGACGTCATTGTTTATATTTTGCCTCATTTAGGTAACGACTTTGCGAGGAGAACTAAGGCAAGAACCATGCTAGACATACTTTAGCTCTTTGGGTGTAGTACTGAACGAGACATTGGCTTTCAAAAACTGCTGAAAATAAACGCTAAAAGAGCCGATGCATTCCTTTTAAATTTTTACAGTTTTTAAACCTACGTTACAATACACGTTTAAATTGCCCGGGATAGTCAATCACCCCATGCCTTTTCAATCAGTTTTAAAAGCTGATATTTTGGTGGCTCGATCAAAACCTGAGGCGTTTAAGGTAATTCCTTAGTATTGCATTGCGCATCCCTACTGCGCACGATTTTCGCGTCATTAGCGCGTGCGTGTACAAAACCCTAAGAGATTCCCCTCAAGCTAAGCTCGATAGCGAAATGAATGCTCCTTTTGTATTAAACGAGCTCGGTGACCCCCCATTTTTTTTGGTATTTGCTAAGAACAGTCTAATAAAGAACATATTTGAAGACTTAAAAAAAGTTTGATAGTAGAACATGTTTTGTTTTTGCAAAATAATTCCATACTGGGTGTATTTTGAACAAGACGAGGACCACGAAACTGTCCGAAAAAGTGCAATATTACCGCAACCAGGCAATCAAAAACGGCTTAAATGAGGTAATACTACTTATGTGAATAAAAGAAGCTTTACTTTCAAGAAAAAGTTTGTGTCTTTCAAGTAATCAAGACTCAATTCTGTATGAAGATGATTCGAATTTTTAACGCGAAACCAGCAAACATACCTCAGTTCACTAAAATGGTAAATGTTATCACTTTTTTAATTACCTCAGTTTAACTTCGTAGCTTGAAATTGGTTTTAACACCACTGCATACGAACATATTGTGTAACTTATTTACACTTAAACTTACATATAAAATTTTTACAATTGTATTTTAGCAAATGGTGAAATTGATTCCTTACGCAATTTGAAACCTTTTAGTTTTCACAGAAGTTTGTGGAAAGAATGTACTCGTGACCGATAAATCACCCGACAACTGAGGCTGTACAGCGGTTTTCTCTTACTTCCCTCGCGCTCGATTCTTTGGTGTTGCGCACCTTGCACGATCTTCGAAGAAATAAAGAGGCTCTCGGTTGCCTAAGATATCACATTTTCACTTAAATCCTATTTGCAAATCTGCACAAAGTCTGTCCTCTTCTTGGCTCAGATGGCTCGAACTCAATCAGCTTACTGCTACATCATGCAGTCAGCGGATTCGTCTGGAAATTTCAACTAGCTGCAGTGTACTCTTTTCACTCTTTGGGCTTGATCCTGTCGCAAACGAAGAGAAAGAAATAGTAAAATTGAAATGTGAGATCAGATAAACACAATGATATAAAGGGTGCCAGTCTAATCAAACACGCAAATCATTTTTATTGCGTGAGAGGACCACACATGCATGTTATTTACCAGTAAAGCATGTAACTGAATCAAGAAGTATTTTCAGTCATTTTTGTCAGTGATACAGGCCTGGGGTGAGGCAAGAGGAGTTACAGGACAAAAGAATCACCAAACTGATGAAATGAATTTGATGAAAACTAGAGACAGGCTATGATCAAAAGATTTATTGGAAAAAGTTCGAAGTCCCCGACAGGATTCGAACCTATGACTTCCCACCACTAGTTAGACGCTCTAATCACTGAGCCACACAGAACCCCTAGTGAGTTAGGTCATGTTACTAGGTACTATAGCAAATAGCAAAACAACCGAGCTCACCAGGGGTTACTCAGTGGCTAGAGTGGCTTCAACTGGGTTTCCAAAACGTTTTCAGCCAATCACAGCACGAGTTTGAACCATACGTATCCGAGTTTCTTCATAATTGACAAATCGTGTTGGAGCAGTGTCAATGTTTGCTGTTGTCGTTGGTTTGAACAGCGTGACAAATAAGCGACAAAAATAATTTGAACCAAATGCTCGCTTGCCATGCATTCAATTTGTGTTGCCACGCTCAGGGTATTAGCTATTTACCTGGGGTAAACAATCAAACATTTTGGTCTCGCTTAGGGTTTTCAGGACGAAACGCCACTATTTTTAGCTGTCAGAATAACGTTTAGGGTGCACCCGAAGAAATATTAACAAAAAAACGCTCCTACTTTCGTCCTTTGGCTCGATTTCCGCCGGTCTCTCGAGCCCCCTCTGCCAGCGCGGGCTTCTTTCCTGAACAGCGACTGGTAACCGAACCAGTTTCGGTTTGGTGGTATCTTCTGGCGTTAAATAAACCCCAGCCATGCCCATATTAGTCTCCTAAAGGAGTTCAATTAGCATCCCCGACCTTTTCATATGGTATGGGAGCAACCCCTGGGGGTCTATTTATCGCTGGGTTCAAAATTGTTTTCGTCACATGACTGGTTTGTTTCAGTCGAGTTGAAAATTATTTCTTCAAAATTATCATTTGTTGTCGCCGGACCGCGAAGCATTGTTTTCTACGCCCTAGGTTGAACTGATGTTATTTTTATCGCCAGCTTGTGGTGCTGTTGAAGTCAACGAGATTTGAACCCAATTACCAACCAATCAAAATCGTCCGTTCGAAAGGCTAAGAATCGCGCTACTCGAACATGATTGGTAAGTTAAACTTGGATTCCTTAAGGCTGGTTCTCACTAGGGCATAAGCATAAGCATAGCCGACGTGCGTAGACGCAGTAAGATGCTAATAATTAGAGCCTTTTGTTGGAAATTTTCCTAACAAAAAACGCTAATTATCAGCATCTTACTGCGTCGGCGTATGTCGGCATATGCTTATGCTTATGTCTAGTGAGAACCAGCCTTTAGTTGGAAAATCATACTGTGCAAGTGACTCGGTTGAACTAATCGTATTGTAACTTTGTTCCTTTTTAGTAAAACCTGACCTTTTGCTCTTCCTGCTGTCTTTATCCCTGCTGTGTTTATCTCGCGGCAACTTCACCTGAAGAACTTTGAAATTCACTTCGGAATCATAAAAGGCAATGGCGATAAGCCGCTCACGAGAACAAGCTGCTAAACTGCACATAAAGCTTCCCAAAATAATTTCACTTAGCAGGTCATCTGACTTGACATTAAACAGCCGAAGAAAATGACCACTAAATACATCACTTATGTAGGCAACGCACTCCTCCTCACTAACAAACTTACAATCGTGGATTAAAGGAATACAGTCGACATGAGTACGTAGTTGTAATATGTGGAGTGTTTTTCCCAAAACCACATCGAGGACGCAAAGGGCATTGGCATGTCCCGGTAGTCCCCCAAATACGCAATACTGTTCAGTAGGAGAAAATGTTTTGAATTCAGGAGAGCCCGGAAAGGATCTGAAAGGGTGGGGCATCTTCCAGAGTACTTTGTCTCCACACTGCATCTGTAATTCCTCACGATCAGCGGTAAGCACGTGACATTTACTGCTACAAGCAACAAAATAGGAATGAATAGGAATTGTTGACAGAATGCCTTCCCTGGTTGTATCCACAATGATGACTTTTTCCATTGCTTCACAGGCCACTCGTTCTTCTGATATGGAGATTACTTTAATGATGTTCTCTAAGTCAGTCCAACTTCGGATGCACTCGGACAACTTAAAATTCCATAGCTCAAGCGCGTCGTCACAGGTTTGCAACAGAACACCTTCCCTTACAGCTACAAGATTATCTACATGGGACCAAGAAAAGTCTTGCAAAACTCGTTTCCCAGGTGTGAACATACCACTTGAAATGTCCCAACCTTTAAGTGTTACTGGACTTCCGTCAGTTGCACAGATAACAAACAGCGTCCCACCATTCAATGAAAACACGACTTTCATCACAAAAGTCTTTGAAACTCCGTCACTGTCTTTCGCCAGTTCAACAAGCTGCAACATCTCTATGATGTTATCACCATAAGCAACTGTCAACATAGACTGTTTATTTAGCACAAAAGCACGTCCGAGTCTCCGTGACTTGATGGTATCTCCTTCAGACAGCAAGCAAAAAGGATCTCCTAATAAAAAACCGGTTTCACTACTTAATTCAAATTCCCACGGCTGGTAAGGCAAAGATACTTCCTCAGACAAAACATCCAAAGAAAAGTCGCCGTCATTTTCCATGTTGAGGTCTAAACGAACGAGATCGGGCATAACTTTGTTGAAAGCCAAGCAATAAAGGCATCGACAGTCAGGGGAGAACTGAATCATGCCGCATACTTTAGAAATAGTTCTCTGTGCTAGAGTTCTATAATCGTCCATTATGTCTACCAAAGTTATCGAACTAGAAAGGTCAGAAATTGCTAGCAGTCTACCATCCCGAGACCAAGCAAATGACACAATATCGTCACTCCATGGAAAACGATTCATCTCTGAGCCATCTGTCAGACTCCACATGGTAATTGATTTAGCATCGTTCGGGCAATCAGTTAGCATCTTGGTCTTGTCCGCAGAAATTGAACAAACCTCAAAACAGCACTTGCTCGAAAGAAAAAGTGGTTTCAGGTCCCCGTCAAACGTATAGGCATGGCTGAGGATTCCTGGTAAGACAACGTCCTTTGTAGGATGAAACACTACTGACCGGTATAATGACTTGGGAGCACATGAAAACCAGTAGTAGTCCAGATTTTTTCTCGGTACCTTATATGGTTCGCGGGTGACGCTGTAATGTTTCCTTTCTATGACATCTCGTTTCCATAGCTGCTTTGCAGTATGAAGCGACCACAGCTGAATCGTGTTGTCTTTACATTCGCACACCATGTAGTCTAACTGCGGTGAAACATCAAAACATGTTACGGCAGCTGAACAGTACAAATTGGTTTTAATACGCCCTTGCAGATCCTCCTTGTGCGAGTATTCCATATACGCCATTTCACAATATTTAGTCTCTAAAAGCTTTAAAGCTTCAGATGACAGTTCAGGTCCTCCCTCGTTCAACAAGGTTTGAAAGATGGTGTGGGGAAGTCTTTGTAATGTACCAATGTGCTTTCTTAACAAGACCAACAAAGTGTTAAGGGCCCTTTGAAGTTCTTCGATGCCCGCTTGCTTCTGCACACAAACAATGTCTTCAGAAGCCGCTGTGACATTCACACACAACTTTGCGTACACAAGCTCTAAGTCCAAAACAAATTTCGTAACAACTTCCTCAAGGCTGCATACTCTCGCATCCTCTAGCACGTGTTGAACTCCATGTCGCAGAGCGTACGTTGTAGTGTCAGTAAACTGTGCAGAGTCGACACCTTTTAGTTTCAACTCATCAAGTTCATGAATGCAGAGCTTAGAAAGGACGTCGTGGCCTTCTTGTTCGTCCACACTGAAGTTGTGATGTCCATAGTTAGACTTGTCAATCAACCAGTCTTTGACTGACTTGTGAATGAAGTGAATACACTCGTCTTGAACTGGTAGAAGTGCCGAGAGAGATGCAATGGCAGCATTTACTTTTCGCTGAGCTAATGATGTCGATTTACCTGGTAGCAACAATTTAGAAACAAAATCAAGTGGCAATGGCTCTCTTGCAGCTGCTACCGCACTCAGAAATGTCAAAAACTGGTCTTCCATGACGTTAAGTTCCTTACAAAGTTCAGTCTCCAGACGCTTGAAATACGAGTGGTATACAGACGAAATACCTGATGGAAAGATGCTGTCCAGAGGTTCAAGGGTTGAAACTGGCACTTCCTTCTTTATGAAATCTACCAGGTAGTGAGCATATAGCATGACTCCTTCTGACTTTTGAACCAGTGCTTGCAAGATATTTTCTCGATGTTCAGATTGCAATAAATGGCTGATTTGCTTTTCAAAGCAAAGGTGGATATCCTTGACGTTCTCTTCAACGTTTGGATCCAGCTGTAGGGGGTGCAAATTCTTTAGAGTTCCTGTTATGTTTCTTTCCGGTCGCGTTGTCACCAGAAATCGAATCCACAGTGGAAGACTTTGGAAGTAATTAGCAATCACGTCTAGTAGCTCATTTCTTCCCTGGAATTCACTTTCGTCTAACCCATCTATTACCATCAGATAGGTCAAACCAGGGTCATTCAAGCTGGTTAGTGGTTCCTCAAACAGCACATCGAACAGATCCTTCACTTCCATGTTGTTAATCTCTACACCCAGATTTCTTGACAGCTTTTCCACGAGAGCTTTCTTGTAGTCTGGCAGAAAATCACACAGATGACTGGCTAAGGACTGTAGCATCACCTTGGGATTCCTGTGGCGCGCCCTGTCATGCTGACAGAAGTGGCTTCCAGCTAGTCGTCCAACCTTTTGCATCTTTTCACACATGACAGCTGAGATTACAGACTTCCCCATCCCAGCATTTCCACTGATCACCATCACACGATTGGGGGAACTTCTGTCATTTAACCAACTCTCGACTTTGACAAAGATTGACAAACGGGTTCCCTCTACGCATCTGTCGGCGTGATGTCTCACATTCTTCACGGTATCAATCTTTGCGAGGTTCTTAAGGATTTCGTTTTCTCTCTGCTTTTCTCTTTGTCCTTCCAAGTCTTCTGCTGTTTGCTTCAAATCAAGTTGAGTCAAATGTACTTCATCGACAGTTTGCTGTAGTTTGCTCTGAGATTGATGTATGACCTTCAGCTGTGATTTGATGTCCTCTTCACTGTCAGCCCACTCAAACAACACGTCAATAAAGTCTTCCTCTCCACAACGCTCTGCCTTCAATCTATCGATTTCCCCCTGAGGGAAGCCAAGAGCAACAAGAACATCACTAATTTCCAGCCACAGAGCAGAGAAAGTAAATGTATCAATACTAGTGGTGGTTACATGACCGTACAACCTATTGCGGAAAAATTTGATGCGAGCGAGGTTTGCCTCAACAGAGGTGTCACTTGGGGGTGGTTTGGTGTGCCACCCTGAGAGGGGAGGGGAGAGTCCACAAATGTTGGTTAGAAGGAGAAATAACAAAGTGATGTCATATGTGTTGGAGTCTGGTGTGGCTCCACCAGGTGGGAACAGCAAATCCCACTGAGGTTTATGTAAAACCCTCCTCCTTAAGAGATTCTTGAGAGTGTGATAGTTTGCATTGAGAGCAGCTAACAGATTTGCTGGGGGATGATGTCTATTGAAAATCGTCCTAAGAACCGTTGTTCCTCCATCAATGAGAAGTCTGCTGAGCTTGGCTCCATTTGTCTTCTCCACAGTGCTTGCCAAGGGTGAAGGTGCAGCAGCCGCCATCTTAATTCAAGGATCTGCATGAGGTAAAAAAATTGATCTTAGATAGAAAATACAGGCCTTCCTATTTAGTGCTTTCAGTCATGATGTTGTTGTGAGTTTGGCTGATTTTGAAGAAACACATCTTCCTTGAGTTTTTGCACGATCAAGGTTAGCATTAGCTTTAGTCCTTTCCACGCATTGCGGTCCTGGTAAGCTAAACAAATTAGCCAGCATTCATTGCTTCCAAAAGTGAGGGAGCTTGGAGGAAGTGACCCAAGACAGCACTTTCATTGTACAGATGTACTGAACTTTAAATAGTAACTACACTATAACTTTAAACAGGGCTTTCTAAACAGAACTGACTGATTGCATCTGTTTGGCTGTCAGATGTGTCAGAGGTTGGCCAGAGTCCAATGAGAGCTTTCCAAGTAATTGTCCACGGATATGTCATTTTGAAATGTGAAATAGATGAGGTCTAACGAAAACAAATTCGAAATATTTGACAGAGCTCAATTCACTCTCTCCCAAAATCTAAACGTCAAGGTCAGCTGCCAGTGGATGAATTACAAATTGAGCTTTCTTCGGTAAAAATGGCTACCCTTCTGTGTTTTTTTTCACACTCTGTTTTTTGGATACTGTAACAACACAGATGGATTTAAACATCCCTGTCAGATAGAATCACACATTCATTTTTACCGCAATATTGAAAGGTAGCATTCTATTACTGTTTATGTCCTAGGTACGCCAGTACAACACATATTGCTTGCAGGGAGATTTGTACATGTAGTTGCAGGGCATCACACAGACTGGCTAGTTATTACAATTCACTGGTCTTCACCCATCATTAACCAGCAGTGATCTCTTCAACATACATGTATGTTTGCATCACATTAAATTATGACATTTTTACATGCTGACTGACTTGGTAACCCTGATTGAAATTTAACTGTGTAGGTAATATTATTTTTAATGAAGTTCATAAAGTAATGAGCTCACTGAATGTAAACAATCATACCATTCGACAAGTGTTCCTCCAGTTAGTTAATTCTCCATCCTCATTAAGCTTCATCTCTACTTTCACTGCAATCAAGATTAAAATAATTTAGAAATTTACACATAATAAGATTTTCTCTAAGAAACTTAAAACTGGGCAGTTAAAGATTAACTTGATTTTTTAAAAAAATTAAATGGTTATTCTTTCGAAGAAGACTCAGTGTGCTTGTCATTGTTACATCTCCTGCATTAAATTCCCGAAACATTTTTAAATTCAGAAGTATTGGTTTCAAAAGATTAATAAACTGCCTACTTGCAAACAAGCATCTCACTATTCAATATTCTTTCTCCCCATCCATGTGCATTTTGCTTTTTAAACTTCTATTCCTAATTCCCTTGATTTGTTCAACATATGGAAGTCCTAACCTTCCAACCCTCCCTTCCCCTAATTTAGCCTTTCACTTACTGACCCCTCAGACCTCTCCTCTTCAATTCCACCCTCAGCCTCCCCTGCTCCCCTACCCCCTGGCCCATCTAAATATGTCTTGCATCGACCAACATCTTTTCCTGGAATTGAAGAGACCCTTCCCAGCTTGCATTGCACCTTTTGTGGCCTAGTAAAGAGCAATTTAAGTAGAGGAAACGGATTTGTTCAATTCATTCTTACAGGTACTCCGACACATAATGGCCAACAAGTAGCGATCGATCCTAACCAAGTTTTTCTTTCAATTCGGCACAATTTGTAGTGTTTTGAATTTCACAGGGAAGGGGGGGGGGGGGGGGGAAGAATCAGGGGACAAAACCCTAACCTCAAAGAGCGTCATGAAATTATCATTCTACTGTTCCTTAAATGAAATGAGCATCTCTGTGGTCATGCATTGCCATGAAATTAACTTTTTATTTGTTCCTTCAGTAAAAAAAAAACATACTGCAGTCAAGCATTGGCAAGAAATCAACATTTTCCTCTTTCTTTAGCAATAAAACATATTTGCAGTCACATGTGAAATCAATGTTTTCCTGTTTTTTTTTTTTTCATGTGACCTCAACATCGATCTGTGAGCTTTTGCATTGAGATGCAATCAACATTTTACTGTTTTTTAAGTGAAATCAACATCTCTGAGGTCGCCGGTTGACATGAAATCAGCATTTTTATTACTGTATTCAATACCTGTGATTATAATAATATTCAGATCTCTGAGCTTTCAAGTTGATGTGAATTGTACATTTTCCTGTTTTTGAAGCAAAGATAAAGTTATTGCTTTCAAAATTTGAAGTGGGACAAACTTCTTAGCTTTGCTGTGGAACAGAAACTTGTTTTGGGCTATTTGGGGGCTATTCAGAGTGAAAAAAGCCACATATAACTTAAAATTTGACAGAAGGTTTATATAGACATTATTCATAGATGGCTGCCAATTAAAAGATATTTTGTAAGTATTAAAACTAGCCCAACTAACCTCAGTTTTGAGTTGATAGTTCAAAATAATTTTTACTCTCAAACAAGGTTAACTGGGCTAATTTAATACCAAAGACTTTTAAATTGGCAGCCATTTTTGAATATGGCCTATGCCCATGGCACTATTGTTTAGCTCATGAATATATGAAAAGATAAGACCAAAGAATTATTTTTCCAGTGCATGACTTCTGCCATCGGTGGGTGATTCCAGAAAATATCCATACACTACAATGGGCAGCATCTTGGAATTCCAAGGGAGAGGGGGTTTCTTGACTGGAATTCTGAAGACATCGGGGAGGGGGGTGATGCAGTTTGGAATTCCAAACACATGGGGGGTTTCAGCTCTGAATTTCCAGAGAAGATAGCAAAATCTTCATGTGAAATCGCTGATCTGTTAACTTTTCTAGTTGTAAATCAAGCACGAACCGATTACAGAAGTGGGATAAAGAGATCAATCAGGCAGGTGTTCAAAAGCATTCATCGGATGAGTGAGCGGATGGCTTAGACAGCAAGCTCCACATTGAAGAGGCCTTAAAGTTGATGAATTAGTCGATAGATTAATAAAATATAAATTAAAGCAAGTCTGTGTTTCTTTCCGATCTAAAATTGTCCATCAACATAATTAATCCTATTGTATCGTGAGTAGTGTAAATATCAGTATTGTAAGTGGCGTGAATAATTGTATTACATTGTAAACAATATAAGTGTCAGTATTATAACTAGCGTGAGTTATCGTATTGTATTGTAAGTAGTGTAAGTATTAGTATTGTAAGTAGCGTGAATAATTGTATTACATTGTAAGCAATATAAGTGTCAGTATTATAACTAGCGTGAGTTATCGTATTGCATTGTAAGTAGTGTAAGTATTAGTATTGTAAGTAGCGTGAATTATCGTAATTGTATTGTAAGTACTGTAAGTATTAGTATTGTGTAACTAGCGTGAGTTATCGTATTGCACTATAAGTAGTGTAAGTATTAGTATTGTAAGTAGCATGAATTATCGTATTGTATTGTAAGTAGTGTAAGTATTAGTATTGTAAGTAGCGTGAATAATTGTATTACATTGTAAGCAATATAAGTGTCAGTATTATAACTAGCGTGAGTTATCGTATTGCATTATAAGTAGTGTAAATATTAGTATTGTAAGTAGAATGAGTTATCGTATTATATTGTAAGTAGTGTAAGTATTAGTATTGTAATTAGTGTAAATAAATTAATAAATAATAATAATAATAATAATAAATTGTCCATCAACATGTTGCATGTAAAAAAACTCGCACCAATCTCTCTTTACTAAATGGAACACCTGACAGATTTGTAGGCTGCATTACTAGTGGTCAGCAGTAACTCAGTGAACAAACTTTTCAATATGTTGGGTGACAGCCAGCACTTCGTGAACTTTACTTTTGTCTTCCACTGGTATCAATATGATCTACTCTCCCGAAAATATGAAGCTGATGAACGGAAAACGGAAAGTTTTATTTGATGTTAAGCAACTTTAAGATAACACTTAGAAGGGAAAGCTACAGTGTACTGCATTAAACATTGACAAACTTGATTTGCTTTTTGCTTGACTGAAAATTGTGAACAGCACTTTCTTGGAGACGGGAAAAAGCACAAGTTTCCTGTTCGTTAGAAATTTTAGGCAGTCAAACAAGAATATGGGGGGGGGGGTAGAGCATTTTGGAATTTCTGAAGGTAAGGGGGGGGGTTAAAATGTTCATGCCACCCATGGTAGGGTATGGATATTTCTGGAATCATCCAATCTGTATAATCAGTGCTACAGTGCATCTTCATTAGAAAAACTGAAAAACTGAGGTTTTCCATGCAGATTTTAAAGTGGTGATCAATAAACCAGAACTTAAACAAGCCTTTTTTGGCACTAATTGTTGCAATTTAACAGCAAGCATAGACCACTAAGTATCTTTCTCAATCCTTATTGGGTACCTCTTCATATAGGGCTGCCTAAGTAAATCTAAAGAAAATGCAGAGTGTAAATTTAAATATCAGAGTTTATTTACCCAACTATGCTTGTTGAGTACAAATAACGGGCGAAATGAATACAAATATTACACAATATTACACAATTTGTACTCATGCCATTCCTAATTTGTATAAGTATACTTTTTGTCGAACATTATTCAAAGCAGGAAGCTCAAATATAACTGAGTAAACATTTGCAATCGCGTGCTAGTTGATCGCGTAAACAAACTTCGTTTTCGAGTATTTCCCCTGGCCTGATTAACAAAGTACACAGTATTTACATTTCCGTTCCCTGGTTCAGGTTCACTCTTACGGATCTTTCCTTCAGAGTACTCTTCCACTGTTTCCAAATAATATTCGACCGGATACTACTGACCTTTTCTGTCGAACTAAATGCACAAATGCAATCAAATACAGCCCGGGGATTTAATACAGCTGTTTCCACAGTTAACATCCCAAAGCCTAGACGATCGTGCTCATGAACATACAAAATAAACAAGTCCGCAGCAACTACGTATACGAAATTCTTCAGCCACCCGATGTTCGATGTTCGCGTTTTGTGTCGCACGAGGCAGAATCCTTTGCGCAACGAGAATGTGATGTCATAACTGCCCGCCCGATAACCTGCCCGCCGATCCAAAAAAGCTTTCGCTAGCGTTCACAGGACACCCACGAAATTAGGAAGCGTTCTTCGAACGCAATAAACCTCTGACTAGACATTTTGATGTGAAGTATCGTTGAGAATTTTTGCTCATTGTTGGTATTTTCACTCACCCTACGAGCTCGTCAAAATGCGGTGCCGGCACAACTCGTAAAAATACCCAGTGATACTACACACCCAATTTGTATAGATTACTGGTATTAATATTGACACATGTTTAATAGAAACTTCTTCCAGTATCTACATTGTCTGTCTTGTTAACTCTGGGAACTATCAAATAATATTATTATTATTTTAAAAATGAAAGCTTGCTGTGACACTCAACTGATCTTCAATCCCAAATTTTGTGCTCTTGTTCACTGAGGTGCAAACAAATTTTGTTGGCATATTGGATTTTAACTGTAACTCATTTAATACATGAGTAAGAATTTGAGACTACAAAAAGTCTATTGTATAATTATGTCTGCTGTGCACAAACTGGTCTCCGAGAGCAAGGAAATGTAAACAAAATGGTAAATATTCAAGGTCAAACAATGTGTAGGTCCAGAAAATATCCATACCCCCACCACAGAGGGAATTTCACATTAGACCCCCACCTCCCTAGAATTTCATTTTTTCCTTTGAGACAAAGCTAACCCCCACCCATCCAGAATTTCATTGGGTACTATGTGCACCCCCCATACCCTCTGGAAAGATTCATTTTGACAAAAAAGCGTGTTAAAGTTAAAGTTAACACTCTAAACACTAGGCTTTTGCATTACATGTCACTGCGAAGAGGCCAAAAATGCCAGCCTGTAAAGGCTGTGAAAACGAGAAATGCCCACTAATTAGTTGCGTTCCATTGATCTCCCACAAATTTTCAACCAGCCAATCAAAATGAATTGAAAGCTGAAATTCTCTTCCGATAAAATCAGTCCACAGGCTGCCGAACATTGGCAAGACTAAGGGCTGAGTAGGACTACAGTCCAACACAAAATTTAGCCTGTGCCAAAAGTTTGAAACATCTGAAGCGGCAAACAGATGTGTGAAAAATTGAAAAATATCTTTAAATGGCACTTTTTTCACAGGCGAGGTCAAGATTCTCACATACCAACCAACCGATCTTGGTTAATAAGATGTTCATGATATATGGCAAACAAGAAAAATTTAATTTTTTTAATGTAACTGGTTTGTACTACATGTAACTGACATTTAGCTTGGGAACAGCCATGAGCTGAACTTAATTCTGCCAAAGTTTGCTCGTCCTCTTTACTTTTTTTTCGCATCAGGCTTTTTGGCACTGCCATAAATAAATATTGTTAGATGAAAATAGTCAATATTTTTGCATTTTAGTGTGCAACTTTTTCATCGCAAGACATTACCAGTCTATACGCCGATCAAGATGGGAAAATCTAGACCTCTTTTAATACCGATTTCAGCCAATCAAATTTGTGAATTCGGTAGTTCCCAGTCCTTGTGAGACACAGCCATATAATAATCAATCATCCTACACTTTGCAGGAGTCTTGCTCTTGAGCTGCTCATGATATTCAGCTCACAAGCTAACCTCATTTGATCATTATTGCTTTTTCAGCTGAGGAGTGTTTCCCTCAGTCATAGCCACTTCCATTTCATGCGAACTCAGACTATCAGGACTGACAGAGCTCTTGCTAGCTGTTATAGCTGGACTGCTTGGAGTAGCGGCCAAACAGGCAAAGAATGTTGAAAGTACTGAAAATTCGACGGGAAAGAACCGGCGTATGGTAAAAGGGAAATCGGCCAACCATGATGAGAAGCCACGTGCATTTAGATGAAATTTCCACCAATTCCAAACTGTATACAGATCAAATCCATAAGTGTGACCGCATCTCCTAAAGCAACGGTTGCTCAGGTAAGAAACGCCAAAACCTCAGCAGTTGATTACAGAATTTCAACAATGTTTTTTTCAAAACATTTTTTAAATTGTTTGGGGTCTGTATGACTCCAATATATTAATTTACAGTTTATTGGCAGGCTTTGATTCCTAAGCTCCACACCTCACCAATCAGACTCAGTTCCTGGACAAACACCGTTCCTCAAATGAACAATGGCTGCTGGTAGCGTATTTTCCCTCCCCCTCACCCCTTAGCTTTACTCCTACTCCCTATGACCCCTCTTTGTCTAATATCCCCAAGCCTCTTGTGAGGTTGAATACCCGTCAAAATACACCTGCATTGCAGGATACAGCAATCCTTAGACTTTGAATATCTACATGTATCCGGAAATGAAACACTATTTCCTTCCATAATAGCTTAATTCTTGTTGTTTCTGGGACCATCTAGCAAAGCAAATTTATGGGATGGATTTTTTCAAATGCAAATGCCCCAGTCCTTATTAAACTGTTATGGAAATAATTCAGGAAGTCTAAAGCGTAATATGTGATTACTTCGAGTTTAAAGACAGTTAAGATTTGACAGTAATTAACAACCAATCAGCCAGCAAGAAACCTGTCATGAGCGAGTTGACGGTACACAGAAGATCTTCATCCAGCAAAGCAGCCTGCAGTTGATATTAATGATTGCATGACCCCAGCAGCCAACAGGAACCAGCAAGATTTCTGTATAACCCCATACATTAATTATCATGTTTACAAATGTAACTAAACAACAGCCTTTGAAACTTATCCGCTTTCAAAAACTATAAAATTTGCTATTCTTGCATTCTTTTACATGTAGGCTTAAAAGGTTTTTTCGCTTTTTACATCTAAAATATGGAAAAACAAAAGCGAAATATCATTTTTTGGGCGCATTTACCATATTTTGAAATTGAGCACAGGCTTAAAACTGCTTTAAAAATAGCAAATTAGGCCTATGCGCAAGTTTAAAAATGCTTTAAAAACAGCAATTCAGGCCAAACAAGGCAGCTTGCAGTTAGCTATAAAATGTTGTTAAGGTCAGCGAGTATTTTGATTCTGTAAATTAACGAAAATCCAGTGCAATACACTACTGCCATACCACGGTTGTGTGGTCTTGTATTTAATTTGTCCCCCTGATTTACTTGTGAAAAGTCGTAACCTTTCATTTGATGTGATGTATTATGTTTCTTTCAACGCTGAGGGAACACGAACAGTCATCTAGCGATGAAATTCCTGGAGTTGTTGTATCCATCCTTCTTGAGCCCATGCAGATTACAGAAAAAGTGAGTGGGCTCGATGTTCAATGTTCATTGTATCACATGTAGTATCAACTGTGTAAAGTAAAGGAAGGCATCTCGATTGGCACAAGACAAGGACAAAAAGTCTAAGACATCGTAGACTTTTGAAGGAGAGCATTGAAAAAATCAGAAGATTACGCAGAAATTTTTATAGCGGTGAAAAGGGCTTTGACGTAAATGATACCGTGAGCCTACTCTTTTAGTGTTGCTTCAGTTTTCAAGTGAACACTAGGAAGAAGAAACAAAACTCACCAGGGACCCAGTGGATAAAAAAAAATCCAATGCATGTTTTCATGCAGCATGAAACATGCTTAGACAGATGAATTAAGTTAATTGTAATGTAAATTTTTTGGAATGGTAATGAGTCTAGTAAAATAAAAATGATTTTTCGAACCTCATAGTGTAGTGGTGCAGAAGAGAGACTGGTAAGCGGGAGGTACCCGAAAGTAAGTTAGAGTTAGCGGGGAAGTTCGAGTTACCCGAGGGTTGTCTCCTGGTGTACCGGTACACAGAGGGAATAACTATTGTACTCCTTCGTTTACAAGCCTTTGTTTAGCTGTTGCATGTTGTTGGGTCTATTGTATCGGTTCTTGCGTACCGGTACACGAGGACAGAACCTACTCGAGTTCGATTTAACGGGGTTCTAATGCTTATGGAAATTTTCCCAGGGAAAAATTATTAGTCAAATAACTCTTTGCAGCATGCCAGAGTGGGTGATTTTTCGGAGCGATTGCAGAATACCCGGCCCAGCATTTATGTACATGTGTCGGTGTGCTTAGCACAAGCTGTAAAACCCAAGCTGTATTCTTACTCACAGTAACTAATAAAAATTCCTACCTCCATACCGTCAATCACATTTCCGCTTCGAATTCCACAGAACAAGATCTGCAATAGATGACAATAGTTCACTAGACGAAGACAAATTACTGAACATCGACCGAGGAAATCAAAAGCGGAAGTGAATAGTATGATCGCAGAAATATATGTTTAAACAACCCAATAGAAACGTTGTGTTGCTGTTAATAGGTCACGGAAAACAAATATCATTCAAAACTAACCTTACTGTCGAAAATGCTTTCGTAGTTCTTTAAAGGTAGGGTTAGGGTTAGGGTTAGGGTTAGGGTTAGGGTTAGGGTTAGGGTTTTCAAATCTCAGCAAAACAGCTAAAATTAACCAGCTCCCTTCCTTGGAATCCAAACCAAAAATGATAGTAAACCCGCAAAGATATCTGGGACATACCCAGAATCCTCAACGAACAAAGTCAGGAATGGCGATGGAATTTCAACTTGTGAACTGTGGAATACTGCCATGAGAGAGCGTGACAGAGGAGAAAGCTGAAATTCAGGCTACATGAGATGCTGTTTCGTCATTTACATTTGTATTTGCTATTCACTTTCATACTGTTGTGTAGTCATTAAAGGCATATTATTTTACTGAGACAGAGAAGTCTCAGTAGTCTAATTTACTTTATTCATCGCGTATGTCAGAACCGTTCTCTATAATTTATTTAGTACAATTCTACTTCCACACAGGACTAGTATTTTGACATCATGCATTAGTTTCACAATGTTACAGTAACGAGTGATCGGCATAATAGCATAACGATGTTGCTATGGTAATCAATACACTACACGTACCCAAAGACTGAAGGTTTTAAAAATAGCTAACACTTTCTGATACCCCCAAGTATTTTCACTGTCTTCTGTCTCTCCTCGTATGCACTGCGAATGACCGGAAAGTACAAATAAAGCTTCTGTCACCAATATTCCCCATAATAATGTATCCTAATGTGTCAGTTTAGTACTCTCGTCCTCGGCTGACCAGGAAAGGTCTTCCTTACGGTTGGACGCTTAATCCAATTCGTCGTCGGCTGTTAACCACCAGACAGGGTCTGTACCTGATGTTATTTGTGACAGCAGTCCCAGCGTTGTAACCAGTGGTGAATCCTTTTAAGTGTTGAAACCCTCTGTTCCAGGCCCATCCTCTGCCATCCCTTCAGGGCCTTCGGTGTGTCACGGTAGACCGCTAACGCCATCACCTAATGACGCCATGATTCCCATACCTAGCAGAAGCCCAATACCGGCTCGTACCAGTTTCTATTTATGTGTTTTGGGGAGGAGACAAGATTGGGAACAAGTAGAATAGTTGTTATTGCAGTTGAGTCTGCGATCAAATGTTCTTTTGTTTAGAAATGCACGCAAACGAGGCGAAAGGGTCAATACAAAACAGAATTGACCATTTCCGATATATTAAAATTCTAACTTGGCTCCGAGGCTTGGGGGTATAAAACAAAAGAAATCACATCGAGGTTGAGGGATGAATAGTTAATTTCTTTTGTTTTATTCCCCCAAGCCTCGGAGCCATGTTAGAATTTTAATATATCGGAAATGGTCTATTGACCCTTTCGCCCCGTTTCCTAAGTACTTCATGTATCCCTTCCAGATATTATAGTGTATCTAATACACTATAATAAGGATAAATATACTATGCTACGTTCTAAATACACTATGATAAGGGATACACCAAGTACTTACCCCCCGTTTGCATGTAAAACCGCTGATAACTGCGATAACAGCTATTGGGTAGTCATGGAAAAAAAAAGAAAAAATTCTCGTATCCAATCTTCTCTCGCACACAAACCACACAAATTGCTACTGGGTACGAGTCAGGACTCGCTGGAACTTCACAGAGTCTGGTGAAAGCTGCCACCCCACCTCTCTCTCCCTCTCCTTTCTCTCATGGAACGGTAGAGTTTAGGGACCAAAACTAGAACTAAAGAAGTTGAAAGCTATGCATGGCCAAGCAATTTTATAAATGAACAGCATATTGGCATTCTAGCTAAGAAGAACATTTTGGCTTTAGGTACGAGAATGAGCCTTCAAGATGTTTATGTGTAGTTGTAGCAACTCGAAGTGGAGATTGTCTAAAGGACCTCTAAAGCGTTTTTCTTGAGCAATCACGTTCCCTGAGTCCACGATTTTTTCGGTCAGCACTAAGAATCGAGACTTCTTGTCGAATTCGGAAGATGAGATGAGACAGCATAAATCACAGCGGCTGCTCTCTCTACACATGTTAACAAATCTCGAACTTGGACGTACGCACAAAATATAACAATCTCGTTCTTCCAGTCATCGTTCGTTACTGCGCAAGCTTGACGAAACGAGCGACTCTCGAGAGTTCCGTTACAGACAAGATTTTGATTGTTTTTTAAAACAATGGAAATGAGCGGAAGTAAACCAGCAGCGTGCCGATTAAACTATTTTCGTCCTCAGTGCTGCTCGTTTAAAATGTCCACCGTTTCGCCGACCACGTGACCAAAAGAAACGGACGCTCTGTGGACGAGAATGGATGGAGCCACGTGATTCAAGCGCAATTCAACCTGAAGTCCGATAGTTTCGGAATTCAATTCGGATCATTCCAGGGTTGGTCGTTTCTCGACCAAGGGAAACAAAGACTCTGGGTATGAGGTTGGGTTCCGGATTTTCTAAAGAGTTTAGATTACCGCTGACCCAGACGCTTGGGTTCTGGGAGCGAGACTGTGGATTGTCCAGTCATATAAGAGCGTGGTTTGAATGTTATTCAGTTATATGTATGGCGGAAACAACACGGGATGGTATCCAATTGTATGTGCATGAAAATTTATTTTCAGGCTATAAACACATTTCGAGCTGTGCGGAATTTCCCATCTTAGGTACGACGCTGAGTGGAGCGCAAATAATCGGTCAGTTATCATTGCCATTATTGTCATGGTCTGACATTAACTCAATATCCAGGACAGGCGTGAGCGAAGGAATAGCTCGTAAAACGACATGAGGATTTTCCACGTCTGCTCCAGTTCGTTTATTTAGATACCAGGTCTTTTGACAGTGCGGCTTTGTCAGCTTTGGAGGTTGCTTACAACGGAAACCGAGCCATAAGTTTGCTGAGAATATCGCGATTTCTTTCGCGGAAGCGATCGTTTCTAATCTCAAAGATAATCTGGCATATTGAGGATTACTGACAAGTTGAAAAATCGGCACAAATACCCTGGTATAGACCTAGACAGTTGTGAAAACGTTGCTCAAAAATATCCCTAAATGTTGCTCGAAGTTGCTTTAAAAATCTGAAAAGTTGCTTGATGACACAATTAAATAGAAATGAACAAAGTCGCTGTCTTGATCTTATCACAGACGGATCGAAGAGCAGCAAGCTGGCTCTGCTTCTACAGTATCTATAGATGACAACAAAACGATGACAGTTTCAGTTCAGTTTAAGTTTCTTAAAGATCGAGGATTTGCGCAACTTTCGAGATTTCTCCCTGCAACCCCCGAATGTTTAGATGGCGCTATGTAAATGCGTGGGGAAAACGTCCTCTAATGCTTCTGTAAATTAAACTATTTCTCAGAGCGCAACCGTGTTTACATACTCTCAACTCAACACACCTAACGACCAATAAGAGCACGCGTGCAATCTTAAATATCTATATATGAAAATAGTTTGGTTCGAAAAACAACTTGGAACTTTTGAAAATGCTAGTCTCATTAACTTAAGTTGTCCTCTAATGCATCTGAAGTTCAAACCAGCATTCGTTTAAACTTTGCTAGAGCATTGAGCATTACAAGACTGACTTACGCACATCGAAAAGCTAAATTCTCGACTCCATTGCAACCAGGAAATGAAAATAATTTATTAAATTGACAACGCTCCAGGAGAGGTTCATTAAGCGCCTCCAAGAACAATGTTTGATTCAAAATTGGTCACGATTATTCTCGTGTACTGGCAGCATGTGCACTCTTGTCTCGCACGTTTCCCCAATTTCCGTCATTTCACTAAAATGGTAAATGTTATCATTTTTTTAATGACCTCACTTTAACTTCGTAGCTTGAAATTGGTTTTCACACCACTGTCCACGAACTTATTGTGTAACTTATTTACACTTAAACTTACATATAAATTTTTTACAATTGTATTATAGCAAATGGTGAAATTGATCCCTTACGCAATTTGAAACCTTTTAGTTTTCACAGATGTTCGTGGAAAGAGCGTACTCGTGACCGAAAAATCACCCGACAACTGAGACTGTACAGCGGTTTTCTCTTACTTCCCTCGCGCTCGATTCTTTGGTGTTGCGCACCTTGCACGATCTTCTAAGAAATAAAGAGGCTCTCGGTTCCCTAAGATATCACATTTTCACTTAAATCCTATTTGCAAATCTGCACAAAGTCTGTCCTCTTCTTGGCTCAGATGGCTGGAACTCAATCAGCTTACTGCTACATCATCCAGTCGGCGGATTCGTCTGGAAATCCCAACTTAGCTGCAGTGTACTCTTTTCACTCTTTGAGCTTGATCCTGTCGCAAAAGAAGAGAAAGAAATAGTAAAATTGAAATGTGAGATCAGATAAACACAATGATATACAAAATAAGGGTGCCAGTCTATTAAAACACACAGATCATTTTTATTGCGTGAGAAGACCACACATGCATGTTATTTACTAGTAAAGCATGTAACTGAATCAAGAAGAAATATTTTCAGTCATTTTTGTCAGTGATACAGGCCTGGGGTGAGGCAAGAGGAGTTACCGGAAAAAAGAATCAACAAACTGATGAAATGAATTTGATGAAAACTAGAGACAAGCTATGATCAAAAGATCTATTGGAAAAAACTGACAGGCCTGGGGTGAGGCAAGAGGAGTTACAGGAAAAAAGAATCAACCAACTTATGAAATGAATTTGATGAAAACTAGAGATAGGCTATGATCAAAAGATTTATTGGAAAAAGTTCGAAGTCCTCAACAGGATTCGAACCTATGACTTCCCGCTACTAGTTAGACGCTCTAACCACTGAGCCACACAGAACCCCTAGTGAGTTAGGTCATGTTACTAGGCACTATAGCAAATAGCAAAACAGCCGACTTCACCAGGGGTTACTCAGTGGCTAGAGTGACTTCAACTGGGTTTCCAAAACGTTTTCAGCCAATCACAGCATGAGTTTGAACCATACGTATCGGAGTTTCTTCACGATTGACAAATCGTGTTGGAGCAGTGTCAATGTTTGCTGTTGTCGTTGGCTTGAACAGCGTGACAAATAAGCGACAAAAATAATTTTGAACCAAATGCTCGCTTGCCATGCATTCAATTTGTGTTGCCACGCTCAGGGTATTAGCTATTTACCTGGGGTAAACAATCAAACATTTTGGTCTCGCTTAGGGTTTTCAGGACGAAACGCCACTATTTTTAGCTGTCAGAATAACGTTTAGGGTGCACCCGAAGAAATATTAACAAAAAAACGCTCCTACTTTCGTCCTTTGGCTCGATTTCCGCCGGTCTCTCGAGCCCCGTCTGCCAGCGCGGGCTTCTTTCCTGAACAGCGACTGGTCACCGAACCAGTTTCGGTTTGGTGGTATCTTCTGGCGTTAAATAAACCCCAGCCATGCCCATATTAGTCTCCTTAAGGAGTTCAATTAGCATCCCCGACCTTTTCATATGGCATGGGAGTAACCCCTGGGGGTCTATTTATCGCTGGGTTCAAAATTGTTTTCGTCACATGACTTGTTTGTTTCAGTCGAGTTGAAAATTATTTCTTCAAAATTATCATTTGTTGTCGCCGGACCGTGAAGCATTGTTTTCTACGCGCTAGGTTGAGCTGATGTTATTTTTATCGCCAGCTTGTGGTGCTGTTCAAGTCAACGAGATTTAAGCCCAATTACCAACCAATCAAAATCGTCCGTTCGAAAGGCTAAGAATCGCGCTACTCGAACATGATTGGTGAGATAAACTTGGATTCTCTAAGGCTGGTTCTCACTAGGGCATAAGCATAAGCATAAGTCGACGTACGTAGACGCAGTAAGATGCTAATAATTAGAGCCTTTTGTTGGAAATTTTCCTAACAAAAAAACGCTAATTATCAGCATCTTACTGCGTTGGAAATTTTCCTAACAAAAAAACGCTAATTATCAGCATCTTACTGCGTCTGCGTATGTCTGCGTATGTCGGCATATGCTTATGCCTATGTCTAGTGAGAACCAGCCTTTAGTTGGAAAATCATACTGTGCACGTGACTCGGTTGAACTAATGGTATTGTAACTTTGTTCCTTTTTAATAAAACCTGACCTTTTGCTCTTCCTGCTGTGTTTATCCCTGCAATGTTTATCTCGCGGCAAGTTCACCTGAAGAACTTTGAAATTCACTTCGGGATCATAAAAGGCAATGGCGATCAGCCGCTCACGAGAACAAGCTGCTAAACTGTACACACGGCTTTCCAAAGTAATTTCACTTAGCAGGTCACCTGACTTGACATTAAACAGCTGAAGAAAATCACCACTAAATACATCACTTATGTAGGCAACGCACTCCTCCTCACTAACAAACTTACAATCGAAGATTACAGGAATACGGTCGTTACGAGTACGTGGTTGTACCTTGTGGAGTGTTTTGCCCAAAACCACATCGAGGAAGCAAAGGACATAGACATATGTGAATCCCGATAGTCTCCCAAGTACGCAATACTGTTCAGTAGGAGAAAATGTTTTGACATCAAAGGATCTGAAAGGCTGGGGCATCTTCCAGAGTACTTTGTCTCCACATTGCATCTGTAATTCCTCACCATCAGCGGTAAGCACGTGAAATTCACTGTTACAAGTAACAAAATAGGAATGAACAGGAATTGTTGATAGAATGCCTTCCCTGGTTGTATCCACAATGATGACTTTTTTCATTGCTTCACAGGCCACTCGTTCTTCTGATATGGAGATTACTTTCTCGATGTTCTCTAAGTCAGTCCAACTTCGGATGCACTCAGACAACTCAAAGTTCCATAGCTCAAGGGCGTCGCTACTGGTTTGCAACAGAACACCTTCTCTTACAGCTACAAGATTACGTACATGGAACGAAGCAATGTCTTGCAAAACTCGTTTCCCAGGTGTGAACATGCCACTTGAAATGTCCCAACCTTTAAGTGTTACTGGACTGCCGTCAGTTGCAGAGATAACAAACAGCGTCCCACCATTCAATGAAAACACGACTTTCATCACATAAGTCTTTGAAACTCCGTCACTGTCTTTTGCCTGTTCAACAAGCTGCAACATCTCTATGATGTTACTATCATAAGGAACTGTCAACATAGACTGTTTATTTAGCACAAAAGCAAGTCCGAGTCTCCGTGACTGGATGGTATCTCCTTCAGACAGCAAGCAAAAAGGATCTCCTAATAAAAAACCGGTTTCACTACTTAATTCAAATTCCCACGGCTGGTAAGGCAAAGATACTTCCTCAGGCAAAACATCTAAAGAAAAGTCGCCGTCATTTTCCATGTTGAGGTCTAAACGAACGAGATCGTGCGCAACTTCGTTGAAAGCCAAGCAATAAAGGCATCGACAGTCAGGGGAGAACTGAATCATGCCGCATACTTTAGAAATAGTTCTCTGTGCTAGAGTTCTATAATCGTCCATTATGTCTACCAAAGTTATCGAACTAGAAAGGTCAGAAATTGCTAGCAGTCTACCATCCCGAGACCAAGCAAATGACACAATATCGTCACTCCATGGAAAACGATTCATCTCTGAGCCATCTGTCAGACTCCACATGGTAATTGATTTAGCATCGTTCGGGCAATCAGTTAGCATCTTGGTCTTGTCCGCAGAAATTGAACAAACCTCAAAACAGCACTTGCTCGAAAGAAAAAGTGGTTTCAGGTCCCCGTCAAACGTATAGGCATGGCTGAGGATTCCTGGTAAGACAAGGTCCTTTGTAGGATGAAACACTACCGAGCGGTATAATGACTTGGGAGCACAGGAAAACCAGTAGTAGTGCCAATTTTTTCTCGGTACCTTATATGGTTCGCGGGTAACGCTGTGATGTTCCCTTTCTATGACATCTCGTTTCCATAGCTGCTTTGCAGTATGAAGCGACCATAGCTGAATCGTGTTGTCTTTACATTCGCACACCATGTAGTCTAACTGCGGTGAAACATCAAAACATCTTACGGCAGCTGAACAGTAAAATTTGGTTTTAATACGCCCTTGCAGATCCTCCTTGTGCGAGTATTCCATATACGCCATTTCACAATATTTAGTCTCTAAAAGCTTTAAAGCTTCAAATGACAGTTCAGGTCCTCCCTCGTTCAACAAGGTTTGAAAGATGGTGTGGGGAAGTTTTTGTAATGTGCCAATGTGCTTTCTTAACAAGACCAACAAAGTGTTAAGGGCCCTTTGAAGTTCTTCGATGCCCGCTTGCTTCTGGACACAAACAATGTCTTCAGAAGCCGCTGTGACATTCACACACAACTTTGCGTACACAAGCTCTAAGTCCAAAACAAATTTCGTAACAACTTCCTCAAGGCTGCATACTCTCGCATCCTCTACTTGTAGCATGTGTTGAACTCCATGTCGCAGAGCGTACGTTGTAGTGTCAGTAAACTGTGCACAGTCGATACCTTTTCGTTTCAACTCATCAAGTTCATCAATGCAGAGCTTAGAAAGGACGTCGTGGCCTTCTTGTTCGTCCACACTGAAGTCGTGATGTCCATAGTTAGACTTGTCAATCAACCAGTCTTTGACTGACTTGTGAATGAAGTGAATACACTCGTCTTGAACTGTTAGAAGTGCCGAGACAGATGCAATGGCAGCATTTACTTTTCGCTGAGCTAATGATGTCGATTTACCTGGAATCAACAATTTAGAAACAAAATCAAGTGGCAATGGCTCTCTTGCAGCTGCTACCGCGCTCAGAAATGTCAAAAACTGGTCTTCCATGACGTTAAGTTCCTTACAAAGTTCAGTCTCCAGACGCTTGAAATACGAGTGGTATACAGACGAAATACCTGATGGAAAGATGCTGTCCAAAGGTTCAAGGGTTGAAACTGGCACTTCCTTCTTTATGAAATCTACCAGGTAGTGAGCATATAGCATGACTCCTTCTGACTTTTGAACCAGTGCTTCCAAGATGTTTTCTCGATGCTCAGATTGCAAGAAATGGCTGATTTGCTTTTCAAAGCAAAGGTGAATATCCTTTACGTTCTCTTCAACGTTTGGATCCAGCTGCAGTGGGTGCAAATTCTTTAGAGTTTGTGCTATGTTTCTTTCTGGTCGCGTTGTCACCAGAAATCGAATCCACAGTGGAAGACTTTGGAAGTAATTAGCAATCACCTCTAGTAGCTCATTTCTTCCCTGGAATTCACTTTCGTCTAATCCATCTATTACCATCAGATAGGTCAAACCAGGGTCATTCAAGCTGGTTAGTGGTTCCTCAAACAGCACATCGAACAGATCCTTCACTTCCATGTTGTTAATCTCTACACCCAGATTTCTTGACAGCTTTTCCACGAGAGCTTTCTTGTAGTCTGGCAGAAAATCACACAGATGACTGGCTAAGGACTGTAGCATCACCTTGGGATTCCTGTGGCGTGCCCTGTCATGCTGACAGAAGTGGCTTCCAGCTAGTCGTCCAACCTTTTGCATCTTTTCACACATGACAGCTGAGATTACAGACTTCCCCATCCCAGCATTTCCACTGATCACCATCACACGATTGGGGGAACTTCTGTCATTTAACCAACTCTCGACTTTGACAAAGATTGACAAACGGGTTCCCTCTACGCATCTGTCGGCGTGATGTCTCACATTCTTCACGGTATCAATCTTTGCGAGGTTCTTAAGGATTTCGTTTTCTCTCTGCTTTTCTCTTTGTCCTTCCAAGTCTTCTGCTGTTTGCTTCAAATCAAGTTGAGTCAAATGTACTTCATCGACAGTTTGCTGTAGTTTGCTCTGAGATTGATGTATGACCTTCAGCTGTGATTTGATGTCCTCTTCACTGTCAGCCCACTCAAACAACACGTCAATAAAGTCTTCCTCTCCACAACGCTCTGCCTTCAATCTATCGATTTCCCCCTGAGGGAAGCCAAGAGCAACAAGAACATCACTAATTTCCAGCCACAGAGCAAAGAAAGTAGATGTATCAATACTAGTGGTGGTTACATGACCGTACAACCTATTGCGGAAAAATTTGATGCGAGCGAGGTTTGCCTCAACAGAGGTGTCACTTGGGGGTGGTTTGGTGTGCCACCCTGAGAGGGGAGGGGAGAGTCCACAAATGTTGGTTAGAAGGAGAAATAACAAAGTGATGTCATATGTGTTGGAGTCTGGTGTGGCTCCACCAGGTGGGAACAGCAAATCCCACTGAGGTTTATGTAAAACCCTCCTCCTTAAGAGATTCTTGAGAGTGTGATAGTTTGCATTGAGAGCAGCTAACAGATTTGCTGGGGGATGATGTCTATTGAAAATCGTCCTAAGAACCGTTGTTCCTCCATCAATGAGAAGTCTGCTGAGCTTGGCTCCATTTGTCTTCTCCACAGTGCTTGCCAAGGGTGAAGGTGCAGCAGCCGCCATCTTAATTCAAGGATCTGCATGAGGTAAAAAAATTGATCTTAGATAGAAAATACAGGCCTTCCTATTTAGTGCTTTCAGTCATGATGTTGTTGTGAGTTTGGCTGATTTTGAAGAAACACATCTTCCTTGAGTTTTTGCACGATCAAGGTTAGCATTAGCTTTAGTCCTTTCCACGCATTGCGGTCCTGGTAAGCTAAACAAATTAGCCAGCATTCATTGCTTCCAAAAGTGAGGGAGCTTGGAGGAAGTGACCCAAGACAGCACTTTCATTGTACAGATGTACTGAACTTTAAATAGTAACTACACTATAACTTTAAACAGGGCTTTCTAAACAGAACTGACTGATGACATCTGTTTGGCTGTCAGATGTGTCAGAGGTTGGCCAGAGTCCAATGAGAGCTTTCCAAGTAATTGTCCACGGATATGTCATTTTGAAATGTGAAATAGATGAGGTCTAACGAAAACAAATTCGAAATATTTGACAGAGCTCAATTCACTCTCTCCCAAAATCTAAACGTCAAGGTCAGCTGCCAGTGGATGAATTACAAATTGAGCTTTCTTCGGTAAAAATGGCTACCCTTCTGTGTTTTTTTTCACACTCTGTTTTTTGGATACTGTAACAACACAGATGGATTTAAACATCCCTGTCAGATAGAATCACACATTCATTTTTACCGCAATATTGAAAGGTAGCATTCTATTACTGTTTATGTCCTAGGTACGCTAGTACAACACATATTGCTTGCAGGGAGATTTGAACATGTAGTTGCAGGGCATCACACAGACTGGCTAGTTATTACAATTCACTGGTCTTCACCCATCATTAACCAGCAGTGATCTCTTCAACATACATGTATGTTTGCATCACATTAAATTATGACATTTTTACATGCTGACTGACTTGGTAACCCTGATTGAAATTTAACTGTGTAGGTAATATTATTTTTAATGAAGTTCATAAAGTAATGAGCTCACTGAATGTAAACAATCATACCATTCGACAAGTGTTCCTCCAGTTAGTTAATTCTCCATCCTCATTAAGCTTCATCTCTACTTTCACTGCAATCAAGATTAAAATAATTTAGAAATTTACACATAATAAGATTTTCTCTAAGAAACTTAAAACTGGGCAGTTAAAGATTAACTTGATTTTTTAAAAAAATTAAATGGTTATTCTTTCGAAGAAGACTCAGTGTGCTTGTCATTGTTACATCTCATGCATTAAATTCCCGAAACATTTTTAAATTCAGAAGTATTGGTTTCAAAAGATTAATAAACTGCCTACTTGCAAACAAGCATCTCACTATTCAATATTCTTTCTCCCCATCCATGTGCATTTTGCTTTTTAAACTTCTATTCCTAATTCCCTTGATTTGTTCAACATATGGAAGTCCTAACCTTCCAACCCTCCCTTCCCCTAATTTAGCCTTTCACTTACTGACCCCTCAGACCTCTCCTCTTCAATTCCACCCTCAGCCTCCCCTGCTCCCCTACCCCCTGGCCCATCTAAATATGTCTTGCATCGACCAACATCTTTTCCTGGAATTGAAGAGACCCTTCCCAGCTTGCATTGCACCTTTTGTGGCCTAGTAAAGAGCAATTTAAGTAGAGGAAACGGATTTGTTCAATTTATTCTTACAGGTACTCCGACACATAATGGCCAACGAGTACACAGCATGAAAAAACAAATTTACGTCGGCATAAAGGCGACGTAAATGTGACGTAAAGTTCGGATATACGCAACTTTACGCTAACTTTACGAAACGTAAAGATGCACTTTACGCCACCTTTAATGGATGGCGTAAAGTTGTGTAAAAGAACACCATACCGCTTGACGTAAAGTTGGCGTAAAGGTGTCGTAAAGTGGATTTTAAACAACGGCGTAAATCCAGTTTAAAGGCATTGTAAAGGTTAATTTACGCTACTTTACAGAGCATTAATTTTTCTTTTTACAAAGTTCACCAGTATCACGATCCCAAACCCAACTTTATCCTGCCATTGATATGAAAGAAGCTAAGAAATTGATCAAGCGTCCGCTCAAATATTTTATGAAGACAGGGGAGAATTTTTATGAGCTTTCTCGTCTTAAAAGGCAGCGAGCTCACCCAAACCCACTAATAAATTTGCTACACAGTGGTGTCAGCTCTGCTTCATTACTCCATTTATTCAAAATACATCCGTTACTGAAAATTACGGAATATTCATAACAAAAATGTTATCAGTTGGTCATGTTCTCAGGATTATGAAAACAAAATAATCATATATGAACAAAGCTTAATTTTACTCCCACAAGTACGGTTATAAGGGTACAAACAATTGTAAGAGACAGAAATTTTAAATCACTGCAAATCATCTACTTTTTGCTGTCCATGGCATGGCTTCGAAATCTTAACTGGAACAAATAGAAAGATTAAACTTTGTACACAACAGTGTTTATCACTTAAGTCAATATTCAGGTGACCTTTGGCAAGTGTTCTTTTTCGATGTCTTTTTGTTGGAAAAAAGATGTGGCCTGGTGCTCTGTGAAGATCTTACAGTCCGGCTGCTGAGAGGCGTTGCAGTTGCACATGTAGAACTGGTGGAGGGAGCAGCAATCCGGGTGCCTGGGGAAGTTTTTTCAGATCTGTTCCCAGGTAAAAGTTTGGAAGGTCTGGTACCAGTGGAGGGTGTTGCAGGTCTGGTACCAGTGGAAGGTGTTGCAGGTCTGGTACCAGTAGATGATGTTGCAGGTCTGGTAAAAGTGGAAGGTGTTGCAGGTCTGGTACCAGTAGATGATGTTGCAGGTCTGGTACCAGTGGAAGGTGTTGCAGGTCTGGTACCAGTAGAAGATGTTGCAGGTCTGGTACTGAGGGAAGTTGTTGCTGGTCTGATGCCAGGGAAAGTTGCTGCACGTGTGGTAGCCGAGGGAGGTTCTGTAGGTCTGACAACTGTGGAAGATCTTGCAAGTCTGGTACCAGGGGAAGTTGATGCAGGTCTGGCACCAGGTGAACTTCCAGAGGAAGGCATTGCAGGTCTGGTGGTGGGAAGCACCCTTACTGCCCACTCTAGGGGTTCAGTGGGTGGACCTCGTGTAGATAGCAGACGATGAACCCTTCTGATGGCGAGATTTTGTCTTGCCCGCTGGTTAAGCCCACGCATGTAGGCGTCATCAAGGCTTTGTTTTACATTTTTTAAGCTAGTCCGCTCCCATGGCAACTTTTTCACAAGAAAGCCAGAATGTCGTAATTCGCCGTTCTCATCTTCTGACCAGTCAGACTCATCCGAACTTGTGTAATCCATGCTGCCAACTGCCTTTTCGACTTCCTTCTTCTTTTCCACAGACCATGGCATGGCTTTCAAAGAAGAAAGTCTCCTCTGGATTTTCTGGACAGGAAAAGAAAATATCACAGCTTTTAGATGAGATAAATGGCTGGATTACCATAAAATACTGGGAGGCACTGTGGCCTCATGGTTAGTGGGCTCGACTCCGGAGCAAGTGGTCCAGGTTTGAGCCCTGGCTGGGGACATTGTGTTGTGTTCTTGGGCAAGACACTTTACTCCCACAGCACCTCTCTCCATCCAGGCGTATAAATGGGTACCAGCAAACTTAATGCTGGGGGGTAACCCTGAGATGGACTAGCATCCCATCCAGGGAGAGTAGAAACACTCCTAGCTGCTTCATGCTACTATAGAAACTGGGATAAGCTCCAGCCTGATGGGCCACAATTGGTTCATATGCAGACTTTACCTTACCAGTGCTGTAGTTCAGCATTGAATGATTTTTCCTGTCTTATCATTTCCCACAGATCCAGTTCACAATTTTGCAGCGGAATATAATAATTACAATTATTGTTCATTGTCTCTTGCCCAGAAACAAGATTACTCCCTTTACAGCAAAAAATGCCACCACCCAGTTTAAAAGATTGAGACAGTTGAAATCTAGGGGCTACACCCTGATGTAGCAAAGCAAAATTCTGACCTGCCAATGTTTAACATCTTTAATGTGGCTGGCGTGGGGGAAGGCAAAGGAGATGGACGGGGGGGGGGGGGGGGGAGGCGGGGGGAAGAGAATAAGAAGGGTACAAATATCTTGTGTGATATTTGTATTGGTTTCACTAGTTATTTGTACTCTACAAGGCATAGTTGAGTGATAGTAGATGCTGATCATCATTGTGGTAAAAACTTACATCTCTCCTCCTCCCTTGTCTCCTACAGAGGGTGCCATGTCTTTCTAACTTTCCAGTTTTAGCTCTACTTGAAGAATCGTGCAAACTCTTAAAATAAGTTGCAGCAGCACCTTCCATCAAAGAAATAATAACAATGTTATTATAACACTACTAATTTAGTCATTCAATAATGGTAACACATTTATTTTTTATTAACAACACTGTAACATATACAATATACCCCTATAATACATGTAAAGCTTGTACGGCTTATGTAATAATTATTTTAAGACTGATTAACACAGGGGGGTGGGGTCTTAAGTACTAGTATATGTATAGAGAAAGAGAGATAAGAGATAAAAACAGAGGGCTTAAAAGAAGGATGATTATTTACATGTATTAGCCTCAACAATTAAACAAAGTTACAGGTGGGGAAGCCAGAAATAAAGCACAATTTAGTTCTTTGTAACATAATATGGACTTGAGGCCCAAATGGTAAATGCGATTTGACCACTAAATACTCAAATTAATCATTAATCATGGCCATGTTGTTTATTTCAAAGTATAACCTTATGTTGTGTACCGGTCAAATTGATTCAAGTTAAAAATGGGTATATGTAGATCAATAATTTGTATCATCACTGTTTCTCATTTCAACAGTCAAGGAACAGCCTGATGAGATGCCTCGTGTGTAGATGTTTTCCTGTAATCTACCACATGCATGTATGCAATTCTTGGCACCTACTTTTTAACTCAGCTGTGGACCAGGGACATTTATCAACTCCACAGTAATCACCCACCACTGCCTCAATCACTGTCTTTGTGACATTTTGATTTTCCTCTGATGTGAATCTGTGGGAAAAAGAAACATTTCAATAAAAGGGGATAATTATACACAGTAATATATTTCATTAACTAAGTGTGAGGGATGTATTGGGATAATATCTGCCAGGTCTCTACAGCAAAGACTGAGGGCCAATATAATGTCTCTCCAGCAAGCGAGGTCAACTGAAAACAAATATATACAGTTTACAAACCATCTAGGATACATGTATAAGAGGAATTCTCATTTAAGACAGCTATATTTTCAACTTTTGTAAGGTATCACTGCATGAAAATCATGCACAGGATCATTCAGGACAGTATCTTCTCAGTCTGTCAGGGAAAATCTTGCATGTTTGTTTAAGTCAGTGAAAAGTCAGGGAATTATTATTATTTCCTGACTTTTCACTGACTTTAACAAACATCTAAGATTTCCCCTGACTTTTTACACCTACTGGAAATATGAGTCCTGAAATTAATGCCAACAGTGGTTTGATAAGGGGGTGGATGACAACTGGTTCAATAAATTAATTTAACAAGTCTTCTTGTTTTCCTGTTTTTTTTTTGGCAGTGTACATGTACCAAAAATAGTATTTTTGACCTAAGTTGAAACAAATTGACCTTGGTTGAAAAAAATTGACCTTGGTTGAAAAAATTGACCGAGCTTAAAAAATATAATATAGGTGAAAAAACAATGTGAATTAAAATTTTACCTGTAACATTGATATCATAACATATATTGTTTATTAATGTATTATTTGCTTTCATTTC
>OZ026601.1:31860847-31878347 GCA_964020085.1 Micromussa lordhowensis | reverse complement strand
ACATTGTAAACAATATAAGTGTCAGTATTATAACTAGCGTGAGTTATCGTATTGTATTGTAAGTAGTGTAAGTATTAGTATTGTAAGTAGCGTGAATAATTGTATTACATTGTAAGCAATATAAGTGTCAGTATTATAACTAGCGTGAGTTATCGTATTGCATTGTAAGTAGTGTAAGTATTAGTATTGTAAGTAGCGTGAATTATCGTAATTGTATTGTAAGTACTGTAAGTATTAGTATTGTGTAATTAGCGTGAGTTATCGTATTGCACTATAAGTAGTGTAAGTATTAGTATTGTAAGTAGCATGAATTATCGTATTGTATTGTAAGTAGTGTAAGTATTAGTATTGTAAGTAGCGTGAATAATTGTATTACATTGTAAGCAATATAAGTGTCAGTATTATAACTAGCGTGAGTTATCGTATTGCATTATAAGTAGTGTAAATATTAGTATTGTAAGTAGAATGAGTTATCGTATTATATTGTAAGTAGTGTAAGTATTAGTATTGTAATTAGTGTAAATAAATTAATAAATAATAATAATAATAAATTGTCCATCAACATGTTGCATTTAAAAAAACTCGCACCAATCTCTCTTTACTAAATGGAACACCTGACAGATTTGTAGGCTGCATTACTAGTGGTCAGCAGTAACTCAGTGAACAAACTTTTCAATATGTTGGGTGACAGCCAGCACTTCGTGAACTTTACTTTTGTCTTCCACTGGTATCAATATGATCTACTCTCCCGAAAATATGAAGCTGATGAACGGAAAACGGAAAGTTTTATTTGATGTTAAGCAACTTTAAGATAACACTTAGAAGGGAAAGCTACAGTGTACTGCATTAAACATTGACAAACTTGATTTGCTTTTTGCTTGACTGAAAATTGTGAACAGCACTTTCTTGGAGACGGGAAAAAGCACAAGTTTCCTGTTCGTTAGAAATTTTAGGCAGTCAAACAAGAATATGGGGGGGGGGGTAGAGCATTTTGGAATTTCTGAAGGTAAGGGGGGGGGGTTAAAATGTTCATGCCACCCATGGTAGGGTATGGATATTTCTGGAATCATCCAATCTGTATAATCAGTGCTACAGTGCATCTTCATTAGAAAAACTGAGGTTTTCCATGCAGATTTTAAAGTGGTGATCAATAAACCAGAACTTAAACAAGCCTTTTTTGGCACTAATTGTTGCAATTTAACAGCAAGCATAGACCACTAAGTATCTTTCTCGATCCTTATTGGGTACCTCTTCATATAAGGCTGCCTAAGTAAATCTAAAGAAAATGCAGAGTGTAAATTTAAATATCAGAGTTTATTTACGCTGAACTCTGCTTGTTGAGTACAAATAACGGGCGAAATGAATACAAATATTACACAATTTGTACTCATCCCATTCCTACTGGCAAACTTGGCTAGAGTTTTGGGAAAAGAAGTCGTTAGATTATAAACCTCTGACTAGACGTTTTGATGTGAAGTATCGTTGAGAATTTTTGCTCATTGTTTGTATTTTCACTCACCGTACGAGCTCGTCAAAATACGTAAAAATACCCAGTGATACTACACACCCAATTTGTATAGATTACTGGTATTAATACTGACACATGTTTAATAGAAACTTCTTCCAGTATCTACATTGTCTGTCTTGTTAACTCTGGGAACTATCAAATAATATTATTATTATTTTAAAAATGAAAGCTTGCTGTGACACTCAACTGATCTTCAATCCCGAAATTTTGTGCTCTTGTTCACTGAGGTGCAAACAAATTTTGTTGGCATACAGTCAACTCTCTCGTAAGCGGACACTCTCGGGAACTGGAAAAAGTGTCCGTTAGTGGAGCTGTCCGCTTACGGGAATTATTTCCATAAGAAACAAAGAAAAAAGGTCAAAAAGGGGAATTGAAAACAGTGTCCATAAGTAGAGCTGTCCGCTTACGAGAGTGTCCGTTAGCGGAGAGTTCACTGTATTGGATTTTAACTGTAACTCTTTTAATACATGAGTAAGAATTTGAGACTACAGAAAGTCTATTGTATAATTATGTCTGCTGTGCACAAAATGGTCTCTGAGAGCAAGGAAATGTAAACAAAATGGTAAATATTCAAGGTCAAACAATGTGTACAGTAGGTCCAGAAAATATCCATACCCCCACCACAGAGGGAATTTCACATTAGACCCCCACCTCCCTAGAATTTCATTTTTTTTCTTTAAGACAAAGGTAATCCCCACCCATCCAGAATTTCCATGTGCACCCCCCATACCCTCTGGAAAGATTCATTTTGACAAAAAAGCGTGTTGACGTTAAAGTTAACACTCTAAACACTAGGCTGTTAGCTTTGCATGTCACTGCAAAGAGGCCAAAAATGCCTGCCTGCAAAGGCTGTGAAAACGAGAAATGCCCACTAATTTGTTGCGCTCCTTGATCCTTCGCAAATTTTCAGCCAGCCAATCAAAATGAATTGAAAGCTTCTTTTCCTGCAGTTGAAGAGACCCTTCCCAGCTTGCATTGCACCTTTTGTGGCCTAGTAAACAGCAATATAAGTAGAGGAAACAGATTTGTTCAATTTATTCTTACACGTAGTCTGTATTAAACATCGACGAACTTGACTTGCTTTTTGCTTGACTGAAAATTGAGAGCCGAATTTACTTGGAGAGGGGAAAAAGCACAAGTTTCCTGTTCGTTAGAAGTTTTAGGCAGTCAAAGTGGAATTCCATGGATAGGGTCTGGAAAAAAAATTGGAAATTCTGGAGGGGAGGAGGGATTAATGATTTTGGAATTCGGAGGTTATGAGGGGGGCTTAGAGCATTATGGAATTTCCAAAGGTAAGGGGGGGGGGGGGGGTTGAAATGTTCATGCCGTCCCGTGGTAGGGTATGCATATTTCTGGAATCACGCGATCTGTATAATCAGTGCTACAGTGCATGGTCATTAGAAAAACTTAAAAATTGTGGTTTTCCATGCAGATTTTAAAATAGTGATCAATAAATCAGAACTTGAACAAGCCTTTTTTTTTACAATAATTGTTGCAATTTAACAGCAAGCATAGACCACTAAGCATCTTTATCAATCCTTATTGGATACCTCTTCATATAAGGCTACCTAAGTAAATCTAAAGAAAATGCCGAGTGTAAATTTAAATATCAGAGTTTATTATCCAACTCTGCTTGTAGAGTACAAATAACGCCCGAAACAAGTACAAATACCACACATTTTTTGTACTCATCCCATTCCTACCGGCAAACTTGGCAAGTTAGAATTTTGGGAAAAGAAATCGTTGGATAATAAACCTCTTATTCGACGTTTTGATGTGTAGTATCGCTGAGAAGTTTTACTCGTTGTTTGTATTTTCACTCACCCTACGGGCTCATCAAAATATGGCACAACTCGTAAAAATACCCAGTGATACTGTACACACCAAAACGTCTAATAAGATATATGTGTGGTTTGCATAGATTACTGGTATTAATACTGACACATGTTTAATAGAAACTTCTTCCAGTATCTACATTGTCTGTCTTGTTAACTCTGGGAACTATCAAATCTTATTATTTTACAAATATCACACTCAACTGATCTTCAATCCCAAATGTTGTTTTCTTGTTCATTGAGATGCTGAAACAAATTTTGTTGGCATATTGGAATTTAACTGTAACTCATTAAATGTACGAGTAAGAATTGGAGACTACAGAAAGTCTATTGTATTAAGCCCATGATTATAAATTATGTCTGCTGTGCACAAACTGGTCTCTGAGAGCAAGGAAAAAACAAAATGGTAAATATTCAAGGTCAAACAATGTGTAGGTCCAGAAGATATCCATACCCCCACAACAGAGGGAATTTCACATTAGACCCCACCTCCCTAGAATTTCATTTTATTTCTTTAAGACAAAGGTAATCCCCACCCCTCCAGAATTTCCATGGGTATTATGTGCACCCCCACTAGGCTGTTTGCTTTCGATGTCACTGCAAAGAGGCCAAAAACAGGCAAAGAATGTTGAAAGTACTGAAAATTTGGTGGGAAAGAACCCGGCGTATAGTAAAAGGGAAATCGGCCAACCATGATGAGAAGCCACGTGTAGAATTTCAACGTTTTTTTTAAAACATTTTTTAAATTGTTTGGGGTCTATATGACTCCAATATATCAATTTACAGTTTATTGGCAGTCTTCGATTCATAAGCTCCACACCTCGCCAATGAGACTCAGTTCCTGGACAAACACCGTATCAGAAGAGCTTATCTCTGAACATTCCACGAAAAATAGGCCAAAATTATTAAAAGAGATTAATGTAATTTGCTTTTTAAAAAACTTGGTTGCGAGCTAGTTCCAGTCCAATACCGAGAGAACGAAGCTGACATAAACTTCGCTTTCCAGTCAACGTAGTATAACAACCCTTTTTAAAACAAATCTACTTCTTTTATTCAATTTATAAACCATGTCGTCTCTTTTACTTCTAATTTAATACTACACTGGAAATATTAATGGCAAACTTACAAGTTTTTCATCTTCTGCCTGTATATTCAGAATTTCTATCACCCTTGGTATTAACCGTTATGAAAATAAAAGGACTTTTCTAGGTCCAATGGAATCGCATTTCCGGCAAACCTGAAACGAATTTCATTTTCTACAAAGCCTAAATGAATTGAATAGCTCAGTCTGCAAGCATTTTATGAATTACAATTTTTACAGAGCTTAAATAACATGCTGAGTTTCTCAGAACTGATGCTGCGTTTTCTGATTTTGTAGATAGTCGAGCTGTGGACCGAATCTCATTCGTTTGACCTAAATTCTATTTACAGATCTAAGTACGTACAACGCGTAACTGAATTGAATATATCTGTCTGCAAGCCTTCTATGAATATAACTATTTTTTCAATTCATCAGTGCAGTTTTTACGTAATATATCAAACACGAGAGACAGTGTTTCATCGGGATATCCAAACACCGAGGAGAGAGGTGAAAATATGACGCGCAGCGGAGTATTTTTGACGAACTTCGAGGTGTTTGGATGCCGATGAAACACTGTCTCTTCGTGTTTGAGATATCGTCTCAATCAAAACTGAAACTAAGAAGAAAACGAAGAAATAAATCGTAAAAATCTATGCTAATTAAGATCAGATATCCCGACACCGTTACGGTCATGATTTCCTATGTATAACCTTGATGAATTGTTAATGAGTTTGAGAAAAATCTTGTATAAACTGGATTTCTTAGAACTGATGTTTAACTGATACTGATATATTTCAACTTCACTACACAGACAAATGCAATCCATTAGGTTTATTTTGGTCTCTGTCGGCCTCACACCAGCAGCAAGCAAGAACCACATACATGTGGAGCAATAACAACAACTAATTGACTACGGGGAAATGATTCCCTTTGACACTGCCGGATACGAAAAACCAAAAGAAAAAACCCCGTGAGGGAAAAAAACTAGAAAAGTATCCCCCGAACCAATGCAGTGCCACGATCCCTCCGGGATTTAGAAGACCTCTTGTTACAAAATAATAATGATTTATAAAAGAAACAAAAGTTAATCGGACTGATGCAGGCCTAGAATGCCTCACCACGTGATGAACTGACACTTTATAGACAACCTGCTACCCATCATGCCTTACACCAATCGTACCCAGACCCTTCTGCTCTCGTGCCGTAGAAATATCAATTTCTGTCTTATTCGCACGCTCAACCGTCAGAAATTATATTTTACATGTTTGAGCCGTGGACAGAATCTAATTTTTTTTTTTCTAAATTCTATCTACAGATATTCTGCAAAGTCTGTCTTCTTTGTACAAGAATAAAGTTATACAATCCAAACACTTTCTTACACTTTTCCAGCGAATGGAACATCCACAAATGCCTTTGTCAGTCTAGTCGCACCTTGTTAATGCATTACTCAAGACATTGGTACCAGAACTGAGCCTCTCAGAATAAAGGCATTAGGATTCTCAATCAGTTACTGATGAGTCCTCCAGTCACCGGATTTGTCTGGGAATTTCCAACCAGCACTGTATTTTTTCACTAGTGAAGCTTGATCCTGTTGTCGAAAAGAGAACAAGTGAAATTGGAATAGAAGATCACATAAACATCACGCTGTACAATAAGGTGGTCAGTATAATCAAACACACAGATCAAGGATGAGAGAGGAAGAGTTACAGGGCAAATAAAATCAACAAACTGAACACCAAGAGGAAATTGTCTCAAGTCTGATGAAAACCAGAGACAAGCTCAGCTTGTCAAGAGCGCGAGGAAATTGAGAAAAATGAAGATGTCTTCGATAGGTTTCGAACCTATCGAAGACATCCCACTTCATAAGATGTTGATAGACATCTTATACAATTTCATCTCTGAGTGATATTTTTACAATGTCAAGACCTCCACCGGGGTTGCCAAAGTGTTTTTCATCGCATTCGACTATGAAGTACAAGCCGGAATCTGAGGTTGGTCGTGATAGGACTAATCGTGTTGAGGCACAGTTTATGTTCTAGGTTTGATTCATTGCCTTAAGTTTTCCTTGCCTTGAACAGACAACGAACAAGCGAAAAAAATAATTACAACTCAGCGCGCACAATCTGAATGGTGGCTTGTCATGCCCTCATTTGCGTTCAGGTCTGTTTTGGCGCAAGGTTGAAAATTACTTTTGCCGGTGAGTTCATGGATGATTTGTTGTTGTTGTCGGAACAAAAAAGTTAAAAAAAGAAACAAATAAACATTACTTTTGCTGCTGGGTCGTTCCGAGTTCATGTCTTGGCAATATTATTTTTCGTGTTGTCAGATTCATACCGTGTGTAGGATTTTTTTTTACTAGGTTCGAGATCGTTTTTGTTATAAGACCGGTATTTTCAGGACAGTACGAAATGCAACATTTATTTTGAAATTATCATTTCTTGTTGCTGGACAACGAAGGACTGTTTTCTATGCGCTAGGTCCAATTAGAAATAACTTCATCTTTCGCTTCTTGCGCTGTTCAAGTCATCGAAATTTGAATGTTATAACCAGCCAATCAAAAATGTCTGTTCGAAGGACTGCTAAAGATATCGCGCAGCTCGAATATGATTGGTGAGATCACGAGATAAGCTCAGATTCCGAGTAGCCGCTGCACTGTAACTTTGTTTCTGAGCAACATTTCACCTTTTTCTCTTCTTGCTGTCTTCATCTTGGGGCAACTTCACCTGAAGAAGTTTGATATTTACTTTGGAATTCTGAAAGCCAATGGCGATAAGACGCTTAGGGAGACAAGCTGCTAAACTGTACACATAGCTTTCCAGAGCTATTTTACTTAGCAGGTCACCAGACTTGACATTAAACAGCTGAAGAAAGCCACCGATCATTTCATCACCGAAACATGTAACGCACTCCTCTTCACTAACAAACTTACAATAAAGCCTAGCACCAAACAATCTAGTGCATGAACACAACATGTGGAGTGTCTGTCCTAAAAGTACATCGAAGACGTAAAGGGTTGTGCAAAATCCCTCGTTATCAGCAAGTACACAATACTGTTCAGAAGGAGAAAATGTCTTGAATTCCCTAAACGTCGGTTCGTATATCTTCCAGAGTACTTGGTCACCGCACTGCATCTGCAATCCCTCGTACTCACCCTCATCATCGTACTCAGAGGTCATCACGTGGCATTTACTGTTACACGTAATAAATTTCCCTTGTACATTAATCGTTGACACAATGCCTTCCTTAGTTGTATCCACGATAACTACTTTACTCTGTGCATCACAAGCCACTCGTTTTTCTGATATGGCGATTACTTTACTGATGTCCCCTAAGTCAGTCCAACTACGGATGCACTCAGACAACTCAAAATTCCATAGCTCAAGGGTGTCCCTACTGGTTTTCAATAAAACTCCTTCTCGTAAAGCTACAAGGATATAGCTCGTAAATACACCAAAAAAATCAAAATCGTTTTTCTCTGCTTTGAACATGCCACTTGATATGTCCCAAGCTTTGAGAGTTGCTGGGGTCTTAATTGTTCCAGTGATTACATAAAGAGTGTTACCATTCAATGATAATACGACTTCCATCACAGTAGTCTTTGAATCTCCGGCACTGTCCTTCGTCAGTTCATCAAGGTTCAACATTTCTATGACGTTTCTGCGGCAGGAAGAAACTCTCAATACAGATTGTTTATTTAGCACAAAAACAAAAGCGGGTGTCCGTTGGAAGCTATCTATTTCTGGTGACCAGCAAAAAGGATCTCCTAATAAAAAGCCGGTCTCACAACACGATTCAAATTCCCAGGGGTTATAAGACAATTCATCAGGTAAGATATCTAAAGAAAAGTTGCCGTTATTTTTCATGTTGACGTCCAAAAGAAAGAGATCGGAACTGAAAATGCCGGAATGCAAGCAATAAAGGCATCGACAGTCAGGGGAGAACTTTATTATTCCACAAACTACTGAAAGAGCTGTGAGTGCTAGTGTTTTAAAACCAGCCATCGCGTCAACCAAAGTTATCGAACCAGAATGGTCAGAAATTGCTAGCAGTCTTGCATCCCGAGACCAAGCGAAACTCGAAATTTCGCATTTCCAAGTAAAACGATTTATCTCAGAGCCATCTTTCAGACTCCACATGATAACTAATTTACCATCGTTGGGGCAATTCGTCAGCATCTTGATCTTGTCTGCAGAAATTGAACAAACCGAAAAACGGCACTTGCTCGAAAGAAAAAGTGGTTTCACGTCCCCGTCAAACGTATACGCATGGCTGAGGATTCCGGGCAAGACAAGGTCCTCTGTAGGATGAAACACCACGGAGCGGTAGAATGACTCTAAACCATTTGTCAGGCTTGGTCTATATGGTTCATAGTCAGGATCAGTATCATACGGGAAGAAATCCCCTTCTTCCCTGTCGTAATCTTTCTCTACCTTGACATCTTGTTTCCATAGCTGCTTGCAAGTATGGAGCGACCATAGCTGGATCGTGCGATCTACACATTCACATACCATGTAGTCTAACTGAGATGAAACATCAAAACAAGCTACGGCTGCTGAACAGTCAAATTTGGTTCGAAAACCCCCCTGCAGGTCGTCCTTTTGCAAGTATTCCATATAGGCTATTTCAGAATATTTACTCTCCAATAGTCTTGACGCCTCGGTAGAAAATTGATCTCCTCCCTCGTTCAACAACGTTTGAAAGATGGTATGAGGGACTTTTTCTAATGTGTCAATATGTTTTCTTAACAACAGCAACAGACTGTTAAGGGCCCTGTGACATTTTCCGAGCAACTCTTTGACGTCGGCTTGCTTCTGGAGGCAAACAATGTCTTCGGAAGCCGCTGTAACATCAACACACAACTTTGCGTACACAAGCTCTACGTCCAAAACATATTTCGTAGCAACTTGTTCAAGGCTGCATACTCTCGCATCCTCTAGTTGTAGCATGTGCTGAACTCCATGTAGCAGTGCGTACTCTGCAGTGTCACTGAACTGTGTGCAGTCGACCCCATTTCGTTTCACGTAATCAAGCTCATTAATGCAGAGCTTAGAAAGGACTTCATGGCCTTCCTTTGCGGCCACGCTGAAATGGTGATGTCCGTAGTAAGATTTTTCAATCAGCCAATCTTTGACCGACTTGTGAAAAAAGTGAATACACTCGTCTTGAACGGGTAGAAGTGCCGAGACAGAGGCAATTGCCGCTTTTACTTTTCGTTCAGGCACTGATGTCGATTTACCTGGTAGCAACAATTTAGAAACAAAACCAAGTGGCAATGGCTCTCTTGCAGCTGCGACCGCACTCAGAAATGTCAAAAACTGGTCTTCCATGACGTTAAGTTCCTTACAAAGTTCAGTCTCAAGACGCTTGAAATACGAGTGGTATACAGACGAAATACCTGATGGTAAGATGCTGTCCAGGGCTTCAAGGGTTAAAACTGGCACTTCCTTCTTTATGAAATCTACCAGGTAATGAGCATATAGCATGACTCCTTCTGACTTTTGAACCAGTGCTTGCAAGATATTTTCTCGATGTTCAGATTGCAATAAATGGCTGATTTGCTTTTCAAAGCAAAGGTGGATATCCTTGACGTTCTCTTCAACGTTTGGATCCAGCTGTAGGGGGTGCAAATTCTTTAGAGTTCCTGTTATGTTTCTTTCCGGTCGCGTTGTCACCAGAAATCGAATCCACAGTGGAAGACTTTGGAAGTAATTAGCAATCACCTCTAGTAGCTCATTTCTTCCCTGGAATTGACTTTCGTCTAACCCATCTATTACCATCAGATAGGTCAAACCAGGGTCATTCAAGCTGGTTAGTGGTTCCTCAAACAGCACATCGAACAGATCCTTCACTTCCATGTTGTTAATCTCTACACCCAGATTTCTTGACAGCTTTTCCACGAGAGCTTTCTTGTAGTCTGGCAGAAAATCACACAGATGACTGGCTAAGGACTGTAGCATCACCTTGGGATTCCTGTGGCGCGCCCTGTCATGCTGACAGAAGTGGCTTCCAGCTAGTCGTCCAACCTTTTGCATCTTTTCACACATGACAGCTGAGATTACAGACTTCCCCATCCCAGCATTTCCACTGATCACCATCACACGATTGGGGGAACTTCTGTCATTTAACCAACTCTCGACTTTGACAAAGATTGACAAACGGGTTCCCTCTACGCATCTGTCGGCGTGATGTCTCACATTCTTCACGGTATCAATCTTTGCGAGGTTCTTAAGGATTTCGTTTTCTCTCTGCTTTTCTCTTTGTCCTTCCAAGTCTTCTGCTGTTTGCTTCAAATCAAGTTGAGTCAAATGTACTTCATCGACAGTTTGCTGTAGTTTGCTCTGAGATTGATGTATGACCTTCAGCTGTGATTTGATGTCCTCTTCACTGTCAGCCCACTCAAACAACACGTCAATAAAGTCTTCCTCTCCACAACGCTCTGCCTTCAATCTATCGATTTCCCCCTGAGGGAAGCCAAGAGCAACAAGAACATCACTAATTTCCAGCCACAGAGCAGAGAAAGTAAATGTATCAATACTAGTGGTGGTTACATGACCGTACAACCTATTGCGGAAAAATTTGATGCGAGCGAGGTTTGCCTCAACAGAGGTGTCACTTGGGGGTGGTTTGGTGTGCCACCCTGAGAGGGGAGGGGAGAGTCCACAAATGTTGGTTAGAAGGAGAAATAACAAAGTGATGTCATATGTGTTGGAGTCTGGTGTGGCTCCACCAGGTGGGAACAGCAAATCCCACTGAGGTTTATGTAAAACCCTCCTCCTTAAGAGATTCTTGAGAGTGTGATAGTTTGCATTGAGAGCAGCTAACAGATTTGCTGGGGGATGATGTCTATCGAAAATCGTCCTAAGAACCGTTGTTCCTCCATCAATGAGAAGTCTGCTGAGCTTGGCTCCATTTGTCTTCTCCACAGTGCTTGCCAAGGGTGAAGGTGCAGCAGCCGCCATCTTAATTCAAGGATCTGCATGAGGTAAAAAAATTGATCTTAGATAGAAAATACAGGCCTTCCTATTTAGTGCTTTCAGTCATGATGTTGTTGTGAGTTTGGCTGATTTTGAAGAAACACATCTTCCTTGAGTTTTTGCACGATCAAGGTTAGCATTAGCTTTAGTCCTTTCCACGCATTGCGGTCCTGGTAAGCTAAACAAATTAGCCAGCATTCATTGCTTCCAAAAGTGAGGGAGCTTGGAGGAAGTGACCCAAGACAGCACTTTCATTGTACAGATGTACTGAACTTTAAATAGTAACTACACTATAACTTTAAACAGGGCTTTCTAAACAGAACTGACTGATGACATCTGTTTGGCTGTCAGATGTGTCAGAGGTTGGCCAGAGTCCAATGAGAGCTTTCCAAGTAATTGTCCACGGATATGTCATTTTGAAATGTGAAATAGATGAGGTCTAACGAAAACAAATTCGAAATATTTGACAGAGCTCAATTCACTCTCTCCCAAAATCTAAACGTCAAGGTCAGCTGCCAGTGGATGAATTACAAATTGAGCTTTCTTCGGTAAAAATGGCTACCCTTCTGTGTTTTTTTTCACACTCTGTTTTTTGGATACTGTAACAACACAGATGGATTTAAACATCCCTGTCAGATAGAATCACACATTCATTTTTACCGCAATATTGAAAGGTAGCATTCTATTACTGTTTATGTCCTAGGTACGCCAGTACAACACATATTGCTTGCAGGGAGATTTGTACATGTAGTTGCAGGGCATCACACAGACTGGCTAGTTATTACAATTCACTGGTCTTCACCCATCATTAACCAGCAGTGATCTCTTCAACATACATGTATGTTTGCATCACATTAAATTATGACATTTTTACATGCTGACTGACTTGGTAACCCTGATTGAAATTTAACTGTGTAGGTAATATTATTTTTAATGAAGTTCATAAAGTAATGAGCTCACTGAATGTAAACAATCATACCATTCGACAAGTGTTCCTCCAGTTAGTTAATTCTCCATCCTCATTAAGCTTCATCTCTACTTTCACTGCAATCAAGATTAAAATAATTTAGAAATTTACACATAATAAGATTTTCTCTAAGAAACTTAAAACTGGGCAGTTAAAGATTAACTTGATTTTTTAAAAAAATTAAATGGTTATTCTTTCGAAGAAGACTCAGTGTGCTTGTCATTGTTACATCTCCTGCATTAAATTCCCGAAACATTTTTAAATTCAGAAGTATTGGTTTCAAAAGATTAATAAACTGCCTACTTGCAAACAAGCATCTCACTATTCAATATTCTTTCTCCCCATCCATGTGCATTTTGCTTTTTAAACTTCTATTCCTAATTCCCTTGATTTGTTCAACATATGGAAGTCCTAACCTTCCAACCCTCCCTTCCCCTAATTTAGCCTTTCACTTACTGACCCCTCAGACCTCTCCTCTTCAATTCCACCCTCAGCCTCCCCTGCTCCCCTACCCCCTGGCCCATCTAAATATGTCTTGCATCGACCAACATCTTTTCCTGGAATTGAAGAGACCCTTCCCAGCTTGCATTGCACCTTTTGTGGCCTAGTAAAGAGCAATTTAAGTAGAGGAAACGGATTTGTTCAATTTATTCTTACAGGTACTCCGACACATAATGGCCAACGAGTACACAGCATGAAAAAACAAATTTACGTCGGCATAAAGGCGACGTAAATGTGACGTAAAGTTCGGATATACGCAACTTTACGCTAACTTTACGAAACGTAAAGATGCACTTTACGCCACCTTTAATGGATGGCGTAAAGTTGTGTAAAAGAACACCATACCGCTTGACGTAAAGTTGGCGTAAAGGTGTCGTAAAGTGGATTTTAAACAACGGCGTAAATCCAGTTTAAAGGCATTGTAAAGGTTAATTTACGCTACTTTACAGAGCATTAATTTTTCTTTTTACAAAGTTCACCAGTATCACGATCCCAAACCCAACTTTATCCTGCCATTGATATGAAGGAAGCTAAGAAATTGATCAAGCGTCCGCTCAAATATTTTATGAAGACAGGGGAGAATTTTTATGAGCTTTCTCGTCTTAAAAGGCAGCGAGCTCACCCAAACCCACTAATAAATTTGCTACACAGTGGTGTCAGCTCTGCTTCATTACTCCATTTATTCAAAATACATCCGTTACTGAAAATTACGGAATATTCATAACAAAAATGTTATCAGTTGGTCATGTTCTCAGGATTATGAAAACAAAATAATCATATATGAACAAAGCTTAATTTTACTCCCACAAGTACGGTTATAAGGGTACAAACAATTGTAAGAGACAGAAATTTTAAATCACTGCAAATCATCTACTTTTTGCTGTCCATGGCATGGCTTCGAAATCTTAACTGGAACAAATAGAAAGATTAAACTTTGTACACAACAGTGTTTATCACTTAAGTCAATATTCAGGTGACCTTTGGCAAGTGTTCTTTTTCGATGTCTTTTTGTTGGAAAAAAGATGTGGCCTGGTGCTCTGTGAAGATCTTACAGTCCGGCTGCTGAGAGGCGTTGCAGTTGCACATGTAGAACTGGTGGAGGGAGCAGCAATCCGGGTGCCTGGGGAAGTTTTTTCAGATCTGTTCCCAGGTAAAAGTTTGGAAGGTCTGGTACCAGTGGAGGGTGTTGCAGGTCTGGTACCAGTGGAAGGTGTTGCAGGTCTGGTACCAGTAGATGATGTTGCAGGTCTGGTAAAAGTGGAAGGTGTTGCAGGTCTGGTACCAGTAGATGATGTTGCAGGTCTGGTACCAGTGGAAGGTGTTGCAGGTCTGGTACCAGTAGAAGATGTTGCAGGTCTGGTACTGAGGGAAGTTGTTGCTGGTCTGATGCCAGGGGAAGTTGCTGCACGTGTGGTAGCCGAGGGAGGTTCTGTAGGTCTGACAACTGTGGAAGATCTTGCAAGTCTGGTACCAGGGGAAGTTGATGCAGGTCTGGCACCAGGTGAACTTCCAGAGGAAGGCATTGCAGGTCTGGTGGTGGGAAGCACCCTTACTGCCCACTCTAGGGGTTCAGTGGGTGGACCTCGTGTAGATAGCAGACGATGAACCCTTCTGATGGCGAGATTTTGTCTTGCCCGCTGGTTAGCCCACGCATGTAGGCGTCATCAAGGCTTTGTTTTACATTTTTTAAGCTAGTCCGCTCCCATGGCAACTTTTTCACAAGAAAGCCAGAATGTCGTAATTCGCCGTTCTCATCTTCTGACCAGTCAGACTCATCCGAACTTGTGTAATCCATGCTGCCAACTGCCTTTTCGACTTCCTTCTTCTTTTCCACAGACCATGGCATGGCTTTCAAAGAAGAAAGTCTCCTCTGGATTTTCTGGACAGGAAAAGAAAATATCACAGCTTTTAGATGAGATAAATGGCTGGATTACCATAAAATACTGGGAGGCACTGTGGCCTCATGGTTAGTGGGCTCGACTCCGGAGCAAGTGGTCCAGGTTTGAGCCCTGGCTGGGGACATTGTGTTGTGTTCTTGGGCAAGACACTTTACTCCCACAGCACCTCTCTCCATCCAGGCGTATAAATGGGTACCAGCAAACTTAATGCTGGGGGGTAACCCTGAGATGGACTAGCATCCCATCCAGGGAGAGTAGAAACACTCCTGGCTGCTTCATGCTACTATAGAAACTAGGATAAGCTCCAGCCTGATGGGCCACAATTGGTTCATATGCAGACTTTACCTTACCAGTGCTGTAGTTCAGCATTGAATGATTTTTCCTGTCTTATCATTTCCCACAGATCCAGTTCACAATTTTGCAGCGGAATATAATAATTACAATTCTTGTTCATTGTCTCTTGCCCAGAAACAAGATTACTCCCTTTACAGCAAAAAATGCCACCACCCAGTTTAAAAGATTGAGACAGTTGAAATCTAGGGGCTACACCCTGATGTAGCAAAGCAAAATTCTGACCTGCCAATGTTTAACATCTTTAATGTGGCTGGCGTGGGGGAAGGCAAAGGAGATGGACGGGGGGGGGGGGGGGGGAGGCGGGGGGAAGAGAATAAGAAGGGTACAAATATCTTGTGTGATATTTGTATTGGTTTCACTAGTTATTTGTACTCTACAAGGCATAGTTGAGTGATAGTAGATGCTGATCATCATTGTGGTAAAAACTTACATCTCTCCTCCTCCCTTGTCTCCTACAGAGGGTGCCATGTCTTTCTAACTTTCCAGTTTTAGCTCTACTTGAAGAATCGTGCAAACTCTTAAAATAAGTTGCAGCAGCACCTTCCATCAAAGAAATAATAACAATGTTATTATAACACTACTAATTTAGTCATTCAATAATGGTAACACATTTATTTTTTATTAACAACACTGTAACATATACAATATACCCCTATAATACATGTAAAGCTTGTACGGCTTATGTAATAATTATTTTAAGACTGATTAACACAGGGGGGTGGGGTCTTAAGTACTAGTATATGTATAGAGAAAGAGAGATAAGAGATAAAAACAGAGGGCTTAAAAGAAGGATGATTATTTACATGTATTAGCCTCAACAATTAAACAAAGTTACAGGTGGGGAAGCCAGAAATAAAGCACAATTTAGTTCTTTGTAACATAATATGGACTTGAGGCCCAAATGGTAAATGCGATTTGACCACTAAATACTCAAATTAATCATTAATCATGGCCATGTTGTTTATTTCAAAGTATAACCTTATGTTGTGTACCGGTCAAATTGATTCAAGTTAAAAATGGGTATATGTAGATCAATAATTTGTATCATCACTGTTTCTCATTTCAACAGTCAAGGAACAGCCTGATGAGATGCCTCGTGTGTAGATGTTTTCCTGTAATCTACCACATGCATGTATGCAATTCTTGGCACCTACTTTTTAACTCAGCTGTGGACCAGGGACATTTATCAACTCCACAGTAATCACCCACCACTGCCTCAATCACTGTCTTTGTGACATTTTGATTTTCCTCTGATGTGAATCTGTGGGAAAAAGAAACATTTCAATAAAAGGGGATAATTATACACAGTAATATATTTCATTAACTAAGTGTGAGGGATGTATTGGGATAATATCTGCCAGGTCTCTACAGCAAAGACTGAGGGCCAATATAATGTCTCTCCAGCAAGCGAGGTCAACTGAAAACAAATATATACAGTTTACAAACCATCTAGGATACATGTATAAGAGGAATTCTCATTTAAGACAGCTATATTTTCAACTTTTGTAAGGTATCACTGCATGAAAATCATGCACAGGATCATTCAGGACAGTATCTTCTCAGTCTGTCAGGGAAAATCTTGCATGTTTGTTTAAGTCAGTGAAAAGTCAGGGAATTATTATTATTTCCTGACTTTTCACTGACTTTAACAAACATCTAAGATTTCCCCTGACTTTTTACACCTACTGGAAATATGAGTCCTGAAATTAATGCCAACAGTGGTTTGATAAGGGGGTGGATGACAACTGGTTCAATAAATTAATTTAACAAGTCTTCTTGTTTTCCTGTTTTTTTTTTGGCAGTGTACATGTACCAAAAATAGTATTTTTGACCTAAGTTGAAACAAATTGACCTTGGTTGAAAAAAATTGACCTAGGTTGAAAAAATTGACCGAGCTTAAAAAATATAATATAGGTGAAAAAACAATGTGAATTAAAATTTTACCTGTAACATTGATATCATAACATATATTGTTTATTAATGTATTATTTGCTTTCATTTCAAGATTTCATCATCTGACACTGATGGTTCTGATAGCAGCAGTATCTGTGGTGGTATTGAGAGCGACAGAAGTGATGATGAACATCCAGAAATGTGGGAAGGAGATGTAGAAGAACTTCTTCAAGATGTGGCTGAAGATGGACCACTCCCAGAGCCAGCACGGCACAATTCATCAACACAGGCACTGACTACATTACTCCAGTGGCTTGTCTACTTTTTGTTATTATGGCAAGCTACTTGCAAAATAAGCGACAATGGCCTTGAATGGTTATTACGGTTTGTGTTCCAGTTTTTGCATGTCATGGGAATCACCTGTAAGAGTGAATTTGTGTGTCAATTGGCTGTTATGCTTCCAAGCTCA
>OZ026601.1:31833347-31855847 GCA_964020085.1 Micromussa lordhowensis | reverse complement strand
TGAATAATTGTATTACATTGTAAGCAATATAAGTGTCAGTATTATAACTAGCGTGAGTTATCGTATTGCATTATAAGTAGTGTAAATATTAGTATTGTAAGTAGAATGAGTTATCGTATTATATTGTAAGTAGTGTAAGTATTAGTATTGTAATTAGTGTAAATAAATTAATAAATAATAATAATAATAAATTGTCCATCAACATGTTGCATGTAAAAAAACTCGCACCAATCTCTCTTTACTAAATGGAACACCTGACAGATTTGTAGGCTGCATTACTAGTGGTCAGCAGTAACTCAGTGAACAAACTTTTCAATATGTTGGGTGACAGCCAGCACATCGTGAACTTTACTTTTGTCTTCCACTGGTATCAATATGATCTACTCTCCCGAAAATATGAAGCTGATGAACGGAAAACGGAAAGTTTTATTTGATGTTAAGCAACTTTAAGATAACACTTAGAAGGGAAAGCTACAGTGTACTGCATTAAACATTGACAAACTTGATTTGCTTTTTGCTTGACTGAAAATTGTGAACAGAACTTTCTTGGAGACGGGAAAAAGCACAAGTTTCCTGTTCGTTAGAAATTTTAGGCAGTCAAACAAGAATATGGGGGGGGGGGGGGGGTAGAGCATTTTGGAATTTCTGAAGGTAAGGGGGGGGGGGGTTAAAATGTTCATGCCACCCATGGTAGGGTATGGATATTTCTGGAATCATCCAATCTGTATAATCAGTGCTACAGTGCATCTTCATTAGAAAAACTGAGGTTTTCCATGCAGATTTTAAAGTGGTGATCAATAAACCAGAACTTAAACAAGCCTTTTTTGGCACTAATTGTTGCAATTTAACAGCAAGCATAGACCACTAAGTATCTTTCTCGATCCTTATTGGGTACCTCTTCATATAAGGCTGCCTAAGTAAATCTAAAGAAAATGCAGAGTGTAAATTTAAATATCAGAGTTTATTTACGCTGAACTCTGCTTGTTGAGTACAAATAACGGGCGAAATGAATACAAATATTACACAATTTGTACTCATCCCATTCCTACTGGCAAACTTGGCTAGAGTTTTGGGAAAAGAAGTCGTTAGATTATAAACCTCTGACTAGACGTTTTGATGTGAAGTATCGTTGAGAATTTTTGCTCATTGTTTGTATTTTCACTCACCGTACGAGCTCGTCAAAATACGTAAAAATACCCAGTGATACTACACACCCAATTTGTATAGATTACTGGTATTAATACTGACACATGTTTAATAGAAACTTCTTCCAGTATCTACATTGTCTGTCTTGTTAACTCTGGGAACTATCAAATAATATTATTATTATTTTAAAAATGAAAGCTTGCTGTGACACTCAACTGATCTTCAATCCCGAAATTTTGTGCTCTTGTTCACTGAGGTGCAAACAAATTTTGTTGGCATACAGTCAACTCTCTCGTAAGCGGACACTCTCGGGAACTGGAAAAAGTGTCCGTTAGTGGAGCTGTCCGCTTACGGGAATTATTTCCATAAGAAACAAAGAAAAAAGGTCAAAAAGGGGAATTGAAAACAGTGTCCATAAGTAGAGCTGTCCGCTTACGAGAGTGTCCGTTAGCGGAGAGTTCACTGTATTGGATTTTAACTGTAACTCTTTTAATACATGAGTAAGAATTTGAGACTACAGAAAGTCTATTGTATAATTATGTCTGCTGTGCACAAAATGGTCTCTGAGAGCAAGGAAATGTAAACAAAATGGTAAATATTCAAGGTCAAACAATGTGTACAGTAGGTCCAGAAAATATCCATACCCCCACCACAGAGGGAATTTCACATTAGACCCCCACCTCCCTAGAATTTCATTTTTTTTCTTTAAGACAAAGGTAATCCCCACCCATCCAGAATTTCCATGTGCACCCCCCATACCCTCTGGAAAGATTCATTTTGACAAAAAAGCGTGTTGACGTTAAAGTTAACACTCTAAACACTAGGCTGTTAGCTTTGCATGTCACTGCAAAGAGGCCAAAAATGCCTGCCTGCAAAGGCTGTGAAAACGAGAAATGCCCACTAATTAGTTGCGCTCCTTGATCTCCCGCAAATTTTCAGCCAGCCAATCAAAATGAATTGAAAGCTTCTTTTCCTGCAGTTGAAGAGACCCTTCCCAGCTTGCATTGCACCTTTTGTGGCCTAGTAAACAGCAATATAAGTAGAGGAAACAGATTTGTTCAATTTATTCTTACACGTAGTCTGTATTAAACATCGACGAACTTGACTTGCTTTTTGCTTGACTGAAAATTGAGAGCCGAATTTACTTGGAGAGGGGAAAAAGCACAAGTTTCCTGTTCGTTAGAAGTTTTAGGCAGTCAAAGAGGAATTCCATGGATAGGGTCTGGAAAAAAAATTGGAAATTCTGGAGGGGAGGAGGGATTAATGATTTTGGAATTCGGAGGTTATGAGGGGGGCTTAGAGCATTATGGAATTTCCAAAGGTAAGGGGGGGGGGGGGTTGAAATGTTCATGCCGTCCCGTGGTAGGGTATGCATATTTCTGGAATCACGCGATCTGTATAATCAGTGCTACAGTGCATGGTCATTAGAAAAACTTAAAAATTGTGGTTTTCCATGCAGATTTTAAAATAGTGATCAATAAATCAGAACTTGAACAAGCCTTTTTTTTTACAATAATTGTTGCAATTTAACAGCAAGCATAGACCACTAAGCATCTTTATCAATCCTTATTGGATACCTCTTCATATAAGGCTACCTAAGTAAATCTAAAGAAAATGCCGAGTGTAAATTTAAATATCAGAGTTTATTATCCAACTCTGCTTGTAGAGTACAAATAACGCCCGAAACAAGTACAAATACCACACATTTTTTGTACTCATCCCATTCCTACCGGCAAACTTGGCAAGTTAGAATTTTGGGAAAAGAAATCGTTGGATAATAAACCTCTTATTCGACGTTTTGATGTGTAGTATCGCTGAGAAGTTTTACTCGTTGTTTGTATTTTCACTCACCCTACGGGCTCATCAAAATATGGCACAACTCGTAAAAATACCCAGTGATACTGTACACACCAAAACGTCTAATAAGATATATGTGTGGTTTGCATAGATTACTGGTATTAATACTGACACATGTTTAATAGAAACTTCTTCCAGTATCTACATTGTCTGTCTTGTTAACTCTGGGAACTATCAAATCTTATTATTTTACAAATATCACACTCAACTGATCTTCAATCCCAAATGTTGTTTTCTTGTTCATTGAGATGCTGAAACAAATTTTGTTGGCATATTGGAATTTAACTGTAACTCATTAAATGTACGAGTAAGAATTGGAGACTACAGAAAGTCTATTGTATTAAGCCCATGATTATAAATTATGTCTGCTGTGCACAAACTGGTCTCTGAGAGCAAGGAAAAAACAAAATGGTAAATATTCAAGGTCAAACAATGTGTAGGTCCAGAAGATATCCATACCCCCACAACAGAGGGAATTTCACATTAGACCCCAACTCCCTAGAATTTCATTTTATTTCTTTAAGACAAAGGTAATCCCCACCCCTCCAGAATTTCCATGGGTATTATGTGCACCCCCACTAGGCTGTTTGCTTTCGATGTCACTGCAAAGAGGCCAAAAACAGGCAAAGAATGTTGAAAGTACTGAAAATTTGGTGGGAAAGAACCCGGCGTATAGTAAAAGGGAAATCGGCCAACCATGATGAGAAGCCACGTGTAGAATTTCAACGTTTTTTTTAAAACATTTTTTAAATTGTTTGGGGTCTATATGACTCCAATATATCAATTTACAGTTTATTGGCAGTCTTCGATTCATAAGCTCCACACCTCGCCAATGAGACTCAGTTCCTGGACAAACACCGTATCAGAAGAGCTTATCTCTGAACATTCCACGAAAAATAGGCCAAAATTATTAAAAGAGATTAATGTAATTTGCTTTTTAAAAAACTTGGTTGCGAGCTAGTTCCAGTCCAATACCGAGAGAACGAAGCTGACATAAACTTCGCTTTCCAGTCAACGTAGTATAACAACCCTTTTTAAAACAAATCTACTTCTTTTATTCAATTTATAAACCATGTCGTCTCTTTTACTTCTAATTTAATACTACACTGGAAATATTAATGGCAAACTTACAAGTTTTTCATCTTCTGCCTGTATATTCAGAATTTCTATCACCCTTGGTATTAACCGTTATGAAAATAAAAGGACTTTTCTAGGTCCAATGGAATCGCATTTCCGGCAAACCTGAAACGAATTTCATTTTCTACAAAGCCTAAATGAATTGAATAGCTCAGTCTGCAAGCATTTTATGAATTACAATTTTTACAGAGCTTAAATAACATGCTGAGTTTCTCAGAACTGATGCTGCGTTTTCTGATTTTGTAGATAGTCGAGCTGTGGACCGAATCTCATTCGTTTGACCTAAATTCTATTTACAGATCTAAGTACGTACAACGCGTAACTGAATTGAATATATCTGTCTGCAAGCCTTCTATGAATATAACTATTTTTTCAATTCATCAGTGCAGTTTTTACGTAATATATCAAACACGAGAGACAGTGTTTCATCGGGATATCCAAACACCGAGGAGAGAGGTGAAAATATGACGCGCAGCGGAGTATTTTTGACGAACTTCGAGGTGTTTGGATGCCGATGAAACACTGTCTCTTCGTGTTTGAGATATCGTCTCAATCAAAACTGAAACTAAGAAGAAAACGAAGAAATAAATCGTAAAAATCTATGCTAATTAAGATCAGATATCCCGACACCGTTACGGTCATGATTTCCTATGTATAACCTTGATGAATTGTTAATGAGTTTGAGAAAAATCTTGTATAAACTGGATTTCTTAGAACTGATGTTTAACTGATACTGATATATTTCAACTTCACTACACAGACAAATGCAATCCATTAGGTTTATTTTGGTCTCTGTCGGCCTCACACCAGCAGCAAGCAAGAACCACATACATGTGGAGCAATAACAACAACTAATTGACTACGGGGAAATGATTCCCTTTGACACTGCCGGATACGAAAAACCAAAAGAAAAAACCCCGTGAGGGAAAAAAACTAGAAAAGTATCCCCCGAACCAATGCAGTGCCACGATCCCTCCGGGATTTAGAGGACCTCTTGTTACAAAATAATAATGATTTATAAAAGAAACAAAAGTTAATCGGACTGATGCAGGCCTAGAATGCCTCACCACGTGATGAACTGACACTTTATAGACAACCTGCTACCCATCATGCCTTACACCAATCGTACCCAGACCCTTCTGCTCTCGTGCCGTAGAAATATCAATTTCTGTCTTATTCGCACGCTCAACCGTCAGAAATTATATTTTACATGTTTGAGCCGTGGACAGAATCTAATTTTTTTTTTTCTAAATTCTATCTACAGATATTCTGCAAAGTCTGTCTTCTTTGTACAAGAATAAAGTTATACAATCCAAACACTTTCTTACACTTTTCCAGCGAATGGAACATCCACAAATGCCTTTGTCAGTCTAGTCGCACCTTGTTAATGCATTACTCAAGACATTGGTACCAGAACTGAGCCTCTCAGAATAAAGGCATTAGGATTCTCAATCAGTTACTGATGAGTCCTCCAGTCACCGGATTTGTCTGGGAATTTCCAACCAGCACTGTATTTTTTCACTAGTGAAGCTTGATCCTGTTGTCGAAAAGAGAACAAGTGAAATTGGAATAGAAGATCACATAAACATCACGCTGTACAATAAGGTGGTCAGTATAATCAAACACACAGATCAAGGATGAGAGAGGAAGAGTTACAGGGCAAATAAAATCAACAAACTGAACACCAAGAGGAAATTGTCTCAAGTCTGATGAAAACCAGAGACAAGCTCAGCTTGTCAAGAGCGCGAGGAAATTGAGAAAAATGAAGATGTCTTCGATAGGTTTCGAACCTATCGAAGACATCCCACTTCATAAGATGTTGATAGACATCTTATACAATTTCATCTCTGAGTGATATTTTTACAATGTCAAGACCTCCACCGGGGTTGCCAAAGTGTTTTTCATCGCATTCGACTATGAAGTACAAGCCGGAATCTGAGGTTGGTCGTGATAGGACTAATCGTGTTGAGGCACAGTTTATGTTCTAGGTTTGATTCATTGCCTTAAGTTTTCCTTGCCTTGAACAGACAACGAACAAGCGAAAAAAATAATTACAACTCAGCGCGCACAATCTGAATGGTGGCTTGTCATGCCCTCATTTGCGTTCAGGTCTGTTTTGGCGCAAGGTTGAAAATTACTTTTGCCGGTGAGTTCATGGATGATTTGTTGTTGTTGTCGGAACAAAAAAGTTAAAAAAAGAAACAAATAAACATTACTTTTGCTGCTGGGTCGTTCCGAGTTCATGTCTTGGCAATATTATTTTTCGTGTTGTCAGATTCATACCGTGTGTAGGATTTTTTTTTACTAGGTTCGAGATCGTTTTTGTTATAAGACCGGTATTTTCAGGACAGTACGAAATGCAACATTTATTTTGAAATTATCATTTCTTGTTGCTGGACAACGAAGGACTGTTTTCTATGCGCTAGGTCCAATTAGAAATAACTTCATCTTTCGCTTCTTGCGCTGTTCAAGTCATCGAAATTTGAATGTTATAACCAGCCAATCAAAAATGTCTGTTCGAAGGACTGCTAAAGATATCGCGCAGCTCGAATATGATTGGTGAGATCACGAGATAAGCTCAGATTCCGAGTAGCCGCTGCACTGTAACTTTGTTTCTGAGCAACATTTCACCTTTTTCTCTTCTTGCTGTCTTCATCTTGGGGCAACTTCACCTGAAGAAGTTTGATATTTACTTTGGAATTCTGAAAGCCAATGGCGATAAGACGCTTAGGGAGACAAGCTGCTAAACTGTACACATAGCTTTCCAGAGCTATTTTACTTAGCAGGTCACCAGACTTGACATTAAACAGCTGAAGAAAGCCACCGATCATTTCATCACCGAAACATGTAACGCACTCCTCTTCACTAACAAACTTACAATAAAGCCTAGCACCAAACAATCTAGTGCATGAACACAACATGTGGAGTGTCTGTCCTAAAAGTACATCGAAGACGTAAAGGGTTGTGCAAAATCCCTCGTTATCAGCAAGTACACAATACTGTTCAGAAGGAGAAAATGTCTTGAATTCCCTAAACGTCGGTTCGTATATCTTCCAGAGTACTTGGTCACCGCACTGCATCTGCAATCCCTCGTACTCACCCTCATCATCGTACTCAGAGGTCATCACGTGGCATTTACTGTTACACGTAATAAATTTCCCTTGTACATTAATCGTTGACACAATGCCTTCCTTAGTTGTATCCACGATAACTACTTTACTCTGTGCATCACAAGCCACTCGTTTTTCTGATATGGCGATTACTTTACTGATGTCCCCTAAGTCAGTCCAACTACGGATGCACTCAGACAACTCAAAATTCCATAGCTCAAGGGTGTCCCTACTGGTTTTCAATAAAACTCCTTCTCGTAAAGCTACAAGGATATAGCTCGTAAATACACCAAAAAAATCAAAATCGTTTTTCTCTGCTTTGAACATGCCACTTGATATGTCCCAAGCTTTGAGAGTTGCTGGGGTCTTAATTGTTCCAGTGATTACATAAAGAGTGTTACCATTCAATGATAATACGACTTCCATCACAGTAGTCTTTGAATCTCCGGCACTGTCCTTCGTCAGTTTATCAAGGTTCAACATTTCTATGACGTTTCTGCGGCAGGAAGAAACTCTCAATACAGATTGTTTATTTAGCACAAAAACAAAAGCGGGTGTCCGTTGGAAGCTATCTATTTCTGGTGACCAGCAAAAAGGATCTCCTAATAAAAAGCCGGTCTCACAACACGATTCAAATTCCCAGGGGTTATAAGACAATTCATCAGGTAAGATATCTAAAGAAAAGTTGCCGTTATTTTTCATGTTGACGTCCAAAAGAAAGAGATCGGAACTGAAAATGCCGGAATGCAAGCAATAAAGGCATCGACAGTCAGGGGAGAACTTTATTATTCCACAAACTACTGAAAGAGCTGTGAGTGCTAGTGTTTTAAAACCAGCCATCGCGTCAACCAAAGTTATCGAACCAGAATGGTCAGAAATTGCTAGCAGTCTTGCATCCCGAGACCAAGCGAAACTCGAAATTTCGCATTTCCAAGTAAAACGATTTATCTCAGAGCCATCTTTCAGACTCCACATGATAACTAATTTACCATCGTTGGGGCAATTCGTCAGCATCTTGATCTTGTCTGCAGAAATTGAACAAACCGAAAAACGGCACTTGCTCGAAAGAAAAAGTGGTTTCACGTCCCCGTCAAACGTATACGCATGGCTGAGGATTCCGGGCAAGACAAGGTCCTCTGTAGGATGAAACACCACGGAGCGGTAGAATGACTCTAAACCATTTGTCAGGCTTGGTCTATATGGTTCATAGTCAGGATCAGTATCATACGGGAAGAAATCCCCTTCTTCCCTGTCGTAATCTTTCTCTACCTTGACATCTTGTTTCCATAGCTGCTTGCAAGTATGGAGCGACCATAGCTGGATCGTGCGATCTACACATTCACATACCATGTAGTCTAACTGAGATGAAACATCAAAACAAGCTACGGCTGCTGAACAGTCAAATTTGGTTCGAAAACCCCCCTGCAGGTCGTCCTTTTGCAAGTATTCCATATAGGCTATTTCAGAATATTTACTCTCCAATAGTCTTGACGCCTCGGTAGAAAATTGATCTCCTCCCTCGTTCAACAACGTTTGAAAGATGGTATGAGGGACTTTTTCTAATGTGTCAATATGTTTTCTTAACAACAGCAACAGACTGTTAAGGGCCCTGTGACATTTTCCGAGCAACTCTTTGACGTCGGCTTGCTTCTGGAGGCAAACAATGTCTTCGGAAGCCGCTGTAACATCAACACACAACTTTGCGTACACAAGCTCTACGTCCAAAACATATTTCGTAGCAACTTGTTCAAGGCTGCATACTCTCGCATCCTCTAGTTGTAGCATGTGCTGAACTCCATGTAGCAGTGCGTACTCTGCAGTGTCACTGAACTGTGTGCAGTCGACCCCATTTCGTTTCACGTAATCAAGCTCATTAATGCAGAGCTTAGAAAGGACTTCATGGCCTTCCTTTGCGGCCACGCTGAAATGGTGATGTCCGTAGTAAGATTTTTCAATCAGCCAATCTTTGACCGACTTGTGAAAAAAGTGAATACACTCGTCTTGAACGGGTAGAAGTGCCGAGACAGAGGCAATTGCCGCTTTTACTTTTCGTTCAGGCACTGATGTCGATTTACCTGGTAGCAACAATTTAGAAACAAAACCAAGTGGCAATGGCTCTCTTGCAGCTGCGACCGCACTCAGAAATGTCAAAAACTGGTCTTCCATGACGTTAAGTTCCTTACAAAGTTCAGTCTCAAGACGCTTGAAATACGAGTGGTATACAGACGAAATACCTGATGGTAAGATGCTGTCCAGGGCTTCAAGGGTTAAAACTGGCACTTCCTTCTTTATGAAATCTACCAGGTAATGAGCATATAGCATGACTCCTTCTGACTTTTGAACCAGTGCTTGCAAGATATTTTCTCGATGTTCAGATTGCAATAAATGGCTGATTTGCTTTTCAAAGCAAAGGTGGATATCCTTGACGTTCTCTTCAACGTTTGGATCCAGCTGTAGGGGGTGCAAATTCTTTAGAGTTCCTGTTATGTTTCTTTCCGGTCGCGTTGTCACCAGAAATCGAATCCACAGTGGAAGACTTTGGAAGTAATTAGCAATCACCTCTAGTAGCTCATTTCTTCCCTGGAATTGACTTTCGTCTAACCCATCTATTACCATCAGATAGGTCAAACCAGGGTCATTCAAGCTGGTTAGTGGTTCCTCAAACAGCACATCGAACAGATCCTTCACTTCCATGTTGTTAATCTCTACACCCAGATTTCTTGACAGCTTTTCCACGAGAGCTTTCTTGTAGTCTGGCAGAAAATCACACAGATGACTGGCTAAGGACTGTAGCATCACCTTGGGATTCCTGTGGCGCGCCCTGTCATGCTGACAGAAGTGGCTTCCAGCTAGTCGTCCAACCTTTTGCATCTTTTCACACATGACAGCTGAGATTACAGACTTCCCCATCCCAGCATTTCCACTGATCACCATCGCACGATTGGGGGACATTCTGTCATCTAACCAACTCGCGACTTTGGCAAAGATTGACAAACGGGTTCCATTTACGTATCTGTCGGCGTGATGTCTCACATTCTTCACGGTATCAATCTTTGCCAGTTTCTTGAGGATTTCGTTTTCTCTGTGCTTTTCTCTCTGTCCTTCCAAGTCTTCAGCTGCTTGCTTCAAATCTTGTCGTGTAGCTTCAAAGTGCTCAGTTTGGGTTCTTAATAGCTTCTTGTGAGTATCTTCTATCCTTGACTTCGTTTCCTGAAGTGTCAGATGGAATTCTTCCTGTCTGTCGAGCAGTTTCGCAACACCCCTCTCCGTGTTCGTTTGGCTCTGACTCATTTTCTGAATTGCTTTGCTATCATCAATTTGAGTTTCACGAACATTTGTAACAACTTGATGTGTTTTTCTGACGATCTGAAAAACCTTTTGCAGCTTCACGTTGCAATCTTGAATTGTCCCACGATCTTCTAGCTGGCTCTGACGTACTTCATCAACGATTTGCTGTGTTTTAGTCTGTACCTCATGGACTTCTTCCAGCTTTCCCTTGCTATTCTGAAGTATTTTATGATCTTCAAGTTGAGTCAAATGTACTTCATCAACAGTTTGCTGTGTTTTGCTCTGGGACTGACGTACTTCATCAACAGTTTGCCGAGCTTCGGTCTGTACCTCACGAACTTCGCCCAGCTTCCTCTTGCTATCCTGAAGTATTTTACGATATTCAAGTTGAGTCAAATGTGCTTCATCGATAGTTTGCTGTAGTTTGCTCTGAGATTGATGTATGACCTTCAGCTGTGACTTGATGTCCTCTTCACTGTCAGCCCACTCAAACAACACGTCAATAAAGTCTTCCTCTCCACAACGCTCTGCCTTCAATCTATCGATTTCCCCCTGAGGCAAGCCAAGACCAACAAGAACAGCACTAATTTCCAGCCACAGAGCAGAGAAAGTAGGTGTATTAATACCAGTGGTGGTAACATGACCGTACAACTGATTGCGGAAACATTTGATGCGAGCGAGGTTTGCCTCAACAGAGGTGTCACTTGCGGGTGGTTTGGTGTGCCAACCTGAGGGGGGAGAGGAGAGTCCACAAATGTTGGTTAGAAGGAGAAATAACAAAGCGATGTCAAATGTGTTGGAGTCTGGTGTGGCTCCACCAAGTGGGAACAGCAAATCCCACTGAGGGTTATGTAAAACCCTCCTCCGTAAGAGATTGTTCAGAATGTGATAGTTTGCATTGAGATCAGCCAACAGATTTGCTGGGGGATGATGTCTATCGAAAATCGTCCTAAGAACCGTTGTTCCTCCATCAATGAGAAGTCTGCTGAGTTTGGCTCCATTTGTCTTCTCCACAGTGCTTGCCAAGGGTGAAGGTGCAGCAGCTGCCATCTTAATTCAAGGATCTGCATGAGGTAAAAAAAAATTGATCTTAGATAGCAAATACAGGCCTTCCTATTTAGCGCTTTCAGTCGTGATGTTGCTTGCCGTGAATTTGGCTGATTTCGAAGAAACACATCTTCCTTGAGTTTTTGCATGATCAAGGTTACCATTAGCTTTAGACCTTTGCACGCATTGCGGTCCTGTTAAGCTAAACAAATTAGCCAGCATTCATTGCTTCCAAAAGTGACGGAGCTTGGAGCGAGTGACCCAAGACAGCACTTTCATATTGTACAGATGTACTGAACTTCAAATAATAACTACACTATAACTTTAAACAGGGCTTTCTAAATAGAACTGACTGATGACATCTGTTTGGCGGTCAGATGTGTCAGAGGTTGGCCAGAGTCCATGAGAGCTTTCCAAGTAATTGCCCCATGGATATGCCATGTTGAAATGCGAAATAGATGAGGTCTAATGAAAACAAATTCCAAATATTTGACAGAGCTCAATTCAGTCTCTCCCAAAATCAAAACGTCAAGGATGGCTGCCAGTGGTTGTATTACAAATTGAGTTTTCTGCAGTAAAATGGCTACCCTTCTGTGTTTTTTCACACTTTTGGATACTGTAACAACACAGATGGATTTAAACATCCCTGTCACATAGAGTCACACATTCATATTTACCGGTAGCATTCTATTACTGTTTATGTCCTAGGTACTGTACGCTAGTACAACACATATTGCTTGCAGGGAGATTTGTACATGTAGCTGCAGGGCATCACACAGACTGGCTAGTTATTACAATTCACTGGTCTTCACCCATCATTAACCAGCAGTGATCTCTTCAACATATGTTTGCATCACATTAAGGTGGTTCGAAATACATGTAGTTTTCATTTTCCCGAGACAAGTTCACAAAATTCTTTTCTAAATTATGTTTGGTTCATCGTATCATTATGAAATTTGGCACAGAAATAAAAGAAACATCATAGATTCATTACATGACATTCGTTTCAGAAAACCTGTTACCATAGCAACCATATGATGCATTCAGTTGAGCCCCTAAAATCGAAATCTATTTTCTTTTTTAAAAAATTGGTCGGTGAAATCTTCTCAAACTGCAATATTACATGTATATGTCACCAGAAATGACCTTCGAAATATTTCAGTCTAAAAAAAATATGTAGGGTAGATTAACAAAAAATCCTCTTTTTGACTATTGTTCTCTTATTTCTTTCCTGCCTACAGAATTTTTAAAAATCGGACTATGTATGCAGCCAATTGATCCTGGTTATCACTGAAAAAATGAAAAAAATCCACCGAGTGGAAGCGGAAATAGGAGCGATTAAAGTTATAAAAACTCCAAAATTTCGACACGGCAAGATCAGCATTTGCGCATGTGCGTCAACTGCATGCGCGAGATTAGGCTTGTTGATTTTGCAGTTGGCAGTGTTTTGTACATGTGATGTTTTGTTCTACAAGATTCTAAAACAACTTACAATTGGGCAATTTTACCTTTCTCGGGGACCATTATATGTGTTTAAAACATCAGTTTTTATCATAGTACTCTATTATTTTTGCCAAAGTAGCCGGATATTTTGTTCCTCGTGGCGTGGATCGACTTGATGATTAGAACCCAGTTTGCGCGCACCACAAAACTATTTCAAACCACCCTAAATTATGACATATTTTAGATGCTGACTGACTGAGTAACCCTGATTGAATTTTAACTGTGTAAGTAATATTATTTTTAATGAAGTTCATAAAGTAATGAGCTGACTGGATGTAAACAATCATACCATTCGACAAGTGTTCCTCCAGTTAGTTAATTCTCCGTCCTTATTAAGCTTCATCTCTACTTTCACTGCAATCAAGATTAAAATAATTTAGTAATTTACACATAATAAGATTTCCTCTAAGAAACTTAAAACTGGGCAGTTAAAGATTAACTTCATTTTTTAAAACAAATTAAATGGTTATTCTTTCGAAAAAGACTCAGTGTGCTTCTCATTGTTACATCTCATGCATTAAATTCCCGAAAAATGTTTAAATTCAGAAGTATCGGTTTCAAAACATTAATTAATTATATCCTTGCAAACAAGCATCTCAATATTCAAGTGTTCTGAAAAAAATTGCTGGGAAAATATTCTTTCTCCCCATCCACGTGCATTTTGCTTTTTAAACTTCTATTCCTAATTCCCTTGATTTGTTCAACATATGGAAATCCCAACCTTCCAACCCTCCCTTCCCCTAATTTAGCCTTTCACTTACTGACCCCTCAGACCTCTCTTCTCAAATTCCACCCTTTTTGCCGTTATTTCAACGCCTACTATACTATAATGCTTTGATTTGCCCGGTATTGAGTTATGTGAATGTTATCTGGTCATCGTGCGACAAGGAGTTATTAAATAGAGTTTTAAAGTTGCAAAAGCACGCAGCGCGAGTTATCTTGTACGCAGACCGCCAAGCATCATCGGTAGCACTATTTAATAAGCTACACTGGATTCCTTTTTATGAACAATGTAACATAGACAAATGCTCCATTTTGTATAAACGTATACATGGGTTTCTACCAAGCTACCTGGATGATCACCTAGTAATTAATCACAAACGTCATTTACGGAATACATGGTACGCTAATTTCAACACTATTTGCCCTAAATATAAAAGAGAAACCGAAGGTGGACGCACATTTGCAGTATCTGCTTCAAGACTCTGGAATAATGTACCCTTATCTACTAGGAAAGTAGATTCTGTAGCCTGTCTTAAGCAAAATATGTGGAGTAAGATTTTTAGGGATCAGCAATTTTTACATCATTGTCATATTTAGTAATTCGAGTTTTACATGATCATTTTTCGATTATTTAAATCGTATGTTTTTGTTCAGGGGACAAAACCCTAACCTCAAGAGCTTCATGAAATTATCATTCTACTGTTCCTTAAATGAAATGAGCATCTCTGTGGTCACGCATTGCCATGAAATTAACATTTTATTTGTTCCTTCAGTGAAAAAAAACATACTTCAGTCAAGCATTGGCAAGAAATCAACATTTTCCTCTTTCTTTAGCAATAAAACATATTTGCAGTCACATGTGAAATCAATGTTTTCCTGTTTTTTTTTTTTTTCATGTGACCTCAACATCGATCTGTGAGCTTTTGCATTGAGATGCAATCAATATTTTACTGTTTTTTAAGTGAAATCAACATCTCTGAGGTCGCCGGTTGACATGAAATCAACATTTTTATTACTGTATTCAATACATGTGATTATAATAATATTCACATCTCTGAGCTTTCAAGTTGATGTGAAATGTACATTTTCCTGTTTTTGAAGCGAAGATAAAGTTATTGCTTTCAAAACTTGAAGTGGGACAAACTTCTTAGCTTTGTTGTGGAACAGAAACTTGGTTTGGGCTTTTTGGGGGCTCTTCAGAGTGAAAAAGCCACATATCACTTAAAATTTGACAGAACGTTTATATAGACATTATTCATAGATGGCTGCCAATTAAAAGATATTTTGTAAGTATTAAAACTAGCCCAACTAACCTCATTTTTGAGTTGATAATTCAAAATAATTTTTACTCTCAAACGAGGTTAATTGGGCTAATTTAATACAAAAGACTTTTAAATTGGCAGCCATTTTCGAATATGGCCTATGCCTATGGCACTATTGCTTAACTCATCAATATATGAAAAGATAAGACCATAGAGTTATTTTTCTAGTGCATGACGTCTGCCACCGGTGGGTGATTCCAGAAAATATCCATACACTACAATGGGCCGCATCTTGGAATTCCAAGGGAGAGGGGGTTTCTTGACTGGAATTCTGAAGACATGGGGGAGGGGGTTATGCAGTTTGGAATTCCAAACACATGGGGGGTTTCAGCTCTGAATTTCCAGAGAAGATAGCAAAATCTTCATGTGAAATCACTGATCTGTTAACTTTTCTAGTTGTAAATCAAGCACAAACCGACTAAAGAAGTGGGATAAAGAGATCAATCAGGCAGGTGGTCTAAAGCATTCATCGGCTTAGACAGCAAGCTCCACATTGAAGAGGGCTTAAAGTTGATGAATTAGTCGCTAGATTAATAAAATATAAATTACCGTAAAGACTCGTGTATAAGCCGCACCTTTTTACTTATGTTTTGGGCCAAAAATCGCGGGTGCGGCCTATACACGAGACCATTGCTTTCAGAGGGAGTAAACTGGCTTGTAGGGGTCACAAATTGAACTGAAAACCTTCAGTAAATAAAGATTGAACATATTGAAACCTGTTGTTGATCATTGCTTTTGGTAGAAGTGGTGGCTCCTAAAGGAGCCGTTTTGTTTGCATCTTCAGGTTCTATACCCGAATCTTGCTCGCCAGTAGTTCTTTCAAGCGTTTCATTTGCACTTTGTTTGAGCAGTTAAACTCTAACTGGCATGGAATCTCCATTCCTCCGCACAGCTGCTTACAATGTCGTCTGCGACCGATCACTTCAACGCTGATTTCTCCACTACGTGCAAAAAAATACCACGCTATTCGGGAGAACTCGCGAGGCAAATGGCCGACCGTTTCGTTGCCCTTCACTACTTTCACGGCGTGTTTGTCCATGGGGTTGTTAAACTCTCGTTGAGCAACAAGTTTTTCTCCGATCGATGATCCGATTGATAAGTCCAGCATTCGTTTACTTGTGTCCTTCTCTGGTGTCCAGACTTCTCCCGTTAAATGACTGCGTGGTTACTAAGCAAACGTTTTGCATCGTTCTCCAGCGTTTTATTTTCGTTCATATTCCATCGTTTTCATTTCAACTGTGGGCTTTAGCAATGAAGAGAACTGTTGTTAGCCGCAGGGAATAGGGGAATCGATTAAAGAAAAGCTTTTAAAAGGTATTTTCAGAGTTGATTAACTTACTAATGTCACTGAAAATACACGACATTAGATTTCCTCAAGTTTATTGTGAACATCTTGATCTGCGAATAAAAGACCAACTTTTTTTTACAAGAGTGCTTTTTGGAGTTCTTATTTTTTTTTTTGAAAATCATGCTTGAAAGTTGGGGGTGCGGCTTATACACGAGTGCGGCTTATACACGAGTCTTTACGGTAAAGCAAGTCTGTGTTTCTTTCCGATCTAAAATTAAAATCTCTCTTTACTAAATGGAACACCTGACAGATTTGTAGGCTGCATTACTAGTGGTCAGCGGTTACTCAGTGAACAAAATTTTCAATATGTTGGGTGACAGCCAGCACATCGTGAACTTTACTTTTGTCTTCCACTGGTATCAATATGATCTACATGTACTCTCCTGAAAATATGAAGCTGAAGAACGGAAAACAGAAAGTTTTATTTGATGTTAAGCAACTACAAGATAACACTTAGAAGGGAAAGCTACAGTGTACTGCATTAAACATTGACAAACTTGATTTGCTGCTGTTGCTTGACTGAAAATTGTGAACAGAACTTTCTTGCGAAAGGGAAAAAGCACAAGTTTCCCGTTCGTTAGAAATTTGAGGCAGTCAAACAGGAATATGAGGGGGGGATAGAGCATTTGGAATTTCAGAAGGTAAGGGGGGTTAAAATGTTCATGCCACCTGTGGTAGGGTATGGATATTTCTGGAATCACCCGATCTGTATAATCAGTGCTACAGTGCATCTTCATTAGAAAAACTGAAAAATTGAGGTTTTCCATGCAGATTTTAAAATGGTGATCTTAAACAAGCCTTTTTTGGCAATAATTGTTGCAATTTAACAGCAAGCATAGACCACTAAGTATCTTTCTCAATCCTTATTGGGTACCTCTTCATATAGGGCTGCCTAAGTAAATCTAAAGAAAATGCAGAGTGTAAATTTAAATATCAGAGTTTATTTACCCAACTCTGATTGTTGAGTACAAATAACGGGCGAAATGAATACAAATATCACACAATTTGTACTCATCCCATTCCTACTGGCAAACTTGGCTAGAGTTTTGGGAAAAGAAGTCGTTAGATAATAAACCTCTGACTAGACATGTTGATGTGAATTATCGTTGAGAATTTTTGCTCATTGTTTGTATTTTCACTCACCCTACAAGCTCGTCAAAATACGGTGCCGGCACAACTCGTAAAAATACCTGGTGATACTACACACCCAATTTGTATAAATTACCGGTATTAATACTGACATATATTTAAAAGAAACTTCTTCCAGTATCTACATTGTCTGTCTTGTTAACTCTGGGAACTATCAAATATTATTATTTTAAAAACGTCAGCTTGCTGTGACACTCGACTGATCTTCAATCCCAAATTTTGTGCTCTTGTTCTCTGAGGTGCAAACAAATTTTGCTGGCATATTGGATTTTAACTGCAACTCATTTAATACACGAGTAAGAATTTGAGACTACAGAAAGTCTATTGTATAATTATGTCTGCTGTGCACAAACTGGTCTCTGAGAGCAAGGAAATGTAAACAAAATGGTAAATATTCAAGGTCAAACAATGTGTACAGTAGGTCCAGAAAATATCCATACCCCCACCACAGAGGGAATTTCACATTAGACCCCCACCTCCCTACAATTTCATTTTTTTCTTTAAGACAAAGCTAACCCCCACCCCTCCAGAATTTCCATGGGTATTATGTGCACCCCCCATACAATCTGGAAAGATTCATTTGACAAAAAAGCGTGTTAAAGTTCAAGTTAACACTCAACACTAGGCTGTTTGCATTACATGTCACTGCAAAGAGGCCAAAAATGCCTGCCTGCAAAGGCTGTGAAAACGAGAAATGCCCACTAATTAGTTGCGCTCCATTGATCTCCTGCAAATTTTCAGCCAGCCAATCAAAATGAATTGAAAGCTAAAATTCACTTCCGATAAAATCAAAAACACATGGAGAGTCCACAGGCTGCCGAACATTGGAAAGACTAAGGGCTGGGAAGGACTAGAGTCCAACACAAAATTTAGCCAGTGCCAAAAGTTTGAAAAATTTTAAGTGGCAAACAGATGTGTGAAAAATTGAAAAATATTTTTACATGGCCCTTTTTCACAGCCGAGATCAAGATTCTCCCATATCGACCTTGGTTAATAAGATGTTTATGATATGGCAAACAAGAAAAATTTAATTTGTTTAATGTAACTGGTTTGTACTAACTGACAGTTAGCTAGCGAACACCCATGAGCTGACTCAGAATTCTGCCAAAGTTTGCTTGTCCTCTTTACTTTTCTTTTCTCATCAGGCTTTTCGGCACTTCCATAAAAAAATATTGTTAGAAGAAAATAGTCAATATTTTTGCATTTTAGTGTGCAACTTTTTCACCGCAAGACATTACTGGTCTATATGCTGGTCTAGATGGGAAAATCTAGACCTCTTTCAATACCGATTTCAGCCAATCAAATTTGTGAATTTGGTAGTTCCCAGTCCTTGTGAGACGCAGCCATATAATAATCAATCATCCTACACTTTGCAAGAGTCTTGCTCTTGAGCCGCTCATGACATTGAGCTCACAAGCTAACCTCGTTGGATCATTATTGCTTCTTCAGCTGAGCAGTGTTTCCCTCAGTCATAGCCACTTCCATTTCGTGCGAACTCGGACTATTAGAACTGACAGAGCTGTCCCTGGCTGTTATAGCTGGACTGCTTGGAGTAGCGGCCAAACAGGCAAAGAATGTTGAAAGCTCTCTCCTCTGCAGAGGTTCAAACGTTCGTTATATAAATCCGCTGTGTGAAGTGTTCGCAGGCGCAAAGTCGAATGTATCAACCAGGTGCAGAACCTCTGCCAGATGTACATTGTATATTGATTTCTCATACAAACTCATTGCTAATTATGTCACTACAGTTTGCATTAGTGTTTTTGTGATCTAGTTTCATATTTTCCAAGAAAAGAAGGAAAACTGTTTTACTTCGAAGGCGTCCCTGAAACCCATGAGGGGTAGTCTTGCAAGTCCTAAAAAAACAATAATATGGCGAACGATTCGGATCAGCTGGACTGTCCTCTTCAAGAGCTGTCTCTTCAAGGTAAATCTCAGCTTAAATAAAATCTTGAAATCTCTATATCTTATATGGCGGCCATCTTAGGCGTGGTATCTGGCAGAGGCTCCCGAGCTTTCCGCCATCGCCAGTAACCCTGTGCCTGCACTTATATTACTCAGCGGATCCTCCCCACCCGAAAAAAAAACCTTTAGGCCTCTGCGGAGGAGAGAGTGTTGAAAGTACTGAAAAGTCGATGGGAAAGAACCCAGCATATAGTAAAAGGGAAATCGGCTAACCATGCATGATGAGAAGACACCTGCCCTTAGATGAAATTTCCACCAATTCCAAACTGTATACAGTCCATTAGTGTGACCGCATCTCCTAAAGCAACGGTTGCTCAGGTAAGAAACACCAAAACCTCTGCGGTTGACTACAGAACTTCAACAATGTTTTTTTGAAAACATTTTTTAAATTGTTCGGGGTCTGTATGACTCCAATACATGTATATCAATATACAGTTTGTTGGCAGGCTTCGATTCATTAGTTCAACACTAAACAACTAAACAACAGCCTTTGAAACTTATCCACTTGCAAAAACTATAAAATTTGCTATTCTTGCATTCTTTTAGACTTAAAAAGTTTTTTTGATTTTAACATCTAAAATATAGAAAAACAAAAGCAAAATGTATTTTTTTGGTGCATTTACCATATTTTGATTGAGCACAGGCTTAAAACTGCTTTAAAAATAGCAAATTAGGCCTATGCACCAGTTTAAAAATGATTTAGGCCAAACAAAGGCAGCTTGCAGTTAGCTATAAAATGTTGTTAAAGTCAGCGAGTATTTTGATTCTGTAAATTAACGAAAATCGAGTGCAAACACTACTTCCATACCATGGTTGTGTAGTCTTGTATTTAATTTGTCCCCCTGATTTACTTGTGAAAAGTCATAACCTTTCATTTGCTGCGATGTATTATGTTTCTTTCAACGCTGAGGGCTGGATGTTCGATGTTCATTGTATTACTATAGTATTGACTGGATAAAGTAAAAAGGCATCTCCACTGGCACAAGACAAGAACAAAAATGTCTAAGACACCGTAGACTTTAGAAGAAGAGCATTCAAAAATCCAGAAGATTACGCAGAAATTTTTATAGCGGTGAAAAGGGCTTTGACGTAAATGATACCGTGAGCCTACTCTTTTAGTGTTGCGTCAGTTTTCAAGTGAACACTAGGAAGAAGAAACAAAACTCACCAGGGACCCAGTGGATAAAAAAATCCAATGCATGTTTTTGTGCAGCATGAAACATGCTTAAACAGATGAATAAGTTAATTGTAATGTAAATTTTTTGGAACGGTAATGAGTCAAGTAAAATAATAATGATTTTTCAAACCTCATAGTGTAGTGGTGCAGAAGAGAGACTGGTAAGCGGGAGGTACCCGAAAGTAAGTTAGAGTTAGCGGGGAAGTTCGAGTTACTCCTTTGTTTACAAGCCTTTGTTTAGCTGTTGCATGTTGTTGGGTCTATTGTATCGGTTCTTGTGTACCGGTACAGGAGGAAGGAACCTTCCCGATTTCGAGTTAACGGGGTTCTAATGTATATGGAAATTTCCCAGGGAAAAATTTTTAGTTAAATAACTCTTTGCAGCATGCCAGAGTGGGTGATTTTTCGGAGCGATTCCAGATTACCCGGCCTAGTCATTTGCATGTGTCGGTGTGCTTAGCTGTACAAGCTGTAAAAATCCAAGCTGGATTCTTACTCACAGTAGCTAGTAAAAATTCCTACCTCCATGCCGTCAATCACATTTCCGCTTCGAATCCACAAGATCTGCAATAGATGACAATAGGTCACTAGACGAAGACAAATTACTGAACATCGACCGAGGAAATCAAAAGCGGAAGTGAATCCTATGATCGCAGAAATATATGTTGAAACAAGCAAATAGAAACGCTGTGTTGCTGTTAATAGGTCACGGAAAACGAATATCATTCAAAACTAACCTTGATCATTTCAAATCTCAGCAATACAGCTAAAATTAATTAACCAGCTCCCTTCCTTCCATAGTAAAACCCGCAAAGATATCTGGGACATACCCAGAATCCTCAACGAACAAAGTCAGGAATGGCGATGGAATTTCAACTTGTGAACTGTGGAATACTGCCATGAGAGAGCGTGACAGAGGAGAAAGCTGAAATTCAGGCTACATGAGATGATGTTTCGTCATTTACATTTGTATTTGCTATTCACTTTCATACTGTTGTGTAGTCATTAAGGGCATATTATTTTACTGAGACAGAGAAGTCTTACTTTATTCATCGCGTATGTCAGAACCGTTCTCTATAATTTATTTAGTACAATTCTACTTCCAAACAGGACTAGTATTTTTACATCATGCATTAGTTTCACAATGTTACAGTAACGAGTGATCGGCATAATAGGATAACGATGTTGCTATGGTAATCAATAAACTACACGTACCCAGAGACTGAAGGTTTTAAAAATAGCTAACACTTTCTGAGACCCCCAAGTATTTTCACTGTCTTCCGTCTCTCCTCGTATGCACTGCGAATGACCGGAAAGTACAAATAAAGCTTCTGCCACCAAAGTTTCCCATAATAATGTATCCTAATGTGTCAGTTTAGTACTCTCGTCTTCGGCTGACCAGGAAAGGTCTTCCTTACGGTTGGACGCTTAATCCAATTCGTCGTGGGCTGTTAACCACCAGACAGGGTCTCTACCTAATACTATTTGTGATAGCAGTCCAAGCGTTGTAACCAGCGGCGAATCCCTTTTAAGTGTGGAAACCCTCTGTTCCAGGCCCATCCTCTGCCATCCCTTCAGGTCCTTCGGTGTGTCACGGTAGACCGCTAACGCCATCACCTAATGACGCCATGGTTCCCATACCTAGCAGAAGCCCAATACCGGTTCGTACCAGTTGCTATTTATGTGTTTTGGGGAGGAGACAAGATTGGGAACAAGTAGAATTGGGTAGTC
>OZ026601.1:31828347-31830847 GCA_964020085.1 Micromussa lordhowensis | reverse complement strand
TTGTTAATTAAACGAGTTCCAATAAGGATCTTAGCTGCTCTACTAACATCATGAATAATAGAACTGTCAGTAGGTGAAGGTAACCCCGCCAAATTGTGAGCCCATTTGATTCCATAAATAGCAGAATCTACGGCAGAATGGGAATGGGTCGTATCGAGAAGATGCTGAAGGTACAAGGCGACGTGCTCTGTCTTGGCAGGAAAAGCTTGAATTTCATCTATGGAAGAAGCGTAATTCTTCCATCTCGTGAAGGCCCTTCTGTAAGCGTCAGTGGTTCCTGGAGCTCTCGAAGCAATGACTGTGGACTGTAATCTGGAAACCTGGCCTGTCAAGGAGGGTTCACGCAAATCATTAAGGAACGCCCAAACACCGGAAGCGAAAACATCTAAAAGAAAAAACGAATAAAGAAACAAGGAAACAAAATGGAAATTAGTAAACATCCAAAACCGCTGAATGAATAAACCAATACTATAAGAAGAAGCAATGTTATTGAGCCTCAGAACAGAGCACATCCAGCACGAGCTAAAATGATTGTAAGGCTACCTAACGATACCGGGGGCTGTCCGAAAACAAATATGATACCCACAAAATACATGCGACACCGCGGGGTAGCACATAAGTATACTGGCACCATAAGTATACTGGCATCATAAATACACCACCGGGGGGTGTATGTAGCTACACAGCAGGCACCGGGGGCCTCTATATAACAATTATCTGACAAAACACATGCCATAGACAAAAACTTGTCTAAGAAACGTGTAACATCACCGGGGGATGTACACAGCCAGACTAAGGCTATCAGGAGTCGTATATAAAACAACTTACCAAAAACATGCGACACCACCGGGGGTTGCACAAAGCGACACTTACAGCACCGGGGGCTGAAATATGAACTAATATTCGACAACAGATGCGACACCAGCTGCTTTACATGAACGCCGTGTCAAAAATAATTAATGATCGAAGCGGCAATAGTAGGCCTGAGTGGGGGTGCAGGGGGAGGGGGAAGGGGGGAGGAGGGGGACAATAACCATCTCCACCAGCCACACGATTAGAAACAGAATAAGCATACCTCCTAAGGATTGCAAGCTGAACACGAGCCCAACTGAGAAGTACAAAAGCCAACATTAGAAGTGCGAACATTCGTAGCAAAATCAACGCGTAGGGCAAGGCATCTAGACCTGAAAGCCTTCGTGCCAAACAACTTATTCTTGGCTTTACCATTGACGAACAAATCCGGTCTGTTGGGAAGATATAACCATTGACATACAAAAGAATTTAGGTGAGTACCATCATTGCTTAATAATGGCCAAAAATATGCTGATTTCCACAATGGCACAACTAGAGTTCCCACGGCCTTACAATCTTTCATATGGTTTAATACCCTGCCAATGAGAGATATTGGTGGCACCAGCCAATTATTCTCAAGTGACCAGTCTTGTGTGAAGGCGTCAACAGCTTCGGCACCGGGTTGGACGAATCTGGAATTAAACCTAGGCAGTTTCGCATTATAACTGCAAGGAAATCTGTCAACTGAGTGTGGACCCCAGAGGCTTTCAAGATGGAAAAACACCTCGTCCTGGAGAGAATAATCATCGAAATCAACAATCTTACTAAAAAAATCAGCCTGAGAATTCTGATCACGCGGCAGCCAGGAGATATTGAGGTGAATTTGGCGTTGGGAAGTAAAAAGGAAGATACTCAGAGCGATGTCTTGTAATTCTTTAACCATACTACCAGCCTGGATAATTCTAACAACGTTCTGATTATCAGTGTTACAAGCAACGGCTTGGCCTGCTAAATGATTGGCAAATGCTTCAAGAGCGAAGTTTATTGCATCAAGTTCTCTCCAAGTAGAAGACTTTTGCGATTCTTCCGTGGACCAATTTTTGTGACAAACTAAAGAAGAACCTTGAATAAAACCTCCACAACCTGTCGACGACGCATCTGTAAACAAAACTTTGGACGATACAAAAGGAATCGGCCAAAACAAAATTCCATTTAATGTTCTTAATTTGTCTTTCCAAAAATGAAGCTCTTGTTTTGCTTGATCGTGCACGCAGACAAGAGCATTCCACGAACTCCGAGAATTGGTAGTAAGATGCAAATATCTCGTCATAATCTGGGTAACATTCCCGCAGCTGGCGGACATTGAAATAATCTGACCGACAATAGCAGCAATATTCTTCACGTGAACACAAGCAGAAAACTCCAAACTAGCACAAGCATCATTAAGGTCAGAACAAAGCTTTTCAATTCTGGCATCGCTGGCAAAAATTAAACCGGTATGAGTGTCAATGTTGTAACCAATCCACGAAAAGGTACGCGTAGGCTCCCAATTAGACTTCTCGTGATTAATTTCAAATCCGCAACTAGAAAGAACTGAACGAACTAATAAACTGTTCAACTTAGCAACTTGGAACGACGGACCAGCACCAACCCCATCATCAAAAAATATGGCGATTGGAATGCCTTGCGCCCTCCAATGTGTCTCCAA
>OZ026601.1:31695847-31823347 GCA_964020085.1 Micromussa lordhowensis | reverse complement strand
ATTTATCGCTGGGTTCAAAATTGTTTTCGTCACATGACTGGTTTGTTTCAGTGGAGTTGAAAATTATTTCTTCAAAATTATCATTTTTTGTCGCTGGAGCGTGAAGCATTGTTTTCTACGCGCTAGGTGTAACTGATGTTATTTTTATCGCCAGCTTGTGGTGCTGTTCAAGACAACGAGATTTGAACCCAATTACCAACCAATCAAAATCGTCCGTTCGAAAGGCTAAGAATCGCGCTACTCGAACATGATTGGTGAGATAAACTTGGATTCCTTAAGGCTGGTTCTCACTAGGGCATAAGCATAAGTATAAGCCGACGTGCGTAGACGCAGTAAAATGCTGATAATTAGAGCCTTTTGCTGGAACTTTTCCTAACAAAAAACGCTAATTATTAGCATCTTACTGCGTCTGCGTATGTCTGCGTATGTCGGCATATGCTTATGCTTAATGTCTAGTGAGAACCAGCCTTTAGTTGGAAAATCATACTGTGCAAGTGACTCGGTTGAACTAATGGTATTGTAACTTTGTTCCTTTTTAATAAAACCTGACCTTTTGCTGTTCCTGCTGTGTTTATCCCTGCAGTGTTTATCTCGCGGCAACGTCACCTGAAGAACTTTGAAATTCACTTCGGGATCATAAAAGGCAATGGCGATAAGCCGCTCACGAGAACAAGCTGCTAAACTGTACACACGGCTTTCCAAAGTAATTTCACTTAGCTGGTCACCTGACTTGACATTAAACAGCTGAAGAAAATAACCACTAAATACATCACTTATGTAGGAAACGCACTCCTCCTCACTAACAAACTTACAATCGTGGATTAAAGGAATACAGTCGTCACGAGTACCTAGTTGTAATATGTGGAGTTTTTTTCCCAAAACCGCATCGAGGACGCAAAGGGCGTTGACATATCCCCGTATTCCCCCAAATACGAAATACTGTTCAGTAGGAGAAAATGTTTTGAATTGAGGAGCCGCTAAGGGTCTGAAAGGCTGGGGCATCTTCCAGAGTACTTTGTCTCCACATTGCATCTGTAATTCCTCAATATCAGCGGTAAGCATGTGACATTTACTGTTACAAGCAACAAAATAGGAATGAATAGGAATTGTTGACAGAATGCCTTCCCTGGTTGTATCCACAATGATGACTTTTTTCATTGCTTTACAGGCCACTCGTTCTTCTGATATGGAGATTACTGTAATGATGTTCTCTAAGTCAGTCCAACTTCGCATGCACTCAGACAACTCAAAGTTCCATAGCTCAAGGGCGTCGTCACTGGTTTGTAACAGAACACCTTCCCTTACAGCTACAAGATTATCTCCAGAGAACCAAGGAAAGTCTTGCAAAACTAGTTTCCCAGGTGTGAACATGCCACTTGAAATGTCCCAACCTTTAAGTGTTGCTGGACTGCCGTCAGTTGTAGAGATAACAAACAGCGTCCCACCATTCAATGAAAACACGACTTTCATCACATAAGTCTTTGAAACTCCGCCACTGTCTTTCGCCGGTTCAACAAGCTGCAACAGGGGTTTGGGTCGAGCCTGAGAGATGTAGGACGTGTCTTTCTCTGCTCTTCCAACAGAAAGCATTCTGAAGGCTGTGAGGTCCTAAATTTTCATGGAAAACATTTACAAACGTTTCAAAAGGAAAAAAAGAACAAGCGACTCCGACCTTGAAACCATATCACCAGAAGAAGAAGAGAAGAGTCTTTGGGACGAAGCTTCGCACGTGGACGACGCCATTACTGATAGCCCGGGCGAAGAGGACAAGATTATAGAAGCCTTAGATATGACACAAAGTGTTGCCTCCCAACTGCAGCTCATTTTGAGCAAGCTTGAGGCTCTGGAAACTAAATTTGAAACCGTGGTTACAACAGTCAATATTTTAACGTTAACGGTAGATGGCCTTAAGAAAACGGTGGACAAAATGCAAAGTGCAGTGGCGGCTGTCGAAAGCAAGACAACTGAACTTAGGAAGGACGTCGACCAAATGGATAACAGTCTTTCCTTTCTCAATAAAGAGGTTCAAGAATTAAGAAGTAAGGAAAACAACTACAAGCTGGAAATTAAGAGCTTGGAAAGCAAGATCCTCTACCAAGAAGTCTATAATCGACGCGAGAACCTTCGCTTCCTCAACCTTCACGAAGCCAGTGACGAGGGGAACGAAGATACAAAAGAAGTAGTCTATCGCTTTCTTGAAAGAGAGCTCAAAATGGAAGACGTAAGGCGAATAGAGTTTCAACGAATTCATAGGATCGGTAAAAAATCTAGTAGATATTCTAGACCTGTCATCGCGCGTTTTCTACGCTATCAAGATAGAGAACTGGTCTTCAATGCAGCGAGGGAAATGAGGGATTCACTAGAGGTCAAAGTGCTTGCAGATCTGCCGAAGGAAGTAAGGGAACGAAGGAAGAATCAGTGGCCTAAGCTTCGACAAGCCAGAGCGGAAGGAAAACGAGCATTCTTCAGTTGGCAAGAACCGGACAAACTTTACATCGATGGAATTCTGGTGCCCGAATAAAATCATGTAACAATGGACACAATTAGGACCGACATTTTGAGTGTTTCAAGTAAGGAAAATATTATTCATTGAAAATATTATTCATTGCTATTGCTAAGATTACGTAGAAATATTTTCCGCTCACAGAAGCTATAAAATTTGAAATTTGCATGTGCTTTTGTTTTGGTAGTAGTCAGAGATGCTAAATTCGTAATATCAGTTTCAAATCCCAGAGGCCGAAATTACCACATATTTTGCGCTTCGGCCTTTTAACAATGTGGATTCTCTGCTTTTGTTGTTTAGGTGTAATTGTTTGTATCTTAGTCTGTTCGTGTTTGGCTTTTGTTTTGTTTTCTCTCTTCGTAGTATATAATTGCTGCAGCTCATATGAATTCTTTTTTCCACTGCCACCTCTTTCATATCCAAAAAAAGAATTACGTTTTTCTCCTTTGTTTACCATTTTTTCTTCCAATAATGGGACTGAACAACATTAACTTTAAGTTGTTATCACTAAATGCTCGTGGGATTCGCTCTTTTGACAAGAGGAAGACTATTTTTAACTGGCTTTGTAAATCAGGTGCTGACTTATGCTTTTTGCAAGAAACTTATAGTTCCAAAGAAGTAGAAAATATCTGGCGTAAACAATGGAAGGGTGACATGTTCTTCTCACACGGAAGTTCACATAGCAGGGGGGTTCTTATTCTAGTGAGGGACCAGCTCGATTTTAAACTATTGTCATCAAGGGTGGATGATCAGGGTCGCTACATTCTATTACATGCAATGATACAGGATACTCCATTTCTTCTGATCAACATTTATGCACCAAATAAATGTGCCGAGCAAAGTGAATTTTTTAAATCCATCTCTAATGAAATTAAGACTTGTGTTACGCTAGATTGTTCTATTGTATTAGGGGGGGATTTTAACGTTACCTTTGACCCAGAATTAGATGGAAGTGGAGGAATTAAAAAAAAGAAAGATTCGGTTAAGAACTTAGAGGATATTTGTTTGGAACAAGACCTTGTTGATATATGGCGTATCAGGAATCCAACAGAACGGCGTTTTACGTGGCGACAAAAATCCCCCATCATCCAGAGACGGTTAGATTTCTGGTTGGTAAGTGACACTTTACAAGAAGATGTCGAATCAGTCGATATAATACCTTCGACAAAATCGGACCACTCTGCAATAACTTTAGCCCTGAATGGTATTGATGATAGTAAAAGAGGACCAAGTTTTTGGAAATTTAATTCTACGCTAGTGAACGACAATGAGTATTGTCAGTTACTCGACGGAAATTTTAAAATGTGGCTAGAAGAATTTAAAGATATTTTTGATAAGCGTGTCCTGTGGGATCTGCTTAAATATAAAATTCGACTTTTTACGATCGATTACAGTAAAGTAAAAGCTCGAAGCAGAAGAGCTAACCTAATCGAAGTAGAAGGTAAATTACGTTGCTGCAAGGAAAAATGTGATGCCGAGCCATCAATTCAGAATTTTGAAGAACTAGAACGCAAACAAGCTAACTATGATGAACTCTACGATTATATTACACAAGGGGCTATTATACGTTCTCGGGCAACTTGGTATGAAAAAGGTGAGAAAAACAACAAGTATTTTTTGAACCTAGAAAAATCAAACAAGAAGAAGAGTTGTGTCAGGAAAATATTTACCAGCGATGAAACACTGACGAGTAATCCTAAAACAATTTTATCGGAGTTGGAGTTTTTTTACTCTAATTTATACAAAACTAAGAACGATGACGAATCAGAAAGGAATCTGTCCTCTCTCCTAGATGACCTATCAGGTGTTCCAACGTTATCTGAAGAGCTGCGTTCGATATGTGAGGGGAAAATAACGTACAATGAATGCTTTTCTGTGCTGCAATCATTTCAGAAGAATAAAACTCCCGGAAATGATGGTTTAACAGTTGAGTTTTACACAGCCTTTTGGCCTTTAATTGGTAAACATCTAGCAGACTGTATCAACTATATACGTTTATGAGTTTGGCGAACTTTCAAACACCCAAAAACAAGCTATAATAACGCTAATTGAAAAAAAGGAGAAAGATAAAAGATTGATCAAAAACTGGCGTCCGATTTCGTTAATTAATGTGGACGCAAAAATAATCTCTAAAGCATTAGCTAAACGCTTAGAAAAGGTTTTGCCACACATAATTCACGCAAACCAGAATGCCTTTGTTAAAGGTAGATCAATCTTTGATGCACTACGGACAATTGATGATGTTGTCGATTATACGAAACGTAACTGCTTGCCAGGCATTTTGATAGCAATTGACTTTGAGAAAGCCTTCGACACACTGGAATTTAATTTTTTAATTAGAACTTTGCATAAATTCAACTTTGGCCCTTCTTTCATACACTGGATTCGAATACTATATAAAGATGTATCTAGTGCAGTTATGAATAATGGATTCACTACAGGGTACTTTCCCTTAGAAAGAGGAGTCAGACAAGGAGATCCACTTTCTCCGTATTTATTTATTATAGCTGTCGAGATTTTGGCCATAAAGATAAGGGAGGACAACAATATCCAAGGCTTTAAATTTGGGCAAGAAATACTTAAGCTATCTTCATTTGCGGACGATATGACCTGCTTCCTTAAAGACAGTTCCTCGTATAATGCTTTGTTTGAGACTCTTGAGTTGTTTGGCGAATGTTCAGGTTTAAAAGTTAATCATGAGAAAACAGAAATTTTTGCCCTTGGAAACAGTATCTTACAAGATGTTGATTTCCCAAAGCACAATATTTGTGTAAACCTTAAAATTCTCGGGGTGCACTTTGGCTATGATGTGAAACAAAGGGATGCCCTAAACTTCAGACAAACTTTAAAGGACATGAAGAAGTCGATTAATATGTGGAAATGGAGGGGCTTGTCTTTATTAGGAAGGATTCAAATCGTGAAAACATTTGCAGTTCCTAAAATTATGTATAGAGCATCGGTTATACCTCTTTCCAAAGAACTAATTAAAGAGGCAAATTCTATTATTTATGAGTTCATCTGGAATGGAAAAGATAAGGTCAAACGCCATGCTTTAATATCTGATATTAAAAATGGTGGATTAAGAATGCTAGATATTGAATCTTTGATTAAAACTAAGCGGATCATGTGTTTAAAGAAATTTTTGCAAGACTACCCAAGCTCGTGGAAAATTATTCTTGGAAAAATTCTTTCACCAGTTGGGGGCCGCTTTCTCTTATACTGTAATTTCGACACATCTAAATTAAAAATCTGCTTACCATCTTACTACAAGGAATGTCTAGATGCTTGGTCCGAACTAAACAGGAAAACACCCAACTCTTCCCACGAGGTGATAAATGAAATTATCTGGAACAATAGACTTCTTTGTATTGATAAAATGTCAATATATAGAGATGATATAATTAAATTAGGATTCCTTAAGATAGGTCACGTTGTGCGGGCATATAACTCTTCTTGTTTTAACGTGTACGGAACCTCACCGTTATCTCCCGAACAAAATTTCTTTTTAATGAGCCTTATCGATTCCTTTCCAGCTGAGTGGCGCGCCTTTGCTAAATCCTTCACTGATTCATCGTTGATTGAAGAAATTCCAAACAATCCAAAAATTGGACTGGGAAATGGAAACTCGGTTCCAATTCTCGACATCTCCTCTAAACAAATCTATGAAATCTTTTTGGGGAAAAAGGAAATACCACCCACTGCACAAAGAAAACTAACAGATAAATACCCCAATATAAATGTGGAATGGGATAAAGTTTACTCTATACCTTTCCGTTCAACTTTGGATTCGAAGACTAGGGAGTTTCAGTATAAAATCTTGAATTGTATTGTCTATACAAACGAAAAACTCTATCGATTTGGCTTAGTTCCTTCCCCTAGTTGTACCTTTTGTCAGAAATCAGCAGAATCCATCGAGCATTTACTTTTTTCCTGCAAAATATCCTCTGAATTCTGGAAACATGTCTTATCCTGGCTTAAAGACAATAGTATTGATATTGAAACATTGAGGGAATGGGACATAATTTTTGGAAAGTTCGACATAAAAGACAATTTTACTTTAGTTAATCATTTATTATTGCTAGGAAAATATTATATTTATTCCAAAAAGTGTCAGAATAGTCTACCGACGGTTCAGGGTTTCATTGCTCGGATTAAACTAATATATAGAATTGAGCTCCAAATAGCCAGAGAAAAAAATAAGCTTTCACATCATTTTATTAAATGGAGAAAACTTGTTGAAGTATTGATCTAGAAAGAGATGGTGGTGGAAATAATATCTAAATACAAAAAAAATGAACAACTATTTCTGCTTTTTGTCTTTTTTTTAGCAGCTTATAATATGTTCTATCTAGTTGCGTCAGTAGTTTTTGTAGTCTGTATTATTATTAGTTTACTCGTAGTATTAATGGCACTTGCATGTAATGTACCGAAAGTAATTTATTGTATTCAATGTATTGTAAGCTTTATTGTAGCATTGTCTTTGTAACTAGTTTATTGTAATTATGTATTCAAGTGAGGTTGTAAGCATGAAATTGTAATGTTTATTTTCTTATTCTTAAAATGTAGCATAAAAAATAAAAAATTACAAAAAAAAAAAAAAACAAGCTGCAACATCTCTATGATGTCATCACCATAAGTAACTGTCAACATAGACTGTTTATTTAGCACAAAAGCACGTCGGAGTCTCCGTGACTTGATGGTATCTCCTTCAGACAGCAAGCAAAAAGGATCTCCTAATAAAAAACCGGTTTCACTACTTAATTCAAATTCCCGCGGCTGGTAAGGCAAAGATACTTCCTCAGGTAAAACATCTAAAGAAAAGTCGCCGTCATTTTCCATGTTGAGGTGTAAACGAACGAGACCGGGCATAACTTCGTTGAAAGCCAAGCAATAAAGGCATCGACAGTCATGGGAGAACTGAATCATGCCGCATACTTTAGAAATAGTTCTCTGTGCTAGAGGTCTATAATCGTCCATTATGTCTACCAAAGTTATCGAACTAGAAAGGTCAGAAATTGCTAGCAGTCTACCATCCCGAGACCAAGCAAATGACACAATATCGTCACTCCATGAAAAACGATTCATCTCTGAGCCATCTGCCAGACTCCACATGGTAATTGATTTAGCATCGCTCGGGCATTTAATTAGCATCTTGGTCTTGTCCGCAGAAATTGAACAAACCTCAAAACAGCACTTGCTCGAAAGAAAAAGTGGTTTCAGGTCCCCGTCAAACGTATAGGCATGGCTGAGGATTCCTGGTAAGACAACGTCCGTTGTAGGATGAAACACTACTGACCGGTATAATGACTTGGGAGCACATGAAAACCAGTAGTAGTCCAGATTTTTTCTCGGTACCTTATATGGTTCGCGGGTGACGCTGTAATGTTTCCTTTCTATGACATCTCGTTTCCATAGCTGCTTTGCAGTATGAAGCGACCATAGCTGAATCGTGTTGTCTTTACATTCGCACACCATGTAGTCTAACTGCGGTGAAACATCAAAACATCTTACGGCAGCTGAACAGTAAAATTTGGTTTTAATACGCCCTTGCAGATCCTCCTTGTGCGAGTATTCTATATACGCCATTTCACAATATTTAGTCTCTAAAAGCTTTAAAGCTTCAGATGACAGTTCAGGTCCTCCCTCGTTCAACAAGGTTTGAAAGATGGTGTGGGGAAGTTTTTGTAATGTGCCAATGTGCTTTCTTAACAAGACCAACAAAGTGTTAAGGGCCCTTTGAAGCCCGCTTGCTTCTGGACACAAACAATGTCTTCAGAAGCCGCTGTGACATTCACACACAACTTTGCGTACACAAGCTCTAAGTCCAAAACAAATTTCGTAACAACTTCCTCAAGGCTGCATACTCTCGCATCCTCTACTTGTAGCATGTGTTGAACTCCATGTCGCAGAGCGTACGTTGTAGTGTCAGTAAACTGTGCACAGTCGACACCTTTTCGTTTCAACTCATCAAGTTCATCAATGCAGAGCTTAGAAAGGACGTCGTGGCCGTTTTGTTCGTCCACACTGAAGTCGTGATGTCCATAGTTAGACTTGTCAATCAACCAGTCTTTGACTGACTTGTGAATGAAGTGAATGCACTCGTCTTGAACTGGTAGAAGTGCCGAGACAGATGCAATGGCAGCATTTACTTTTCGCTGAGCTAATGATGTCGATTTACCTGGAAGCAATAATTTAGAAACAAAATCAAGTGGCAATGGCTCTCTTGCAGCTGCGACCGCGCTCAGAAATGTCAAAAACTGGTCTTCCATGACGTTAAATTCCCTACAAAGTTCAGTCTCCAGACGCTTGAAATACGAGTGGTATACAGACGAAATACCTGATGGAAAGATGCTGTCCAGAGGTTCAAGGGTTGAAACTGGCACTTCCTTGTTTATGAAATCTACCAGGTAGTGAGCATATAGCATGACTCCTTCTGACTTTTGAACTAGTGCTTCCAAGATGTTTTCTCGATGCTCAGATTGCAAGAAATGGCTGATTTGCTTTTCAAAGCAAAGGTGAATATCCTTGACGTTCTCTTCAACGTTTGGATCCAGCTGCAGTGGGTGCAAATTCTTTAGAGTTCCTGCTATGTTTCTTTCCGGTCGCGTTGTCACCAGAAATCGAATCCACAGTGGAAGACTTTGGAAGTAATTAGCAATCACCTCTAGTAGCTCATTTCTTCCCTGGAATTCAGTTTCGTCTAACCCATCTATTATCATCAGATAAGTCAAACCAGGGTCATTCAAGCTGGTCAGTGGTTCTTCAAACAGCACATCGAACAGATCCTTCACTTCCATGTTGTTAATCTCTACACCCAGATTTCTTGACAGCTTTTCCACGAGAGCTTTCTTGTAGTCCGGCAGAAAATCACACAACTGACTGGCTAAGGACTGTAGCATCACCTTGGGATTCCTGTGGCGCGCCCTGTCATGCTGACAGAAGTGGCTTCCAGCTAGCCGTCCAACCTTTTGCATCTTTTCACACATGACAGCTGAGATTACAGACTTCCCCATCCCAGCATTTCCACTGATCACCATCACACGATTGGGGGAACTTCTGTCATCTAACCAACTCTCGACTTTGGCAAAGATTGACAAACGGGTTCCCTCTAGGTATCTGTCGGCGTGATGTCTCACATTCTTCACGGTATCAATCTTTGCGAGTTTTTTGAGGATTTCGTTTTCTCTCTGCTTTTCTCTTTGTCCTTCCAAGTCTTCTGCTGTTTGCTTCAAATCAAGTTGAGTCAAATGTACTTCATCGACAGTTTGCTGTAGTTTGCTCTGAGATTGATGTATGACCTTCAGCTGTGACTTGATGTCCTCTTCACTGTCAGCCCACTCAAACAACACGTCAATAAAGTCTTCCTCTCCACAACGCTCTGCCTTCAGTCTATCGATTTCCCCCTGAGGCAAGCCAAGAGCAACAAGAACAGCACTAATTTCCAGCCACAGAGCAGAGAAAGTAGATGTATTAATACTAGTGGTGGTTACGTGACCGTACAACTTATTGCGGAAAAATTTGATGCGAGCGAGGTTTGCCTCAACAGAGGTGTCACTTGGGGGTGGTTTGGTGTGCCACCCTGAGAGGGGAGGGGAGAGTCCACAAATGTGCGTTAGAAGAAGAAATAACAAAGTGATGTCAAATGTGTTGGAGTCTGGTGTGGCTCCACCAGGTGGGAACAGCAAATCCCACTGAGGTTTATGCAAAACCCTCCTCCTTAAGAGATTGTTCAGAGTGTGATAGTTTGTATTGAGAGCAGCTAACAGGTTTGCTGGGGGATGTTGTCTATCGAAAATCTTCCTAAGAACCGTTGTTCCTCCATCAATGAGAAGTCTGCTGAGCTTGGCTCCATTTGTCTTCTCAACAGTGCTTGCCAAGGGTGAAGGTGCAGCAGCCGCCGTCTTAATACAAGGATCTGCATGAGGTAAAAAAAATTGATCTTAGATAGCAAATACAGGCCTTCCTATTTAGCGCTTTCAGTCATGATGATGTTGTGAGTTTGGCTGATTTTGAAGAAACACATCTTCCTTGAGTTTTTGCATGATCAAGGTTAGCATTAGCTTTAGTCCTTTCCACGCATTGCGTGTCCTACTAAGCTAAACAAATTAGCCAGCATTCATTGCTTCCAAAAGTGAGGGAGCTTGGAGCGAGTGACCCAAGACAGCACTTTCATATTGTACAGATGTACTGAACTTCAAATAATAACTACACTATAACTTTAAACAGGGCTTTCTAAACAGAACTGACTGATGACATCTGTTTGGCTGTCAGATGTGTCAGAGGTTGGCCAGATGCCATGAGAGCCTTCCAAGTAATTGCCCCATGGATATGCCATGTTGAAATGCGAAATAGATGAGGTTTAATGAAAACAAATTCCAAATATTTGACAGAGCTCAATTCACTCTCTCCCAAAATCAAAACATCAGGGTCGGCTGCCAGTGGTTGAATTACAAATTGAGCTTTCTTCGGTAAAAAATGCCTACCCTTCGGTGTTTTTTCACACTGTTTATTGGATACCGTAACAACAAGTTGACAGATGGATTTAAACATCCCTGTCAGATAGAGTCACACATTCATTTTTACCGCAATATTGAAAGGTAGCATTTTATTACTGTTTATGTCCTAGGTACGCTAGTACAACACATATTGCTTGCAGGGAGATTTGTACATGTAGCTGAAGGGCATCACACAGACTGGCTACATGTAGTTAGTACAATTCACTGGTCTTCACCCATCATTAACCAGCAGTGATCTCTTCAACATATGTTTGCATCACATTAAATTATGACATATTTTACATGCTGACTGATTGAGTAACCCTGATTGAAATTTTAACTGTGTAGGTAACATTATTTTTAATGAAGGTCGTAAAGTAATGAGCGGACTGGATGTAAACAATCATACCATTCGACAAGTGTTCCTCCAGTTAGTTAATTCTCCGTCCTCATTAAGCTTCATCTCTACTTTCACTGCAATCAAGATTAAAATAATTAAGTAATTTACACATAAGATTTGCTCTAAGAAACTTAAAACTGGGCAGTTAAAGATTAACTTCATTTTTTTAAAAAAATTAAATGGTTATTCTTTCGAAAGAGACTCAGTGTGCTTCTCATTGTTACATTTCATGCATTAAATTCCCGAAACATTTTTAAATTAAAAGATTAATAAATTACCTCCTTGCAAACAAGCATCTCACTATTCAAGTGTTCTGAAAAAAATTGCTGGGAAAATATTCTTTCTCCCCATCCATGTGCATTTTGCTTTTTAAACTTCTATTCCTAATTCCCTTGATTTGTTCAACATATGGAAATTCCAACCTTCCAACCCTTCCTTCCCCTAATTTAGCCTTTCACTTACTGACCCCTCAGACCTTTCCTCTTCAATTCCACCCTCAGCCTCCCCTGCTCCCCTACCCCGTAGCCCATCTAAATATGTCTTGCATCGACCAAGATCTTTTCCTGGAATTGAAGAGACCCTTCCCAGCTTGCATTGCACCTTTTGTGACCTAGTAAAGAGCAATTTAAGTAGAGGAAACAGATTTGTTCAATTTATTCTTACAGGTAGTCTGACACATAATGGCCAACGAGTAGCGATCGATCCTAACCAAGTTGTTCTTTCAATTCGGCAGAATTTGTACTGGGGGGGGGGGGGGGGGGAGAATCATGGGACAAAACCCTAACCTCAAAGAGCTTCATGAAATTATTATTCTACTGTTCCTTAAATGAAATGAGCATCTCTGTGGTCACACATTGCCATGAAATTAACATTTTATTTGTTCCTTCAGTGAAAAAAAAACATACTGCAGTCAAGCATTGGCAAGAAATCAACATTTTCCTCTTTCTTTAGCAATAAAACATATTTGCAGGCACATGTGAAATCAATGTTTTCCTGTTTTTTTTTTTTCATGTGACCTCAACATCGATCTGTGAGCTTTTGCATTGAGATGCAATCAACATTTTACTGTTTTTTAAGTGAAATCAACATCTCTGAGGTTGCCGGTTGACATGAAATCAACATTTTTATTACTGTATTCAATACATGTGATTATAATAATATTCACATCTCTGAGCTTTCAAGTTGATGTGAAATGTACATTTTCCTGTTTTTGAAGCAAAGATAAAGTTACTGCTTTCAAAACTTCAAGTGGGACAAACTTCTTAGCTTTGTTGTGGAACAGAAACTTGTTTTGGGCTATTTGGGGGCTATTCAGAGTGCAAAAAGCCACATATAACTTAAAATTTTACAGAAGGTTTATATAGACATTATTCATAGATGGCTGCCAATTAAAAGATATTTTGTAAGTATTAAAACTAGCCCAACTAACCTCATTTTTGAGTTGATAGTTCAAAATAATTTTTACTCTCAAACGAGGTTAATTGGGCTAATTTAATACAAAAGACTTTTAAATTGGCAGCCATTTTTGAATATGGCTTATGCCTATGGCACTATTGTTTAACTCATGAATATATGAAAAGATAAGACCATAGAATTATTTTTCCAGTGCATGACTTCTGCCATCGGTGGGTAATTCCAGAAAATATCCATACACTACAATGGGCGGCATCTTGGAATTCCAAGGGAGAGGGGTTTCTTGACTGGAATTCTGAAGACATCGGGGAGGGGGGTTATGCAGTTTGGAATTCCAAACACATGGGGGGTTTCAGCTCTGAATTTCCAGAGAAGATAGTCGCGAACCGACTACAGAAGTGGGATAAAGAGATCAATCAGGCAGGTGTTCTAAAGCATTCATTGGATGAGTGAGCGGATGGCTTAGACAGCAAGCTCCACATTGAAGAGGCCTTAAAGTTGATGAATTAGTCAAAAGATTAATAAAATATAAATTAAAGCAAGTCTGTGTTTCTTTCCAATCTAAAATTGTCCATCAACATAATCAATCCTATTGTATTGTGTCATGTAAGTAGTGTAAATATCAGTATTGTAAGTAGCATGAATAATTGTATTACATTGTAAGCAATGTAAGTGTCAGTATTATAACTAGCATGAGGTATCGTATTGTATTGTAAGTAGTGTAAGTATTAGTATTGTAAGTAGCGTGAATTATCGTAAATTGTATTATACCGGTAAGTAGTGTACATGTAAGTATTAGTATTGTACACCTGTAAGTAGCGCGAGTTATCGTATTGCATTATAAGTAGTGTAAGTATTAGTATTGTAAGTAGAATGAGTTATCGTATTATATTGTAAGTAGTCTAAGTATTAGTATTGTAATTAGTGTAAATAAATTAATAAAAAATAATAATAATAATTAAAAATTGTCCATCAACATGTTGCATGTAAAAAAACTCGCACCAATCTCTCTTTACTAAATGGAACACCTGACAGATTTGTAGGCTGCATTACTAGTGGTCAGCGGTTACTCAGTGAACAAACTTTTCAATATGTTGGGTGACAGCCAGCACATCATGAACTTTACTTTTGTCTTCCACTGGTATCAATATGATCTACTCTCCTGAAAATATGAAGCTGATGAATGGAAAACGGAAAGTTTTATTTGATGTTAAGCAACTTCAAGATAACACTTAGAAGGGAAAGCTACAGTGTACTGCATTAAACATTGACAAACTCGATTTGCTTTTTGCTTGACTGAAAATTGTGAGCAGAACTTTCTTGGAGAAGGGAAAAAGCACAAGTTTCCTGTTCGTTAGAAATTTTAGGCAGTCAAACAGGAATATGGGGGGGGGGGGGGTAGAGCATTTTGGAATTTCTGAAGGTAAGGGGGGTTAAAATGTTCATGCCACCCGTGGTAGGGTATGGATATTTCTGGAATCACACGATCTGTATAATCAGTGCTACAGTGCATCTTCATTAGAAAAACTGAAAAAGTGAGGTTTTCCCTGCAGACTTTAAAATGGTGATCAATAAACCAGAACTTAAACAAGCCTTTTTTTGGCAATAATTGTTGCAATTTAACAGCAAGCATACAGTGTAGACCACTAAGTGTCTTTCTCAATCCTTATTGGGTACCTCTTCATATAAGGCTGCCTAAGTAACTCTAAAGAAAATGCCGAGTGTAAATTTAAATATCAGAGTATAATTTTATTATCCAACTCTGCTTGTAGAGTACAAATAACGCCCAAAACAAGTACAAATACCACACAATTTTTGTACTCATCCCATTCCTACTGGCAAACTTGGCACATTAGAATTTTGAGAAAAGAATTGCTGGATAATAAACCTAGCTTATTAGACATTTTGATGTGTAGTATCGCTGAGAATTTTTACTCGTTGTGTGTATTTTCACTAACTCTACGAGCTCATTAAAATACGGCACAACTAGTACAAATACCCAGTGATACTACACACCAAAATATCTATTAATTAGATATAATATGTATGGAGTTTGTATAGATTACTGGTATTAATACTGACAAATATTTAAATAGAAACTCCTTGCAGTATCTACATTGCCCAGGCTTCATTGTCAGCTGTCTTGTTCACTCTGGGAACTATCAAATATTATTGATTAAAAAATGTCAGCTTGTTGTGACACTCAACTGATCTACAATCCCAAATTTTGTGCTCTTGTTCATTGAGATGCTGAAACAAATCTTGTTGGCGTATTGGAATTTAACTGTAACTCGATCATTAAATGCATGAGTAAGAATTTCAGACTACAGAAAGTCTATTGTATAATTATGTCTGCTGTGCAAAAACTGGTCTCTAAGAGCAAGGAAATGTAAACAAACTGGTAAATATTCAAGGTCAAACAATGTGTACATGTACGTAGGTCCAGAAAATATCCATACCCCCACCATAGAGGGAATTTCACATTGGACCCCCACCTCCCTAGAATTTCATTTTTTCTTTAAGACAAAGGTAATCCCCATCCATCTAGAATTTCCATGTGCACCCCCCCCCCCCCCCCATACCCTCTGGAAAGATTCATTTTGACAAAAAAGCATGTTTAAAGTTGAAGTTAACACTCTAAACACTAGGCTGTTTGCTTTGCATGTCACTGCAAAGAGGCCAAAAATACCTGCCTGCAAAGGCTGTGACACAAGAAATGCCCACTAATTACTTGCACTCCATTGATCTCCCGCAAATTTTCAGCCAACCAATCAAAATGAATTGAAAGCTAAAATTCACTTCCGATAAAATTAACAACACATGAAGAGTCCACAGGCTGCCGAACATTGGCAGGACTAAGGGCTGAGTAGGACTAGAGTCCAACACAAAATTTAGCTGGTGCTAAAAGTTTGAAAAATCTGAAGTGGCAAACAGATGTGTGAAAAATTGAAAAATATTTTTAAATGGAACTTTTTTCACAGGCAAGGTCAAGATTCTTGCATACCGACCAACTGATCTTGGTTAATAAGATGGCAAACAAGAAAAATTTAATTTGTTTAATGTAACTGGTTTGTACTAACTGACATTTAGCTTGCAAACAGTCATGAGCTGAACTTAATTCTGCCAAAGTTTACTCGTCCTCTTTACTTTTTTTGCATCAGGCTTTTTGGCACTTTGATAAATAAATATTGTTAGAAGAAAATAGTCGATATTTTTGCATTTTAGTGTGCAACTTTTTCATCGCAAGACATTACCGGTCTATACGCCAGTCAAGATGGGAAAATCTAGACCTCTTTTAATACCAATTTCAGCCAACCAAATTTGTGAATTTGGTAGTTCCCAGATCTTGTGAGACACAGCCATATAATAATCAATCATCCTACACTTTGCAGGAGTCTTGCTGTTGAGCCGCTCATGACATTCATCCCACAAGCTAACCTCATTGGATCATTAGTGCTTTTTCAGCTGAGCAGTGTTTCCCTCAGTCATAGCCACTTCCATTTCATGCAAACTCGGACTATCAGGACTGACAGAGCTCTTGCTAGCTGTTATAGCTGGACCGCTTGGAGTAGCGGCCAAACAGGCAAAGAATGTTGAAAGTACTGAAAATTTGATGGGAAAGAACCCGGCGTATAGTAAAAGGGAAATCGGCCAATCATGATGAGAAGACACCTGCATTTAGATGAAATGTCCACCAATTCCAAACTGCATACAGATCAAATCCATTAGTGTGACCGCATCTCCTAAAGCAACGGTTGCTCAGGTAAGAAACACCAAAACCTCCGCAGTTGGTTACAGAATTTCAACAATGTTTTTTTGAAAACATTTTTTAAATTGTTTGGGGTCTGTATGACTCCAATATATCAATTTACAGTTTATTGGCAGGCTTTGATTCATAAGCTTCGCACCTCACCAATCAGACTCAGTTCCTGGACAAACACCGTTCCTTGAATAAACAATGGCTGCTGGTAGTGTATTTTTCCTCCCCCTCCCCCCTTAGCTTTACTCCTACTCCCTATGACCCCTCTTTGTCTAATATCTCCAAGCCTCTTGTGAGGTTGAATACTCGCCAAAATACACCTGCATTGCAGGATACAGCAATCCTTAGACTTTGAATATCTACATGTATCCGGAAATGAAACACTATTTCCTTCCATAATAGCTTAATTCTTGTTGTTTCTGGGACCATGTAGCAAAGCAAATTTATGGGATGGATTTTTTCAAATGAAAATGCCCCAGTCCTTATTAAACTGTTATGGAAATAATTCAGGAAGTCCAAAGCGTAATATGTGATTACTTCGAGTGTAAAGACAGTTTAGATTTGACAGTAATTAACAACCAATCAGCCCGCAAGAAACCTGCCATGAGTGAGTTGACGGTACACAGAAGATCTTCATCCATCAAAGCAGCCTGCAGTCGATATTAATGACTGCATGACCCCAGGAGCCAACAGGAACTGGCAAGATTTCTGTATAACCCCATACATTAATTATCATGTTTAACTAAACAACAGCCCATTAAAGTGCCCCTAACCCCAAATTTTTTCTTTTTATTTTCAAAAAGAATACAAAATTTGGTGAAGATTAAAAAAAGAATTGAGTAAATCCATCAAATCCTCGCGAAACTACGAATGTTTAAAGTTGTGATGTTCTGGTTCACGGCCGCGCGACAGGAGATCTGGGGCTAATGCACTTGTGACGTCAGCGGGGGAAGCTGGTTTCTTAGCTTTTGAGGCGATCGTGTGTTCAGCTGCGTTTCATCTGAAATTTCTCGCCTTCAACTCCTGTGAAGCTTGATCCCAGCCACCGAACTCATTGAAACCTCCAAGAAATGGCATCAGACAATACAAATTAGGATTATTCGATTGAGTCAGAGGTCTCTGACTATCTGTTCTCTCCCGGAGAATAGCATCGAAGACATCGAAGTGACGCAAAGTAAAAGCAAGGAATCGAAAGTCTGTCAGAATGTGTCTGGATTAACTTGCTTTATATACCAATGAACCAATGGCTGATGAAGAGTTGTTAAAACAAGATGAATGGAAAACCAAACAAGGAAAACCAAAAGTTGAAGCGAATGATGGTAAATGGACGCCTCGAACTGAAATAAGATGAAATAAACACGGTGATTATTTTGCATCGCTTCAGTGACCTTCATTCATGGCTTCGCTCATCGTGAATTAGAAATACCTCCAAGCAAAAGGAAGAGCTATAAAAATCTCCAAGATGCAGCCAATATCCAGTGGCATCGATATATAAAAAAAATCAAATAACATTTGTTACAGCTTGAAATCAAATACTGAAAAGTACAAAAAACGGGACGCGCTAAGGTCACGCTTTTGTTTATATCCTTTCGATCTTAATTTGCCGGTTTTCTGCTGACTTTGTTGTATGTGTTAATATATATGGTCCCGGAATATGGTAAACCCTACTTAGCGTCGTATTCAGAAGTTTGCTCGAAAATAAATTGAATAAAGAATTTCACACAAAGCTACAAGACAAACAAAGAACTCGCTCGCCTCGCTTGAGAAGCGAGTCTGGCAAGGAAAAATTTAGATTTTCCGATCAGATCGAGCATTCTTCTGCCTTTCAAATAACACCAATATGGATTTACCAAAAATTCAATTATTACAAGTTGACAATCAACCACTAAGAGCGAAAAAAACGATCTGAAAATAAACACAGTTTTCTAAATACCCGCCGGTTAAATAGCAAAGCGGCAAGTTACTTGCTTCGCGGTCTTTCGGATAAATAGATTTCATGTAATAAACCGCAGCTATAGTTTTTTTCGTCGCAGGGTTCTGATATTTATCTACTTCAAGGTATGGGATCTGAATATTTTGAAGCTGATCGTGATCGCAGCGCTTCACTTCGATTATTTATCTCGTGTCAACAAACAAGAAGACAACGACTGAATGAAATTTCAGAGCGGCTGACAACCAAAACACTGCGATATAACACAAGTTTTCAGTTTCGGCCAGACTATATTCGCTAGTTCAAGGGAGATATGAGATGTAATCACAAGATCGATAAAAAAATAACGCTACGATCATTAGTTAACAGTTTCCATCAAGGCATATTCTTGAGAAACAGAGTTGCTTGAATAGGTTCCCACTTGGCCTGTTGTATTTTCATGAAACGGTTGTTTAATCGCCAAAGGAAGGTATGTTGTGTACAAATATACATTTAGACAGATCCACTTCATTACGGCAATTCGTAGCAACACACCTATAAGGCACTGTAGTAATTTTTTCCTCTGAACAATCCCTCTGTGACCTCTGATCTGCAGTATCTTCACTCTCACATCATCTCTCCAAGCGAAATGGCTTCCCCGGCTGACGTCACAGACCGACTCGCCCCATTCTCCATGTAACTCGGCCGTGAACCACAGTGGCGCGTATTTTTCGTATTTTAAAAATTCACAGAAAATCGAGGAAAAATCGTACGACTATAATTTTTTCACCAATGTGATCAGAACAAAAAGGACCTTTTTGGCGGCTAAGAAAAATTTTTGGGGTTAGGGGCACTTTAATTATCATGTTTACAAATGTAACTAAACAACAGCCTATTGAAACTTATCCACTTGCAAAAACTATAAAATTTGCTATTATTGCATTCTTTTAGACTTAAAAAGTTTTTTGATTTTTACATCTAAAATATGGAAAAACAAAAGCATAATATAATTTTTTGGTGCATTTACCATATTTTGAAATTGAGCACAGGTTTAAAACTGCTTTAAAAATAGCAAATTATGCGTATGCGCCAGTTTAAAAATGCTTAAAAAACAGCAATTTAGGCCAAACAAAGGCAGCTTGCAGTTAGCTATAAAATGTTGTTAAGGTCAGCGAGTATTTGATTCTCTAAATTAACGAAAATCCAGTGCAATACACTACTGCCATACCACGGTTGTGTGGTCTTGTATTTAATTTGTCCCCCTGATTTACTTGTGAAAAGTCGTAACCTTTCATTTCATGCGATGTATTATGCTTCTTTCAACGCTGAGGGAACATGAACAGCCATTCTTACTCACAGTAACTAATAAAAATTCCTACCTCCATGCCGTCAATCACATTTCCGCTTCGAATTCCACAGAACAAGATCTGCAATAGATGACAATAGTTCACTAGACGAAGACAAATTACTGAACATCGACCGAGGAAATCAAAAGCGGAAGTGAATCGTATGATCGCAGAAATACATGTATATGTTGAAACAAGCAAATAGAAACGCTGAGTTGCTGTTAATAGGTCACGGAAAACGAATATCATTCAAAACTAACCTTGATCATTTCAAATCTCAGCAATACAGCTAAAATTAACCAGCTCCCTTCCTTGGAATCCAAACCATAGTAAAACCCGCAAAGATATCTGGGACATACCCAGAATCCTCAACGAACAAAGTCAGGAATGGCGATGGAATTTCAACTTGTGAACTGTGGAATACTGCCATGAGAGAGCGTGACAGAGGAGAAAGCTGAAATTCCATCGCCATTCCTGACTTTGTTAGGGTTGACTGTTGTGTAGTCATTAAAGGCATATTATTTTACTGAGACAGAGAAGTCTTACTTTATTCATCGCGTATGCCAGAGCCGTTCTCTATAATTTATTTAGTACAGTTCTACTTCCACACAGGACTAGTATTTTTATATCATGCATTAGTTCACAATGTTACAGTAACGAGTGATCGGCATAATAGGATAACGATGTTGCTATGGTAATCAATACACTACACGTACCCAAAGACTGAAGGTTTTAAAAATAGCAAAGTACCCAAAGTATTTTCACTGTCTTCTCTCCTCGTATGCACTGCGAATGACCGGAAAGTACAAATAAAGGTTCTGTCACCAAAGTTCCCCATAATAATGTATTTGACACTTAATCCAATTCGTCGTGGGCTGTTAACCACCAGACAAGGTCTCTACCTGATACTGATTTGTGACAGCAGTCCCAGCGTTGTAACCAGCGGTGAATCCCTTTTAATTGTGGAAACCCTCTGTTCCAGGCCCATCCTCTGCCATCCCTTCAGGGCCTTTGGTGTGTCACGGTAGACCGCTAACGCCATCACCTAATGACGCCATGGTTCCCATACCTAGCAGAAGCCCAATGCCGGCTCGTACCAGTTGCTATTTTTGTGTTTTTGGAAGGAGACAAGATTGGGAACAAGTAGAATTCGGTAGTCATGGGAAAAAAATAAAAAAATCTCGTATCCAATCTTCTCTCGCCCACAAACCACACAAATTACTACTGGGTACGAGTCAGGACTCGCTGGAACTTCACAGAGTCTGGTGAAAGCTGCCACCCCACCTCCACCTCCCTCTCCTTTCTCTCATGGAACGGTAGAGTTCAGGGACCAAAACTAGAACCAAAGAGCTTGAAAGCTATGCATGGCCAAACAATGTTATAAATGAACAGCATATTGGCATTCCGGCTGAGAGAAACATTTTGGCTTTAGGTACGAGAATGAGCCTCCAAGATGTTTATGTGTAGTTGTAGCAACTCGACGTGGAGATTGTCTAAAGGACCTCTAAAGCGTTTTTCTTGAGCAATCACGTTCCCTGAGTCCACGATTCTTTCGGTCAGCACTAAGAATCGAGACTTCTTGTCGAATTCGAAAGATGAGATGGGACAGCATAAATCACAGCGCCTGCTCTCTCTACACACGTTAACAAATCTCGAACTTGGACGTACGCACAAAATATAACAATCTCGTTCTTCCAGTCATCGTTCGTTACTGCGCAACCTTCACGAAACGAGCGACTCTCGAGAGTTCCGTTACAGACTAGATTTTGATTGGTTTTTAAAACAATGGAAATGAGCGGAAGTAAACCAGCAGCGTGTCGATTAAACTATTTTCGTCCTCAGTGCTGCTCGTTTAAAATGTCCACCGTTTCGCAGACCACGTGACCAAAAGAAACGGACGCTCTGTGGACGAGAATGAATTTAGCCACGTGAGTCAGGGGCAATTCAACCTGAAGTCCGATAGTTTCGGAATTCAATTCGGATCTTTCCAGGGTTGGTCGTTTCTCGATCAAGGGAAACAAAGACCCCGGGTATGAGGTTGGGTTCCGGATTTTCTAAAGAGTTCCCCGCGTTTGTTTACCGTTGACGCTGACGTTTGGGTTCTGGGAGCGAGACTGTGGATTGTCCATGCAGCCATATAAGAGCGTGGTTTGAATGTTATTCAGTTATATGTATGGCGGAAACAACACGGGATGGTATCCAATTGTACATGTATGTGCATGAAAATTTATTTTCAGGCTATAAACACATTTCGAGCTGTGCGGAATTTCTCATCTTAGGTACAACGCTGGGAGGAGCGCAAGTAATCGGTTGATTATCATTGCCATTATTAAAAGTTAAAAAGTTTTTATTGTTATTGTTTTTATTGTCATGGTCTGACATAAACTCAATATCCGGGACATGCGTGAGCGAAGGAATAGCTCGTAAAACGACATGATGATTTTCCACTTCTGCTCCAGTCCGTTTATTTAGATACCAGGTCTTTTGACAGTGCGGTTTTGTCAGCCTTGGAGGTCGCTTGCAACGCAAACCGAGCCAAAGTTTGCTGAGAATATTGCGATTTCCTTCGCGGAAGCGATCGTTTCTAATCTCAAAGATAATCTGGCGTATTGAGGATTATTGACAAGTTGAAAAATCGGCGCAATATACCCCAGTATAGACCTAGACAGATTATTCTCAAAAGTTGTGAAAACTTTGCTAAAAATATCCCTAAATGTTGCTCGAAGTTGCTTTAAAAATCTGAAAAGTTGTTTGATGACACAATTAAATAGAAATGAACAAGGTTGCTGTCTTGATCTTATCACAGACGGATCGAAGAGCAGCAAACCGGCCCTGCTTCTGCAGTATCTTTTGATGACAACAAAACGATGACAGTTTCAGTTGAGTTTAAGTTTCTTGAAGATCAATCAGTAACTCCGAGCTCATCTTACAGCTGATCTGGAGCTTTCTCGTGGGAAGAAAAAGGCATGACGTCCGCCATTTTGCTTTTCTAGTTGCATTATATTTCGAATAACATTCTGGAAGTCATATTCGGTACACCCATATTTGGAAGCGATCAACAGATGATACGGCCCAACCGATCGAAAAAGCAGAGATTTTCTAGCTCAATTTCTTGTGAAATTCCAAAGAAAACGCGTCTAACTAGTTCATCAATCACTCATGAATTTGAACACCTTTAAGGAAAATATAGTGAATAACAGCTAAAAAATGTGCTAACTTTTGGAAGCGATTCTCGGAAGCTGATCACTCGGTCAATTTTGTAGATTCAGTGACCGGTGTCCATACACGGAATGCTGAAAGCAACTGGAGTGCGGCAAAGGAAAAGCTGAAGACCACAAATAGCAATCTTCTTCAAAAATATTTACAAGAATTCACGTGGCGGCGTTAGTATGGAGAGCCACACCCAAACAGTTGCTTAGTTGCTTAGTTGCTATAGAAATTTGTACTAGTTTACAACTAAATGTAGAGAAATTTTGTGTTTTGTCCATACATCGTCTGTAAAATTACAAGACGATGTATGGACAAAAAAACAATTCTCTACATTTAGTTATTAACTAGTACAAATTTCTCCTATCATGATTTTGGTAAATTCTGGTGCATTTTTAAGCATTGGTAGCAGGTTTTGCGATTATGGGTATGTGACGTAATAGAGTCTGAATGAAGGAATCTTTGCTGACGTCATTGTTTATATTTTGCCTCATTTAGGTAACGACTTTGCGAGGAGAACTAAGGCAAGAACTATGCTAGACATACTTTAGCTCTTTGGGTGTAGTACTGAACGAGACATTGGCTTTCAAAAACTGCTGAAAATAAACCCTAAAAAGAGCCGATGCATTCCTTTTAAATTTTAAAGTTTTTAAACCCACGTTACAATACACGTTTAAATTGCCCGGGATAGTCAATCACCCCATGCCCTTTCAATCAGTTAAAAACTGATATTTTGGTGGCTAAATCAAAACCTGAGGCGTTTAAGGTAATTCCTTAGTATTGCATTGCGCATCCCTACTGCGCACGATTTTCGCGTCATTAGCGCGTGCGTGTACAAAACCTAAGAGATCCCCCTCAAGCTGAGCTCGATAGCGAAATGAATGCTCCTTTTCTATTAAACGAGCTCGGTGACCCCCCATTTTTTTTGGTATTTGCTAAGAACAGTCTAATAAAGAACATATTTGAAGGATAGTAGTACATGATTTGTTTTTGCAAAATAATTCCATACTGGGTGTATTTTGAACAAGGCGAGGACCACGGAACTGTCCGAAAAAGTGCAATATTACCACAACTAGGCAATCAAAAACGGCTTAAATGAAGTAATACTACTTATGTGAATAAAAGAAGCTTTACTTTCAAGAAAACGTTTGTGTCTTTCAAGTAATCAAGACTCAATTCTTTATGAAGATGATTCGAATTTTTAACGCGAAACCAGCAAAATACCCCATTTTAAGAGCCTGCTGACGCGTAAACAAGCAGGGGTGCCCCCATTTTTTATTGCATTTTCTTAATGGTCATAATTATCATGAAAGTTTGAATTCTGAAGTAATCATTCGTTACCTTACAATATTTGTGGACTTTTTCCGCACTTACATGGCCTCATCTAAACACAAGGGGGTTGAAAGAATTTGAGACAGATATACAAACCCGAGGCGCGGTCGAGGGTTTGCGCAACTTTCGAGATTTCTCCCTGCAACCCCCGAATGTTTAGATGACGCTATGTAAATGCGGGGAAAAAAGTCCTCTAATGTTTCTGTAAATTAAACTATTTCTCAGAACGCAACCGTGTTTACATCTTCTCAACTCAATACGAGCACGCGTGCAATTTTAAATATCTTATGAAAATAGTTTGGTTCGAAAAACAACTTGGAACTTTTGAAAATGCTAGTCTCATTAACTTAAGCTGTTCTCTAATGCATCTGAAGTTCAAACCAGCATTCGTTTAAACGTGACTAAAACATTCGTGTTTTTGAGCATTACAAGACTGACTTACGCACATCGAAAAACTAAATTCTCGACTCCATTGCAACCAGGAAATCAAAATAATTTATTAAATTGAAAACACTCCAGGAGAGGTTCATTAAGCGCCTCCAAGAACAATGTTTGATTCAAAATTGGTCACGATTATTCTCATGTACTGGCAACATGTGCACTCTCGTCTCGCACGGTTCCCCAATTTCCGTCATTTCACTAAAATGGTAAATGCTATCATTTTTTTAATGACCTCACTTTAACTTCGTAGCTTGAAACTGGTTTTCACACCCCTGTCCACGAACTTATTGTGTAACTCATTTACACTTAAACATACCATATAAAAGTTTTACAATTGTATTATAGCAAATGGTGAAATTGATTCCTTACGCAATTTGAAACCTTTGAGTTTTAACAGAAGTTTGTGGAAAGAGCGTACTCGTGACCGAAAAATCACCCGACAACTGAGACTGTACAGCGGTTTTCTCTTACTTCCCGCTCGCGCTCGATTCTCATTTTCACTTAAATAATATTTGCAAATCTGCGCGCAGTCTGTCCTCTTCTTGGCTCAGATGGCTGAACCTCAATCAGCTTACTGCTACATCATCCAGTCGGCGGATTCGTCTGGAAATCCCAACTTAGCTGCAGTGTACTATTTTCACTCTTTGGGCTTGATCCTGTCGCAAACGAAGAGAAAGAAATAGTAAAATTGAAATGTGAGATCAGATAAACACAATGATATACAATTAGGGTGCCAGTCTAATCAAACACACAGATCATTTTTATTGCGTGAGAAGACCACACATGCATGTTATTTACCAGTAAAGCATGTAACTGAATCAAGAAGAAGTATTTTCAGTCATTTTTGTCAGTGATACAGGCCAGGGGTGAGGCAAGAGGAGTTACCGGAAAAAAGAATCAACAAACTGATGAAATGAATTTGATGAAAACTAGAGACAAGCTATGATCAAAAGATCTATTGGAAAAAAACTGACAGGCCTGGGGTGAGGCAAGAGGAGTTACAGGAAAAAAGAATCAACCAACTTATGAAATGAATTTGATGAAAACTAGAGACAGGCTATGATCAAAAGATTTATTGGAAAAAGTTCGAAGTCCTCTACAGGATTCGAACCTATGACTTCCCGCTACTAGTTAGACGCTCTAACCACTAAGCCACACAGAACCCCTAGTGAGTTAGGTCATGTTACTAGGTACTATAGCGAATAGCAAACCAGCCGAGCTCACCAGGGGTTACTCAGTGGCTAGAGTGACTTCAACTGGGTTTCCAAAACGTTTTCAGCCAATCACAGCATGAGTTTGAACCATACGCATCCGAATTTCTTCATGATTGACAAATCGTGTTGGAGCAGTGTCAACGTTTGTTGTTGTTGTTGGTTTGAACAGCGTGACAAATAAGCGACAAAAATAATTTGAACCAAATGCTCGCTTGCCATGCATTCAATTTGTGTTGCCATGGGAGCACCCCCTGGGGGTCTATTTATCGCTGGGTTCAAAATTGTTTTCGTCACATGACTGGTTTGTTTCAGTCGAGTTGAAAATTATTTCTTCAAAATTATCATTTGTTGTAGCCGGACTGTGAAGCATTGTTTTCTACGCGCTAGGTTGAACTGATGTTATTTTTATCGCCAGCTTGTGGTGCTGTTCAAGTCAACAAGATTTGAACCCAATTACCAACCAATCAAAATCGTCCGTTCGAAAGGCTAAGAATCGCGCTACTCGAACATGATTGGTGAGATAAACTTGAATTCCTTAAGGCTGGTTCTCACTAGGTCATAAGCGTAAGCATAAGCCGACGTACGTAGACGCAGTAAGATGCTAATAATTAGAGCCTTTTGCTGGAAATTTTCCTAACAAAAAACGCTAATTATCAGCATCTTACTGCGTCTGCGTATGTCGGCTTATGCTTATGTCTAGTGAGAACCAGCCTTTAGTTGGAAAATCATACTGTGATTGCTTAAAATCTCTCTGGTGTACGTGACTCGGTTGAACTAATCGTATTGTAACTTTGTTCCTTTTTAATAAAACCTGACCTTTTGCTCTTCCCGCTGTGTTTATCCCTGCTGTGTTTATCTCGCGGCAACTTCACCTGAAGAACTTTGAAATTCACTTCGGAATCATAAAAGGCAATGGCGATAAGCCGCTCACCAGAACAAGCTGCTAAACTGCACATCAAGCTTTCCAAAGTAATTTCACTTAGCAGGTCACCTGACTTGACATTAAACAGCTGAAGAAAATAACCACTAAATACATCACTTATGTGGGCAACGCACTCCTCCTCACTAACAAACTTACAATCGTAGATTAAAGGAATACGGTCGTCATGAGTACGTAGTTGTAATATGTGGAGTGTTTTGCCCAAAACCACATCGAGGACGCAAAGGGCATTGACATATCCTCGTATTCCCCCAAATACGCAATACTGTTCAGTAGGAGAAAATGTTTTGAATTCAGCAGAGCCCGCAAAGGATCTGAAAGGCTGGGGCATCTTCCAGAGTACTTTGTCTCCACATTGCATCTGTAATTCCTTACGATCAGCGGTAAGCACGTGACATTTACTGTTACAAGCAACAAAATAGGAATGAATAAGAATTGTTGACAGAATGCCTTCCCCGGTTGTATCCACAATGATGACTTTTTCCATTGCTTCACAGGCCACTCGTTCTTCTGATATGGAGATTACTTTAATGATGTTCTCTAAGTCAGTCCAACTTCGGATGCACTCAGACAACTTAAAATTCCATAGCTCAAGCGCGTCGTCACTGGTTTGCAACAGAACACCTTCTCTTACAGCTACAAGATTACGTACATGGAACCAAGCAATGTCTCGCAAAACTCGTTTCCCAGGTGTGAACATACCACTTGAAATGTCCCAACCTTTAAGTGTTACTGGACTTCCGGTAGTTGCACAGATAACAAACAGCGTCTCACCATTCAATGATAACACGACTTTCATCACATAAGTCTTTGAAACTCCGTCACTGTCTTTCGCCAGTTCAACAAGCTGCAACATCTCTATGATGTTACTACCACAAGCAACTGTCAACATACACTGTTTATTTAGCACAAAAGCAAGTCCGAGTCTCCGTGACTGGATGGTATCTCCTTCAGACAGCAAGCAAAAAGGATCTCCTAATAAAAAACCGGTTTCACTACTTAATTCAAATTCCCACGGCTGGTAAGGGAAAGATACTTCCTCAGGTAAAACATCTAAAGAAAAGTCGCCGTCATTTTCCATGTTGAGGTCTAAACGAACGAGATCGTGCGTAACTTCGTTGAAAACCAGGCAATAAAGGCATCGACAGTCAGGAGAGAACTGAATCATGCCGCATACTTTAGAAATAGTTCTCTGTGCTAGAGGTCTATAATCGTCCATTATGTCTACCAAAGTTATCGAACTAGAAAGGTCAGAAATTGCTAGCAGTCTACCATCCCGAGACCAAGCAAATGACACAATATCGTCACTCCATGAAAAACGATTCATCTCTGAGCCATCTGTCAGACTCCACATGGTAATTGATTTAGCATCGCTCGGGCATTTAGTTAGCATCTTGGTCTTGTCTGCAGAAATTGAACAAACCTCAAAACAGCACTTGCTCGAAAGAAAAAGTGGTTTCAGGTCTCCATCCAACGTATAGGCATGGCTGAGGATTCCTGGTAAGACAAGGTCCTCTGTAGGATGAAACACTACTGAGCGGTATAATGACTTGGGAGCAAATGGAAACCAGTAGTAGTCCCGCTTATATGGTTCGCGTGCGACGCTGTAATGTTTCCTTTCTATGACATCTCGTTTCCATAGCTGCTTTGCAGTAAGAAGCGACCATAGCTGAATCGTGTTGTCTTTACATTCGCACACCATGTAGTCTAACTGCGGTGAAACATCAAAACATGTTACGGCAGCTGAACAGTGAAATTTGGTTTTAACACGCCCTTGCAGATCCTCCTTGTGCGAGTATTCCATATACGCCATTTCACAATATTTAGTCTCTAAAAGCTTTAAAGCTTCAGATGACAGTTCAGGTCCTCCCTCGTTCAACAAGGTTTGAAAGATGGTGTGGGGAAGTTTTTGTAATGTGCCAATGTGCTTTCTTAACAAGACCAACAAAGTGTTAAGGGCCCTTTGAAGTTGTTCGATGCCCGCTTGCTTCTGAACACAAATAATGTCTTCAGAAGCCGCTGTGACGTTCACACACAACTTTGCGTACACAAGCTCTAAGTCCAAAACAAATCTCGTAACAATTTCCTCAAGGCTGCATACTCTCGCATCCTCTAGTTGTAGCATGTGTTGAACTCCATGTCGCAGAGCGTACGCTGTAGTTTCAGTAAACTGTGCACAGTCGACACCTTTTCGTTTCAATTCATCAAGTTCATCAATGCAGAGCTTAGAAAGGACGTCGTGGCCTTCTTGTTCGTCCACACTGAAGTCGTGATGTCCATAGTTAGACTTGTCAATCAACCAGTCTTTGACTGACTTGTGAAAGAAGTGAATACACTCGTCTTGAACGGGTAGAAGTGCCGAGACAGAGGCAATTGCCGCTTTTACTTTTCGTTGAGGCACTGATTTACCTGGTAGCAACAATTTAGAAACAAAATCAAGTGGCAATGGCTCTCTTGCAGCTGCTACCGCACTCAGAAATGTCAAAAACTGGTCTTCCATGACGTTAAGTTCCTTACAAAGTTCAGTCTCCAGACGCTTGAAATACGAGTGGTATACAGACGAAATACCTGATGGTAAGATGCTGTCCAGGAGTTCAAGGGTTAAAACTGGCACTTCATTCTTTATGAAATCTACCAGGTAGTGTGCATATAGCATGAGTCCTTCTGACTTTTGAACCAGTGCTTGCAAGATGTTTTCTCGATGTTCAGATTGCAATAAATGGCTGATTTGCTTTTCAAAGCAAAGGTGAATATCCTTTACGTTCTCTTCAACGTTTGGATCCAGCTGCATTGGGTGCAAATTCTTTAGAGTTTGTGCTATGTTTCTTTCCGGTCGCGTTGTCACCAGAAATCGAATCCACAGTGGAAGACTTTGGAAGTAATTAGCAATCACCTCTAGTAGCTCATTTCTTCCCTGGAATTCAGTTTCGTCTAACCCATCTATTACCATCAGATAAGTCAAACCAGGGTCATTCAAGCTGGTTAGTGGTTCCTCAAACAGCACATCGAACAGATCCTTCACTTCCATGTTGTTCATCTCTACACCCAGATTTCTTGACATCTTTTCCACGAGAGCTTTCTTGTAGTCCGGCAGAAAATCACACAGCTGACTGGCTAAGGACTGTAGCATCACCTTGGGATTCCTGTGGCGCGCCCTGTCATGCTGACAGAAGTGGCTTCCAGCTAGCCGTCCAACCTTTTGCATCTTTTCACACATGACAGCTGAGATTACAGACTTCCCCATCCCAGCATTTCCACTGATCACCATCACACGATTGGGGGAACTTCTGTCATTTAACCAACTCGCGACTTCGGCAAAGATTGACAAACGGGTTCCATCTACGTATCTGTCTGCATGATGTCTCACATTCCTCAAGGTATCAATCTTTGCCAGTTTCTTGAGGATTTCGTTTTCTCTGTGCTTTTCTCTCTGTCCTTCCAAGTCTTCAGCTGCTTGCTTCAAATCTTGTCGTGTAGCTTCAAAGTGCTCACTTTGGGTTCTTAATAGCTTCTTGTGAGTATCTTCTATCCTTGACTTCGTTTCCTGAAGTGTCAGATGGAATTCTTCCTGTCTGTCGAGCAGTTTCGCAACACCCCTCTCCGTGTTCGTTTGGCTCTGACTCATTTTCTGAATTGCTTTGCTATCATCAATTTGAGTTTCACGAACATTTGTAACAACTTGATGTGTTTTTTTGTTGATCTGAAAAACCTTTTGCAGCTTCACGTTGCTATCTTGAATTGTCCCACGATCTTCTAGCTGGCTCTGACGTACTTCATCAACGATTTGCTGTGTTTTGGTCTGTACCTCACGCACTTCTTCCAGCTTTCTCTTGCTATTCTGAAGTATTTCATGATCTTCAAGTTGAGTCAAATGTACTTCATCAACAGTTTGCTGTGTTTTGCTCTGGGACTGACGTACTTCATCAACAGTTTGCCGAGCTTCGGTCTGTACCTCACGAACTTCGCCCAGCTTCCTCTTGCTATCCTGAAGTATTTTATGATATTCAAGTTGAGTCAAATGTGCTTCATCGATAGTTTGCTGTAGTTTGCTCTGAGATTGATGTATGACCTTCAGCTGTGACCTGATGTCCTCTTCACTGTCAGCCCACTCAAACAACACGTCAATAAAGTCTTCCTCTCCACAACGCTCTGCCTTTAATCTATCAATTTCCCCCTGAGGCAAGCGAAGAGCAATAAGAACAGCACTAATTTGCAGCCACAGAGCAGAGAAAGTAGTTGCATCAATACCAGTGGTGGTAACATGACCGTACAACTGATTGCGGAAAAATTTGATGCGAGCGAGGTTTGCCTCAACAGAGGTGTCACTTGGGGGTGGTTTGCTGTGCCACCCTGAGGGGGGAGGGGAGAGTCCACAAATGTGTGTTAGAAGGAGAAATAACAAAGTGATGTCAAATGTGTTGGAGTCTGGTGTGGCTCCACGAGGTGGGAACAGCAAATCCCACTGAGGTTTATGCAAAACCCTCTTCCTTAAGAGTTTGTTGAGAGTGTGATACTTTGCATTGAGAGCAGCTAACAGATTTGCTGGGGGATGATGTCTATCGAAAATCTTCCTAAGAACCGTTGTTCCTCCATCAATGAGAAGTCTGCTGAGCTTGGCTCCATTTGTCTTCTCCACAGTGCTTGCCAAGGGTGAAGGTGCAGCAGCTGCCATCTTAATACAAGGATCTGCATGAGGTAAAAAATCGATCTTAGATAGCAAATACAGGCCTTCCTATTTAGCGCTTTCAGTCATGATGTTGTTTGCTGTGAGTTTGGCTGATTTTGAAGAAACACATCTTCCTTGAGTTTTTGCATGATCAAGGTGAGCATTAGCTTTAGTCCTTTGCACGCATTGCGGTCCTGGTAAGCTAAACAAATTAGCCAGCATTCATTGCTTCCAAAAGTGAGGGACCTTGGAGCGAGTGACCCAAGACAGCACTTTCATATTGTACAGATGTACTGAACTTCAAATAATAACTACACTATAACTTTAAACAGGGCTTTCTAAATAGAACTGACTGATAACATCTGTTTGGCTGTCAGATGTGTCAGAGGTTGGCCAGATGCCATGAGAGCCTTCCAAGTAATTGCCCCATGGATATGCCATGTTGAAATGCGAAATAGATGAGGTCTAATGAAAACAAATTCCAAATATTTGACAGAGCTCAACTCACTCTTTCCCAAAATCAAAACGTCAAGGATGGCTGCCATTGGTTGAATTACAAATTGAGTTTTCTCCGGTAAAAATGGCTACCCTTCTGTGTTTTTTCACACTGTTTTTTGGATACTGTAACAACACAGATGGATTTAAACATCCCTGTCACATAGAGTCACACATTCATATTTACCGCAATATTGAAAGGTAGCATTCTATTACTGTTTATGTCCTAGGTACGCTAGTGCAACACATATTGCTTGCAGGGAGATTTGTACATGTAGCTGCAGGGCATCACACAGACTGGCTAGTTATTACAAGTCACTGGTCTTCACCCATCATTAACCAGCAGTGATCTCTTCAACATATGTTTGCATCACATTAAATTATGACATATTTTAGATGCTGACTGACTGAGTAACCCTGATTGAAATTTTAACTGTGTAGGTAATATTATTTTTAATGAAGTTCGTAAAGTAATGAGCTGACTGGATGTAAACAATCATACCACTCGACAAGTGTTCCTCCAGTTAGTTAATTCTCCGTCCTCATTAAGCTTCTACTTTCACTGCAATCAAGATTAAAATAATTTAGTAATTTACCAGGGTCCGAAATTAACTTTTTTTTAAGGGAGCCAATTGGCGACTAACCTAAAAATTTTGGTCGCCAAATGGAAGGGTTTGGTCGCCAATGACAAGTGTTAGTTTTTTTGGTTAGGTTGTATTAATTTTTCGTTTTACTCCAATAGTTTTAATTTACATTAATTTATAGTAAAAGCCTAAAATTTAAACTTTCTTTCACTATAATTAAACAAAATGTTTCCATTTAACACAATATTATTACATACAGCTATTAAAGGAGAGACTCACAACAGCCGTGTAACGATAACATAGTCCTACATCTCAATGAGCGTGTTTGTCAACGTTCATGCGAAGGCTTCAGATTTCTTTTTCTTATTATTTCCATTAAGCAGGAACTATATACTGGTCTCCTGTAAAGTTCTGTGTACTAGACATATGGGGGCCCTCTTTCAATACTTAGATTTAATCAAGTGTGTAACTCAAGTATCTGTTCTTCGCCAAAACGCAACGAAAACGCAACCAAGCCAACTCGATTGCTCGGAAGCAGCTCTTGGCTTCTGGTTGGATAACGATTGCACGATAGACTGTTCATTAGTTAAAAGTGGCCACACTTTTGGACCTCTTGTTTTGTTACTGGCATTTACTATGTTTACTGGTATTTAGGTAAAGTATTAAAAGATTAATTAAGCGCGCGTGTTTCAGATGATGATTGTTTTTTGGATAATGATTGCACGATAGACTGTTCATTAGTTAAAAGTGGCCATACTTTTGGACCTCTTGTTTTGTTACTGGCATTTACTCTGTTTACTGGTATTTAGGTAAAGTATTAAAAGATTAATTAAGCGCGCGTGTTTCGGCTGACGCTTTATTAGTCAAGATTTTCGCCACGTCACATTTTCACCCGCGATATCAGAATTGCGAGAAGCCACTGAAACAATATGGTGCTGGGTAATTATGGCGATCGTAAAATCGTCGTTTTGTTTTACTACAATTCTCCACAGCAGCTTTATGCTTTCTTTTTAAAAAAAGCCCATTTACCTTGGAATTTCAAATGCCGAGAGGACAAAAGGTTATTCGCCTGTTGGCTACCAGTTCTAAATTTCTGGTCGCCAACGCTCAAGTTTTGGTCGCATTGGCCACCAGTCAGTCGCAATGTCGGACCCTGTTTACACATAATAAGATTTGCTCTGAGAAACTTAAAACTGGGCAGTTAAAGATTAACTTGATGTTTAAAAAAAAATAAATGGTTATTCTTTCGAAAGAGACTCAGTGTGCTTCTCATTGTTACATCTCATGCATTAAATTCCCGAAAAATTTTTAAATTCAGAAGTATTGGTTTCAAAAGATTAATAAATTATCTCCTTGCAAACAAGCATCTCACTATTCAAGTGTTCTGAAAAAAATTGCTGGGAAAATATTCTTTCTCCCCATCCATGTGCATTTGTCTTTTTAAACATCTATTCCTAATTCCCTTGATTTGTTCAACATATGGAAATCCCAACCTTTCAACCCTCCCTTCCCCTAATTTAGCCTTTCACTTACTGACCCCTCAGACCTCTCCTCTTCAATTCCACCCTCAGCCTCCCCTGCTCCCCTACCCCCTGGCCCATCTAAATATGTCTTGCATCGACCAACATCTTTTCCTGCAATTGAAGAGACCCTTCCCAGCTTGCATTGCACCTTTTGTGGCCTAGTAAAGAGCAATTTAAGTAGAGGAAACGGATTTGTTCAATTTATTCTTACAGGTAGTCCGACACATAATGGCCAACGAATAGCGATCGATCCTAACCAAAAAAAAAACATACTGCAGTCACATATTGGCAAGAAATCAACATTTTACTCTTTCTTTAGCAATAAAACATACTTCCAGTCACATGTGAAATCAATGTTCTACTGTTTTTTTTTTTTCATGGGACATCAACATCGATCTGTGAGCTTTTGCATTGAGATGCAATCGAGATGCAATCAATTTTACTGTTTTTTTTTTAAGTGAAATCAACATCTCTGAGGTCGCCCGTTGACATGAAATCAACATTTTTATTACTGTATTCAATACATGTGATTATAATAATATTCATACCTCTGAGCTTTCAAGTTGATGTGAAATGTACATTTCCCTGTTTTTGAAGCGAAGATAAAGTTATTGCTTTCAAAACTTGAAGTGGGACAAACTTCTTAGCTTTGTTGTGGAACAGAAACTTGGTTTCGGCTTTTTGGGGGCTATTCAGAGTGAAAGAAGCCACATATAACTTAAAATTAGACAGAAGGTTTATATAGACATTATTCATAGATGGCTGCCAATTAAAAAATATTTTATAAGTATTAAAACTAGCCCAACTGACCTCATTTTTGAGTTGATAATTCAAAATAATTTTTACTCTCAAACGAGGTTAATTGGGCTAATTTAAGACTTTTAAATTGGCAGCCATTTTTGAATATGGCCTATGCCTATGGCACTATTGTTTAACTCATGAATATATGAAAAGATAAGACCATAGAATTATTTTTCCAGTGCATGACTTCTGCCACCGGTGGGTGATTCCAGAAAATATCCATACACTACAATGGGCGGCATCTTGGAATTCCAAGGGAGAGGGGGTTTCTTGACTGGAATTCTGAAGACATGGGGGAGGGGGGTTATGCAGTTTGGAATTCCAAACACATGGGGGGTTTCAGCTTTGAATTTCCAGAGAAGATAGCAAAATCTTCACGTGAAATCGCTGATCTGTTAACTTTTCTAGTTGTACAGTGTAAATCAAGCACAAACCGACTAAAGAAGTGGGATAAAGAGATCAATCAGGCAGGTGTTCTAAAGCATTCGTTGGATGAGTGAGCGGATGGCTTAGACAGCAAGCTCCACATTGAAGAGGCCTTAAAGTTGATGAATTAGTCGCTAGGTTAATAAAATATAAATTAAAGCAAGTCTGTGTTTCTTTCCGATCTAAAATTGTCTATCAACATGTTGCATGTAAAAAAACTTGCACCAATCTCTCTTTACTAAGTGGAACACCTGACATATTTGTAGGCTGCATTACTATTGGTCAGCGGTTACTCAGTGAACAAAATAGTTGGGTGACAGCCAGCACATCGTGAACTTTACTTTTGTCTTCCACTTGTATCAATTTTTTTATTTGATGTTAAGCAACTTCAACATAACACTTAGAAGGGAAAGCTACAGTGTACTGCACTAAACATTGACAAACTTGATTTGCTTTTTGCTTGACTGAAAATTGTGAGCATAACTTTCTTGGAGAAGGGAAAAGGCACAAGTTTCCTGTTCGTTAGAAATTTTATGTGGCTAAATAGAATTTAGGCAAAGTTAGACTCAAACCAATGCGGCCAGCGGTGTTTCGCGTAACAGTACTTGACTTGCGGGGTGGTCCTTTGGGGGTTTGCAGGGACATTGTGTATTGTTGCACTGCATGTGCTGTACTGCTTGCTGATTGTTGCGGATCATTTGCTCGGTGTTTAGCGAATCTTTGTGGATTCTTGCTCCCTCCCGCCCCCTCCTCTTTGGTGGTTGGTATGTAGGTAAGTATGGGCCAGGTAAGTTGTTTCCACTGATTCTTTCAGTGTGACGGTGCCGGTTAGCGGCTGCCTTTAGGGGTGGGTGGTTCCCGCTTCCAGGGTTGCCATGGATACCTACCCTTCGCCTTATGGTTGCTGCTCCCCGCTAACCTTTACGGCACCAGTTCCCAAGCTCATCAATTTGTTTTGAGTTTAAAGGCAGTCAAACAGGAATATGAGGGGGGGGGGGGAGGGGGTAGAGCATTTTGGAATTTCCAAAGGTAAGGGGGGGGGGGGGGTTAAAATGTTCATGCCACCCGTGGTAGGATATGGATATTTCTGGAATCACCCGATCTGTGTAATCAGTGCTACAGTGCTACAGTGCATCTTCATTAGAAAAACTGAAAAAATTGAGGTTTTCCACGCAGATTTTAAAATGGTGATCAATAAACCAGAACTTAAACAAGCCTTTTTTTGGCAATAATTGTTGCAATTTAACGGCAAGCATAGACCACTAAGTATCTTTCTCAATCCTTATTGGGTACCTCTTCATATAAGGCAGCCTAAGTAAATCTAAAGAAAATGCCGAGTGTAAATTTAAATATCAGAGTTTATTATCCAACTCTGCTTGTAGAGTACAAATAATTAACAATTATCCTGCGAAATAGCGCGAAACATCGTCTGAAAATCAGACTATATTCCGCGAGATTGAGCAGGATAATTGTTTTATTATTGAACAAATTGATAACAAAACAGCCTAAATCCTTGTAAATCTCTCTGTCAACATTTTCTCACTTCACTTTTTCTTCCCACGTACGAAGCTACGTATACCTCCGGATATCAAGAGCATCATGACCATATTTGGATAGTGTTACAATTTCTTGAATAATAACGCCCGAAACAAGTACAGTGTACAAATACCACACAATTTTTGTACTCATCCCATTCCTACTGGCAAACTTGGCAAGTTAGAAGTTTGGGAAAAGAAATTGCTGGATAATAAACCTCTTATTAGACATTTTGATGTGTATAGTATCGCTGAGAATTTTTACTCATTGTGTGTATTTTCACTCACCCTACGAGCTCGTCAAAATACGGCACAACTCGTAAAAATACCCAGTGATACTACACATCAAAACATCTACCGGTAATTAAACCACGCAGCCGTAGGCTGGGCTGTTTCTTGCTCTGCACTCGGTTTATTTTTTTTTTAACTACGCGGCCATGGGCCGAGCGCGGTTCTTGCTCTGCACGGGGTATTTTTGTCGTCGTTTTGTTGTTGACCAGACCCAAACTTCTCTCGGCCAGACTTCGAATGACGCAACTTACGATGTTTATCCAAACTGAGCTTTTAAGGCGTTAATGTACTGAAAATTGATGAATACTCTACTCTTTATTTTGTGCAAAATGTATTGCCTTTTGTGTTATAGAAGAGCTTGATTCGAAGCGAGTGTTAAATGCATAAAAAGTATGGAATGTGTTGACGTTGCAACTTTTCTTGGGCAGCGTGTTGAATACGATTGTGCTTGTTTTGAACTTTAATTTCGCGAGGGGCGACCGTGATTGATGTAACTGTAATTTTGGGAGTATTTTTCGTAGTTTTAGACAAGAAAAGTATTGTCGTGTTGTTTTATTGAAGCGAGTTCAAAGATCGGAAGGAAAATTAAATATTTGCAAGCTAAGCAAAGAACGTGTCACAACGTGCAAGGATTATGTCATTGGCAGGGAAATAACCATCATACTAAAGATAGCCGTGGATAAAGTAATTCTTGAATTATGTGACTGTTGTGACTACTTTGCTACCGCTTTACTCATGGCAAAAACAATTAAATTTAATGGTGACTGTTAAGAAAAAAAGCTGTTGTTAATAGTGTTATTATAGGATCGTTCGTATCGTTCATGCCCATACAGACAATTATGTCATCGGAGATTTCACAACGGCTTCGACTGATGGTGAAATCGGGGTTCACAACGGCTACAAGTGATGGTGCAATAAGAGGCTTAAATAGTTCGTGTGTAGTCGTTGCTGTCAGTTGTTGCATTACATATTGATCAGGTGATTTTGTGTCTACAGTCAACAGTGAATCAACAAGGACTGCTTGCAGACAAGAAACATGAAGGTAGATGTTTTAACAACTTTTATTTGCACCTGCAGTAAATAAAATATCAAATTGTTTTGGTGTTTATTTCGGAAAATGCAAGAGTCGCGCGATATTACTGTTTGTGTTGATCAAGGGATGTGCTGTCTACAATAATCACTGAATCATCAAGGACTGCTTTGGAATGTCCACTGCTTTGCGGCTGTGGTGCGAAGGAAACAGTTCAATTTTAAAAGCGCGGTTATAAGATCTAAAAGATCTTCTTATTTTTTTTAGTTTTGTCGGAGAGCAGGCCCAAACTCCCACTCACGGCCAACTGTCTTCACCGGATGATGTCATCATCAGCCAATTACAGGCCATTTCTCAGCTCTTTTTGTCATATCCTCCCCTCAGGAGGGTTTTGTCAAGTTAGCGAATTAACTGTTTACTCAAAAAAAATGGCGGCCAAATGGAGAAAATGTTTATTGGTCCAACTTGGGCCAAAATCCTTCGGCGATGGGCGTCAGGACATTTGCAAGGATAAAGAATGTAACTTAGGACCAGTTGCTGGCTACTAAGGCTGAAATCATCCAGAGTTAAGCTGAATTTCGTTTTGGGTGCGAAACAGAAGATTTTGTAATCTGGAATTGTAGTTTCTGTTCGCTTTTGAGGGAATAATTATTCAATGCGCTAAAAAGGGTATTACGTCTGGCCATGGAATGTGCTTACAGTGATAAATAAGATCCTGTTTACTTCGCTAGAAGCAATGGTGGAATTTTCTGGGAAAAAATTTTAACCTAAGCGCTTGTCAAAAACCCCTTTAACATATGTAAATTTATATTCGTTTGAAAGGTCAAGGTATTTTTTCGTTGGACATAAACAAATATCTACGATTACAAGTCACGCTAAACTCACGCTATGCAAAGATTGTAATCAGATACTCCTTTTATATTATATTTGCTGAAAGGCAGGAGAGTCACGTTTCGTGTAATGAAATTAGGTCGTTATGTGACAGTAGATGTCTTTCGCATTGCTCGGGGTCAGACAGTGTAAGTATATAACTGAGTTTTTTTAAGCGCGGTTTACAACTGCACCGTAGTTCTTGTTAGATATAATATGTATGGAGTTTGTATAGATTACTGGTATTAATACTAACACATATTAATAGAAACTTCTTCCAGTATCTACATTGTCTGTCTTGTTAACTCTGGGAACTATCAAATCTTATTATTTTAAAAATGTCAGCTTGCTGTGACACTCAACTGATCTACAATCCCAAATTTTGTGCTCTTGTTCATTGAGATGCTGAAACAAATTTTGTTGGCATATTGGAATTTAACTGTAACTCATTAAATGCATGAGTAAGTATTTGAGACTACAGAAAGTCTTGGTATAATTATGTCTGCTGTGCACAAACTGGTCTCTGAGAGCAAGGAAATATAAACAAACTGGTAAATATTCAAGGTCAAACAATGTGTACATGTAGGTCCAGAAAATATCCATACCCCCACCACAGAGGGAATTTCACATTAGACCCCCACCTCCCTAGAATTTCATTATTTTTCTTTAAGACAAAGCTAACCCCCACCCATCCAGAATTTCCATGTGCACCCCCCATACCCTCTGGAAAGATTCATTTTGACAAAAAAGCGTGTTAAAGTTAAACTTAACACTCTAAACACTAGGCTGTTTGCATTACATGTCACTGCAAAGAGGCCAAAAATGCCTGCCTGCAAAGGCTGTGAAAACGAGAAATGCCCAATAATTAGATGCGCTCCATTGATCTCCCGCAAATTTTCAGGCAGCCAATCAAAATGAATTGAAAGCTAAAATTCACTTCCGATAAAATTAAAAACACATGAAGAGTCCACTGCCGGTGCCAAAAGTTTGAAAAATCTGAAGCGGCAAACAGATGTGTGAAAAATTGAAAAATATTTTTACATGGCTCTTTTTTCACAGGCGATGTCAAGATTCTCGCATACCGACCAACTGATCTTGGAAAATAAGATGTTTATTATAATGGCAAACAAGAAAAATTTAATTTGTTTAATGTAACTGGTTTGTACTAACTGACATTTAGCTTGCGAACAGCCATGAGCTGAACTTAATTCTGCCAAAGTTTGCTTGTCCTTTTTACTTTTTTTTCGCATCAGGCTTTTTGGCACTTCTATAAATAAATATTGTTAGAAGAAACTAGTCAATATTTTTGCATTTTAGTGTGCAATTTTTTCATCGCAAGACATTACCGGTCTATACACCAGTCAAGATGGGAAAATCTAGACCTCTTTTAATACCGATTTCAGTCAATCAAATTTGTGAATTCGGTAGTTCCCAGTCCTTGTGAGACACAGCCATATAATAATCAATCATCCTACACATTGCAGGAGTCTTGCTCTTGAGCCGCTCATGATATTCAGCTCACAAGCTAACCTCATTTGATCATTATTGCTTTTTCAGCTGAGGAGTGTTTCCCTCAGTCATAGCCACTTCCATTTCATGCGAACTCAGACTATCAGGACTGGCAGAGCTCTTGCTAGCTGTTATAGCTGGACCGCTTGGAGTAGCGGCCAAACAGGCAAAGAATGTTGAAAGTACTGAAAATTCGACGGGAAAGAACCGGCGTATGGTAAAAGGGAAATCGGCCAACCATGATGAGAAGCCACGTGCATTTAGATGAAATTTCCACAAACTCCAAACTGTATACAGATCAAATCCATTAGTGTGACTGCATCTCCTAAAGCAACGGTTACTCAGGTAAGAAACGCCAAAACCTCAGCAGTTGATTACAGAATTTCAACAATGTTTTTTTCAAAACATTTTTTAAATTGCTTGGGGTCTGTATGACTCCAATATATCAATTTACAGTTTATTGGCAGGCTCTGATTCCTAAGCTCCACACCTCACCAATCAGACTCAGTTCCTGGACAAACACCGTTCCTCAAATGAACAATGGCTGGTGGTAACGTATTTTTCCTCCCCCTCACCCCTTAGCTTTACTCCTACTCCCTATGACCCCTCTTTGTCTAATACATGTATCCCCAAGCCTCTTGTGAGGTTGAATACAAGATGGCGCTCGCTTGAAAAAATTGTGCTTGCTCTCCAAAATACACCTGCATTGCAGGATACAGCAATCCTTAGACTTTGAATATCTACATGTATCCAGAAATGAAACACTATTTCCTTCCATAATAGCTTAATTCTTGTTGTTTCTGGGACCATGTAGCAAAGCACATTTATGGGATGGATTTTTTCAAATGAAAATGCCCCAGTCCTTATTAAACTGTTATGGAAACAATTCAGGAAGTCTAAAGCGTAATATGTGATTACTTCGAGTGTAAAGACAGTTAAGATTTGACAGTGATTAACAACCAATAAGCCAGCAAGAAACCTGCCATGAGCGAGTTGACGGTACACAGAAGATCTTCATCCATCAAAGAAGCCTGCAGTCGATATTAATGATTGCATGACCCCAGCAGCCAACAGGAACCGGCAAGATTTCTGTATAACCCCATACATTATCATGTTTAACTAAACAACAGCCCACTAATTATCATGTTTACAAATGTAACTAAACAACAGCCTATAGGGAAGATATTTGTTTACAAACATTGTTTTTGTTATTTAAATGTGCAAAGCGTTAAACAAAAGAGCTCTTTGTTTCAACAGCCAATAGTTCTCTGGTTGGCATATTAATAACAATAGGTGACGTCACTGATATCTTTGCTATTGAAACTTATCCACTTGCAAAAACTATAAAATTTGCTATTCTTGCATTCTTTTAGACTTAAAAAGTTTTTTGATTTTTACATCTAAAATATGGAAAAACAAAAGCATAATATAATTTTTTGGTGCATTTACCATATTTTGAAATTGAGCACAGGCTTAAAACTGCTTTAAAAATAGCAAATTATGCGTATGCGCCAGTTTAAAAATGCTTAAAAAACAGCAATTTAGGCCAAACAAAGGCAGCTTGCAGTTAGCTATAAAATGTTGTTAAGGTCAGCGAGTATTTGATTCTCTAAATTAACGAAAACCCAGTGCAATACACTACTGCCATACCACGGTTGTGTGGTCTTGTATTTAATTTGTCCCCCTGATTTACTTGTGAAAAGTCGAAACCTTTCATTTCATGCGATGTATTATGCTTCTTTCAACGCTGAGGGAACACGAACAGCCATTCTTACTCACAGTAACTAATAAAAATTCCTACCTCCATGCCGTCAATCACATTTCCGCTTCGAATTCCACAGAACAAGATCTGCAATAGATGACAATAGTTCACTAGACGAAGACAAATTACTGAACATCGACCGAGGAAATCAAAAGCGGAAGTGAATCGTATGATCGCAGAAATACATGTATATGTTGAAACAAGCAAATAGAAACGCTGAGTTGCTGTTAATAGGTCACGGAAAACGAATATCATTCAAAACTAACCTTGATCATTTCAAATCTCAGCAATACTAGAATTAACCAGCTCCCTTCCTTCCATAGTAAAACCCGCAAAGATATCTGGGACATACCCAGAATCCTCAACGAACAAAGTCAGGAATGGCGATGGAATTGCAACTTGTGAACTGTGGAATACTGCCATGAGAGAGGAGAAAGCTGAAATTCAGGCTACATGAGATGATGTTTCGTCATTTACATTTGTATTTGCTATTCACTTTCATACTGTTGTGTAGTCATTAAAGGCATATTATTTTACTGAGACAGAGAAGTCTTACTTTATTCATCACGTATGCCAGAGCCGTTCTCTATAATTTATTTAGTACAGTTCTACTTCCACACAGGACTAGTATTTTTATATCATGCATTAGTTCACAATGTTACAGTAACGAGTGATCGGCATAATAGGATAACGATGTTGCTATGGTAATCAATAAACTACACGTACCCAGAGACTGAAGGTTTTAAAAATAGCTAACACTTTCTGAGACCCCCAAGTATTTTCACTGTCTTCCGTCTCTCCTCGTATGCACTGCGAATGACCGGAAAGTACAAATAAAGCTTCTGCCACCAAAGTTCCCCATAATAATGTATCCTAATGTGTCAGTTTAGTACTCTCGTCCTCGGCTGACCAGGAAAGGTCTTCCTTACGGTTGGACGCTTAATCCAATTCGTCGTGGGCTGTTAACCACCAGACAGGGTCTCTACCTAATACTATTTGTGACAGCAGTCCAAGCGTTGTAACCAGCGGCGAATCCCTTTTAAGTGTGGAAACCCTCTGTTCCAGGCCCAACCTCTGCCATCCCTTCAGGTCCTTCGGTGTGTCACGGTAGACCACTAACGCCATCACCTAATGACGCCATGGTTCCCATACCTAGCAGAAGCCCAATACCGGTTCGTACCAGTTGCTATTTATGTGTTTTGGGGAGGAGACAAGATTGGGAACAAGTAGAATTGGGTAGTCATGGAAAAAAAAGAAAAAAAATTCTCGTATCCAATCTTCTCTCGCCCACAAACCACACAAATTGCTACTGGGTACGAGTCAGGACTCGCTGGAACTTCACAGAGTCTGGTGAAAGCTGCCACCCCACCTCTCTCTCCCTCTCCTTTCTCTCATGGAACGGTAGAGTTCAGGGACTAGACTAGAACCAAAGAGCTTGAAAGCTATGCATGGCCAAACAATGTTATAAATGAACAGCATATTGGCATTCCGGCTGAGAGAAACATTTTGGCTTTAGATACGAGAATGAGCCTCGAAGATGTTTATGTGCAGTTGTAGCAACTCGAAGTGGAGATTGTCTAAAGGACTTCTAAAGCGTTTTTCTTGAGCAATAACGTTCCCTGAGTCCACGATTCTTTCTGTCAGCACTAAGAATCGAGACTTCATGTCGAATTCGGAAGATGAGATGAGACAGCATAAATCACAGCGGCTGCTCTCTCTACACACGTTAACAAATCTCCAACTTGGACGTACGCACAAAATATAACAATCTCGTTCTTCCAGTCATCGTTCGTTACTGCGCAAGCTTGACGAAACGAGCGACTCTCGAGAGTTCCGTTGCAGACAAGATTTTGATTGTTTTTTAAAACAATGGAAATGAGCGCAGGTAAACCAGCAGCGTGTCGATTAAACTATTTTCGTCCTCAGTGCTGCTCGTTTAAAATGTCCACCGTTTCGCCGACCACGTGACCAAAAGAAACGGACGCTCTGTGGACGAGAATGGATTGAGCCACGTGACCCAGGCGCAATTCAACCTGAAGTCCGATAGTTTCGGAATTCAATTCGGATCTTTCCAGGGTTGGTCGTTTCTCGACCAAGGGAAACAAAGACTCTGGGTGGGTTCCGGATTTTCTAAAGAGTTCGCCGCGTTTGTTTACCGCTGACCCTGACGCTTGGGTTCTGGGAGCGAGACTGTGGATTGTCCAGCCATATAAGAGCGTGGTTTGAATGTTATTCAGTTATATGTATGGCGGAAACAACACGGGATGGTATCCAATTGTATGTGCATGAAAATTTATTTTCAGGCTATAAACACATTTCCTGCTGTGCGGAATTTCCCATCTTAGGTACAACGCTGGGAGGAGCGCAAGTAATCGGTCAATTATCATTGCCATTATTAAAAGTTGAAAAGTTTTTATTGTTATTGTTTTTATTGTCATGGTCTGACATTAACTCAATATCCGGGACATGCGTGAGCGAAGGAATAGCTCGTAAAACGACATGCGGATTTTCCACTTCTGCTCCAGTTCGTTTATTTAGATACCAGGTCTTTTGACAGTGCGGCTTTGTCAGCCTTGGAGGTCGCTTGCAACGCAAACCGAGCCAAAGTTTGCTGAGAATATTGCGATTTCCTTCGCGGAAGCGATTGTTTCTAATCTCAAAGATAATCTGGCGTATTGAGGATTACTGATAAGTTGAAAAATCGGCACAAATACCCCGGTATAGACCTAGACAGATTATTCTCAAAAGTTGTGAAAACGTTGCTCAAAAATATCCCTAAATGTTGCTAGAAGTTGCCTTAAAAATCTGAAAAGTTGCTTGATGACACAGTTAAATAGAAATGAACAAGGTCGCTGTCTTGATCTTATCACAGACGGATCGAAGAGCAGCAAACCGGCCCTGCTTCTGCAGTATCTTTTGATGACAACAAAACGATGACAGTTTCAGTTGAGTTTAAGTTTCTTGAAGATCAATCAGTAACTCCGAGCTTATCTTACAGCTGATCTGGAGCTTTCTCGTGGGAAGAAAAAGGCATGACGTCCGCCATTTTGCTTTTCTAGTTGCATTATATTTGGAATAACATTTTGGAAGTCATATTCGGAACACCCATTTTGGAAGCGATCAACAGATGATACGGCCCAACCGATCGAAAAAGCAGAGATTTTCTAGCTCAAATTCTTGTGAAATTCCAAAGAAAACGCGTCTAACTAGTTCATCAATCACTCATGAATTTGAACACCTTTAAGGAAAATATAGTGCATAACAGCTAAAAAATGTGCTAACTTTTGGAAGCGATTCTCGGAAACTGATCACTCGGTCAATTTTGTAGATTCAGTGACCGGTGTCCATACACGGAATGCTGAAAGCAACTGGAGTGCGGCAAAGGAAAAGCTGAAGACCACAAATAGCAATCTTCTTCAAAAATATTTACAAGAATTCACGTGGCGGCGTTAGTATGGAGAGCCACACCCAAACAGTTGCTTAGTTGCTTAGTTGCTATAGAAATTTGTACTAGTTTACAACTAAATGTAGAGAAATTTTGTTTTTTGTCCATACGTACATCGTCTGTAAAATTACAAGACGATGTATGGACAAAAAAACAATTCTCTACATTTAGTTATTAACTAGTACAAATTTCTCCTATCATGATTTTGGTAAATTCTGGTGCATTTTTAAGCATTGGTAGCAGGTTTTGCGATTATGGGTATGTGACGTAATAGAGTCTGAATGAAGGAATCTTTGCTGACGTCATTGTTTATATTTTGCCTCATTTAGCTAACGACTTTGCGAGGAGAACTAAGGCAAGAACCATGCTAGACATACTTTAGCTCTTTGGGTGTACTACTGAACGAGACATTGGCTTTCAAAAACTGCTGAAAATAAACCCTAAAAAGAGCCGATGCATTCCTTTTAAATTTTAAAGTTTTTAAACCCACGTTACAATACACGTTTAAATTGCCCGGGATAGTCAATCACCCCATGCCCTTTCAATCAGTTAAAAGCTGATATTTTGGTGGCTAAATCAAAACCTGAGGCGTTTAAGGTAATTCCTTAGTATTGCATTGCGCATCCCTACTGCGCACGATTTTCGCGTCATTAGCGCGTGCGTGTACAAAACCTAAGAGATTCCCCTCAAGCTGAGCTCGATAGCGAAATGAATGCTCCTTTTCTATTAAACGAGCTCGGTGACCCCCCATTTTTTTTGGTATTTGCTAAGAACAGTCTAATAAAGAACATATTTGAAGGATAGTAGTACATGATTTGTTTTTGCAAAATAATTCCATACTGGGTGTATTTTGAACAAGGCGAGGACCACGGAACTGTCCGAAAAAGTGCAATATTACCGCAACTAGGCAATCAAAAACGGCTTAAATGAAGTAATACTACTTATGTGAATAAAAGAAGCTTTACTTTCAAGAAAACGTTTGTGTCTTTCAAGTAATCAAGACTCAATTCTTTATGAAGATGATTCGAATTTTTAACGCGAAACCAGCAAAATACCCCATTTTAAGAGCCTGCTGACGCGTAAACAAGCAGGGGTGCCCCCATTTTTTATTGCATTTTCTTAATGGTCATAATTATCATGAAAGTTTGAATTCTGAAGTAATCATTCGTTACCTTACAATATTTGTGGACTTTTTCCGCACTTACCTAAACATCTAAACACAAGGGGCCTCATCTAAACACAAGGGGGTTGAAAGAATTTGAGACAGATATACAAACCCGAGGCGCGGTCGAGGGTTTGCGCAACTTTCGAGATTTCTCCCTGCAACCCCCGAATGTTTAGATGACGCTATGTAAATGCGGGGAAAAAAGTCCTCTAATGTTTCTGTAAATTAAACTATTTCTCAGAACGCAACCGTGTTTACATCTTCTCAACTCAACACACCTAACGATCAATACGAGCACGCGTGCAATTTTAAATATCTTATGAAAATAGTTTGGTTCGAAAAACAACTTGGAACTTTTGAAAATGCTAGTCTCATTAACTTAAGCTGTTCTCTAATGCATCTGAAGTTCAAACCAGCATTCGTTCAAACGTGACTAAAACATTCGTGTTTTTGAGCATTACAAGACTGACTTACGCACATCGAAAAACTAAATTCTCGACTCCATTGCAACCAGCAAATCAAAATAATTTATTAAATTGAAAACACTCCAGGAGAGGTTCATTAAGCGCCTCCAAGAACAATGTTTGATTCAAAATTGGTCACGATTATTCTCATGTACTGGCAACATGTGCACTCTCGTCTCGCACGGTTCCCCAATTTCCGTCATTTCACTAAAATGGTAAATGCTATCATTTTTTTAATGACCTCACTTTAACTTCGTAGCTTGAAACTGGTTTTCACACCCCTGTCCACGAACTTATTGTGTAACTCATTTACACTTAAACATACCATATAAAATTTTTACAATTGTATTATAGCAAATGGTGAAATTGATTCCTTACGCAATTTGAAACCTTTGAGTTTTCACAGAAGTTTGTGGAAAGAGCGTACTCGTGACCGAAAAATCACCCGACAACTGAGACTGTACAGCGGTTTTCTCTTACTTCCCGCTCGCGCTCGATTCTCATTTTCACTTAAATAATATTTGCAAATCTGCGCGCAGTCTGTCCTCTTCTTGGCTCAGATGGCTGGACCTCAATCAGCTTACTGCTACATCATCCAGTCGGCGGATTCGTCTGGAAATCCCAACTTAGCTGCAGTGTACTATTTTCACTCTTTGGGCTTGATCCTGTCGCAAACGAAGAGAAAGAAATAGTAAAATTGAAATGTGAGATCAGATAAACACAATGATATACAATTAGGGTGCCAGTCTAATCAAACACACAGATCATTTTTATTGCGTGAGAAGACCACACATGCATGTTATTTACCAGTAAAGCATGTAACTGAATCAAGAAGAAGTATTTTCAGTCATTTTTGTCAGTGATACAGGCCTGGGGTGAGGCAAGAGGAGTTACAGGACAAAAGAATCACCAAACTGATGAAAAGAATTTGATGAAAACTAGAGACAGGCTACGATCAAAAGATTTATTGGAAAAAGTTCGAAGTCCTCTACAGGATTCGAACCTATGACTTCCGATCCCGCTACTAGTTAGACGCTCTAACCACTGAGCCACACAGAACCCCTAGTGAGTTAGGTCATGTTACTAGGTACTATAGCAAATAGCAAAACAACCGAGCTCACCAGGGGTTACTCAGTGGCTAGAGTGACTTCAACTGGGTTTCCAAAACGTTTTCAGCCAATCACAGCATGAGTTTGAACCATACGTATCCGAGTTTCTTCATGATTGACAAATCGTGTTGGAGCAGTGTCAATGTTTGCTGTTGTCGTTGGTTTGAACAGCGTGACAAATAAGCGACAAAAATAATTTGAACCAAATGCTCGCTTGCCATGCATTCAATTTGTGTTGCCACATTCAGGGTATTAGCTATTTACCTGGGGTAAACAATCAAAAATTTTGTTCTCGCTTAAGGTTTTCAGGACGAAACGCCACTATTTTTAGCTGTCAGAATAACGTTTAGGGTGCACCCGAAGAACTATTAACAAAAAAACGCTCCTACTTTCGTCCTTTGGCTCGATTTCCGCCGGTCTCTCGAGCCCCCTCTGCCAGCGCGGGCTTCTTTCCTGAACAGCGACTGGTAACCGAACCAGTTTCGGTTTGGTGGTATCTTCTGGCGTTAAATAAACCCCAGCCATGCCCATATTAGTCTCCTTAAGGAGTTACATTAGCATCCCCGACCTTTCCAAATGGCATGGGAGTAACCCCTGGGGGTCTATTTATCGCTGGGTTCAAAATTGTTTTCGTCACATGACTGGTTTGTTTCAGTCGAGTTGAAAATTATTTCTTCAAAATTATCATTTGTTGTCGCTGGACATTTTGTTGCCGCTGTTCAGTAGGAGAAAATGTTTTGAATTCAGGAGAACCCGGAAAGGATCTGAAAGGCTGGGGCATCTTCCAGAGTACTTTGTCTGTAATTGACAGAATGCCTTCCCTGGTTGTATCCACAATGATGACTTTTTTCATTGCTTCACAGGCCACTCGTTCTTCTGATATGGAGATTACTTTAATGATGTTCTCTAAGTCAGTCCAACTTCGGATGCACTCAGACAACTTAAAATTCCATAGCTCAAGCGCGTCGTCACAGGTTTGCAACAGAACACCTTCTCTTACAACTACAAGATTACGTACATGGAACCAAGCACTGTGTTGCAAAACTCGTTTCCCAAGTGTGAACATACCACTTGAAATGTCCCAACCTTTAAGTGTTACTGGACTTCCGTCAGTTGCACAGATAACAAACAGCGTCCCACCATTCAATGATAACACGACTTTCATCACATAAGTCTTTGAAACTCCGTCACTGTCTTTCGTCGGTTCAACAAGCTGCAACATCTCTATGATGTTACTACCACAAGCAACTGTCAACATAGACTGTTTATTTAGCACAAAAGCAAGTCCGAGTCTCCGTGACTGGATGGTATCTCCTTCAGACAGCAAGCAAAAAGGATCTCCTAATAAAAAAACGGTTTCACTACTTAATTCAAATTCCCACGGCTGGTAAGGCAAAGATACTTCCTCAGGCAAAACATCTAAAGAAAAGTCGCCCTCATTTTCCATGTTGAGGTCTAAACGAACGAGATCGGGCGTAACTTCGTTGAAAACCAAGCAATAAAGGCATCGACAGTCAGGGGAGAACTGAATCATTCCGCATACTTTAGAAATAGTTCTCTTTGCTAGAGGTCTATAATCGTCCATTATGTCTACCAAAGTTATCGAACTAGAAAGGTCAGAAATTGCTAGCAGTCTACCATCCCGAGACCAAGCAAATGACACAATATCGTCACTCCATGGAAAACGATTCATCTCTGAGCCATCTGTCAGACTCCACATGGTAATTGATTTAGCATCGTTCGGGCAATCAGTTAGCATCTTGGTCTTGTCCGCAGAAATTGAACAAACCTCAAAGCAGCACTTGCTCGAAAGAAAAAGTGGTTTCAGGTCCCCGTCAAACGTATAGGCATGGCTGAGGATTCCTGGTAAGACAACGTCCTTTGTAGGATGAAACACTACTGACCGGTATAATGACTTGGGAGCACATGAAAACCAGTAGTAGTCCAGATTTTTTCTCGGTACCTTATATGGTTCGCGGGTGACGCTGTAATGTTTCCTTTCTATGACATCTCGTTTCCATAGCTGCTTTGCAGTATGAAGCGACCATAGCTGAATCGTGTTGTCTTTACATTCGCACACCATGTACTCTAACTGCGGTGAAACATCAAAACATGTTACGGCAGCTGAACAGTACAAATTGGTTTTAATACGCCCTTGCAGATCCTCCTTGTGCGAGTATTCCATATACGCCATTTCACAATATTTAGTCTCTAAAAGCTTTAAAGCGTCAGATGACACTTCAGGTCCTCCCTCGTTCAACAAGGTTTGAAAGATGGTGTGGGGAAGTTCTTGTAATGTGCCAATGTGCTTTCTTAACAAGACCAACAAAGTGTTAAGGGCTCTTTGAAGTTCTTCGATGCCCGCTTGCTTCTGGACACAAATAATGTCTTCAGAAGCCGCTGTGACGTTCACACACAACTTTGCGTACACAAGCTCTAAGTCCAAAACAAATTTCGTAACAACTTCCTCAAGGCTGCATACTCTCGCATCCTCTAGTTGTAGCATGTGTTGAACTCCATGTCGCAGAGCGTACGCTGTAGTTTCAGTAAACTGTGCACGGTCGACACCTTTTCGTTTCAACTCATCAAGTTCATCAATGCAGAGCTTAGAAAGGACGTCGTGGCCTTCTTGTTCGTCCACACTGAAGTCGTGATGTCCATAATTAGATTTATCAATCAGCCAGTCTTTGACTGACTTGTGAAAGAAGTGAATACACCGCTCGTCTTGAACTGGTAGAAGTGCCGAGACAGATGCAATGGCAGCATTTACTTTTCGCTGAGCTAATGATGTCGATTTACCTGGAAGCAACAATTTAGAAACAAAACCGAGTGGCAATGGCTCTCTTGCAGCTGCGACCGCACTCAGAAATGTCAAAAACTGGTCTTCCATGACGTTTAATTCCTTACAAAGTTCAGTCTCCAGACGCTTGAAATACGAGTGGTATACAGACGAAATACCTGATGGTAAGATGCTGTCCAGGAGTTCAAGGGTTAAAACTGGCACTTCCTTCTTTACGAAATCCACCAGGTAATGAGCATATAGCATGACTCCCTCTGACTTTTGAACTAGTGCTTCCAAGATGTTTTCTCGATGCTCAGATTGCAAGAAATGGCTGATTTGCTTTTGAAAGCAAAGGTGAATATCCTTTACGTTCTCTTCAACGTTTGGATCCAACTGTAGGGGGTGCAAATTCTTTAGAGTTCCTGTTATGTTTCCTTCCGGTCGCGTTGTCACCAGAAATCGAATCCACAGTGGAAGACTTTGGAAGTAATTAGCAATCACCTCTAGTAGCTCATTTCTTCCCTGGAATTCACTTTCGTCTAACCCATCTATTACCATCAGATAGGTCAAACCAGGGTCATTCAAGCTGGTTAGTGGTTCGTCAAACAGCACATCGAACAGATCCTTCACTTCCATGTTGTTAATCTCTACACCCAGATTTCTTGACAGCTTTTCTACGAGAGCTTTCTTGTAGTCTGGCAGAAAATCACACAGATGACTGGCTAAGGACTGTAGCATCACCTTGGGATTCCTGTGGCGCGCCCTGTCATGCTGACAGAAGTGGCTTCCAGCTAGCCGTCCAACCTTTTGCATCTTTTCACACATGACAGCTGAGATTACAGACTTCCCCATCCCAGCATTTCCACTGATCACCATCACACGATTGGGGGAACTTCTGTCAATTAACCAACTCGCGACTTTGGCAAAGATTGACAAACGGGTTCCATTTACGTATCTGTCGGCGTGATGTCTCACATTCTTCACGGTATCAATCTTTGCGAGTTTCTTGAGGGCTTCGTTTTCTCTCTGCTTTTCTCTCTGTCCTTCCAAGTCTTCAGCTGCTTGCTTCAAATCTTGTCGTGTAGCTTCAAAGTGCTCACTTTGGGTTCTTAATAGCTTCTTGTGAGTATCTTCTATCCTTGACTTCGTTTCCTGAAGTGTCAGATGGAATTCTTCCTGTCTGTCGAGCAGTTTCGCAACACCCCTCTCCGTGTTCGTTTGGCTCTGACTCATTTTCTGAATTGCTTTGCTATCATCAATTTGAGTTTCACGAACATTTGTAACAACTTGATGTGTTTTTCTGTTGATCTGAAAAACCTTTTGCAGCTTCACGTTGCTATCTTGAATTGTCCCACGATCTTCTAGCTGGCTCTGACGTACTTCATCAACGATTTGCTGTGTTTTGGTCTGTACCTCACGCACTTCTTCCAGCTTTCTCTTGCTATTCTGAAGTATTTTATGATCTTCAAGTTGAGTCAAATGTACTTCATCAACAGTTTGCTGTGTTTTGCTCTGGGACTGACGTACTTCATCAACAGTTTGCCGAGCTTCGGTCTGTACCTCACGAACTTCGCCCAGCTTCCTCTTGCTATCCTGAAGTATTTTATGATATTCAAGTTGAGTCAAATGTGCTTCATCGATAGTTTGCAGTAGTTTGCTCTGAGATTGATGTATGACCTTCAGCTGTGACTTGATGTCCTCTTCACTGTCGGCCCACTCAAACAACACGTCAATAAAGTCTTCCTCTCCACAACGCTCTGCCTTCAATCTATCGATTTCCCCATGAGGCAAGCCAAGAGCAAGAAGAACAGCACTAATTTTCAGCCACAGAGCAGAGAACGTAGGTGTATCAATACCAGTGGTGGTAACATGACCGTACAACTGATTGCGGAAAAATTTGATGCGAGCGAGGTTTGCCTCAACAGAGGTGTCACTTGGGGGTGGTTTGGTGTACCACCCTGAGAGGGGAGGGGAGAGTCCACAAATGTGCGTTAAGGAGAAATAACAAAGTGATGTCAAATGTGTTGGAGTCTGGTGTGGCTCCACCAGGTGGGAACAGCAAATCCCACTGAGGGTTATGCAAAACCCTCCTCCTTAAGAGATTGTTCAGGGTGTGATAGTTTGCATTGAGAGCAGCTAACAGATTTGCTGGGGGATGATGTCTATCAATAATCTTCCTAAGAACCGTTGTTCCTCCATATATTTGACAGAGCTCAATTCACTCTCTCCCAAAATCAAAGCGTCAAGGTCAGCTGCCAGTGGTTGAATTACAAATTGAGCTTTCTTCGGTAAAAATGGCTACCCTTCTGTGTTTTTTCACACTGTTTATTGGATACTGTAACAACACAGATGGATTTAAACATTCCTGTAAGATTCATATTTACCGCAATATTGAAAGGTAGCATTCTATTACTGTTTATGTCCTAGGTACGCTAGTACAACACATATTGCTTGCAGGGAGATTTGTACATGTAGCTGCAGGGCATTACACAGGCTTTCTAGTTATCAAAATTCACTGGTCTTCACCCATCATTAACCAGCAGTGATCTCTTGCACCTATGTTTGCATCATATTAAATTATGACATATTTTACATGCTGACTAACTGAGTAATGCACTTATCAGCGGCCATTCCCGGTGAGGGGTGACCCCAGGGAACCCCTGGGCATTTGCACTAAGACCCTTGCAAATTCCACTTACCCAGGGCCAGTATTCTTCCACAAAAAGCTACCACTGTCCCTCCCCCGGGGAGCATAATTTGAAAGGACTCCCAAATAGTCCAATTTCGATATATTAAAATTCAGCCTAAAACAATAGACCTCAGTACGAGGCTCGTGGGAATGAACAAACTCTGTAGTTATTCCCACGAGCCTCGTGCTGAGGTCTATTGTTTTAGGCTGAATTTTAATATATCGAAATTGGGCTATTGTAACGTAATTTCCTGAATAATTTTTAATAAAAGTTTAACAATATTAAATATATACAGTAAGCAAAAACAGCTAGTCCACTTCGGCCTGAGTTTACTATACAGGCCTATACAGGGCTAAATATTGAAAACATCACAATTTGCTTTTTGCTGACAATTTTTTTACGTATCTGTTGGTCTCAATTTGGAGCCTTGTCAAATTACTTGCAATTGAAACAAACAATTTTTTTTTTATCTTCTTTGATTTTGCTTTTGAAATCTTCACGCACGGTCCATGGTACCAGATCTTGCATGTTTTGCCTTGCTTCTCGCACATGATCATGAATCTGTAAAAATATATATATTTTTTCATTATAGTTAATATTAGCTAGCTTAGTAATTGACCAAGCGTGTGTTATTGCTTACCCATACTCTTCCTTCTGGCAAAAGCACCAAAGATTTTCATCACTCTCATTTTCAGTCTGGCGTCCTGGATTAACATTATTAGGGAAGGATGGTCAACAAAAGTGGACAGATTTACGAGAGAAACGTAAGACACGCTTGCCTTTTCTCCGTCGCCATTTTGGAAGCCGTTCAACGGTAATACCCAGTGCCCGCGGTCAGGATCTTTCATTTTCAAGATGGAGGCGATGTTACAAATCCCGCGGGTCTTTCCTCGTGTATCTTGCCGCGGAAGTGCAAAAGCGGTCCAATGCCCCTGTCCCTGTCAGCAAATCCGGCGCTATTCCCCCGTATGTCCCCGGGATCACCCCCATGGGATGACCGCTGATAAGTGCATAACGTACCCTGATTGAAATTTTAACTGTGTAAGTAATATTATTTTTAATGAACTTCGTAAAGTAATATAATAAGCAGACTGAATGTGAACAGTCATACCATTCAACAAGTGTTCCTCCAATTAGTCAATTCTCTGTCCTCATTTAGCTTCATCTCTACTTTCACTGCAATGAAGATTAAAATAATTTAGTAATGGCTCTTTTCACGGTTAACGTTTCTCATTTGAATCACAATATAATCTAGAATGTATGTGAGGCAATTTCGGGCTATTTTGTAGTTTTAGCCCGAAATTGCCTCGGATCCACGCTGGATTACATTGTAATGTAAATGAGAAAAACTAACCGTGAAAAGGGCTATTTACACAGAATAGGATTTGCTCTAAGAAACTTAACACTGGGCAGTTTAATATGGCGTACCATCGGGGCCAAAATTCAACTTTTGAATATAATAATAATAATAATAATAATAATAATAATAATAATAATAATAATAATAATAATAATAATAATAATAATAATATAGCTCTATTTAACCACGCGATCCTTTCACTACAAAGTGGTCTTCTAAAGAGCCGTGCATATTAAACCTAGTATGAAAAGCTAAGACTTAAAAATTACAAATATTATTGAAAAATCCTATAATAAATACTAGAAAAAAAAAGGAGAATTCTAATGTATAATAGCGGAATAAAAACTATTTAAAGTAGTGGCCTGCTTAGCCTCCGCTGACAGACTGTTCCATGTTACCGCGCCCCTATAACGAAAACTTTTCTTGAGGGCCTCAGTGTTCGGTCGCGGAATAAACAGGTTAAGTTGTGCACCTCGAAGATTATGCCTGTGGATGGTATTAACCTTGGCGAATTTGTCAGACAGGTATTCGGGTACAAGGTTATTTACAGTTTTAAACATTAGAGATTTTAGCTGTTTTGCACGTCTGTCAGCGAGGCTATTCCATTTAAGGGCATGAAGAATCGGGGCGGATCTGGCATCCCAACTAGACCCTGTTATTATTCGTGCAGCCCTGTTTTGCAGTTTCTCTAGTTTTTGGCTGAGGCCATTTCCGATACAGCCCCAGACAGCACTGCAATAATCGAGATGCGGAAGAACCAATGACTTGTAAATTGTGAGAAGAGTACTCTGGTGACATATCGGTCTTAGCCTTCTCAAGGCAGCTAGTATTTTGGCAACTTTGCCGATGACTTCGGAGATGTGGGCCTCCCACGAGAGTATCTCATCAACATGAACGCCTAGGCATTTGTAACTATTGACTCTTTCAATTGAGTGCCCGTAAAGGCATATGTGTGGTTCACTAGGGAGCAAAGAGATTTTTTGCCTTGTGCCTGTAAACAGACATTTAGTCTTGAGGACATTTAGACTTAAACGGTTAGAATCAAGCCATTGCTTCAAATTGCCTAAATCATGAGTCAGGGATGAAAACAACTCGTTAGGGTCTTTGGAGGCAAACGTGAGATTCGTGTCATCGGCGTACATTCTCACATCTGATAGAAGGTTACAGTTTGGGAGATCATTAATGTACAATAGGAATAGTAGGGGGCCAAGGATTGAACCCTGAGGCACCCCACAACTTATAAAGCTAGTTTCAGAATTTACATTGTTTATAACTGTAACCTGAGTTCTATCAGAGAGGTAGTCACTGAAAAGATTAAGACTTGTACCTTTAAACCCATACAGCTCCAATTTTGACAAAAGGATCTCATGGTCAATGGTATCAAAAGCCTTTTTTAAGTCAATAAACAGAATGGCATTTGTCAAACCATCGTCGATGTTGAGATACCAGTTGTCAGTGATATCAATAAGAGCTGTAAGAGTAGAGTGCAAAGGTCTAAAGCCAGACTGATATTTTGAAAGTAGCTTATTGACAGTTAGATATGCATATACCTGGTTAAAGATGGTTTTTTCAAAGAGCTTGGCAATTACAGAAAGCACAGAGATTGGCCTGTAATTGGCTGGGTCAACCTTCGAGTCAGCTTTAAAAATTGGAGTTACTCTAGCACTCTTCCAGTCTTTGGGGATGATTCCAGTGGAAATAACTAGATTAAAAATATGCGTCAGAGAAGACGCAATGAATGTAAATGACATTTTTAGGAGGCAAGTTGGGATACCATCGAGGCCATCAGCCTTGCCCACAGGAATGTCATTCACAAGTTTACGCAGTCCGTCAATAGTAATTAATTCAAGCTCGAAGGTGCTCTCACAAGATTCAATAAAGTCACGGAAATTGACTCGAGGGGGATTTATGTTAGCCGCTAAGTTAGGGCCAATATCAGTAAAATGCCTGTTGAAAGCGTTGCTTAGCTCCTGGGGGTCAGTTATCACCGTGTCACCAATAATCAATTTTGAGGCCGGTGTAAAGTTTTTCTTTCGCGATAATAATGTATTGATTCCATTCCAAGTCGCTTTAGCTTTCCCAACATTATCCTCGAAGTAGGAATGATAGTAATTCTTCTTGGAGGCCTTAATAGAATGGTTTACACGATTCTTAAGACGCCTGTACTCTGCCCATTTTAACTGATTACCGGTGACGGTTGCGATTCGCTTTATTTTGTCTCTTTCCCACATTAATCGTTTGATTTCCGGGATGAGCCAGGGAGCCGTAGAGTTTCTAACTCTCCTTTTCTTAACAGGTGCATGAAGGTTTGCTACCGCTAAAAATGATTGCTTCCACACCTCCCATGCTTTTATAGGGTTATCAATCTGCTCAATTTTGTCCCAAGGAACCAGCGCCATGTCATTCATAAAGTCAGCAGGCATAAAATTTTTGTATTGCCTCGATTTAAAGATTCGTGGGAGCGACCTAGGGCATGTTAATTTTCTAGAGACATAGATTAAACTGTGATCGCTGCAACCAATGTGAGACACACCTGATGTAACAAATTTGCCTGGTTCATTGGTAAGAAATAAGTCGATAAGTGATTTAGAACTTGATGCATGTGACGCGTGTAGGCTCCTTGATCAACTGAGCATATTGATAGGATTCACAGAGTTCAATTAGGTGTCTAGTTTCATTAGCTGGGGTAACTGCCATCATGTCACAGTTGATATCACCTAGTATATTTGATTCAATATTTTCCGCTTCAATCTTTCCCAGAAGGACCTCGAACTTATCGAAAAGCTCAATTGGTGAATTCGGAGGTCTATACCAGTTTGAAAGAAGAAATGGCTTGGCCTTGGGTTTGTGAATTTCAATACACAAGAACTCAAGATCTGGATCAGAGAGATCGGATCTGGTTTTATATTCGATGACGTTACGAATGTACATGGCAACACCACCACCACTTCTGCAACGGTCACGCCTAAGAAGTGTGTAGCCCTCTATTGACACTGCAGAATCAGTGAAGGTGAGTTATTTTGCTTGTACGTTTGGCATTCGATGTTGTAGTTTTACAATTTGTACTTACATCTGCAATTCAACATTCAAGTCAATTTCTCTATTCCAATTGACGATTTGACATTGTTTGTTTCACAATTCAACATCCAAGTTTACGCAATTCAACATCCAAGTTTACAATTCTACATCCAAGTTCACGCAATTCAACATCCAAGTTTACGCAATTCAGCATTCAACTGCATGTTTTCGATATCCAACCGCAATCCAGTCAATGACAGTCAGTGTGGGCTCAGAAAACTATCAAAATTCTCCTTGTGTAGGGGCTAGCAAAGGCAGGTCACGCTACCCTAGACAGTAGCTTTTACCACGTAAAAATGGCGCAGTAGTCATTCTTTTTACACCCAACACGCGATCGTACGTAAGTAATTTATTTGTAAGTTCAGATACACCACATTCATATATCTCACTGTCCTTTCTGGGTTTTGCCGCCTATGAACATTGTGTCACCATAAAGCATTTTAGCTGGTGAGATTGAGACGAATTTCAATCTTTTTCTTTATTGATTTCCAGGCCGGGTCTGAGTTTTCGTGATCCGCCGGGGTTTCACGAAAACTCAGACCCCTGGAAATAAATACACAAAAAGATTGGCTTATTGTACTTTGCGAAATGGTACTTTGCGAAACGAAACGAAACGAAATGAAATCTGTACTTTGCGAAATGAAAATCTGTACTTTGCGAAATGAAATCTGTACTTTGCGAAATGAAAATCTGTACTTTGCGAAATGAAAATCTGTACTTTGCGAAATGAAAATCTGTACTTTGCGAACTGAAAATCTGTCATTTCATGAAGAACTTTTATTTTCCTACAATCATGACCGCGAGTTCTTGGTGTCTTGAAAACGCAGATCTCAAAACCTGGGACCGCGGAAAAAAAGAAAACAATTTTTCAGAGTTTGTTTAGCCGCGAAATGCTGCGGCGAAATTAGCACTGAGCCGTTGTGCTTTCTCCGCCACTGCTTTCGTTTCTTGGTGGACCGGTTTTGCTTTTTTACGCCATGATTACATAAATTTGATATCTCCACGTCACCCACACTACGCGAATAATATTCAGAAGGATGCTCTCGATCTCTTTGTTGAGTTAATATTGCGTGACGGAAGTGTACAATGAAAGAACGTGTTACAGTCAACTCTCTCGTAAGCGGACACCCTCGGGAACTGGAAAAAGTGTCCGTTAGTGGAGCTGTCCGCTTACGGGAATTATTTCCATAAGAAACAAAGGAAAAAGGTCAAAAAGGGAAATTGAAAACAGTGTCCATAAGTAGAGCTGTCCGCTTAGGAGAGTGTCCGTTAGCGGAGAGTTGACTGTATTCGAATATATTTATTACCCTGTTTTGCATGTCCCGCGTCAAGCTGCAAAAGTATCACACATTTGGCGAGGAATTCTAGCTTAGAGATTTGCTAACTATGGGAACTATCAAATATTATTATTTTACAAATATGACACTCAACTGATCTTCAATCATGTTGTTCTCTTGTTCATTGAGATGCTGAAACAAATTTTGTTGGCATATTGGAATTTAACTGTAACTCATTAAATGTACGAGTAAGAATTGGAGACTACAGAAAGTCTATTGTATTAAGCCCATGATTATAAATTATGTCTGCTGTGCACAAACTGGTCTCTGAGAGCAAGGAAATGTAAACAAAATGGTAAATATTCAAGGTCAAGCAATGTGTAGGTCCAGAAAATATCCATACTCCCACCATAGAGGGAATTTCACATTAGACCCCCACCTCCCTAGAATTTCATTTTTGTCTTTAAGACAAAGGTAACCCCCACCCCTCCAGAATTTCCATGGGTATTATGTGCACCCCCACTAGGCTGTTTGCTTTCGATGTCACTGCAAAGAGGCCAAAAACAGGCTAAGAATGTACTGAGAATTTGATTGGAAAGAACCCGGCGTATAGTAAAAGGGAAATTGGCCAACCATGATAAGAAGCCACGTGCGTTTAGATGAAATTTCCACCAATTCCAAACTGTGTACAGATCAAATCCATTAGTGTGACCGCATCTCCTAAAGCAACGGTTGCTCAGATAAGAAACACCAAAACCTCAGCACTTGATTACAGAATTTCAACGTTTTTTTCAAAACATTTTTTTAAATTGTTTGGGGTCTATGACTCCAATATATCAATTTACAGTTTATTGGCAGTCTTCGATTCATAAGCTCCACACCTCGCCAATGAGACTCCGTTCCTGGACAAACACCGTATCAGAAGAGCTTATCTCTGAACATTCCACGAAAAATAGGCCAAAATTATTAAAAGAGATTAATGTAATTTGCTTTTTAAAAAACTTGGTTGCGAGCTAGTTCCAGTCCAATACCGAGATAACGAAGCTGACATAAACTTCGCTTTCCAGTCAACGTAGCATAACAGCCCTTTTTAAAACAAATCTACTTCTTTTATTCAATTTATAAACCATGTCGTCTCTTTTACTTCTAACTTAATACTACACTGGAAATATTAATGGCAAACTTACAAGTTTTTCATCTTCTGCCTGTATATTCAGAATTTCTATCACCCTTGGTATTAACCGTTATGAAAATAAAAGGACTTTCCTAGGTCCAATGAAATCGCATTTCCTGCAAACCTGAAACGAATTTCATTTTCTACAAAGCCTAAATGAATTGAATAGCTCAGTCTGCAAGCATTTTATGAATTACAATTTTTACAGAGCCTAAATAATATGCTCAGTTTCTCAGAACTGATGCTGCGTTTTCTGATTTTGTAGATAGTCGAGCTGTGGACAGAATCTCATTCGTTTGACCTAAATTCTATTTACAGATCTAAGTACGTACAACGCGTAACTGAATTGAATATATCTGTCTGCAAGCCTTCTATGAATATAACTATTTTTTCAATTCCTAAATAACATCAGTGCAGTTTTTACGTAATATATCAAACACGAGAGACAGTGTTTCATCGGGATATCCCAACACCGAGGAGAGAGTTGAAAATATGACGCGCAGCGGAGTATTTTTGACGAACTTCGAGGTGTTTGGATGCCGATGAAACACTGTCTTTCGTGTTTGAGATATCGTCTCAATCAAAACTGAAACTAAGAAGAAAACGAAGAAATAAATCGTAAAAATCTATGCTAATTAAGATCAGATATCCCGACACCGTTACGGTCATGATTTCCTTTGTATAACCTTGATGAATTGTTAATGAGTTTGAGAAAAATCTTGTATAAACTGGATTTCTTAGAACTGATGTTTAACTGATACTGATATATTTCAACTTCACTACACAGACAAATGCAATCCATTAGGTTTATTTTGGTCTCTTTCGGCCTCACACCAGCAGCAAGCAAGAACCACATACATGTGGAGCAATAACACAGAATAACTAATTGACTACTGGGAAATGATTCCCTGTGACACTGCCGGATACGAAAAACCAAAAGAAAAAAACCCGTGAGGGAAAAAACTAGAAACGTATCCCCCGAACCAATGCAGTACCACGATCCCTCCGGGGTTTAGAGGACCTCTAGTAACAAAATTATAATGATTTATAAAAGAAACAAAAGTTAATCGGACTGATGCAGGCCTAGAATACCTCACCACGTGATGAACTGACACTTTATAGACAACCTGCTACCCATCATGCCTTACACCAATCGTACCCAGACCCTTCTGCTCTCGTGCCGTAGAAATATCAATTTCTGTCTTATTCGCACGCTCAACCGTCAGAAATTATATTTTACATGTTTGAGCCGTGGACAGAATCTCATTTGTTTTTTTCTAAATTCTATTTACAGATCTTCTGCAAAGTCTGTCTTCTTTTTACAAGAATAAAGTTATACAATCCAAACATTTTCTTCCACTTTTCCAGCGAATGGAACATCTACAAATGCCTTTGTCGGTCTAGTCGCACCTTGTTAATGCATTACTCAAGACATTGGTACCAGAACTGAGCCTCTCAGAATAAAGGCATTAGGATTCTCAATCAGTTACTGATGAGTCCTCCAGTCACCGGATTTGTCTGGGAATTTCCAACCAGCACTGTATTTTTTCACTAGTGAAGCTTGATCCTGTAGTCAAAAAGAGAACAAGTGAAATTGGAATAGAAGATCACATAAACATCACGCTGTACAATAAGGTGGTCAGTATAATCAAACACACAGATCAAGGATGGGAGAGGAAGAGTTACAGGGCAAATAAAATCAACAAACTGAACACCAAGAGGAAATTGTCTCAAGTCTGATGAAAACCAGAGACAAGCTCAGCTTGTCAAGAGCGCGAGGAAATTGAGAAAAATGAAGATGTCTTCGATAGGTTTCGAACCTATGACCTCCCACTTCATAAGATGTGATAGACATCTTATACAATTTCATCTCTGAGTGATATTTTTACAATGTCAAGACCTCCACCGGGGTTGCCAAAGTGTTTTCATTGCATTCGACTGTGAAGTACAAGCCGGAATCTGAGGTTGGTCGTGATAGGACTAATCGTGTTAAGGCAGAGTTTATGTTCTAGGTTTGATTCATTGCCTTAAGTTTTCCTTGCCTTGAACAGACAACGAACAAGCGACAAAAATAATTACAACTCAGCGCGCACAATCTGAATGGTGGCTTGTCATGCCCTCATTTGCGTTCAGGTCTGTTTTGGCGCAAGGTTGAAAATTACTTTTGCCGGTGAGTTCATGGATGATTTGTTGTTGTTGTCGGAACAAAAAAGTTAAAAAAAGAAACAAATAAACATTACTTTTGCTGCTGGGTCGTTCCGAGTTTATGTCTTGGCAAGACTATTTTTCGTGTTGTCAGATTCATACCGTGTGTAGGATTTTTTTTTACTAGGTTCGAGATCGTTTTTGTTATAAGACCGGTATTTTCAGGACAGTACGAAATGCAACATTTATTTTGAAATTATCATTTCTTGTTGCTGGACAACGAAGGACTGTTTTCTATGCGCTAGGTTCAATTAGAAATAACTTCATCTTTCGCTTCTTGCGCTGTTCAAGTCATCGAAATTTGAATGTTATAACCAGCCAATCAAAAATGTCTGTTCGAAGGACTGCTAAAGATATCGCGCAGCTCGAACATGATTGGTGAGATCACGAGATAAGCTCAGATTCCGAGTAGCCGCTGCACTGTAACTTTGTTTCTGAGCAACATTTCACCTTTTTCTCTTCTTGCTGTCTTCATCTTGGGGCAACTTCACCTGAAGAAGTTTGATATTTACTTTGGAATTCTGAAAGCCAATGGCGATAAGACGCTTAGGGAGACAAGCTGCTAAACTGTACACATAGCTTTCCAGAGCTATTTTACTTAGCAGGTCACCAGACTTGACATTAAACAGCTGAAGAAAGCCACCGATCATTTCATCACCGAAACATGTAACGCACTCCTCTTCACTAACAAACTTACAATAAAGCCTAGCACCAAACAATCTAGTGCATGAACACAACATGTGGAGTGTCTTTCCTAAAAGTACATCGAAGACGTAAAGGGTTGTGCAAAATCACTCGTTATCAGCAAGTACACAATACTGTTCAGAAGGAGAAAATGTCTTGAATTCCCTAAACGTCGGTTCGTATATCTTCCAGAGTACTTGGTCACCGCACTGCATCTGCAATCCCTCGTACTCACCCTCATCATCGTACTCAGAGGTCATCACGTGGCATTTACTGTTACACGTAATAAATTTCCCTTGTACATTAATCGTTGACACAATGCCTTCCTTAGTTGTATCCACGATAACTACTTTACTCTGTGCATCACAAGCCACTCGTTTTTCTGATATGGCGATTACTTTACTGATGTCCCCTAAGTCAGTCCAACTACGGATGCACTCAGACAACTCAAAATTCCATAGCTCAAGGGTGTCCCTACTGGTTTCCAATAAAACTCCTTCTCGTAAAGCTACAAGGATATAGCTCGTAAATACACCAAAAAAATCAAAATCGTTTTTCTCTGCTTTGAACATGCCACTTGATATGTCCCAAGCTTTGAGAGTTGCTGGGGTCTTAATTGTTCCAGTGATTACATAAAGAGTGTTACCATTCCATGATAATACGACTTTCATCACAGTAGTCTTTGAATCTCCGGCACTGTCCTTCGTCAGTTCATCAAGGTTCAACATTTCTATGACGTTTCTGCGGCAGGAAGAAACTCTCAATACAGATTGTTTATTTAGCACAAAAACAAAAGCGGGTGTCCGTTGGAAGCTATCTATTTCTGGTGACCAGCAAAAAGGATCTCCTAATAAAAAGCCGGTCTCACAACACGATTCAAATTCCCAGGGGTTATAAGACAATTCATCAGGTAAGATATCTAAAGAAAAGTTGCCGTTATTTTTCATGTTGACGTCCAAAAGAAAGAGATCGGAACTGGAAATGCCGGAATGCAAGCAATAAAGGCATCGACAGTCAGGGGAGAACTTTATTATTCCACAAACTACTGAAAGAGCTGTGAGTGCTAGTGTTTTAAAACCAGCCATCGCGTCAACCAAAGTTATCGAACCAGAATGGTCAGAAATTGCTAGCAGTCTTGCATCCCGAGACCAAGCGAAACTCGAAATTTCGCATTTCCAAGTAAAACGATTTATCTCAGAGCCATCTTTCAGACTCCACATGATAACTAATTTACCATCGTTGGGGCAATTCGTCAGCATCTTGATCTTGTCTGCAGAAATTGAACAAACCGAAAAACGGCACTTGCTCGAAAGAAAAAGTGGTTTCACGTCCCCGTCAAACGTATACGCATGGCTGAGGATTCCGGGCAAGACAAGGTCCTCTGTAGGATGAAACACCACGGAGCGGTAGAATGACTCTAAACCATTTGTCAGGCTTGGTCTATATGGTTCATAGTCAGGATCAGTATCATACGGGAAGAAATCCCCTTCTTCCCTGTCGTAATCTTTCTCTACCTTGACATCTTGTTTCCATAGCTGCTTGCAAGTATGGAGCGACCATAGCTGGATCGTGCGATCTACACATTCACATACCATGTAGTCTAACTGAGATGAAACATCAAAACAAGCTACGGCTGCTGAACAGTCAAATTTGGTTCGAAAACCCCCCTGCAGGTCGTCCTTTTGCAAGTATTCCATATAGGCTATTTCAGAATATTTACTCTCCAATAGTCTTGACGCCTCGGTAGAAAATTGATCTCCTCCCTCGTTCAACAACGTTTGAAAGATGGTATGAGGGACTTTTTCTAATGTGTCAATATGTTTTCTTAACAACAGCAACAGACTGTTAAGGGCCCTGTGACATTTTCCGAGCAACTCTTTGACGTCGGCTTGCTTCTGGAGGCAAACAATGTCTTCGGAAGCCGCTGTAACATCAACACACAACTTTGCGTACACAAGCTCTACGTCCAAAACATATTTCGTAGCAACTTGTTCAAGGCTGCATACTCTCGCATCCTCTAGTTGTAGCATGTGCTGAACTCCATGTAGCAGTGCGTACTCTGCAGTGTCACTGAACTGTGTGCAGTCGACCCCATTTCGTTTCACGTAATCAAGCTCATTAATGCAGAGCTTAGAAAGGACTTCATGGCCTTCCTTTGCGGCCACGCTGAAATGGTGATGTCCGTAGTAAGATTTTTCAATCAGCCAATCTTTGACCGACTTGTGAAAAAAGTGAATACACTCGTCTTGAACGGGTAGAAGTGCCGAGACAGAGGCAATTGCCGCTTTTACTTTTCGTTGAGGCACTGATGTCGATTTACCTGGTAGCAACAATTTAGAAACAAAACCAAGTGGCAATGGCTCTCTTGCAGCTGCGACCGCACTCAGAAATGTCAAAAACTGGTCTTCCATGACGTTAAGTTCCTTACAAAGTTCAGTCTCAAGACGCTTGAAATACGAGTGGTATACAGACGAAATACCTGATGGTAAGATGCTGTCCAGGGCTTCAAGGGTTAAAACTGGCACTTCCTTCTTTATGAAATCTACCAGGTAATGAGCATATAGCATGACTCCTTCTGACTTTTGAACCAGTGCTTGCAAGATATTTTCTCGATGTTCAGATTGCAATAAATGGCTGATTTGCTTTTCAAAGCAAAGGTGGATATCCTTTACGTTCTCTTCAACGTTTGGATCAAGCTGCAGGGGGTGCAAATTCTCTAGAGTTTCTGCTATGTTTCTTTCCGGTCGCGTTGTGACCAGAAATCGAATCCACAGTGGAAGACTTTGGAAGTAATTAGCAATCACGTCTAGTAGCTCATTTCTTCCATGGAATTCACTTTCGTCTAACCCATCTATTACCATCAGATAAGTCAAACCAGGGTCATTCAAGCTGGTTAGTGGTTCCTCAAACAGCACATCGAACAGATCCTTCACTTCCATGTTGTTAATCTCTACACCCAGATTTCTTGACAGCTTTTCCACGACAGCTTTCTTGTAGTCCGGCAGAAAATCACATAGCTGACTGGCTAAGGACTGTAGCATCACCTTGGGATTCCTGTGGCGCGCCCTGTCATGCTGACAGAAGTGGCTTCCAGCTAGCCGTCCAACCTTTTGCATCTTTTCACACATGCCAGCTGAGATTACAGACTTCCCCATCCCAGCATTTCCACTGATCACCATCACACGATTGGGGGAACTTCTGTCAATTAACCAACTCTCGACTTTGGCAAAGATTGACAAACGGGTTCCCTCTACGTATCTGTCGGCGTGATGTCTCACATTCTTCACGGTATCAATCTTTGCCAGTTTCTTGAGGATTTCGTTTTCTCTGTGCTTTTCTCTCTGTCCTTCCAAGTCTTCAGCTGCTTGCTTCAAATCTTGTCGTGTAGCTTCAAAGTGCTCACTTTGGGTTCTTAATAGCTTCTTGTGAGTATCTTCTATCCTTGACTTCGTTTCCTGAAGTGTCAGATGGAATTCTTCCTGTCTGTCGAGCAGTTTCGCAACACCCCTCTCCGTGTTCGTTTGGCTCTGACTCATTTTCTGAATTGCTTTGCTATCATCAATTTGAGTTTCACGAACATTTGTAACAACTTGATGTGTTTTTCTGTCGATCTGAAAAACCATTTGCAGCTTCACGTTGCTATCTTGAATTGTCCCACGATCTTCTAGCTGGCTTTGACGTACTTCATCAACGATTTGCTGTGTTTTGGTCTGTACCTCATGCACTTCTTCCAGCTTTGTCTTGCTATTCTGAAGTATTTCATGATCTTCAAGTTGAGTCAAATGTACTTCATCAACAGTTTGCTGTGTTTTGCTCTGGGACTGACGTAATTCATCAACAGTTTGCCGAGCTTCGGTCTGTACCTCACGAATTTCGCCCAGCTTCCTCTTGCTATCCTGAAGTATTTTACGATATTCAAGTTGAGTCAAATGTGCTTCATCGATAGTTTGCTGTAGTTTGCTCTGAGATTGATGTATGACCTTCAGCTGTGACCTGATGTCCTCTTCACTGTCAGCCCACTCAGACAACACGTCAATAAAGTCTTCCTCTCCACAACGCTCTGCCTTCAATCTATCAATTTCCCCCTGAGGCAAGCCAAGAGCAATAAGAACAGCACTAATTTCCCGCCACAGAGCAGAGAACGTAGGTGCATCAATACCAGTGGTGGTAACATGACCGTACAACTGATTGCGGAAAAATTTGATGCAAGCGAGGTTTGCCTCAACAGAGGTGTCACTTGGGGGTGGTTTGGTGTGCCACCCTGACAGGGGAGGGGAGAGTCCACAAATGTGCGTTAGAAGGAGAAATAACAAAGTTATGTCAAATGTGTTGGAGTCTGGTGTGGCTCCACCAGGTGGGAACAGCAAATCCCACTGAGGTTTATGCAAAACCCTCCTCCTTAAGAGATTGTTCAGAGTGTGATAGTTTGTATTGAGAGCAGCTAACAGATTTGCTGGGGGATGATGTCTATCGAAAATCTTCCTAAGAACCGTTGTTCCTCCATCAATGAGAAGTCTGCTGAGCTTGGCTCCATTTGTCTTCTCCACAGTGCTTGCCAAGGGTGAAGGTGCAGCAGCTGCCATCTTACTTCAAGGATCTGCATGAGGTAAAAAAAACATTTTGTTCTTAGATAGCAAATATAGGTATTCCTAGTTAGAGCTTTCAGTCGTGATGTTGCTTGCTGTGAATTTGGCTGATTTCGAAGAAACACATCTTCCTTGAGTTTTTGCATGATCAAGGTTACCATTAGCTTTAGAGCTTTGCACGCATTGCGGTCCTGTTAAGCTTAATAAATTAGCGAGCATTCATTGCTTCCAAAAGTGAGGGAGCTTGGAGGGAGTGACCCAAGACAGCACTTTCATATTGTACAGATGTACTGAACTTCAAATAATAACTACACTATAACTTTAAACAGGGCTTTCTAAATAGAACTGACTGATGACATCTGTTTGACTGTCAGATGTGTCAGAGGTTGGCCAGAGTCCAATGAGAGCTTTCCAAGTAATTGCCCCACGGATATGCCATGTTGAAATGCGAAATAGATGAGGTCTAATGAAAACAAATTCCAAATATTTGACAGAGCTTAACTCACTCTTTCCCAAAATCAAAACGTCAAGGATGGCTGCGAGTGGTTGAATTACAAATTGAGTTTTCTGCGGTAAAAATGGCTACCCTTCTGTGTTTTTTCACACTGCTTTTTGGATACTGTAACAACACAGATGGATTTAAACATCCCTGTCACATAGAGTCACACATTCTCAAATATTTACCGCAATATTGAAAGGTAGCATTCTATTACTGTTCATGTCCTAGGTACGCTAGTACAACACATATTGCTTGCAGGGAGATTTGTACATGTACATGTAGCTGCAGGGCATCACATAGACTGGCTAGTTATTACAATTCACTGGTCTTCACCCATCATTAACCAGCAGTGATCTCTTCAACATATGTTTGCATCACATTAAATTATGACATATTTTAGATGCTGACTGACTTAGTAACCCTGATTGAAATTTTAACTGTGTAAGTAATATTATTTTTAATGAAGTTCGTAAAGTAATGAGCTGACTGGATGTAAACAATCATACCATTCGACAAGTGTTCCTCCAGTTAGTTAATTCTCCGTCCTCATTAAGCTTCATCTCTACTTTCACTGCAATCAAGATTAAAATAATTTAGTAATTTACACATTATAAGATTTGCTCTAAGAAACTTAAAACTGGTCAGTTAAAGATTAACTTGATTTTTTAAAAAAAATTAAATGGCTATTCTTTGAAAAGAGACTCAGTGTGCTTCTCATTGTTACATTTCATGCATTAAATTCCCGAAACATTTTTAAATTCAGAAGTATTGGTTTCAAAAGATTAATAAATTGCCTACTTGCAAACAAGCATCTCACTATTCAATATTCTTTCTCCCCATCCATGTGCATTTTGCTTTTTAAACTTCTATTCCTAATTCCCTTGATTTGTTCAGCATATGGAAGTCCCAACCTCCCAACCCTCCCTTCCCCTAATTTAGCCTTTCACTTACTGACCCCTCAGACCTCTCCTCTTCAATTCCACCCTCAGCCTCCCCTGCTCCCCTACCCCCCGGCCCATCTAAATATGTCTTGCATCGACCAACATCTTTTCGTGGAATTGAAGAGACCCTTCCCAGCTTGCATTGCACCTTTTGTGACCTAGTAAAGAGCAATTTAAGTAGAGGAAACAGATTTGTTCAAATTATTCTTACAGGTAGTCTGAAACATAATGGCCAACGAGCGAGTAGCGATCGATCCTAACCAAGTTGTTATTTCAATTTGGCAGAATTTGTACTGTTTTGAACTTCACAGGGGGGGGGGGGGGGAAGAATCATGGGACAAAACCCTAACCTCAAAGAGCTTCATGAAATTATTATTCTACTGTTCCTTAAATGAAATGAGCATCTCTGTGGTCACACATTGCCATGAAATTAACATTTCATTTGTTCCTTCAGTGAAAAAAAAAACATACTGCAGTCAAGCATTGGCAAGAAATCAACATTTTCCTCTTTCTTTAGCAATAAAACATATTTGCAGTCACATGTGAAATCAATGTTTTCCTGTTTTTTTTTTTCATGTGACCTCAACATCAATCTGTGAGCTTTTGCATTGAGATGCAATCAACATTTTACTGTTTTTTAAGTGAAATCAACATCTCTGAGGTTGCCGGTTGACATGAAATCAACATTTTTATTACTGTATTCAATACATGTGATTCAAAACTTTGAAGTGGGACAAACTTCTTAGCTTTGTTGTGGAACAGAAACTTGTTTTGGGCTATTTGGGGGCTATTCAGAGTGAAAAAAGCCACATATAACTTAAAATTTGACAGAAGGATTAGACATTATTCATAGATGGCTGCCAATTAAAAGATATTTTGTAAGTATTAAAACTAGCCCAACTACTGTAACCTCATTTTTGAGTTGATAGTTCAAAATAATTTTTACTCTCAAACGAGGTTAATTGGGCTAATTTAATACAAAAGACTGTTAAATTGGCAGCCATTTTTGAATATGGCTTATGGCTATGGCACCATTGTTTAACTCATGAATATACATGTATGAAAAGATAAGACCATAGAATTATTTTTCCAGTGCATGACTTCTGCCACCGGTGGGTAATTCCAGAAAATATCCATACACTACAATGGGCGGCATCTTGGAATTCCAAGGGAGAGAGGGTTTCTTGACTGGAATTCTGAAGACATCGGGGAGGGGGGTTATGCAGTTTGGAATTCCAAACACATGGGGGGGTTTCAGTTCTGAATTTCCAGAGAAGATAGCAAAATCTTCATGTGAAATCGCTGATCTGTTAACTTTTCTAGTTGTAAATCAAGCACAAACCGACTACAGAAGTGGGATAAAGAGATCAATCAGGCAGGTGTTCAAAAGCATTCATCGGATGAGTGAGCGGATGGCTTAGACAGCAAGCTCCACATTGAAGAGGCCTTAAAGTTGATGAATTAGTCGATAGATTAATAAAATATAAATTAAAGCAAGTCTGTGTTTTTTTCCGATCTAAAATTGTCCATCCACATAATAAATCCTATTGTATTGTGAGTCATGTAAGTAGTGTAAATATCAGTATTGTAAGTAGCATGAATAATTGTATTACATTGTAAGCAATTTAAGTGTCAGTATTATAACTACAGTGCTGTAGCATGAGTTATCGTATTGTATTGTAAGTAGTGTAAGTATTAGTATTGTAAGTAGCATGAATTATCGTATTGTATTATAAGTAGTGTTGATGTAAGTATTAGTATTGTAAGTAGCGCGAGTTATCGTATTGCATTATAAGTAGTGTAAGTATTAGTATTGTAAGTAGAATGAGTTATTGTATTATATTGTAAGTAGTGTAAGTATTAGTATTGTAATTAGTGTAAATAAATTAATAAAAAATAATAATAATAATAAATTGTCCATCAACATGTTGCATGTAAAAAAGACTCGCACCAATCTCTCTTTACTAAATGGAACACCTGACAGATTTGTAGGCTGCATTACTAGTGGTCAGCGGTTACTCAGTGAACAAACTTTTCAATATGTTGGGTGACAGCCAGCACATCATGAACTTTACTTTTGTCTTCCACTGGTATCAATATGATCTACTCTCCCAAAAATATGAAGCTGATGAACGGAAAACGGAAAGTTTTATTTGATGTTAAGCAACTTCAAGATAACACTTAGAAGGGAAAGCTACAGTGTACTGCATTAAACATTGACAAACTTGATTTGCTTTTTGCTTGACTGAAAAGTGTGAACAGAACTTTCTTGGAGAAGGGAAAAAGCATAAGTTTCCCGTTCGTTAGAAATTTGAGGCAGTCAAACAGGAATATGAGGTGGGGGGGGGGGGGGGGGTAGAGCATTTTGGAATTTCAGAAGGTAAGGGGGGTTAAAATGTTCATGCCCGTGGTAGGGTACATTGTATGGATATTTTTGGAATCACCCGATCTGTATAATCAGTGCTACAGTGCTACAGTGCATCTTCATTAGAAAAACTGAAAAATGAGGTTTTCCATGTAAATTTTAAAATGGTGATCAATAAACCAGAACTTAAACAAGCCTTTTTTGGCAATAATTGTTGCAATTTAACAGCAAGCATAGATCACTAAGTATCTTTCTCAATCCTAATTGGGTACCTCTTCATATAAGGCTGCCTAAGTAAATCTAAAGAAAATGCAGAGTGTAAATTTAAATATCAGAGTTTATTATCCAACTCTGCTTGTAGAGTACAAATAACGCCTGAAACAAGTACAAATACCACACGATTTTTGTACTCATCCCATTCCTACTGGCAAACTTGGCAAATTAGAATTTTGGGAAAAGAAATTGCTGGAAAATAAACCTCTTATTAGACATTTTGATGTGTAGTATCGCTGAGAATTTTAACTCGTTGTGTGTATTTTCACTCACCCTACGAGCTCGTCAAAATACAGCACAACTAGTAAAAATATATCTCATTAGATATAATATGTATGGAGTTTGTATAGATTACTGGTATTAATACTGACACAATCATATTTAATAGAAACTTCTTCCAGTATCTACATTGTCTGTCTTGTTAACTCTGGGAACTATCAAGTTTAAAAATGTCAGCTTGTTGTGACACTCAACTGATCTACAATCCCAAATTTTGTGCTCTTGTTCATTGAGATGCTGAAACAAATCTTGTTGGTATATTGGAATTTACCTGTAACTCATTAAATGCATGAGTAAGAATTTGAGACTACATGTACAGGAAGTCTATTGTATAATTATGTCTGCTGTGCACAAACTGGTCTCTGAGAGCAAGGAAATGTAAACAAACTGGTAAATATTCAAGGTCAAACAATGTGTACATGTAGGTCCAGAAAATATTCATACCCCCACCACAGAGGGAATTTCACATTAGACTCCAACCTCCCTAGAATTTCATTTTTTTCTTTAAGACAAAGGTAATCCCCACCCATCTAGAATTTCCATGTGCACCCCCCATACCCTCTGGAAAGATTCATTTTGACAAAAAAGCATGTTTAAAGTTGAAGTTAATACTCTAAACACTAGGCTGTTTGCTTTGCATGTCACTGCAAAGAGGCCAAAAATACCTGCCTGCAAAGGCTGTGACACAAGAAATGCCCACTAATTACTTGCACTCCATTGATCTCCTGCAAATTTTCAGCCAGCCAATCAAAATGAATTGAAAGCTAAAATTCACTTCCGATAAAATTAACAACACATGAAGAGTCCACAGGCTGCCGAACATTGGCAGGACTAAGGGCTGAGTAGGACTAGAGTCCAACACAAAATTTAGCTGGAGCTAAAAGTTTGAAAAATCTGAAGTGGCAAACAGATGTGTGAAAAATTGAAAAATATTTTTACATGGAACTTTTTTCACAGGCAAGGTCAAGATTCTTGCATACCGACCAACTGATCTTGGTTAATAAGATGGCAAACAAGAAAAATTTAATTTGTTTAATGTAACTGGTTTGTACTAACTGACATTTAGCTTGCAAACAGCCATGAGCTGAACTTAATTCTGCCAAAGTTTACTCGTCCTCTTTACTTTTTTTGCATCAGGCTTTTTGGCACTTTGATAAATAAATATTGTTAGAAGAAAATAGTCGATATTTTTGCATTTTAGTGTGCAACTTTTTCATCGCAAGACATTACCGGTCTATACGCCAGTCAAGATGGGAAAATCTAGACCTCTTTTAATACCAATTTCAGCCAACCAAATTTGTGAATTTGGTAGTTCCCAGATCTTGTGAGACACAGCCATATAATAATCAATCATCCTACACTTTGCAGGAGTCTTGCTGTTGAGCCGCTCATGACATTCATCCCACAAGCTAACCTCATTGGATCATTAGTGCTTTTTCAGCTGAGCAGTGTTTCCCTCAGTCATAGCCACTTCCATTTCATGCGAACTCGGACTATCAGGACTGACAGAGCTCTTGCTAGCTGTTATAGCTGGACCGCTTGGAGTAGCGGCCAAACAGGCAAAGAATGTTGAAAGTACTGAAAATTTGATGGGAAAGAACCCGGCGTATAGTAAAAGGGAAATCGGCCAATCATGATGAGAAGACACCTGCATTTAGATGAAATGTCCACCAATTCCAAACTGTATACAGACCAAATCCATTAGTGTGACCGCATCTCCTAAAGCAACGGTTGCTCAGGTAAGAAACACCAAAAACCTCCGCAGTTGGTTACAGAATTTCAACAATGTTTTTTTGAAAACATTTTTTAAATTGTTTGGGGTCTGTATGACTCCAATATATCAATTTACAGTTTATTGGCAGGCTTTGATTCATAAGCTTCGCACCTCACCAATCAGACTCAGTTCCTGGACAAACACCGTTCCTTGAATAAACAATGGCTGCTGGTAGTGTATTTTTCCTCCCCCTCCCCCCTTAGCTTTACTCCTACTCCCTATGACCCCTCTTTGTCTAATATCTCCAAGCCTCTTGTGAGGTTGAATACTCGCCAAAATACACCTGCATTGCAGGATACAGCAATCCTTAGACTTTGAATATCTACATGTATCCGGAAATGAAACGCTATTTCCTTCCATAATAGCTTAATTCTTGTTGTTTCTGGGACCATGTAGCAAAGCAAATTTATGGGATGGATTTTTTCAAATGAAAATGCCCCAGTCCTTATTAAACTGTTATGGAAATAATTCAAGAAGTCCAAAGCGTAATATGTGATTACTTCGAGTGTAAAGACAGTTAAGATTTGACAGTAATTAACAACCAATCAGCCAGCAAGAAACCTGCCATGAGCGAGTTGACGGTACACAGAAGATCTTCATCCATCAAAGAAGCCTGCAGTCGATATTAATGATTGGAAAGATCACGGAAGATCAAATCCGGAGGTCGTGGGTTCGACCCACCGAGGTCAAAAGATTTTTTCTTTACCTCGTGTGGTTCCCTGATTCCCTTTACTAGGGCTAACGCCCAGTGGGTTACTTCATGGGTTCAAGTTAGCACTTTAAATTACACTTCAGAGTTAATTCTCTGTTCCACCATTTGTGTTGATAGTGCTACACGGCACAACATTGATATTAATGATTGCATGACCCCAGCAGCCAACAGGAACCGTCAAGATTTCTGTACAACCCCATACATTAATTATCATGTTTACAAATGTAACTAAACAACAGCCTTTGAAACTTATCCGCTTTCAAAAACTATAAAATTTGCTATTCTTGCATTCTTTTACATGTAGGCTTTACATCTAAAATATGGAAAAACAAAAGCGAAATATCATTTTTTGGGCGCATTTACCATATTTTGAAATTGAGCACAGGCTTAAAACTGCTTTAAAAATAGCAAATTAGGCCTATGCGCAAGTTTAAAAATGCTTTAAAAACAGCAATTCAGGCCAAACAAGGCAGCTTGCAGTTAGCTATAAAATGTTGTTAAGGTCAGCGAGTATTTTGATTCTGTAAATTAACGAAAATCCAGTGCAATACACTACTGCCATACCACGGTTGTGTGGTCTTGTATTTAATTTGTCCCCCTGATTTACTTGTGAAAAGTCGTAACCTTTCATTTCATGCGATGTATTATGCTTCTTTCAACGCTGAGGGAACACGAACAGCCATTCTTACTCACAGTAACTAATAAAAATTCCTACCTCCATGCCGTCAATCACATTTCCGCTTCGAATTCCACAGAACAAGATCTGCAATAGATGACAATAGTTCACTAGACGAAGACAAATTACTGAACATCGACCGAGGAAATCAAAAGCGGAAGTGAATCGTATGATCGCAGAAATACATGTATATGTTGAAACAAGCAAATAGAAACGCTGAGTTGCTGTTAATAGGTCACGGAAAACGAATATCATTCAAAACTAACCTTGATCATTTCAAATCTCAGCAATACAGCTAAAATTAACCAGCTCCCTTCCTAATCCAAACCATAGTAAAACCCGCAAAGATATCTGGGACATACCCAGAATCCTCAACGAACAAAGTCAGGAATGGCGATGGAATTTCAACTTGTGAACTGTGGAATACTGCCATGAGAGAGCGTGACAGAGGAGAAAGCTGAAATTCAGGCTACATGAGATGCTGTTTCGTCATTTACATTTGTATTTGCTATTCACTTTCATACTGTTGTGTAGTCATTAAAGGCATATTATTTTACTGAGACAGAGAAGTCTCAGTAGTCTAATTTACTTTATTCATCGCGTATGTCAGAACCGTTCTCTATAATTTATTTAGTACAATTCTACAATACAGGACTAGTATTTTGACATCATGCATTAGTTTCACAATGTTACAGTAACGAGTGATCGGCATAATAGGATAACGATGTTGCTATGGTAATCAATACACTACACGTACCCAGAGACTGAAGGTTTTAAAAATAGCTAACACTTTCTGAGACCCCCAAGTATTTTCACTGTCTTCTGTCTCTCCTCGTATGCACTGCGAATGACCGGAAAGTACAAATAAAGCTTCTGCCACCAAAGTTCCCCATAATAATGTATCCTAATGTGTCAGTTTAGTACTCTCGTCCTCGGCTGACCAGGAAAGGTCTTCCTTACGGTTGGACGCTTAATCCAATTCGTCGTGGGCTGTTAACCACCAGACAGGGTCTCTACCTAATACTATTTGTGACAGCAGTCCAAGCGTTGTAACCAGCGGCGAATCCCTTTTAAGTGTGGAAACCCTCTGTTCCAGGCCCAACCTCTGCCATCCCTTCAGGTCCTTCGGTGTGTCACGGTAGACTGCTAACGCCATCACCTAATGACGCCATGGTTCCCATACCTAGCAGAAGCCCAATACCGGCTCGTACCAGTTGCTAGTTATGTGTTTTGGGAAGGAGCCAAGATTGTAAACAAGTAGAATTGGGTAATTATGTGGGAAAAAAAGAAAAGAAATTTAAATTCTCGTATGCAATCTTCCCTCGCCCACAAACCACACAAATTGCTACTTCTACTAGGTACGAGTCAGGACTCGCTGGAACATCACAGAGTCTGGTGAAAGCTGCCACCCCACCTCCTCCTCCCTCTCCTTTCTCTCATGGAACGGTAGAGTTCAGGGACTAGACTAGAACCAAAGAGCTTGAAAGCTATGCATGGCCAAACAATGTTATAAATGAACAGCATATTGGCATTCCAGCTGAGAGAAACATTGGGTTTAGGTACGGAGAATGAGCCTCCAAGATGTTTCATGTGTAGTTGTAGCAACTCGAAGTGGAGATTGTCTAAAGGACCTCTAAAGCGTTTTTCTTGAGCAATCACGTACGCCGAGTCCACGATTCTTTCGGTCAGCACTAAGAATCGAGACTTCTTGTCGAATTCGGAAGATGAGATGAGACAGCATTAATCACAGCGCCTGCTATCTCTACACACATTAACAAATCTCGAACTTGGACGTACGCACAAAATATAACAATCTCGTTCTTCCAGTCATCGTTCGTTACTGCGCAAGCTTCACGAAACGAGCGACTCTCGAGAGTTCCGTTACAGCCGAGATTTTGATTGTTTTTTTAAAACAATGGAAATGAGCGGAAGTGAAACAGCAGCGTGTCGATTAAACTATTTTCGTCCTCAGTGCTGCTCGTTTAAAATGTCCACCGTTTCGCCGACCACGTGACCAAAAGAAACGGACGCTCTGTGGACGAGAATGGATTGAGCCACGTGATTCAAGCGCAATTCAACCTGAAGTCCGATAGTTTCGGAATTCAATTCGGATCATTCCAGGGTTGGTCGTTTCTCGACCAAGGGAAACAAAGACTCTGGGTATGAGGTTGGGTTCCGGATTTTCTAAAGAGTTTAGATTACCGCTGACCCAGACGCTTGGGTTCTGGGAGCGAGACTGTGGATTGTCCAGTCATATAAGAGCGTGGTTTGAATGTTATTCAGTTATATGTATGGCGGAAACAACACGGGATGGTATCCAATTGTATGTGCATGAAAATTTATTTTCAGGCTATAAACACATTTCGAGCTGTGCGGAATTTCCCATCTTAGGTACGACGCTGAGTGGAGCGCAAGTACTCGGTCAGTTATCATTGCAAACAATGATGCAAGGCTGATACTACCTAGAAAGCTTAACGGGGCAACGACATGATAGAGTCCAAACTGAAAGCCAAATTGCAACCGTGGACAGCTGTTTCGACCTTGTTGAGTCTCGTCAGCACGGTGTATGCTATGAGCTATGAAGCTATGAAGTGATCAGCTGGTTGACTGACATCCATATACTCAGGCAGCATTTTCGTTTGCGGTCCTTTGCACCATTATGTTAAACTTAAGTTATCATTGCCATTATTGTCATGGTCTGACATTAACTCAATATCCAGGACAGGTGTGAGCGAAGGAATAGCTCGTAAAACGACATGAGGATTTTCCACGTCTGCTCCAGTTCGTTTATTTAGATACCAGGCCCGGGTTGTTCAAAGGCTGGATAACACTATCCACCGGATAAATCACTATCCAGCGGATAGCGTGGTTTGTTTTGTTAACACTTGTCCGCTGGATAGTGATTTATCCGGTGGATAGCGTTATCCAGCCTTTGAACAACTGGGGCCTGGTCTTTTGACAGTGCGGCTTTGTCAGCTTTGGAGGTCGCTTACAACGGAAACCGAGCCAAAGTTTGCTGAGAATATCGCGATTTCTTTCGCGGAAGCGATCGTTTCTAATCTCAAAGATAATCTGGCATATTGAGGATTACTGACAAGTTGAAAAATCGGCACAAATACCCTGGTATAGACCTAGACAGTTGTGAAAACGTTGCTCAAAAATATCCCTAAATGTTGCTCGAAGTTGCTTTAAAAGTCTGAAAAGTTGTTTGATGACACAATTAAATAGAAATGAACAAAGTCGCTGTCTTGATCTTATCACAGACGGATCGAAGAGCAGCAAGCTGGCTCTGCTTCTACAGTATCTATAGATGACAACAAAACGATGACAGTTTCAGTTCAGTTTAAGTTTCTTAAAGATCGAGGATTTGCCCAACTTTCGAGATTTCTCCCTGCAACCCCCGAATGTTTAGATGGCGCTATGTAAATGCGGGGGGAAAGCGTCCTCTAATGCTTCTGTAAATTAAACTATTTCTCAGAACGCAACCGTGTTTACATACTCTCAACTCAACACACCTAACGACCAATAAGAGCACGCGTGCAATCTTTAAAAATATCTATATATGAAAATAGTTTGGTTCGAAAAACAACTTGGAACTTTTGAAAATGCTAGTCTCATTAACTTAAGCTGTTCTCTAATGCATCTGAAGTTCAAATTACAAGACTGACTTACGCACATCGAAAAGCTAAATTCTCGACTCCATTGCAACCAGGAAATCAAAATAATTTATTAAATTGAAAACGCTCCAGGAGAGGTTCATTAAGCGCCACCAAGAACAATGTTTGGTTCAAAATTGGTCACGATTATTCTCGTGTACTGGCAGCATGTGCACTCTTGTCTCGCACGTTTCCCCAATTTCCGTCATTTCACTAAAATGGTAAATGTTATCATTTTTTTAATGACCTCACTTGAACTTCGTAGCTTGAAATTGGTTTTCACACCACTGTCCACGAACTTATTGTGTAACTCATTTACACTTAAACTTACATATAAAATTTTTACAATTGTATTATAGCAAATGGTGAAATTGATCCCTTACGCAATTTGAAACCTTTTAGTTTTCACAGATCTTCGTGGAAAGAGCGTACTCGTGACCGAAAAATCACCCGACAACTGAGACTGTACAGCGGTTTTCTCTTACTTCCCTCGCGCTCGATTCTTTGGTGTTGCGCACCTTGCACGATCTTCTAAGAAATAAAGAGGCTCTCGGTTCCCTAAAATATCACATTTTCACTTAAATCCTATTTGCAAATCTGCACAAAGTCTGTCCTCTTCTTGGCTCAGATGGCTGGAACTCAATCAGCTTACTGCTACATCATCCAGTCGGCGGATTCGTCTGGAAATCCCAACTAGCTGCAGTGTACTCTTTTCACTCTTTGAGCTTGATCCTGTCGCAAAAGAAGAGAAAGAAATAGCAAAATTGAAATGTGAGATAAACACAATGATATACAATAAGGGTGCCAGTCTAATCAAACACACAGATCATTTTTATTGCGAGAGAAGACCACACATGCTTGTTATTTACCAGTAAAGCATGTAACTGAATCAAGAAGAAATATTTTCAGTCATTTATGTCAGTGGGGTGAGGCAAGAGGAATTACAAGACAAAAGAATCACCAAACTGATGAAATGAATTTGATGAAAACTAGAGACAAGCTATGATCAAAGGATTTATTGGAAAAAGTTCGAAGTCCTCTACAGGATTCGAACCTATGACTTCCCGCTACTAGTTAGACGCTCTAACCACTGAGCCACACAGAACCCCTAGTGAGTTAGGTCATGTTACTAGGTACTATAGTGACATGTCCCCCCTTCACTGCAAAATGCAAAAATCTCGTGTCCTTACGGAATATAGCAAAACAACCGAGCTCACCAGGGGTTACTCAGTGGCTAGAGTGGCTTCAACTGGGTTTCCAAAACGTTTTCAGCCAATCACAGCATGAGTTTGAACCATACGTATCCGAGTTTCTTCATAGTTGACAAATGGTGTTGGAGCAGTGTCAATGTTTGCTGTTGTGGTTGGTTTGAACAGCGTGACAAATAAGCGACAAAAATAATTTGAACCAAATGCTCGCTTGCCATGCATTCAATTTGTGTTGCCACATTCAGGGTATTAGCTATTTACCTGGGGTGAACAATCAAAAATTTTGGTCTCAATTAGAGTTTTCAGGACGAAACGCCACTATTTTTAGCTGTCAGAATAACGTTTAGGGTGCACCCGAACAAATATTAATAAAAAACGCTCTTACTTTCGTTCTTTGGCTCGATTTCTGCCGGTCTCTCGAGCCCCGTCTGCCAGCGCGGGCTTCTTTCCTGAACAGCGACTGGTCACCGAACCAGTTTCGGTTTGGTGGTATCTTCTGGCGTTAAATAAACCCCAGCCATGCCCATATTAGTCTCCTTAAGGAGTTCAATTAGCATCCCCGACCTTTCCAAATGGCATGGGAGTACCCCCTGGGGGTCTATTTATCGCTGGGTTCAAAATTGTTTTCGTCACATGACTAGTTTGTTTCAGTCGAGTGGAAAATTATTTCTTCAAAATTATCATTTGTTGTAGCCGGACCGTGAAGCATTGTTTTCTACGCGCTAGGTTGAACTGATGTTATTTTTATCGCCAGCTTGTGGTGCTGTTCAAGTCAACAAGATTTGAACCCAATTACCAACCAATCAAAATCGCGCTACTCGAACATGATTGGTGAGATAAACTTGGATTCTCTAAGGCTGGTTCTCACTAGAGCATAAGCATAAGCTGACGTACGTACACGCAGTAAGATGCTGATAATTAGAGCCTTTTGTTGGAAATTTTCCAAACAAAAAACGCTAATTATCAGCATTTTACTGCGTCTGCGTATGTCGGCTTATGCTTATGCTTATGTCTAGACAGAACCAGACTTTAGTTGGAAAATCATACTGTTCAAGTGACTCGGTTGAACTAATCGTATTGTAACTTTGTTCCTTTTTAATAAAACCTGACCTTTTGCTCTTCCCGCTGTGTTTATCCCTGCTGTGTTTATCTCGCGGCAACTTCACCTGAAGAACTTTGAAATTCACTTCGGAATCATAAAAGGCAATGGCGATAAGCCGCTCACGAGAACAAGCTGCTAAACTGCACATCAAGCTTTCCAAAGTAATTTCACTTAGCAGGTCACCTGACTTGACATTAAACAGCTGAAGAAAATAACCACTAAATACATCACTTATGTGGGCAACGCACTCCTCCTCACTAACAAACTTACAATCGTAGATTAAAGCAATACGGTCGTCATGAGTACGTAGTTGTAATATGTGGAGTGTTTTGCCCAAAACCACATCGAGGACGCAAAGGGCATTGACATATCCCGGTAGTCCCCCAAATACGCAATACTGTTCAGTAGGAGAAAATGTTTTGAATTCAGGAGAGCCCGCAAAGGATCTGAAAGGCTGGGGCATCTTCCAGAGTACTTTGTCTCCGCATTGCATCTGTAATTCCTCACGATCAGCGGTAAGCACGTGAAATTTACTGTTACAAGCAACAAAATAGGAATGAATAGGAATTGTTGATAGAATGCCTTCCCTGGTTGTATCCACAATGATGACTTTTTTCATTGCTTCACAGGCCACTCGTTCTTCTGATATGGAGATTACTTTCTTGATGTTCTCTAAGTCAGTCCAACTTAGGATGCACTCAGACAACTCAAAGTTCCATAGCTCAAGCGCGTCGTCACTGGTTTGCAACAGAACACCTTCCCTTACAGCTACAAGATTACGTACATGGAACAAACCAATGTCTTGCAAAACTCGTTTCCCAGGTGTGAACATACCACTTGAAATGTCCCAACCTTTAAGTGTTACTGGACTTCCGTCAGTTGCACAGATAACAAACAGCGTCTCACCATTCAATGATAACACGACTTTCATCACATAAGTCTTTGAAACTCCGGCACTGTCTTTCCCCAGATCAACAAGCTGGAACATCTCTATGATGTTACTACCATAAGCAACTGTCAACATAGACTGTTTATTTAGCACAAAAGCAAGTCCGAGTCTCCGTGACTTGATTGTACATCCCTCAGACATCAAGCAAAAAGGATCTCCTAATAAAAAACCGGTTTCACTACTTAATTCAAATTCCCACGGCTGGTAAGGCAAAGATACTTCCTCAGGTAAAACATCTAAAGAAAAGTCGCCGCCATTTTCCATGTTGAGGTCTAAACGAACGAGATCGGGCATACCTTCGTTGAAAACCAAGCAATAAAGGCATCGACAGTCAGGGGAGAACTGAATCATTCCGCATACTTTAGAAATAGTTCTCTGTACTAGAGTTCTATAATCGTCCATTATGTCTACCAAAGTTATCGAACTAGAAAGGTCAGAAATTGCTAGCAGTCTACCATCCCGAGACCAAGCAAATGACACAATATCGTCACTCCATGGAAAACGATTCATCTCTGAGCCATCTGTCAGACTCCACATGGTAATTGATTTAGCATCGTTCGGGCAATCAGTTAGCATCTTGGTCTTGTCCGCAGAAATTGAACAAACCTCAAAGCAGCACTTGCTCGAAAGAAAAAGTGGTTTCAGGTCCCCGTCAAACGTATAGGCATGACTGAGGATTCCTGGTAAGACAACGTCCTTTGTAGGATGAAACACTACTGACCGGTATAATGACTTGGGAGCACATGAAAACCAGTAGTAGTCCAGATTTTTTCTCGGTACCTTATATGGTTCGCGGGTGACGCTGTAATGTTTCCTTTCTATGACATCTCGTTTCCATAGCTGCTTTGCAGTATGAAGCGACCATAGCTGAATCGTGTTGTCTTTACATTCGCACACCATGTACTCTAACTGCGGTGAAACATCAAAACATGTTACGGCAGCTGAACAGTACAAATTGGTTTTAATACGCCCTTGCAGATCCTCCTTGTGCGAGTATTCCATATACGCCATTTCACAATATTTAGTCTCTAAAAGCTTTAAAGCGTCAGATGACACTTCAGGTCCTCCCTCGTTCAACAAGGTTTGAAAGATGGTGTGGGGAAGTTCTTGTAATGTGCCAATGTGCTTTCTTAACAAGACCAACAAAGTGTTAAGGGCTCTTTGAAGTTCTTCGATGCCCGCTTGCTTCTGGACACAAATAATGTCTTCAGAAGCCGCTGTGACGTTCACACACAACTTTGCGTACACAAGCTCTAAGTCCAAAACAAATTTCGTAACAACTTCCTCAAGGCTGCATACTCTCGCATCCTCTAGTTGTAGCATGTGTTGAACTCCATGTCGCAGAGCGTACGCTGTAGTTTCAGTAAACTGTGCACGGTCGACACCTTTTCGTTTCAACTCATCAAGTTCATCAATGCAGAGCTTAGAAAGGACGTCGTGGCCTTCTTGTTCGTCCACACTGAAGTCGTGATGTCCATAATTAGATTTATCAATCAGCCAGTCTTTGACTGACTTGTGAAAGAAGTGAATACACCGCTCGTCTTGAACTGGTAGAAGTGCCGAGACAGATGCAATGGCAGCATTTACTTTTCGCTGAGCTAATGATGTCGATTTACCTGGAAGCAACAATTTAGAAACAAAACCGAGTGGCAATGGCTCTCTTGCAGCTGCGACCGCACTCAGAAATGTCAAAAACTGGTCTTCCATGACGTTTAATTCCTTACAAAGTTCAGTCTCCAGACGCTTGAAATACGAGTGGTATACAGACGAAATACCTGATGGTAAGATGCTGTCCAGGAGTTCAAGGGTTAAAACTGGCACTTCCTTCTTTACGAAATCCACCAGGTAATGAGCATATAGCATGACTCCCTCTGACTTTTGAACTAGTGCTTCCAAGATGTTTTCTCGATGCTCAGATTGCAAGAAATGGCTGATTTGCTTTTGAAAGCAAAGGTGAATATCCTTTACGTTCTCTTCAACGTTTGGATCCAACTGTAGGGGGTGCAAATTCTTTAGAGTTCCTGTTATGTTTCCTTCCGGTCGCGTTGTCACCAGAAATCGAATCCACAGTGGAAGACTTTGGAAGTAATTAGCAATCACCTCTAGTAGCTCATTTCTTCCCTGGAATTCACTTTCGTCTAACCCATCTATTACCATCAGATAGGTCAAACCAGGGTCATTCAAGCTGGTTAGTGGTTCGTCAAACAGCACATCGAACAGATCCTTCACTTCCATGTTGTTAATCTCTACACCCAGATTTCTTGACAGCTTTTCTACGAGAGCTTTCTTGTAGTCTGGCAGAAAATCACACAGATGACTGGCTAAGGACTGTAGCATCACCTTGGGATTCCTGTGGCGCGCCCTGTCATGCTGACAGAAGTGGCTTCCAGCTAGCCGTCCAACCTTTTGCATCTTTTCACACATGACAGCTGAGATTACAGACTTCCCCATCCCAGCATTTCCACTGATCACCATCACACGATTGGGGGAACTTCTGTCAATTAACCAACTCGCGACTTTGGCAAAGATTGACAAACGGGTTCCATTTACGTATCTGTCGGCGTGATGTCTCACATTCTTCACGGTATCAATCTTTGCGAGTTTCTTGAGGGCTTCGTTTTCTCTCTGCTTTTCTCTCTGTCCTTCCAAGTCTTCAGCTGCTTGCTTCAAATCTTGTCGTGTAGCTTCAAAGTGCTCACTTTGGGTTCTTAATAGCTTCTTGTGAGTATCTTCTATCCTTGACTTCGTTTCCTGAAGTGTCAGATGGAATTCTTCCTGTCTGTCGAGCAGTTTCGCAACACCCCTCTCCGTGTTCGTTTGGCTCTGACTCATTTTCTGAATTGCTTTGCTATCATCAATTTGAGTTTCACGAACATTTGTAACAACTTGATGTGTTTTTCTGTTGATCTGAAAAACCTTTTGCAGCTTCACGTTGCTATCTTGAATTGTCCCACGATCTTCTAGCTGGCTCTGACGTACTTCATCAACGATTTGCTGTGTTTTGGTCTGTACCTCACGCACTTCTTCCAGCTTTCTCTTGCTATTCTGAAGTATTTTATGATCTTCAAGTTGAGTCAAATGTACTTCATCAACAGTTTGCTGTGTTTTGCTCTGGGACTGACGTACTTCATCAACAGTTTGCCGAGCTTCGGTCTGTACCTCACGAACTTCGCCCAGCTTCCTCTTGCTATCCTGAAGTATTTTATGATATTCAAGTTGAGTCAAATGTGCTTCATCGATAGTTTGCAGTAGTTTGCTCTGAGATTGATGTATGACCTTCAGCTGTGACTTGATGTCCTCTTCACTGTCGGCCCACTCAAACAACACGTCAATAAAGTCTTCCTCTCCACAACGCTCTGCCTTCAATCTATCGATTTCCCCATGAGGCAAGCCAAGAGCAAGAAGAACAGCACTAATTTTCAGCCACAGAGCAGAGAACGTAGGTGTATCAATACCAGTGGTGGTAACATGACCGTACAACTGATTGCGGAAAAATTTGATGCGAGCGAGGTTTGCCTCAACAGAGGTGTCACTTGGGGGTGGTTTGGTGTACCACCCTGAGAGGGGAGGGGAGAGTCCACAAATGTGCGTTAAGGAGAAATAACAAAGTGATGTCAAATGTGTTGGAGTCTGGTGTGGCTCCACCAGGTGGGAACAGCAAATCCCACTGAGGGTTATGCAAAACCCTCCTCCTTAAGAGATTGTTCAGGGTGTGATAGTTTGCATTGAGAGCAGCTAACAGATTTGCTGGGGGATGATGTCTATCAATAATCTTCCTAAGAACCGTTGTTCCTCCATATATTTGACAGAGCTCAATTCACTCTCTCCCAAAATCAAAGCGTCAAGGTCAGCTGCCAGTGGTTGAATTACAAATTGAGCTTTCTTCGGTAAAAATGGCTACCCTTCTGTGTTTTTTCACACTGTTTATTGGATACTGTAACAACACAGATGGATTTAAACATTCCTGTAAGATTCATATTTACCGCAATATTGAAAGGTAGCATTCTATTACTGTTTATGTCCTAGGTACGCTAGTACAACACATATTGCTTGCAGGGAGATTTGTACATGTAGCTGCAGGGCATTACACAGGCTTTCTAGTTATCAAAATTCACTGGTCTTCACCCATCATTAACCAGCAGTGATCTCTTGCACCTATGTTTGCATCATATTAAATTATGACATATTTTACATGCTGACTAACTGAGTAATGCACTTATCAGCGGCCATTCCCGGTGAGGGGTGACCCCAGGGAACCCCTGGGCATTTGCACTAAGACCCTTGCAAATTCCACTTACCCAGGGCCAGTATTCTTCCACAAAAAGCTACCACTGTCCCTCCCCCGGGGAGCATAATTTGAAAGGACTCCCAAATAGTCCAATTTCGATATATTAAAATTCAGCCTAAAACAATAGACCTCAGTACGAGGCTCGTGGGAATGAACAAACTCTGTAGTTATTCCCACGAGCCTCGTGCTGAGGTCTATTGTTTTAGGCTGAATTTTAATATATCGAAATTGGGCTATTGTAACGTAATTTCCTGAATAATTTTTAATAAAAGTTTAACAATATTAAATATATACAGTAAGCAAAAACAGCTAGTCCACTTCGGCCTGAGTTTACTATACAGGCCTATACAGGGCTAAATATTGAAAACATCACAATTTGCTTTTTGCTGACAATTTTTTTACGTATCTGTTGGTCTCAATTTGGAGCCTTGTCAAATTACTTGCAATTGAAACAAACAATTTTTTTTTTATCTTCTTTGATTTTGCTTTTGAAATCTTCACGCACGGTCCATGGTACCAGATCTTGCATGTTTTGCCTTGCTTCTCGCACATGATCATGAATCTGTAAAAATATATATATTTTTTCATTATAGTTAATATTAGCTAGCTTAGTAATTGACCAAGCGTGTGTTATTGCTTACCCATACTCTTCCTTCTGGCAAAAGCACCAAAGATTTTCATCACTCTCATTTTCAGTCTGGCGTCCTGGATTAACATTATTAGGGAAGGATGGTCAACAAAAGTGGACAGATTTACGAGAGAAACGTAAGACACGCTTGCCTTTTCTCCGTCGCCATTTTGGAAGCCGTTCAACGGTAATACCCAGTGCCCGCGGTCAGGATCTTTCATTTTCAAGATGGAGGCGATGTTACAAATCCCGCGGGTCTTTCCTCGTGTATCTTGCCGCGGAAGTGCAAAAGCGGTCCAATGCCCCTGTCCCTGTCAGCAAATCCGGCGCTATTCCCCCGTATGTCCCCGGGATCACCCCCATGGGATGACCGCTGATAAGTGCATAACGTACCCTGATTGAAATTTTAACTGTGTAAGTAATATTATTTTTAATGAACTTCGTAAAGTAATATAATAAGCAGACTGAATGTGAACAGTCATACCATTCAACAAGTGTTCCTCCAATTAGTCAATTCTCTGTCCTCATTTAGCTTCATCTCTACTTTCACTGCAATGAAGATTAAAATAATTTAGTAATGGCTCTTTTCACGGTTAACGTTTCTCATTTGAATCACAATATAATCTAGAATGTATGTGAGGCAATTTCGGGCTATTTTGTAGTTTTAGCCCGAAATTGCCTCGGATCCACGCTGGATTACATTGTAATGTAAATGAGAAAAACTAACCGTGAAAAGGGCTATTTACACAGAATAGGATTTGCTCTAAGAAACTTAACACTGGGCAGTTTAATATGGCGTACCATCGGGGCCAAAATTCAACTTTTGAATATAATAATAATAATAATAATAATAATAATAATAATAATAATAATAATAATAATAATATAGCTCTATTTAACCACGCGATCCTTTCACTACAAAGTGGTCTTCTAAAGAGCCGTGCATATTAAACCTAGTATGAAAAGCTAAGACTTAAAAATTACAAATATTATTGAAAAATCCTATAATAAATACTAGAAAAAAAAAGGAGAATTCTAATGTATAATAGCGGAATAAAAACTATTTAAAGTAGTGGCCTGCTTAGCCTCCGCTGACAGACTGTTCCATGTTACCGCGCCCCTATAACGAAAACTTTTCTTGAGGGCCTCAGTGTTCGGTCGCGGAATAAACAGGTTAAGTTGTGCACCTCGAAGATTATGCCTGTGGATGGTATTAACCTTGGCGAATTTGTCAGACAGGTATTCGGGTACAAGGTTATTTACAGTTTTAAACATTAGAGATTTTAGCTGTTTTGCACGTCTGTCAGCGAGGCTATTCCATTTAAGGGCATGAAGAATCGGGGCGGATCTGGCATCCCAACTAGACCCTGTTATTATTCGTGCAGCCCTGTTTTGCAGTTTCTCTAGTTTTTGGCTGAGGCCATTTCCGATACAGCCCCAGACAGCACTGCAATAATCGAGATGCGGAAGAACCAATGACTTGTAAATTGTGAGAAGAGTACTCTGGTGACATATCGGTCTTAGCCTTCTCAAGGCAGCTAGTATTTTGGCAACTTTGCCGATGACTTCGGAGATGTGGGCCTCCCACGAGAGTATCTCATCAACATGAACGCCTAGGCATTTGTAACTATTGACTCTTTCAATTGAGTGCCCGTAAAGGCATATGTGTGGTTCACTAGGGAGCAAAGAGATTTTTTGCCTTGTGCCTGTAAACAGACATTTAGTCTTGAGGACATTTAGACTTAAACGGTTAGAATCAAGCCATTGCTTCAAATTGCCTAAATCATGAGTCAGGGATGAAAACAACTCGTTAGGGTCTTTGGAGGCAAACGTGAGATTCGTGTCATCGGCGTACATTCTCACATCTGATAGAAGGTTACAGTTTGGGAGATCATTAATGTACAATAGGAATAGTAGGGGGCCAAGGATTGAACCCTGAGGCACCCCACAACTTATAAAGCTAGTTTCAGAATTTACATTGTTTATAACTGTAACCTGAGTTCTATCAGAGAGGTAGTCACTGAAAAGATTAAGACTTGTACCTTTAAACCCATACAGCTCCAATTTTGACAAAAGGATCTCATGGTCAATGGTATCAAAAGCCTTTTTTAAGTCAATAAACAGAATGGCATTTGTCAAACCATCGTCGATGTTGAGATACCAGTTGTCAGTGATATCAATAAGAGCTGTAAGAGTAGAGTGCAAAGGTCTAAAGCCAGACTGATATTTTGAAAGTAGCTTATTGACAGTTAGATATGCATATACCTGGTTAAAGATGGTTTTTTCAAAGAGCTTGGCAATTACAGAAAGCACAGAGATTGGCCTGTAATTGGCTGGGTCAACCTTCGAGTCAGCTTTAAAAATTGGAGTTACTCTAGCACTCTTCCAGTCTTTGGGGATGATTCCAGTGGAAATAACTAGATTAAAAATATGCGTCAGAGAAGACGCAATGAATGTAAATGACATTTTTAGGAGGCAAGTTGGGATACCATCGAGGCCATCAGCCTTGCCCACAGGAATGTCATTCACAAGTTTACGCAGTCCGTCAATAGTAATTAATTCAAGCTCGAAGGTGCTCTCACAAGATTCAATAAAGTCACGGAAATTGACTCGAGGGGGATTTATGTTAGCCGCTAAGTTAGGGCCAATATCAGTAAAATGCCTGTTGAAAGCGTTGCTTAGCTCCTGGGGGTCAGTTATCACCGTGTCACCAATAATCAATTTTGAGGCCGGTGTAAAGTTTTTCTTTCGCGATAATAATGTATTGATTCCATTCCAAGTCGCTTTAGCTTTCCCAACATTATCCTCGAAGTAGGAATGATAGTAATTCTTCTTGGAGGCCTTAATAGAATGGTTTACACGATTCTTAAGACGCCTGTACTCTGCCCATTTTAACTGATTACCGGTGACGGTTGCGATTCGCTTTATTTTGTCTCTTTCCCACATTAATCGTTTGATTTCCGGGATGAGCCAGGGAGCCGTAGAGTTTCTAACTCTCCTTTTCTTAACAGGTGCATGAAGGTTTGCTACCGCTAAAAATGATTGCTTCCACACCTCCCATGCTTTTATAGGGTTATCAATCTGCTCAATTTTGTCCCAAGGAACCAGCGCCATGTCATTCATAAAGTCAGCAGGCATAAAATTTTTGTATTGCCTCGATTTAAAGATTCGTGGGAGCGACCTAGGGCATGTTAATTTTCTAGAGACATAGATTAAACTGTGATCGCTGCAACCAATGTGAGACACACCTGATGTAACAAATTTGCCTGGTTCATTGGTAAGAAATAAGTCGATAAGTGATTTAGAACTTGATGCATGTGACGCGTGTAGGCTCCTTGATCAACTGAGCATATTGATAGGATTCACAGAGTTCAATTAGGTGTCTAGTTTCATTAGCTGGGGTAACTGCCATCATGTCACAGTTGATATCACCTAGTATATTTGATTCAATATTTTCCGCTTCAATCTTTCCCAGAAGGACCTCGAACTTATCGAAAAGCTCAATTGGTGAATTCGGAGGTCTATACCAGTTTGAAAGAAGAAATGGCTTGGCCTTGGGTTTGTGAATTTCAATACACAAGAACTCAAGATCTGGATCAGAGAGATCGGATCTGGTTTTATATTCGATGACGTTACGAATGTACATGGCAACACCACCACCACTTCTGCAACGGTCACGCCTAAGAAGTGTGTAGCCCTCTATTGACACTGCAGAATCAGTGAAGGTGAGTTATTTTGCTTGTACGTTTGGCATTCGATGTTGTAGTTTTACAATTTGTACTTACATCTGCAATTCAACATTCAAGTCAATTTCTCTATTCCAATTGACGATTTGACATTGTTTGTTTCACAATTCAACATCCAAGTTTACGCAATTCAACATCCAAGTTTACAATTCTACATCCAAGTTCACGCAATTCAACATCCAAGTTTACGCAATTCAGCATTCAACTGCATGTTTTCGATATCCAACCGCAATCCAGTCAATGACAGTCAGTGTGGGCTCAGAAAACTATCAAAATTCTCCTTGTGTAGGGGCTAGCAAAGGCAGGTCACGCTACCCTAGACAGTAGCTTTTACCACGTAAAAATGGCGCAGTAGTCATTCTTTTTACACCCAACACGCGATCGTACGTAAGTAATTTATTTGTAAGTTCAGATACACCACATTCATATATCTCACTGTCCTTTCTGGGTTTTGCCGCCTATGAACATTGTGTCACCATAAAGCATTTTAGCTGGTGAGATTGAGACGAATTTCAATCTTTTTCTTTATTGATTTCCAGGCCGGGTCTGAGTTTTCGTGATCCGCCGGGGTTTCACGAAAACTCAGACCCCTGGAAATAAATACACAAAAAGATTGGCTTATTGTACTTTGCGAAATGGTACTTTGCGAAACGAAACGAAACGAAATGAAATCTGTACTTTGCGAAATGAAAATCTGTACTTTGCGAAATGAAATCTGTACTTTGCGAAATGAAAATCTGTACTTTGCGAAATGAAAATCTGTACTTTGCGAAATGAAAATCTGTACTTTGCGAACTGAAAATCTGTCATTTCATGAAGAACTTTTATTTTCCTACAATCATGACCGCGAGTTCTTGGTGTCTTGAAAACGCAGATCTCAAAACCTGGGACCGCGGAAAAAAAGAAAACAATTTTTCAGAGTTTGTTTAGCCGCGAAATGCTGCGGCGAAATTAGCACTGAGCCGTTGTGCTTTCTCCGCCACTGCTTTCGTTTCTTGGTGGACCGGTTTTGCTTTTTTACGCCATGATTACATAAATTTGATATCTCCACGTCACCCACACTACGCGAATAATATTCAGAAGGATGCTCTCGATCTCTTTGTTGAGTTAATATTGCGTGACGGAAGTGTACAATGAAAGAACGTGTTACAGTCAACTCTCTCGTAAGCGGACACCCTCGGGAACTGGAAAAAGTGTCCGTTAGTGGAGCTGTCCGCTTACGGGAATTATTTCCATAAGAAACAAAGGAAAAAGGTCAAAAAGGGAAATTGAAAACAGTGTCCATAAGTAGAGCTGTCCGCTTAGGAGAGTGTCCGTTAGCGGAGAGTTGACTGTATTCGAATATATTTATTACCCTGTTTTGCATGTCCCGCGTCAAGCTGCAAAAGTATCACACATTTGGCGAGGAATTCTAGCTTAGAGATTTGCTAACTATGGGAACTATCAAATATTATTATTTTACAAATATGACACTCAACTGATCTTCAATCATGTTGTTCTCTTGTTCATTGAGATGCTGAAACAAATTTTGTTGGCATATTGGAATTTAACTGTAACTCATTAAATGTACGAGTAAGAATTGGAGACTACAGAAAGTCTATTGTATTAAGCCCATGATTATAAATTATGTCTGCTGTGCACAAACTGGTCTCTGAGAGCAAGGAAATGTAAACAAAATGGTAAATATTCAAGGTCAAGCAATGTGTAGGTCCAGAAAATATCCATACTCCCACCATAGAGGGAATTTCACATTAGACCCCCACCTCCCTAGAATTTCATTTTTGTCTTTAAGACAAAGGTAACCCCCACCCCTCCAGAATTTCCATGGGTATTATGTGCACCCCCACTAGGCTGTTTGCTTTCGATGTCACTGCAAAGAGGCCAAAAACAGGCTAAGAATGTACTGAGAATTTGATTGGAAAGAACCCGGCGTATAGTAAAAGGGAAATCGGCCAACCATGATAAGAAGCCACGTGCGTTTAGATGAAATTTCCACCAATTCCAAACTGTGTACAGATCAAATCCATTAGTGTGACCGCATCTCCTAAAGCAACGGTTGCTCAGATAAGAAACACCAAAACCTCAGCACTTGATTACAGAATTTCAACGTTTTTTTCAAAACATTTTTTTAAATTGTTTGGGGTCTATGACTCCAATATATCAATTTACAGTTTATTGGCAGTCTTCGATTCATAAGCTCCACACCTCGCCAATGAGACTCCGTTCCTGGACAAACACCGTATCAGAAGAGCTTATCTCTGAACATTCCACGAAAAATAGGCCAAAATTATTAAAAGAGATTAATGTAATTTGCTTTTTAAAAAACTTGGTTGCGAGCTAGTTCCAGTCCAATACCGAGATAACGAAGCTGACATAAACTTCGCTTTCCAGTCAACGTAGCATAACAGCCCTTTTTAAAACAAATCTACTTCTTTTATTCAATTTATAAACCATGTCGTCTCTTTTACTTCTAACTTAATACTACACTGGAAATATTAATGGCAAACTTACAAGTTTTTCATCTTCTGCCTGTATATTCAGAATTTCTATCACCCTTGGTATTAACCGTTATGAAAATAAAAGGACTTTCCTAGGTCCAATGAAATCGCATTTCCTGCAAACCTGAAACGAATTTCATTTTCTACAAAGCCTAAATGAATTGAATAGCTCAGTCTGCAAGCATTTTATGAATTACAATTTTTACAGAGCCTAAATAATATGCTGAGTTTCTCAGAACTGATGCTGCGTTTTCTGATTTTGTAGATAGTCGAGCTGTGGACAGAATCTCATTCGTTTGACCTAAATTCTATTTACAGATCTAAGTACGTACAACGCGTAACTGAATTGAATATATCTGTCTGCAAGCCTTCTATGAATATAACTATTTTTTCAATTCCTAAATAACATCAGTGCAGTTTTTACGTAATATATCAAACACGAGAGACAGTGTTTCATCGGGATATCCCAACACCGAGGAGAGAGTTGAAAATATGACGCGCAGCGGAGTATTTTTGACGAACTTCGAGGTGTTTGGATGCCGATGAAACACTGTCTTTCGTGTTTGAGATATCGTCTCAATCAAAACTGAAACTAAGAAGAAAACGAAGAAATAAATCGTAAAAATCTATGCTAATTAAGATCAGATATCCCGACACCGTTACGGTCATGATTTCCTTTGTATAACCTTGATGAATTGTTAATGAGTTTGAGAAAAATCTTGTATAAACTGGATTTCTTAGAACTGATGTTTAACTGATACTGATATATTTCAACTTCACTACACAGACAAATGCAATCCATTAGGTTTATTTTGGTCTCTTTCGGCCTCACACCAGCAGCAAGCAAGAACCACATACATGTGGAGCAATAACACAGAATAACTAATTGACTACTGGGAAATGATTCCCTGTGACACTGCCGGATACGAAAAACCAAAAGAAAAAAACCCGTGAGGGAAAAAACTAGAAACGTATCCCCCGAACCAATGCAGTACCACGATCCCTCCGGGGTTTAGAGGACCTCTAGTAACAAAATTATAATGATTTATAAAAGAAACAAAAGTTAATCGGACTGATGCAGGCCTAGAATACCTCACCACGTGATGAACTGACACTTTATAGACAACCTGCTACCCATCATGCCTTACACCAATCGTACCCAGACCCTTCTGCTCTCGTGCCGTAGAAATATCAATTTCTGTCTTATTCGCACGCTCAACCGTCAGAAATTATATTTTACATGTTTGAGCCGTGGACAGAATCTCATTTGTTTTTTTCTAAATTCTATTTACAGATCTTCTGCAAAGTCTGTCTTCTTTTTACAAGAATAAAGTTATACAATCCAAACATTTTCTTCCACTTTTCCAGCGAATGGAACATCTACAAATGCCTTTGTCGGTCTAGTCGCACCTTGTTAATGCATTACTCAAGACATTGGTACCAGAACTGAGCCTCTCAGAATAAAGGCATTAGGATTCTCAATCAGTTACTGATGAGTCCTCCAGTCACCGGATTTGTCTGGGAATTTCCAACCAGCACTGTATTTTTTCACTAGTGAAGCTTGATCCTGTAGTCAAAAAGAGAACAAGTGAAATTGGAATAGAAGATCACATAAACATCACGCTGTACAATAAGGTGGTCAGTATAATCAAACACACAGATCAAGGATGGGAGAGGAAGAGTTACAGGGCAAATAAAATCAACAAACTGAACACCAAGAGGAAATTGTCTCAAGTCTGATGAAAACCAGAGACAAGCTCAGCTTGTCAAGAGCGCGAGGAAATTGAGAAAAATGAAGATGTCTTCGATAGGTTTCGAACCTATGACCTCCCACTTCATAAGATGTGATAGACATCTTATACAATTTCATCTCTGAGTGATATTTTTACAATGTCAAGACCTCCACCGGGGTTGCCAAAGTGTTTTCATTGCATTCGACTGTGAAGTACAAGCCGGAATCTGAGGTTGGTCGTGATAGGACTAATCGTGTTAAGGCAGAGTTTATGTTCTAGGTTTGATTCATTGCCTTAAGTTTTCCTTGCCTTGAACAGACAACGAACAAGCGACAAAAATAATTACAACTCAGCGCGCACAATCTGAATGGTGGCTTGTCATGCCCTCATTTGCGTTCAGGTCTGTTTTGGCGCAAGGTTGAAAATTACTTTTGCCGGTGAGTTCATGGATGATTTGTTGTTGTTGTCGGAACAAAAAAGTTAAAAAAAGAAACAAATAAACATTACTTTTGCTGCTGGGTCGTTCCGAGTTTATGTCTTGGCAAGACTATTTTTCGTGTTGTCAGATTCATACCGTGTGTAGGATTTTTTTTTACTAGGTTCGAGATCGTTTTTGTTATAAGACCGGTATTTTCAGGACAGTACGAAATGCAACATTTATTTTGAAATTATCATTTCTTGTTGCTGGACAACGAAGGACTGTTTTCTATGCGCTAGGTTCAATTAGAAATAACTTCATCTTTCGCTTCTTGCGCTGTTCAAGTCATCGAAATTTGAATGTTATAACCAGCCAATCAAAAATGTCTGTTCGAAGGACTGCTAAAGATATCGCGCAGCTCGAACATGATTGGTGAGATCACGAGATAAGCTCAGATTCCGAGTAGCCGCTGCACTGTAACTTTGTTTCTGAGCAACATTTCACCTTTTTCTCTTCTTGCTGTCTTCATCTTGGGGCAACTTCACCTGAAGAAGTTTGATATTTACTTTGGAATTCTGAAAGCCAATGGCGATAAGACGCTTAGGGAGACAAGCTGCTAAACTGTACACATAGCTTTCCAGAGCTATTTTACTTAGCAGGTCACCAGACTTGACATTAAACAGCTGAAGAAAGCCACCGATCATTTCATCACCGAAACATGTAACGCACTCCTCTTCACTAACAAACTTACAATAAAGCCTAGCACCAAACAATCTAGTGCATGAACACAACATGTGGAGTGTCTTTCCTAAAAGTACATCGAAGACGTAAAGGGTTGTGCAAAATCACTCGTTATCAGCAAGTACACAATACTGTTCAGAAGGAGAAAATGTCTTGAATTCCCTAAACGTCGGTTCGTATATCTTCCAGAGTACTTGGTCACCGCACTGCATCTGCAATCCCTCGTACTCACCCTCATCATCGTACTCAGAGGTCATCACGTGGCATTTACTGTTACACGTAATAAATTTCCCTTGTACATTAATCGTTGACACAATGCCTTCCTTAGTTGTATCCACGATAACTACTTTACTCTGTGCATCACAAGCCACTCGTTTTTCTGATATGGCGATTACTTTACTGATGTCCCCTAAGTCAGTCCAACTACGGATGCACTCAGACAACTCAAAATTCCATAGCTCAAGGGTGTCCCTACTGGTTTCCAATAAAACTCCTTCTCGTAAAGCTACAAGGATATAGCTCGTAAATACACCAAAAAAATCAAAATCGTTTTTCTCTGCTTTGAACATGCCACTTGATATGTCCCAAGCTTTGAGAGTTGCTGGGGTCTTAATTGTTCCAGTGATTACATAAAGAGTGTTACCATTCCATGATAATACGACTTTCATCACAGTAGTCTTTGAATCTCCGGCACTGTCCTTCGTCAGTTCATCAAGGTTCAACATTTCTATGACGTTTCTGCGGCAGGAAGAAACTCTCAATACAGATTGTTTATTTAGCACAAAAACAAAAGCGGGTGTCCGTTGGAAGCTATCTATTTCTGGTGACCAGCAAAAAGGATCTCCTAATAAAAAGCCGGTCTCACAACACGATTCAAATTCCCAGGGGTTATAAGACAATTCATCAGGTAAGATATCTAAAGAAAAGTTGCCGTTATTTTTCATGTTGACGTCCAAAAGAAAGAGATCGGAACTGGAAATGCCGGAATGCAAGCAATAAAGGCATCGACAGTCAGGGGAGAACTTTATTATTCCACAAACTACTGAAAGAGCTGTGAGTGCTAGTGTTTTAAAACCAGCCATCGCGTCAACCAAAGTTATCGAACCAGAATGGTCAGAAATTGCTAGCAGTCTTGCATCCCGAGACCAAGCGAAACTCGAAATTTCGCATTTCCAAGTAAAACGATTTATCTCAGAGCCATCTTTCAGACTCCACATGATAACTAATTTACCATCGTTGGGGCAATTCGTCAGCATCTTGATCTTGTCTGCAGAAATTGAACAAACCGAAAAACGGCACTTGCTCGAAAGAAAAAGTGGTTTCACGTCCCCGTCAAACGTATACGCATGGCTGAGGATTCCGGGCAAGACAAGGTCCTCTGTAGGATGAAACACCACGGAGCGGTAGCCGGAATGACTCTAAACCATTTGTCAGGCTTGGTCTATATGGTTCATAGTCAGGATCAGTATCATACGGGAAGAAATCCCCTTCTTCCCTGTCGTAATCTTTCTCTACCTTGACATCTTGTTTCCATAGCTGCTTGCAAGTATGGAGCGACCATAGCTGGATCGTGCGATCTACACATTCACATACCATGTAGTCTAACTGAGATGAAACATCAAAACAAGCTACGGCTGCTGAACAGTCAAATTTGGTTCGAAAACCCCCCTGCAGGTCGTCCTTTTGCAAGTATTCCATATAGGCTATTTCAGAATATTTACTCTCCAATAGTCTTGACGCCTCGGTAGAAAATTGATCTCCTCCCTCGTTCAACAACGTTTGAAAGATGGTATGAGGGACTTTTTCTAATGTGTCAATATGTTTTCTTAACAACAGCAACAGACTGTTAAGGGCCCTGTGACATTTTCCGAGCAACTCTTTGACGTCGGCTTGCTTCTGGAGGCAAACAATGTCTTCGGAAGCCGCTGTAACATCAACACACAACTTTGCGTACACAAGCTCTACGTCCAAAACATATTTCGTAGCAACTTGTTCAAGGCTGCATACTCTCGCATCCTCTAGTTGTAGCATGTGCTGAACTCCATGTAGCAGTGCGTACTCTGCAGTGTCACTGAACTGTGTGCAGTCGACCCCATTTCGTTTCACGTAATCAAGCTCATTAATGCAGAGCTTAGAAAGGACTTCATGGCCTTCCTTTGCGGCCACGCTGAAATGGTGATGTCCGTAGTAAGATTTTTCAATCAGCCAATCTTTGACCGACTTGTGAAAAAAGTGAATACACTCGTCTTGAACGGGTAGAAGTGCCGAGACAGAGGCAATTGCCGCTTTTACTTTTCGTTGAGGCACTGATGTCGATTTACCTGGTAGCAACAATTTAGAAACAAAACCAAGTGGCAATGGCTCTCTTGCAGCTGCGACCGCACTCAGAAATGTCAAAAACTGGTCTTCCATGACGTTAAGTTCCTTACAAAGTTCAGTCTCAAGACGCTTGAAATACGAGTGGTATACAGACGAAATACCTGATGGTAAGATGCTGTCCAGGGCTTCAAGGGTTAAAACTGGCACTTCCTTCTTTATGAAATCTACCAGGTAATGAGCATATAGCATGACTCCTTCTGACTTTTGAACCAGTGCTTGCAAGATATTTTCTCGATGTTCAGATTGCAATAAATGGCTGATTTGCTTTTCAAAGCAAAGGTGGATATCCTTTACGTTCTCTTCAACGTTTGGATCAAGCTGCAGGGGGTGCAAATTCTCTAGAGTTTCTGCTATGTTTCTTTCCGGTCGCGTTGTGACCAGAAATCGAATCCACAGTGGAAGACTTTGGAAGTAATTAGCAATCACGTCTAGTAGCTCATTTCTTCCATGGAATTCACTTTCGTCTAACCCATCTATTACCATCAGATAAGTCAAACCAGGGTCATTCAAGCTGGTTAGTGGTTCCTCAAACAGCACATCGAACAGATCCTTCACTTCCATGTTGTTAATCTCTACACCCAGATTTCTTGACAGCTTTTCCACGACAGCTTTCTTGTAGTCCGGCAGAAAATCACATAGCTGACTGGCTAAGGACTGTAGCATCACCTTGGGATTCCTGTGGCGCGCCCTGTCATGCTGACAGAAGTGGCTTCCAGCTAGCCGTCCAACCTTTTGCATCTTTTCACACATGCCAGCTGAGATTACAGACTTCCCCATCCCAGCATTTCCACTGATCACCATCACACGATTGGGGGAACTTCTGTCAATTAACCAACTCTCGACTTTGGCAAAGATTGACAAACGGGTTCCCTCTACGTATCTGTCGGCGTGATGTCTCACATTCTTCACGGTATCAATCTTTGCCAGTTTCTTGAGGATTTCGTTTTCTCTGTGCTTTTCTCTCTGTCCTTCCAAGTCTTCAGCTGCTTGCTTCAAATCTTGTCGTGTAGCTTCAAAGTGCTCACTTTGGGTTCTTAATAGCTTCTTGTGAGTATCTTCTATCCTTGACTTCGTTTCCTGAAGTGTCAGATGGAATTCTTCCTGTCTGTCGAGCAGTTTCGCAACACCCCTCTCCGTGTTCGTTTGGCTCTGACTCATTTTCTGAATTGCTTTGCTATCATCAATTTGAGTTTCACGAACATTTGTAACAACTTGATGTGTTTTTCTGTCGATCTGAAAAACCATTTGCAGCTTCACGTTGCTATCTTGAATTGTCCCACGATCTTCTAGCTGGCTTTGACGTACTTCATCAACGATTTGCTGTGTTTTGGTCTGTACCTCATGCACTTCTTCCAGCTTTGTCTTGCTATTCTGAAGTATTTCATGATCTTCAAGTTGAGTCAAATGTACTTCATCAACAGTTTGCTGTGTTTTGCTCTGGGACTGACGTAATTCATCAACAGTTTGCCGAGCTTCGGTCTGTACCTCACGAATTTCGCCCAGCTTCCTCTTGCTATCCTGAAGTATTTTACGATATTCAAGTTGAGTCAAATGTGCTTCATCGATAGTTTGCTGTAGTTTGCTCTGAGATTGATGTATGACCTTCAGCTGTGACCTGATGTCCTCTTCACTGTCAGCCCACTCAGACAACACGTCAATAAAGTCTTCCTCTCCACAACGCTCTGCCTTCAATCTATCAATTTCCCCCTGAGGCAAGCCAAGAGCAATAAGAACAGCACTAATTTCCCGCCACAGAGCAGAGAACGTAGGTGCATCAATACCAGTGGTGGTAACATGACCGTACAACTGATTGCGGAAAAATTTGATGCAAGCGAGGTTTGCCTCAACAGAGGTGTCACTTGGGGGTGGTTTGGTGTGCCACCCTGACAGGGGAGGGGAGAGTCCACAAATGTGCGTTAGAAGGAGAAATAACAAAGTTATGTCAAATGTGTTGGAGTCTGGTGTGGCTCCACCAGGTGGGAACAGCAAATCCCACTGAGGTTTATGCAAAACCCTCCTCCTTAAGAGATTGTTCAGAGTGTGATAGTTTGTATTGAGAGCAGCTAACAGATTTGCTGGGGGATGATGTCTATCGAAAATCTTCCTAAGAACCGTTGTTCCTCCATCAATGAGAAGTCTGCTGAGCTTGGCTCCATTTGTCTTCTCCACAGTGCTTGCCAAGGGTGAAGGTGCAGCAGCTGCCATCTTACGTCAAGGATCTGCATGAGGTAAAAAAAACATTTTGTTCTTAGATAGCAAATATAGGTATTCCTAGTTAGAGCTTTCAGTCGTGATGTTGCTTGCTGTGAATTTGGCTGATTTCGAAGAAACACATCTTCCTTGAGTTTTTGCATGATCAAGGTTACCATTAGCTTTAGAGCTTTGCACGCATTGCGGTCCTGTTAAGCTTAATAAATTAGCGAGCATTCATTGCTTCCAAAAGTGAGGGAGCTTGGAGGGAGTGACCCAAGACAGCACTTTCATATTGTACAGATGTACTGAACTTCAAATAATAACTACACTATAACTTTAAACAGGGCTTTCTAAATAGAACTGACTGATGACATCTGTTTGGCTGTCAGATGTGTCAGAGGTTGGCCAGAGTCCATGAGAGCTTTCCAAGTAATTGCCCCATGGATATGCCATGTTGAAATGCGAAATAGATGAGGTCTAATGAAAACAAATTCCAAATATTTGACAGAGCTCAATTCAGTCTCTCCCAAAATCAAAACGTCAAGGATGGCTGCCAGTGGTTGTATTACAAATTGAGTTTTCTGCAGCAAAATGGCTACCCTTCTGTGTTTTTTCACACTGTTTTTCGGATACTGTAACAACACAGATGGATTTAAACATCCCTGTCACATAGAGTCACACATTCATATTTACCGGTAGCATTCTATTACTGTTTATGTCCTAGGTACTGTACGCTAGTACAACACATATTGCTTGCAGGGAGATTTGTACATGTAGCTGCAGGGCATCACACAGACTGGCTAGTTATTACAATTCACTGGTCTTCACCCATCATTAACCAGCAGTGATCTCTTCAACATATGTTTGCATCACATTAAGGTGGTTCGAAATACATGTAGTTTTCATTTTCCCGAGACAAGTTCACAAAATTCTTTTCTAAATTATGTTTGGTTCATCGTATCATTATGAAATTTGGCACAGAAATAAAAGAAACATCATAGATTCATTACATGACATTCGTTTCAGAAAACCTGTTACCATAGCAACCATATGATGCATTCAGTTGAGCCCCTAAAATCGAAATCTATTTTCTTTTTTAAAAAATTGGTCGGTGAAATCTTCTCAAACTGCAATATTACATGTATATGTCACCAGAAATGACCTTCGAAATATTTCAGTCTAAAAAAAATATGTAGGGTAGATTAACAAAAAATCCTCTTTTTGACTATTGTTCTCTTATTTCTTTCCTGCCTACAGAATTTTTAAAAATCGGACTATGTATGCAGCCAATTGATCCTGGTTATCACTGAAAAAATGAAAAAAATCCACCGAGCGGAAGCGGAAATAGGAGCGATTGAAGTTATAAAAACTCCAAAATTTCGACACGGCAAGATCAGCATTTGCGCATGTGCGTCAACTGCATGCGCGAGATTAGGCTTGTTGATTTTGCAGTTGGCAGTGTTTTGTACATGTGATGTTTTGTTCTACAAGATTCTAAAACAACTTACAATTGGGCAATTTTACCTTTCTCGGGGACCATTATATGTGTTTAAAACATCAGTTTTTATCATAGTACTCTATTATTTTTGCCAAAGTAGCCGGATATTTTGTTCCTCGTGGCGTGGATCGACTTGATGATTAGAACCCAGTTTGCGCGCACCACAAAACTATTTCAAACCACCCTAAATTATGACATATTTTAGATGCTGACTGACTGAGTAACCCTGATTGAATTTTAACTGTGTAAGTAATATTATTTTTAATGAAGTTCATAAAGTAATGAGCTGACTGGATGTAAACAATCATACCATTCGACAAGTGTTCCTCCAGTTAGTTAATTCTCCGTCCTTATTAAGCTTCATCTCTACTTTCACTGCAATCAAGATTAAAATAATTTAGTAATTTACACATAATAAGATTTCCTCTAAGAAACTTAAAACTGGGCAGTTAAAGATTAACTTCATTTTTTAAAACAAATTAAATGGTTATTCTTTCGAAAAAGACTCAGTGTGCTTCTCATTGTTACATCTCATGCATTAAATTCCCGAAAAATGTTTAAATTCAGAAGTATTGGTTTCAAAACATTAATTAATTATATCCTTGCAAACAAGCATCTCAATATTCAAGTGTTCTGAAAAAAATTGCTGGGAAAATATTCTTTCTCCCCATCCACGTGCATTTTGCTTTTTAAACTTCTATTCCTAATTCCCTTGATTTGTTCAACATATGGAAATCCCAACCTTCCAACCCTCCCTTCCCCTAATTTAGCCTTTCACTTACTGACCCCTCAGACCTCTCTTCTCAAATTCCACCCTTTTTGCCGTTATTTCAACGCCTACTATACTATAATGCTTTGATTTGCCCGGTATTGAGTTATGTGAATGTTATCTGGTCATCGTGCGACAAGGAGTTATTAAATAGAGTTTTAAAGTTGCAAAAGCACGCAGCGCGAGTTATCTTGTACGCAGACCGCCAAGCATCATCGGTAGCACTATTTAATAAGCTACACTGGATTCCTTTTTATGAACAATGTAACATAGACAAATGCTCCATTTTGTATAAACGTATACATGGGTTTCTACCAAGCTACCTGGATGATCACCTAGTAATTAATCACAAACGTCATTTACGGAATACATGGTACGCTAATTTCAACACTATTTGCCCTAAATATAAAAGAGAAACCGAAGGTGGACGCACATTTGCAGTATCCGCTTCAAGACTCTGGAATAATGTACCCTTATCTACTAGGAAAGTAGATTCTGTAGCCTGTTTTAAGCAAAATATGTGGAGTAAGATTTTTAGGGATCAGCAATTTTTACATCATTGTCATATTTAGTAATTTGAGTTTTACATGATCATTTTTCGATTATTTAAATCGTATGTTTTTGTTCAGGGGACAAAACCCTAACCTCAAGAGCTTCATGAAATTATCATTCTACTGTTCCTTAAATGAAATGAGCATCTCTGTGGTCACGCATTGCCATGAAATTAACATTTTATTTGTTCCTTCAGTGAAAAAAAACATACTTCAGTCAAGCATTGGCAAGAAATCAACATTTTCCTCTTTCTTTAGCAATAAAACATATTTGCAGTCACATGTGAAATCAATGTTTTCCTGTTTTGTTTTTTTTTCATGTGACCTCAACATCGATCTGTGAGCTTTTGCATTGAGATGCAATCAATATTTTACTGTTTTTTAAGTGAAATCAACATCTCTGAGGTCGCCGGTTGACATGAAATCAACATTTTTATTACTGTATTCAATACATGTGATTATAATAATATTCACATCTCTGAGCTTTCAAGTTGATGTGAAATGTACATTTTCCTGTTTTTGAAGCGAAGATAAAGTTATTGCTTTCAAAACTTGAAGTGGCACAAACTTCTTAGCTTTGTTGTGGAACAGAAACTTGGTTTGGGCTTTTTGGGGGCTATTCAGAGTGAAAAAGCCACATATCACTTAAAATTTGACAGAACGTTTATATAGACATTATTCATAGATGGCTGCCAATTAAAAGATATTTTGTAAGTATTAAAACTAGCCCAACTAACCTCATTTTTGAGTTGATAATTCAAAATAATTTTTACTCTCAAACGAGGTTAATTGGGCTAATTTAATACAAAAGACTTTTAAATTGGCAGCCATTTTCGAATATGGCCTATGCCTATGGCACTATTGCTTAACTCATCAATATATGAAAAGATAAGACCATAGAGTTATTTTTCTAGTGCATGACGTCTGCCACCGGTGGGTGATTCCAGAAAATATCCATACACTACAATGGGCCGCATCTTGGAATTCCAAGGGAGAGGGGGTTTCTTGACTGGAATTCTGAAGACATGGGGGAGGGGGTTATGCAGTTTGGAATTCCAAACACATGGGGGGTTTCAGCTCTGAATTTCCAGAGAAGATAGCAAAATCTTCATGTGAAATCGCTGATCTGTTAACTTTTCTAGTTGTAAATCAAGCACAAACCGACTAAAGAAGTGGGATAAAGAGATCAATCAGGCAGGTGGTCTAAAGCATTCATCGGCTTAGACAGCAAGCTCCACATTGAAGAGGGCTTAAAGTTGATGAATTAGTCGCTAGATTAATAAAATATAAATTACCGTAAAGACTCGTGTATAAGCCGCACCTTTTTACTTATGTTTTGGGCCAAAAATCGCGGGTGCGACTTATACACGAGACCATTGCTTTCAGAGGGAGTAAACTGGCTTGTAGGGGTCACAAATTGAACTGAAAACCTTCAGTAAATAAAGATTGAACATATTGAAACCTGTTGTTGATCATTGCTTTTGGTAGAAGTGGTGGCTCCTAAAGGAGCCGTTTTGTTTGCATCTTCAGGTTCTATACCCGAATCTTGCTCGCCAGTAGTTCTTTCAAGAGTTTCATTTGCACTTTGTTTGAGCAGTTAAACTCTAACTGGCATGGAATCTCCATTCCTCCGCACAGCTGCTTACAATGTCGTCTGCGACCGATCACTTCAACGCTGATTTCTCCACTACGTGCAAAAAAATACCACACTATTCGGGAGACCTCGCGAGGCAAATGGCCGACCGTTTCGTTGCCCTTCACTACTTTCACGGCGTGTTTGTCCATGGGGTTGTTAAACTCTCGTTGAGCAACAAGTTTTTCTCCGATCGATGATCCGATTGATAAGTCCAGCATTCGTTTACTTGTGTCCTTCTCTGGTGTCCAGACTTCTCCCGTTAAATGACTGCGTGGTTACTAAGCAAACGTTTTGCATCGTTCTCCAGCGTTTTATTTTCGTTCATATTCCATCGTTTTCATTTCAACTGTGGGCTTTAGCAATGAAGAGAACTGTTGTTAGCCGCAGGGAATAGGGGAATCGATTAAAGAAAAGCTTTTAAAAGGTATTTTCAGAGTTGATTAACTTATTAATGTCACTGAAAATACACGACATTAGATTTCCTCAAGTTTATTGTGAACATCTTGATCTGCGAATAAAAGACCAACTTTTTTTTACAAGAGTGCTTTTTGGAGTTCTTACTTTTTTTTTGAAAATCATGCTTGAAAGTTGGGGGTGCGGCTTATACACGAGTGCGGCTTATACACGAGTCTTTACGGTAAAGCAAGTCTGTGTTTCTTTCCGATCTAAAATTAAAATCTCTCTTTACTAAATGGAACACCTGACAGATTTGTAGGCTGCATTACTAGTGGTCAGCGGTTACTCAGTGAACAAAATTTTCAATATGTTGGGTGACAGCCAGCACATCGTGAACTTTACTTTTGTCTTCCACTGGTATCAATATGATCTACATGTACTCTCCTGAAAATATGAAGCTGATGAACGGAAAACAGAAAGTTTTATTTGATGTTAAGCAACTACAAGATAACACTTAGAAGGGAAAGCTACAGTGTACTGCATTAAACATTGACAAACTTGATTTGCTGCTGTTGCTTGACTGAAAATTGTGAACAGAACTTTCTTGCGAAAGGGAAAAAGCACAAGTTTCCCGTTCGTTAGAAATTTGAGGCAGTCAAACAGGAATATGAGGGGGGGATAGAGCATTTGGAATTTCAGAAGGTAAGGGGGGTTAAAATGTTCATGCCACCTGTGGTAGGGTATGGATATTTCTGGAATCACCCGATCTGTATAATCAGTGCTACAGTGCATCTTCATTAGAAAAACTGAAAAATTGAGGTTTTCCATGCAGATTTTAAAATGGTGATCTTAAACAAGCCTTTTTTGGCAATAATTGTTGCAATTTAACAGCAAGCATAGACCACTAAGTATCTTTCTCAATCCTTATTGGGTACCTCTTCATATAGGGCTGCCTAAGTAAATCTAAAGAAAATGCAGAGTGTAAATTTAAATATCAGAGTTTATTTACCCAACTCTGATTGTTGAGTACAAATAACGGGCGAAATGAATACAAATATCACACAATTTGTACTCATCCCATTCCTACTGGCAAACTTGGCTAGAGTTTTGGGAAAAGAAGTCGTTAGATAATAAACCTCTGACTAGACATGTTGATGTGAATTATCGTTGAGAATTTTTGCTCATTGTTTGTATTTTCACTCACCCTACAAGCTCGTCAAAATACGGTGCCGGCACAACTCGTAAAAATACCTGGTGATACTACACACCCAATTTGTATAAATTACCGGTATTAATACTGACATATATTTAATAGAAACTTCTTCCAGTATCTACATTGTCTGTCTTGTTAACTCTGGGAACTATCAAATATTATTATTTTAAAAACGTCAGCTTGCTGTGACACTCGACTGATCTTCAATCCCAAATTTTGTGCTCTTGTTCTCTGAGGTGCAAACAAATTTTGCTGGCATATTGGATTTTAACTGCAACTCATTTAATACACGAGTAAGAATTTGAGACTACAGAAAGTCTATTGTATAATTATGTCTGCTGTGCACAAACTGGTCTCTGAGAGCAAGGAAATGTAAACAAAATGGTAAATATTCAAGGTCAAACAATGTGTACAGTAGGTCCAGAAAATATCCATACCCCCACCACAGAGGGAATTTCACATTAGACCCCCACCTCCCTACAATTTCATTTTTTTCTTTAAGACAAAGCTAACCCCCACCCCTCCAGAATTTCCATGGGTATTATGTGCACCCCCCATACAATCTGGAAAGATTCATTTGACAAAAAAGCGTGTTAAAGTTCAAGTTAACACTCAACACTAGGCTGTTTGCATTACATGTCACTGCAAAGAGGCCAAAAATGCCTGCCTGCAAAGGCTGTGAAAACGAGAAATGCCCACTAATTAGTTGCGCTCCATTGATCTCCTGCAAATTTTCAGCCAGCCAATCAAAATGAATTGAAAGCTAAAATTCACTTCCGATAAAATCAAAAACACATGGAGAGTCCACAGGCTGCCGAACATTGGAAAGACTAAGGGCTGGGAAGGACTAGAGTCCAACACAAAATTTAGCCAGTGCCAAAAGTTTGAAAAATTTTAAGTGGCAAACAGATGTGTGAAAAATTGAAAAATATTTTTACATGGCCCTTTTTCACAGCCGAGATCAAGATTCTCCCATATCGACCTTGGTTAATAAGATGTTTATGATATGGCAAACAAGAAAAATTTAATTTGTTTAATGTAACTGGTTTGTACTAACTGACAGTTAGCTAGCGAACACCCATGAGCTGACTCAGAATTCTGCCAAAGTTTGCTTGTCCTCTTTACTTTTCTTTTCTCATCAGGCTTTTCGGCACTTCCATAAAAAAATATTGTTAGAAGAAAATAGTCAATATTTTTGCATTTTAGTGTGCAACTTTTTCACCGCAAGACATTACTGGTCTATATGCTGGTCTAGATGGGAAAATCTAGACCTCTTTCAATACCGATTTCAGCCAATCAAATTTGTGAATTTGGTAGTTCCCAGTCCTTGTGAGACGCAGCCATATAATAATCAATCATCCTACACTTTGCAAGAGTCTTGTTCTTGAGCCGCTCATGACATTGAGCTCACAAGCTAACCTCATTGGATCATTATTGCTTCTTCAGCTGAGCAGTGTTTCCCTCAGTCATAGCCACTTCCATTTCGTGCGAACTCGGACTATTAGAACTGACAGAGCTGTCCCTGGCTGTTATAGCTGGACTGCTTGGAGTAGCGGCCAAACAGGCAAAGAATGTTGAAAGCTCTCTCCTCTGCAGAGGTTCAAACGTTCGTTATATAAATCCGCTGTGTGAAGTGTTCGCAGGCGCAAAGTCGAATGTATCAACCAGGTGCAGAACCTCTGCCAGATGTACATTGTATATTGATTTCTCATACAAACTCATTGCTAATTATGTCACTACAGTTTGCATTAGTGTTTTTGTGATCTAGTTTCATATTTTCCAAGAAAAGAAGGAAAACTGTTTTACTTCGAAGGCGTCCCTGAAACCCATGAGGGGTAGTCTTGCAAGTCCTAAAAAACAATAATATGGCGAACGATTCGGATCAGCTGGACTGTCCTCTTCAAGAGCTGTCTCTTCAAGGTAAATCTCAGCTTAAATAAAATCTTGAAATCTCTATATCTTATATGGCGGCCATCTTAGGCGTGGTATCTGGCAGAGGCTCCCGAGCTTTCCGCCATCGCCAGTAACCCTGTGCCTGCACTTATATTACTCAGCGGATCCTCCCCACCCGAAAAAAAAACCTTTAGGCCTCTGCGGAGGAGAGAGTGTTGAAAGTACTGAAAAGTCGATGGGAAAGAACCCAGCATATAGTAAAAGGGAAATCGGCTAACCATGCATGATGAGAAGACACCTGCCCTTAGATGAAATTTCCACCAATTCCAAACTGTATACAGTCCATTAGTGTGACCGCATCTCCTAAAGCAACGGTTGCTCAGGTAAGAAACACCAAAACCTCTGCGGTTGACTACAGAACTTCAACAATGTTTTTTTGAAAACATTTTTTAAATTGTTCGGGGTCTGTATGACTCCAATACATGTATATCAATTTACAGTTTGTTGGCAGGCTTCGATTCATTAGTTCAACACTAAACAACTAAACAACAGCCTTTGAAACTTATCCACTTGCAAAAACTATAAAATTTGCTATTCTTGCATTCTTTTAGACTTAAAAAGTTTTTTTGATTTTTACATCTAAAATATAGAAAAACAAAAGCAAAATATATTTTTTTGGTGCATTTACCATATTTTGATTGAGCACAGGCTTAAAACTGCTTTAAAAATAGCAAATTAGGCCTATGCACCAGTTTAAAAATGATTTAGGCCAAACAAAGGCAGCTTGCAGTTAGCTATAAAATGTTGTTAAAGTCAGCGAGTATTTTGATTCTGTAAATTAACGAAAATCGAGTGCAAACACTACTTCCATACCATGGTTGTGTAGTCTTGTATTTAATTTGTCCCCCTGATTTACTTGTGAAAAGTCATAACCTTTCATTTGCTGCGATGTATTATGTTTCTTTCAACGCTGAGGGCTGGATGTTCGATGTTCATTGTATTACTATAGTATTGACTGGATAAAGTAAAAAGGCATCTCCACTGGCACAAGACAAGGACAAAAATGTCTAAGACACCGTAGACTTTAGAAGAAGAGCATTCAAAAATCCAGAAGATTACGCAGAAATTTTTATAGCGGTGAAAAGGGCTTTGACGTAAATGATACCGTGAGCCTACTCTTTTAGTGTTGCGTCAGTTTTCAAGTGAACACTAGGAAGAAGAAACAAAACTCACCAGGGACCCAGTGGATAAAAAAATCCAATGCATGTTTTCGTGCAGCATGAAACATGCTTAAACAGATGAATAAGTTAATTGTAATGTAAATTTTTTGGAACGGTAATGAGTCAAGTAAAATCAAAATGATTTTTCGAACCTCATAGTGTAGTGGTGCAGAAGAGAGACTGGTAAGCGAGAGGTACCCGAAAGTAAGTTAGAGTTAGCGGGGAAGTTCGAGTTACACAGAGGGAATAACTATTGTACTCCTTTGTTTACAAGCCTTTGTTTAGCTGTTGCATGTTGTTGGGTCTATTGTATCGGTTCTTGTGTACCGGTTAAAGGAGGAAGGAGCCTTCCCGATTTCGAGTTAACGGGGTTCTAATGTATATGGAAATTTCCCAGGGAAAAATTTTTAGTTAAATAACTCTTTGCAGCATGCCAGAGTGGGTGATTTTTCGGAGCGATTGCAGATTACCCGGCCTAGTCATTTGCATGTGTCGGTGTGCTTAGCTGTACAAGCTGTAAAAATCCAAGCTGGATTCTTACTCACAGTAGCTAATAAAAATTCCTACCTCCATGCCGTCAATCACATTTCCGCTTCGAATCCACAAGATCTGCAATAGATGACAATAGTTCACTAGACGAAGACAAATTACTGAACATCGACCGAGGAAATCAAAAGCGGAAGTGAATCCTATGATCGCAGAATATATGTTGAAACAAGCAAATAGAAACGCTGTGTTGCTGTTACATGTAATAGGTCACGGAAAACGAATATCATTCAAAACTAACCTTGATCATTTCTCAGCAATACTAGAATTAACCAGCTCCCTTTCTTGGAATCCAAACCATAGTAAAACACGCAAAGATATCTGGGACATACCCAGAATCCTCACCGAACAAAGTCAGGAATGGCGATGGAATTTCAACTTGTGAACTGTGGAATACTGCCATGAGAGAGCGTGACAGAGGAGAAAGCTGAAATTCAGGCTACATGAGATGATGTTTCGTCATTTACATTTGTATTTGCTATTCACTTTCATACTGTTGTGTAGTCATTAAAGGCATATTATTTTACTGAGACAGAGAAGTCTTACTTTATTCATCACGTATGTCAGAGCCGTTCTCTATAATTTATTTAGTACAGTTCTACTTCCACACAGGACTAGCATTTTTACATCATGCATTAGTTCACAATGTTACAGTAACGAGTGATCGGCATAATAGGATAACGATGTTGCTATGGTAATCAATAAACTACACGTACCCAGAGACTGAAGGTTTTAAAAATAGCTAACACTTTCTGAGACCCCCAAGTATTTTCACTGTCTTCCGTCTCTCCTCGTATGCACTGCGAATGACCGGAAAGTACAAATAAAGCTTCTGCCACCAAAGTTTCCCATAATAATGTATCCTAATGTGTCAGTTTAGTACTCTCGTCTTCGGCTGACCAGGAAAGGTCTTCCTTACGGTTGGACGCTTAATCCAATTCGTCGTGGGCTGTTAACCACCAGACAGGGTCTCTACCTAATACTATTTGTGACAGCAGTCCAAGCGTTGTAACCAGCGGCGAATCCCTTTTAAGTGTGGAAACCCTCTGTTCCAGGCCCATCCTCTGCCATCCCTTCAGGTCCTTCGGTGTGTCACGGTAGACCGCTAACGCCATCACCTAATGACGCCATGGTTCCCATACCTAGCAGAAGCCCAATACCGGTTCGTACCAGTTGCTATTTATGTGTTTTGGGGAGGAGACAAGATTGGGAACAAGTAGAATTGGGTAGTCATGGAAAAAAAAGAAAAAAAATTCTCGTATCCAATCTTCTCTCGCCCACAAACCACACAAATTGCTACTGGGTACGAGTCAGGACTCGCTGGAACTTCACAGAGTCTGGTGAAAGCTGCCACCCCACCTCTCTCTCCCTCTCCTTTCTCTCATGGAACGGTAGAGTTCAGGGACTAGACTAGAACCAAAGAGCTTGAAAGCTATGCATGGCCAAACAATGTTATAAATGAACAGCATATTGGCATTCCGGCTGAGAGAAACATTTTGGCTTTAGATACGAGAATGAGCCTCGAAGATGTTTATGTGCAGTTGTAGCAACTCGAAGTGGAGATTGTCTAAAGGACTTCTAAAGCGTTTTTCTTGAGCAATAACGTTCCCTGAGTCCACGATTCTTTCTGTCAGCACTAAGAATCGAGACTTCTTGTCGAATTCGGAAGATGAGATGAGACAGCATAAATCACAGCGGCTGCTCTCTCTACACACGTTAACAAATCTCCAACTTGGACGTACGCACAAAATATAACAATCTCGTTCTTCCAGTCATCGTTCGTTACTGCGCAAGCTTGACGAAACGAGCGACTCTCGAGAGTTCCGTTGCAGACAAGATTTTGATTGTTTTTTAAAACAATGGAAATGAGCGCAGGTAAACCAGCAGCGTGTCGATTAAACTATTTTCGTCCTCAGTGCTGCTCGTTTAAAATGTCCACCGTTTCGCCGACCACGTGACCAAAAGAAACGGACGCTCTGTGGACGAGAATGGATTGAGCCACGTGACCCAGGCGCAATTCAACCTGAAGTCCGATAGTTTCGGAATTCAATTCGGATCTTTCCAGGGTTGGTCGTTTCTCGACCAAGGGAAACAAAGACTCTGGGTGGGTTCCGGATTTTCTAAAGAGTTCGCCGCGTTTGTTTACCGCTGACCCTGACGCTTGGGTTCTGGGAGCGAGACTGTGGATTGTCCAGCCATATAAGAGCGTGGTTTGAATGTTATTCAGTTATATGTATGGCGGAAACAACACGGGATGGTATCCAATTGTATGTGCATGAAAATTTATTTTCAGGCTATAAACACATTTCCTGCTGTGCGGAATTTCCCATCTTAGGTACAACGCTGGGAGGAGCGCAAGTAATCGGTCAATTATCATTGCCATTATTAAAAGTTGAAAAGTTTTTATTGTTATTGTTTTTATTGTCATGGTCTGACATTAACTCAATATCCGGGACATGCGTGAGCGAAGGAATAGCTCGTAAAACGACATGCGGATTTTCCACTTCTGCTCCAGTTTGTTTATTTAGATACCAGGTCTTTTGACAGTGCGGCTTTGTCAGCCTTGGAGGTCGCTTGCAACGCAAACCGAGCCAAAGTTTGCTGAGAATATTGCGATTTCCTTCGCGGAAGCGATTGTTTCTAATCTCAAAGATAATCTGGCGTATTGAGGATTACTGATAAGTTGAAAAATCGGCACAAATACCCCGGTATAGACCTAGACAGATTATTCTCAAAAGTTGTGAAAACGTTGCTCAAAAATATCCCTAAATGTTGCTAGAAGTTGCTTTAAAAATCTGAAAAGTTGCTTAATGACACAGTTAAATAGAAATGAACAAGGTCGCTGTCTTGATCTTATCACAGACGGATCGAAGAGCAGCAAACCGGCCCTGCTTCTGCAGTATCATTTGATGACAACAAAACGATGACAGTTTCAGTTCAGTTTAAGTTTCTTGAAGATCAATCAGTAACTCCGAGCTTATCTTACAGCTGATCTGGAGCTTTCTCGTGGGAAGAAAAAGGCATGACGTCCGCCATTTTGCTTTTCTAGTTGCATTATATTTGGAATAACATTTTGGAAGTCATATTCGGAACACCCATTTTGGAAGCGATCAACAGATGATACGGCCCAACCGATCTAAAAAGCAGAGATTTTCTAGCTCAAATTCTTGTGAAATTCCAAAGAAAACGCGTCTAACTAGTTCATCAATCACTCATGAATTTGAACACCTTTAAGGAAAATATAGTGAATAACAGCTAAAAAATGTGCTAACTTTTGGAAGCGATTCTCGGAAACTGATCACTCGGTCAATTTTGTAGATTCAGTGACCGGTGTCCATACACGGAATGCTGAAAGCAACTGGAGTGCGGCAAAGGAAAAGCTGAAGACCACAAATAGCAATCTTCTTCAAAAATATTTACAAGAATTCACGTGGCGGCGTTAGTATGGAGAGCCACACCCAAACAGTTGCTTAGTTGCTTAGTTGCTATAGAAATTTGTACTAGTTTACAACTAAATGTAGAGAAATTTTGTTTTTTGTCCATACATCGTCTGTAAAATTACAAGACGATGTATGGACAAAAAAACAATTCTCTACATTTAGTTATTAACTAGTACAAATTTCTCCTATCATGATTTTGGTAAATTCTGGTGCATTTTTAAGCATTGGTAGCAGGTTTTGCGAGTTCACCGAACTACTTTTTGTCATGATACCATACATTTATTCTAATGGTTACCCCCAACAACGCAAAGGATTATGGGTATGTGCAAGTAGCGAATACACAGATGTCATCCTCAATCTTTCTTATGACGTAATAGAGTCTGAATGAAGGAATCTTTGCTGACGTCATTGTTTATATTTTGCCTCATTTAGGTAACGACTTTGCGAGGAGAACTAAGGCAAGAACCATGCTAGACATACTTTAGCTCTTTGGGTGTACTACTGAACGAAACATTGGCTTTCAAAAACTGCTGAAAATAAACCCTAAAAAGAGCCGATGCATTCCTTTTAAATTTTAAAGTTTTTAAACCCACGTTACAATACACGTTTAAATTGCCCGGGATAGTCAATCACCCCATGCCCTTTCAGATATACAAACCCGAGGCGCGGTCGAGGGTTTGCGCAACTTTCGAGATTTCTCCCTGCAACCCCCGAATGTTTAGATGACGCTATGTAAATGCGGGGAAAAAAGTCCTCTAATGTTTCTGTAAATTAAACTATTTCTCAGAACGCAACCGTGTTTACATCTTCTCAACTCAACACACCTAACGATCAATACGAGCACGCGTGCAATTTTAAATATCTTATGAAAATAGTTTGGTTCGAAAAACAACTTGGAACTTTTGAAAATGCTAGTCTCATTAACTTAAGCTGTTCTCTAATGCATCTGAAGTTCAAACCAGCATTCGTTTAAACGTGACTAAAACATTCGTGTTTTTGAGCATTACAAGACTGACTTACGCACATCGAAAAACTAAATTCTCGACTCCATTGCAACCAGGAAATCAAAATAATTTATTAAATTGAAAACACTCCAGGAGAGGTTCATTAAGCGCCTCCAAGAACAATGTTTGATTCAAAATTGGTCACGATTATTCTCATGTACTGGCAACATGTGCACTCTCGTCTCGCACGGTTCCCCAATTTCCGTCATTTCACTACCTTCCTACTAAAATGGTAAATGCTATCATTTTTTTAATGACCTCACTTTAACTTCGTAGCTTGAAACTGGTTTTCACACCCCTGTCCACGAACTTATTGTGTAACTCATTTACACTTAAACATACCATATAAAATTTTTACAATTGTATTATAGCAAATGGTGAAATTGATTCCTTACGCAATTTGAAACCTTTGAGTTTTCACAGAAGTTTGTGGAAAGAGCGTACTCGTGACCGAAAAATCACCCGACAACTGAGACTGTACAGCGGTTTTCTCTTACTTCTCGCTCGCGCTCGATTCTCATTTTCACTTAAATAATATTTGCAAATCTGCGCGCAGTCTGTCCTCTTCTTGGCTCAGATGGCTGGACCTCAATCAGCTTACTGCTACATCATCCAGTCGGCGGATTCGTCTGGAAATCCCAACTTAGCTGCAGTGTACTATTTTCACTCTTTGGGCTTGATCCTGTCGCAAACGAAGAGAAAGAAATAGTAAAATTGAAATGTGAGATCAGATAAACACAATGATATACAATAAGGGTGCCAGTCTAATCAAACACACAGATCATTTTTATTGCGTGAGAAGACCACACATGCATGTTATTTACCAGTAAAGCATGTGACTGAATCAAGAAGAAGTATTTTCAGTCATTTTTGTCAGTGATACAGGCCTGGGGTGAGGCAAGAGGAGTTACAGGACAAAAGAATCACCAAACTGATGAAATGAATTTGATGAAAACTAGAGACAGGCTATGATCAAAAGATTTATTGGAAAAAGTTCGAAGTCCTCTACAGGATTCGCACCTATGACTTCCCGCTACTAGTTAGACGCTCTAACCACTGAGCCACACAGAACCCCTAGTGAGTTAGGTCATGTTACTAGGTACTATAGCGAATAGCAAAACAACCGAGCTCACCAGGGGTTACTCAGTGGCTAGAGTGACTTCAACTGGGTTTCCAAAACGTTTTCAGCCAATCACAGCATGAGTTTGAACCATACGCATCCGAATTTCTTCATGATTGACAAATCGTGTTGGAGCAGTGTCAACGTTTGTTGTTGTTGGTTTGAACAGCGTGACAAATAAGCGACAAAAATAATTTGAACCAAATGCTCGCTTGCCATGCATTCAATTTGTGTTGCCACGCTCAGGGTATTAGCTATTTACCTGGGGTAAACAATCAAAAATTTTGGTCTCGCTTAGAGTTTTCAGGACGAAACGCCACTATTTTTAGCTGTCAGAGTAACTTTTAGGGTGCACCCGAAGAAATATTAATAAAAAAACGCTCTTACTTTCGTTCTTTGGCTCGATTTCCGCCAGTCTCTCGAGCCTCGTCTGCCAGCGCGGGCTTCTTTCCTGAACAGCGACTGGTAACCGAACCAGTTTCGGTTTGGTGGTATCTTCTGGCGTTAAATAAACCCCAGCCATGCCCATATTAGTCTCCTAAAGGAGTTCAATTAGCATCCCCGACCTTTTCATATGGCATGGGAGTAACCCCTGGGGGTCTATTTATCGCTGGGTTCAAAATTGTTTTCGTCACATGACTGGTTTGTTTCAGTCGAGTTGAAAATTATTTCTTCAAAATTATCATTTGTTGTCGCTGGACCGTGAAGCATTGTTTTCTACGCGCTAGGTTGAACTGATGTTATTTTTATCGCCAGCTTGTGGTGCTGTTCAAGTCAACGAGATTTGAACCCAATTACCAACCAATCAAAATCGTCCGTTCGAAAGGCTAAGAATCGCGCTACTCGAACATGATTGGTGAGATAAACTTGAATTCCTTAAGGCTGGTTCTCACTAGGTCATAAGCGTAAGCATAAGCCGACGTACGTAGACGCAGTAAGATGCTAATAATTAGAGCCTTTTGCTGGAAATTTTCCTAACAAAAAACGCTAATTATCAGCATCTTACTGCGTCTGCGTATGTCGGCTTATGCTTATGTCTAGTGAGAACCAGCCTTTAGTTGGAAAATCATACTGTGATTGCTTAAAATCTCTCTGGTGTACGTGACTCGGTTGAACTAATCGTATTGTAACTTTGTTCCTTTTTAATAAAACCTGACCTTTTGCTCTTCCCGCTGTGTTTATCCCTGCTGTGTTTATCTCGCGGCAACTTCACCTGAAGAACTTTGAAATTCACTTCGGAATCATAAAAGGCAATGGCGATAAGCCGCTCACCAGAACAAGCTGCTAAACTGCACATCAAGCTTTCCAAAGTAATTTCACTAAGCAGGTCACCTGACTTGACATTAAAAAGCTGAAGAAAATAACCACTAAATACATCACTTATGTGGGCAACGCACTCCTCCTCACTAACAAACTTACAATCGTAGATTAAAGGAATACGGTCGTCATGAGTACGTAGTTGTAATATGTGGAGTGTTTTGCCCAAAACCACATCGAGGACGCAAAGGGCATTGACATATCCTCGTATTCCCCCAAATACGCAATACTGTTCAGTAGGAGAAAATGTTTTGAATACAGCAGAGCCCGCAAAGGATCTGAAAGGCTGGGGCATCTTCCAGAGTACTTTGTCTCCACATTGCATCTGTAATTCCTTACGATCAGCGGTAAGCACGTGACATTTACTGTTACAAGCTAAAAAATAGGAATGAATAAGAATTGTTGACAGAATGCCTTCCCCGGTTGTATCCACAATGATGACTTTTTCCATTGCTTCACAGGCCACTCGTTCTTCTGATATGGAGATTACTTTAATGATGTTCTCTAAGTCAGTCCAACTTCGGATGCACTCAGACAACTTAAAATTCCATAGCTCAAGCGCGTCGTCACTGGTTTGCAACAGAACACCTTCTCTTACAGCTACAAGATTACGTACATGGAACCAAGCAATGTCTCGCAAAACTCGTTTCCCAGGTGTGAACATACCACTTGAAATGTCCCAACCTTTAAGTGTTACTGGACTTCCGGCAGTTGCACAGATAACAAACAGCGTCTCACCATTCAATGATAACACGACTTTCATCACATAAGTCTTTGAAACTCCGTCACTGTCTTTCGCCAGTTCAACAAGCTGCAACATCTTTATGATGTTACTACCACAAGCAACTGTCAACATACACTGTTTATTTAGCACAAAAGCAAGTCCGAGTCTCCGTGACTGGATGGTATCTCCTTCAGACAGCAAGCAAAAAGGATCTCCTAATAAAAAACCGGTTTCACTACTTAATTCAAATTCCCACGGCTGGTAAGGCAAAGATACTTCCTCAGGTAAAACATCTAAAGAAAAGTCGCCGTCATTTTCCATGTTGAGGTCTAAACGAACGAGATCGTGCGTAACTTCGTTGAAAACCAAGCAATAAAGGGAATCGACAGTCAGGAGAGAACTGAATCATGCCGCATACTTTAGAAATAGTTCTCTGTGCTAGAGGTCTATAATCGTCCATTATGTCTACCAAAGTTATCGAACTAGAAAGGTCAGAAATTGCTAGCAGTCTACCATCCCGAGACCAAGCAAATGACACAATATCGTCACTCCATGAAAAACGATTCATCTCTGAGCCATCTGTCAGACTCCACATGGTAATTGATTTAGCATCGCTCGGGCATTTAGTTAGCATCTTGGTCTTGTCTGCAGAAATTGAACAAACCTCAAAACAGCACTTGCTCGAAAGAAAAAGTGGTTTCAGGTCTCCATCCAACGTATAGGCATGGCTGAGGATTCCTGGTAAGACAAGGTCCTCTGTAGGATGAAACACTACTGAGCGGTATAATGACTTGGGAGCAAATGGAAACCAGTAGTAGTCCCGCTTATATGGTTCGCGTGCGACGCTGTAATGTTTCCTTTCTATGACATCTCGTTTCCATAGCTGCTTTGCAGTAAGAAGCGACCATAGCTGAATCGTGTTGTCTTTACATTCGCACACCATGTAGTCTAACTGCGGTGAAACATCAAAACATGTTACGGCAGCTGAACAGTGAAATTTGGTTTTAACACGCCCTTGCAGATCCTCCTTGTGCGAGTATTCCATATACGCCATTTCACAATATTTAGTCTCTAAAAGCTTTAAAGCTTCAGATGACAGTTCAGGTCCTCCCTCGTTCAACAAGGTTTGAAAGATGGTGTGGGGAAGTTTTTGTAATGTGCCAATGTGCTTTCTTAACAAGACCAACAAAGTGTTAAGGGCCCTTTGAAGTTGTTCGATGCCCGCTTGCTTCTGAACACAAATAATGTCTTCAGAAGCCGCTGTGACGTTCACACACAACTTTGCGTACACAAGCTCTAAGTCCAAAACAAATCTCGTAACAATTTCCTCAAGGCTGCATACTCTCGCATCCTCTAGTTGTAGCATGTGTTGAACTCCATGTCGCAGAGCGTACGCTGTAGTTTCAGTAAACTGTGCACAGTCGACACCTTTTCGTTTCAATTCATCAAGTTCATCAATGCAGAGCTTAGAAAGGAAGTCGTGGCCTTCTTGTTCGTCCACACTGAAGTCGTGATGTCCATAGTTAGACTTGTCAATCAACCAGTCTTTGACTGACTTGTGAAAGAAGTGAATACACTCGTCTTGAACGGGTAGAAGTGCCGAGACAGAGGCAATTGCCGCTTTTACTTTTCGTCGAGGCACTGATTTACCTGGTAGCAACAATTTAGAAACAAAACCGAGTGGCAATGGCTCTCTTGCAGCTGCGACCGCACTCAGAAATGTCAAAAACTGGTCTTCCATGACGTTAAATTCCTTACAAAGTTCAGTCTCCAGACGCTTGAAATACGAGTGGTATACAGACGAAATACCTGATGGTAAGATGTTGTCCAGGAGTTCAAAGGTTAAAACTGGCACTTCCTTCTTTACGAAATCCACCAGGTAATGAGCATATAGCATGACTCCTTCTGAATTTTGAACTAGTGCTTGCAAGATGTTTTCTCGATCCTCAGATTGCAATAAATGGCTGATTTGCTTTTCAAAGCAAAGGTGAATATCCTTGACGTTCTCTTCAACGTTTGGATCCAGCTGTAGGGGGTGCAAATTCTTTAGAGTTCCTGTTATGTTTCTTTCCGGTCGCGTTGTCACCAGAAATCGAATCCACAGTGGAAGACTTTGGAAGTAATTAGCAATCACCTCTAGTAGCTCATTTCTTCCCTGGAATTCACTTTCGTCTAACCCATCTATTACCATCAGACAAGTCAAACCAGGGTCATTCAAGCTGGTTAGTGGTTCCTCAAACAGCACATCGAACAGATCCTTCACTTCCATGTTGTTAATCTCTACACCCAGATTTCTTGACAGCTTTTCCACGAGAGCTTTCTTGAAGTCTGGCAGAAAATCACACAGCTGACTGGCTAAGGACTGTAGCATCACCTTGGGATTCCTGTGGCGCGCCCTGTCATGCTGACAGAAGTGGCTTCCAGCTAGCCGTCCAACTTTTTGCATCTTTTCACACATGACAGCTGAGATTACAGACTTCCCCATCCCAGCATTTCCACTGATCACCATCACACGATTGGGGGACATTCTGTCATCTAACCAACTCGCGACTTTGGCAAAGATTGACAAACGGGTTCCATTTACGTATCTGTCGGCGTGATGTCTCACATTCTTCACGGTATCAATCTTTGCCAGTTTCTTGAGGATTTCGTTTTCTCTGTGCTTTTCTCTCTGTCCTTCCAAGTCTTCAGCTGCTTGCTTCAAATCTTGTCGTGTAGCTTCAAAGTGCTCACTTTGGGTTCTTAATAGCTTCTTGTGAGTATCTTCTATCCTTGACTTCGTTTCCTGAAGTGTCAGATGGAATTCTTCCTGTCTGTCGAGCAGTTTCGCAACACCCCTCTCCGTGTTTGTTTGGCTCTGACTCATTTTCTGAATTGCTTTGCTATCATCAATTTGAGTTTCACGAACATTTGTAACAACTTGATGTGTTTTTCTGTTGATCTGAAAAACCTTTTGCAGCTTCACGTTGCTATCTTGAATTGTCCCACGATCTTCTAGCTGGCTCTGACGTACTTCATCAACGATTTGCTGTGTTTTGGTCTGTACCTCACGCACTTCTTCCAGCTTTCTCTTGCTATTCTGAAGTATTTCATGATCTTCAAGTTGAGTCAAATGTACTTCATCAACAGTTTGCTGTGTTTTGCTCTGGGACTGACGTACTTCATCAACAGTTTGCCGAGCTTCGGTCTGTACCTCACGAACTTCGCCCAGCTTCCTCTTGCTATCCTGAAGTATTTTATGATATTCAAGTTGAGTCAAATGTGCTTCATCGATAGTTTGCTGTAGTTTGCTCTGAGATTGATGTATGACCTTCAGCTGTGACTTGATGTCCTCTTCACTGTCAGCCCACTCAAACAACACGTCAATAAAGTCTTCCTCTCCACAACGCTCTGCCTTCAATCTATCAATTTCCCCCCGAGGCAAGCCAAGAGCAATAAGAACAGCACTAATTTCCAGCCACAGAGCAGAGAACGTAGGTGCATCAATACCAGTGGTGGTAACATGACCGTACAACTGATTGCGGAAAAATTTGATGCGAGCGAGGTTTGCCTCAACAGAGGCGTCACTTGGGGGTGGTTTGGTGTGCCACCCTGAGAGGGGAGGGGAGAGTCCACAAATGTGCGTTAGAAGGAGAAATAACAAAGTGATGTCAAATGTGTTGGAGTCTGGTGTGGCTCCACTTAGTGGGAACAGCAAATCCCGCTGAGGTTTATGTAAAACCCTCCTCCTTAAGAGATTGTTCAGAATGGGATAGTTTGCATTGAGATCAGCCAACAGATTTGCTGGGGGATGATGTCTATCGAAAATCGTCCTAAGAACCGTTGTTCCTCCATCAATGAGAAGTCTGCTGAGCTTGGCTCCATTTGTCTTCTCCACAGTGCTTGCCAAGGGTGAAGGTACAGCAGCCGCCATCTTAATACAAGGATCTGCATGAGGTAAAAAAATTGATCTTAGATAGCAAATACATGCCTTCCAATTTAGCGCTTTCAGTTGTAATGTTGTTTGCTGTGAGTTTGGCTGATTTTGAAGAAAGACATCTTCCTTGAGTTTTCGCATGATCAAGGTTACCATTAGCTTTAGTCCTTTGCACGCATTGCGGTCCTGTTAAGCTTAAAGTGCCACTAACCCCCCCCCCCCAATTTTTTTTCTTTTATTAAAATCTACTAGTTTCCCCGATTTCATCAGCGAAAAAATTATCTCGATTGATAAAATCTTTGCGTTTCTACAGGCGTTTGAACCCGTAATGTCTATGTTCACGACCGCGCGAAGTGGAATCTGGGTCGGGCTACTAGTGACGTCACTTCGGGAACCGAGCTGAAACACTCAAGAGACTTTCGACTGAGCTCAGAGGGCTGTCAAAACATTTTTAGATTATTTGTGATTCATATTTTATCGAAACCGAACAAGATTTTCACGTGAAAGAAATGTATTATACTACTATACCTGGCTCATAGGGGCAGTAACCAATCAGGAGCCGAGAAAGACAATAGGCTATTGTTTCGAGAACAATAGACTCTATTGTTTTCCAAATCCAAGATGGCCGCCACAAATTGCAGCCAATCAGGAGGTGAATTAAGAATTCAAGATGGCGGTGCCCATGAAAGTCGGCCATGTTGGAAAACAGCCCACCAGCCTCGACGGAGGACTGGGATCGGTCTCACAGATTTCCATGGCGACACAAATCACGCCAGGGTCTCGCAAAAATGTCACGCAAAATTCACGTGACTAACTTTGATAAATAGGAGTTGGAAAACAGCCCACCAGCCTCAACGGAGGACTGGGATCGGTCTTACAGATTTCCATGGCGACACAAATCACGCCAGGGTTTTCGCAAAAATGTCACGCAACTTCAAATTCACGTGACTAACTTTGATAAAGAGGAGTTTGTTTGGGGTGAGAAAAGGCCTAGGATCGGTCCCCTCGGACTCGAGAATCAATCTACACACATGTAAATCAAATGAGAAACAATTGTATTTATTAAAAAGTCCTAATTCTTTACAAGAGGGACCTGTGTCCAATTTGCAAACAACGTGTGTGCACTACTAATTGAAATACATCAAGTAGAAATGCAAATCTAAACTCATTGATCTCGACTGTTCCCTTGAGAAAAGCATCATTCAAAAGAATCTTAAACAAACAAAAGACATTTTAAGCCACCGTTGAAGAATTAACATATTAAGTCAGAGATGAAACGTGAAATGAATTAAAACCGAGCGCGCACGCTTAGAAGCTAAACATAACATCTAAGGTATTTCAAACAAACGTTCGCGCTTGAAGTAAAGATCAAACAAACATTGCAAATCGCTTCGCTCCTGATTCAACAGCCGCACAAATTGTAGTTCGGTCTAAGCAGGAGCTCCTGGTCTAAGCGGTTCTCTAATAGTGGCAAGAATAATTCACTTACATCAACCATACTCCTTTCAAATTCTTCCAAAGCGATGCTCAGCTCTTGATCACTTAGTTTCATAATCGCCAAGACAAGAATGCGAAAAAGTGTGTCCAACTTCGTCACAAGTAAAATGATTTTGCTCAAGTCTGAAAGACTTGTATATAAAAACGGGTATCCAATGAGAAGATGGGGGATAGGGGGTATGCGATATCACATGGTTAAGAACCATTGTGAAGACAGGGGATAGGGGGGTATACCTATGTCATGAAATTGTTATGAACAAAGCAAAGAGTCTGATGCATAATGTATGACGTTTATTGGATAATAACAGCATGAAAACAAAAGGAATGATTACAACTTTAACTTTTTAAGTCTTGACCGTCGGTGTTCCACAAAGTGTATCGCTGGGAACTAGACTCCTTTCTAGTTTCTCCGACTCTTGGTCCCAGGCCCCAAAACGCACGATATTCTGACCTTCTTTTCTTTGTTTTTGGTCACGAAGTCTTTGCCTGATCTGTTCCTTATTCTTGGCATAATAAGATCTCCAATATTCGTTGAGCCGTTCCCTGTTGTTTTTACAGTATTGTCTGCGGTAATTTCTGATGTGTTCCTTGTTTTGTTGACAATAGGCTCTCTGGCTGCTGGCGAGCCTTTCTCTGTTGTTTTCATACCACCTTTTACGACGTGATTTGAGAATCTCGACGTTCTCTGCACGATATCTTTTTTGCCGGGCCAGGATTTGCTCTCTGTTCTTTGCATAATAGTTTTTCTGATAGGCTTTCCTACAAACAACTATCTTGTCATTCCCCGACCGTTGATTGGAGCAATTCATCTTGTGTGGTGTCTTACAAATAATGATTAAAACTCCAAAAATCACAAACTCTTATAAGAGTCACATGGCCAATTCAGTGTATCAAACTAAGGTTTAAACCTTCTCTTCCGCTACGTCTTCGTCTTCGTCATCATCGGGGAGCAATTTCTTTTTCATTAGTCTGTTCAACAGGAATTTCCGTTTTGCCACTGCCGACTCGGCCGCCTCGTCAAAATCCATGTCATCTTCCTCAATAAAGCGTCGAAGAGTCTTCATGACTTTACGGTGTATTGCATCGTGTTTGATATGGTGAGTCCATTTTAGACGCTCTAAATAAGTTCTTCGTAGCCTTCTTCTACTTACAGGTAACAGGGCGTTGAAAGCGGCATTTTCGGCATAGTGTTGGGATTTTCCTCTATCCAGGAACTGTTGGACTTCTTTCAGGTAGGTTTCATTGATATCTTCTCCGACTTTTTGACGTAACGGGCGCCACGGATCTGGTTCAGCACCGTCGTCTGCTTCCTCTTCCTCTTCGGAGCTGCTAGTCTCTTCCTCTTCAGGCTCCTCTTCTTCCAGTTCCTCTTCTACCTCTTCTTCGTCTTCTTGTTCTTCTTCTTCTATGTTTTCATCATTGTTTTCTTCCACGGGGCCAAAAATATCTGTTGAAGGAGAACGCATTGTTCTTGTCGTCCTTCACCCAAGACAACACGTGCTTCAAATGAGCCGAAACGCTTGAAGTGATATTTTATATATCATTTTTTGCTCGGTGATCAAACATCCTCTTTCTTAATTCTTCGATGCCAGCGCGGGTATCCTTCGTGAGTCAAGAGGTGACTAAACACGCGTTTCCTGTCGTCACTGGCAGGATGTAAATCCAGGACCGTGTACCCAAATGGTCGTTTGGTCACTTTTTGATACACGTCCATCATGTCTTGCCAACAAGTGGGAAATGCTTGAAGCAGTAAATTTCTCATCCCTAATTGATCTCGTGGATTTTTGAAGGCTATGACATAGTGGGCGTTCCTGGAAATACTCTTTGCATATTTCCCTGGTGGAAACATGTCTTGGCACAAGTACAACACGGTGATATTTTGATGATGTGAATGTTTGGTGAATAAGTCCAGCAACTCTTTATCTTCACCTCCCTCGACCATCAGATCATCTAACACGAGTAAACCACCTTTAGGAAACCATTTTTGCAAATGGAAGGTGGTAGGAACCCCTTCGTGAAATTGCACACCAGCGTCTTTCATGTCTCGGAATCCATCTTGCCACGCCCCGTGGCAATAATGAATCGTAGTGGGAGGGTTTACAAACAATTCTTCCAAATGATCCAAGAGTAAAGATTCGGTGAAACAAGTCTTGCCACAACCGGAAGGACCAACAATCAAGATACTAGAGGGTGTCTTGAACCGAAACGCTTCTCCCATTTCTATGCCATTTGGAATCCCATGACTCTTTTCGGTCGGAAATTTGATCTTTGGTACTTCTTGTGTTTTTTCGGATTCCCTGCTTTGACAACTATGTTTCTCGTGACGGATTCTACTGTCTATACGAGAGAATAGTCTATGACAATATTGACAATAAAGGGACATGACTCCTTGTTACTTTCACGCAAAATGAATTCAGACAGTTTAAACATTATTTTTATACATGGTAGTAGTGGTGATGATTGTGGTAGTGGTGGTGGTGGTGGTAGTGGTGGTGGTGGTGGTGGATGTGTTGGTGGTGGATTTGGTGGTGGTGGTGGTGGTGGATGTGTTGGTGGTGGTGGTGGTGGATGTGTTGGTGGTGGATTTGGTGGTGGTGGCGGTGGTGGTGGTGGCGGTGGTGGCGGTGGCGGTGGTGGCGGTGGTGGTGGTGGCGGTGACGGTGGTGGTGGCGGTGGCGGTGGCGGTGGCGGTGGCGGTGGTGGTGGTGGTGGATGTGTTGGTGGTGGATTTGGTGGTGGTGGCGGTGGTGGTGGATGTGGTGGTGGTGGTGGTGGCGGTGGTGGTTGTGGTTGCGGTGATGGTGGTGGCAGTGGCGGTGGTTGTGGCATGATAAGCCGCTTGACTACGGCTCAAGATATTCCAGGTTCGAATTATGGTGAGTCAATCACCACCACCACAATCATCACCACCATCACCGCAACCACCACCACCACCACCGCTACCACCACCACCACCACCACCACCACCACCGCCACCACCACCAAATCCACCACCAACACATCCACCACCACCACCACCACCACCACCACCACCACCACCACCACCGCCACCGCCACCGCCACCACCACCGTCACCGCCACCACCACCACCGCCACCACCGCCACCACCACACATCCACCACCACCACTACCACATCCACCACCACCACCACCACTACCACCACCACTACCACAATCATCACCACTACTACCATGTATAAAAATAATGTTTAAACTGTCTGAATTCATTTT